>CM030898.1:13506120-14706120 GCA_018136845.1 Heterotis niloticus
TCCCTCCTTACCAGCTTATGAAGTTCCTGGGAATTGGCTTCGTATTTGACTTTAATGGGTATTAAAAATAATTAAATAAATTGTATTAACTGGGAAAAGTTGTAAGTCAGAGGGTCAACTATGCTTGGAGGATTTCAAGCCTAAAAAATGTGTGCATTTTAGGTATTGAGAAAATGGCTGAGACAGCTATGAGTGTCTGAAAATGTTACACGTACTTGAGCTTGGTTGGTGTCATTTGATCTGCATTGATATTTGTACCGTTTTCTGTATATTTTTCAGCCCAAGAGCTTGTTTTTATTTTTTGTTTGTTGACATGGTACTTTTCTTTTAATGTCATAGGATGCATATATGATAATAGCCTCTTTATGTCCATTGTTTCTAGACCAGATACCTGTGCTGCACGTCTGCTACTGAAAAAGGTAAAATGACTAAAGACAAAAACAGCTCTGAGTTCCCGTGGATGGTCAGAAGCTGCTGGTGTTTGATGTGAATGGTAAAATTCTGTGTAAAGTAAAGCCACAGATGCTTTGTGGCTTGGAAATAGTAATGAATATAAGAATAGGAGGATTGAAATTACCAGTAGGTCATGGCACCGCTGGAGAGCAGCGTGTTGAGAAGTTTCACCATCTGTAACCTCCATTGTCAACATCCTGGTACATTTCAGCAACAAAAGGCAAAAGTATTGTTCCAAATAATGGATAAGTAATGGAGTAATAAGTAATAAAATAAAAAATAAAGATAAATACACAGATTTACTATAAAACTAAGACATAGAAACACACATTACAGATATATTTTTCTTGTTATAATAATAAGTACATAAATAGGCTAAATATAATGCATATACAGGCTATATAATATAATACTGTTTTTTGGCGTGCATGGACATAATCAAAAGTCGTGTAATAATGGACATGACTTTTGAGGGGGAAAAACACATTTTTTATCAGCCAGGTCTAATTCACAGCCTTGCTAACACCTATAATGAATATATTAGTCTTTAGTGTCAGCTTTGCCATTTCTACCATCTAGAAAAATATGAATATTGACAGGTCAGCATGAAGCCTTTGTGCTGCAGGAGACAAGCAATACGCTACATGTACCATCATGGATTTTCAAACCTATGTGAATTTTGGGACTGCCAGCCAAAGGTCTGCTCTCTATCATGGTGGAATCATCTTGGAAATAAGGTGACTTTGCTGCGGAAAAACCAAAACGGGCACCTTGCAGAACCATCATTGTAACTGGCTGAACTTCTCTGTGGTGTCCACTTCTTGAGGACTTTAGAAGCAGGGTCAAGCTCCGCTGCTGTAAGGGCACCCTATGGCTTTTCCTTCAGCCTTCCATCTGCAACCTCATTACTTAAGTGCTTCCATCATGTGATGTAATGGATTAATTCACCGGTCCTTGGCAGAGTTTAAAATAAAGTTTATTGGGAATGCGGCCTGTTTCAAATGCAGATTTAAGAAGGCCTCTCTTACACAATTACATTCGCGTGCGTGAATCTTTACAGGGAACAGGGCTGATGCGTTTTCCGATATTCTTTGTACACTCATCCTGTTTTTAGGGCTAAGCTAACAAAATGTTTGCCTTATATTTCTAGCAAATACTTCACACTCTATCTACTGCTTGCTTTGCATTTAGACATATTTGATGCCGAAGTGACATAGCTGATCTGTTACTAATATTTAAATAATAAAAACGAGAGAGTTGGACTTCAGTGTTGACTGCTAAGTTATCGCATACGGAGCGGAATGGGTCCGAAACTCTTCAGAGCAGAGCCAAACTTTTCAGACTTCACACTAATGTTGATATCAAGTGAAGCTTCTGGCTGTACTCTGGTTTACGTGGATAATTCTTCTCAGTGTAGTCTGGCCGCTAAGACTCTGTCTACCTCCTCCCTCTCTCTATCCTTTCTACTCCGCTTGAGACGAATGCTATCTTTCATACGCAGCCAGGCCTTTAAAGATGTGTAAGCCTGTTTCATTCTACTGCCCGCCAAGCTTTAGTGGCTTAATGGTTGGTTGCTCTTTCTTTCTCCTTGAACTGTTGCCTAATTTGCCACTGTCAAATGGTGCTCCCATGTGCTTCTGCACTCACCTTCTCTGTCTTACTCTCTCATACGCACGGCCCCAGTTTCCCTCTCGTGGCTTTAAATGTGAAACAATAGAAACGTATTAGCTTGACTCCCCAGCTCTTACCTGATAGAACTGTAGGTTTCCTAATGCTTGATAATAAGAATTTGGCCGAGAGAGAATGTAAAAGTGAATAAGTTCAAAGCAGGTGTAGCAAGTGAGCCAAAAAGGTTACAGCAGTGCAGGAAACGGTCAACGGACAGGACTGTTCATAATAAAGACTCTCTTTGTGTAAGTCAATGCTATAAGTCAGGATTGTCGAATTAAGGGGTGGTTGTGTATTCTCCCGGTGGGTCCTTTAACCGTGCAATTGAAGGCCTACAGGTTTGAATCTCAGTTCTTCTGTAGTGGCTTGAAACAAAGGTTTAAACCAGAACTGCTTGAGTGAAGCTTACAGGACTGAGACTTTTTTTTCCAAGTACCTTGAGTAGCTCAATTAATTGAAATTCAAATTTTCTGTTTCAGGGATTTATTTAAAAAAAAAAAAAAAAAAAAAATATATATATATTAATATAACTTTGTTGTACTCTTTCTTTTCATGTGGCTTCTGCAGCAGCATTTCATTGTAATTATATTGTAACTGTCTTTTGGACCTGTTTTGTTATAAATGTGAGCGGTAGCAAAGTTCATGTGGTTTAGTTTTTGCTCACTTTTTGTACTATAATCTTCACTTTTGCCACTGGCCTCGAGGTGGTGGCCTGGTACTTTGGCGCTCCAAACTGGCAATGGATGGGTGATCAGAAATTGCCAAGAGGTTTTTTAAACCTATTTATTAAAACACAATCATAAACTCTTAAGAACCGTCATACACACAATAAAATCCATTATAATACATTAGGGAAATAAAATGAACAAATGTAAACTCCACATGACGGATATTTTTAAGACAATAAAACATACCCCAAGGCTCCATGTAAAAACAGTTAAAGAAACTTACCCAGCAGCTTCACCACATAAGAGGGCGGCAGTGCTATATAATATAATATAATATAATATAATATAATATAATATAAAGATTTTGAAACCAAGCTGACATTACAAAAACAGGGTTCAAGGAAACAAAGCTTTAGAAACGCAAGTTCATCAACAGTCCCATTTTTACTCCCCACAATGGTTAGACAAAAACTGCATTATGGGAAAGCCACATGTCTCTTTGTAGCTGCTACAGTACCAACAGGAACTTTATCCCAAACAGAAAGTAAATTGTAAATCCTGTACATTTGTCACCATCAAAATGTTGGTGATTTGAAAGGGAGCAGGAGGGCGGGAGCCAGTCGCTAAACAAGTTATATCCGACTTTGTCTTATTTTACTGTAAGTGCATGAGAAATTGTTTCTATGGACTTTTTCCACCATGTTGGTTGAACTGTTTACACTTTACATATCTATTCTTATTTCGTGGCTTGACTATGAGAGTTGTTTATAAGGTCATATCTTGAGGCACCTGGTAGAAACTCAGAAACATGAACAAACAACCATGAAGCACAGCAGTGAGGTGTTGACTCCACGGCATTCTTCTTATGTGGGTGTGTTGTCACAAGGGCTTCAAGAAGTTCTAATGTATAACAGAGGCCATGTGCATTTGGGTAAACTGCCTTAAATGCTAATTGTTACCATGTTTACAGAGTGAATATATGCAGTACTGGTTCTCTTGAGGTAGGTGGATTTTGCACCCAATGCTGGAGACATATGGCATGGAGAACAAGGGAAGTTTTTCCAAGTAGTCCATAGACCACAGACAGCTCTGTGTGACTTCCACACCAGCCTTTCCTGCACCACAAACAAAAATAGTTGTGCATGCTGAAAATTATCATTAGAATTCTCGGAAAAGGAGCCGAGTTTGAAACCAGAGAAGCTGTGCGGTTTGCTTGCCTGTTGTGAATCACCAACACTCTATGGCCCGTGGAAGCTAACTTACTGTGGGTCCATTTCATCCACAGGTGCCCGAGCAGTGCGGTTTGGTTTAACTGTCTGCAGCTGGCGCGATTGAACCCAAGTTCACGCCCCGTGATGCTGAACTAACACACTCGGTGTTTTTACTAAACAGCACAGTTATAAATGCTGCAGACAAAGTACAGAGCGTGACAAATGGAGCTAAATCATGCAGATAATTTGCAGCACTGGACAGCATCTGCAATGTTGTCTCTGTGCTTTGCATTTCTCCGAACGTGCCATGTGCTTTCGGGGGTGCCAGGGATGGAGCTCAAACACACCGCTTCATTCTCTCTTTCAGAAAGTGTTTAGTGGACTAAAATTCCTGCTTGGCGCTGTGTTTTTCTGTGTCCTGATAATTATGAAATCCAATAAAAATAATTACGCGAAGACAGAATCGATAGAGGTGCTGTGAGTCGGGTTCTCCCAGGGTGGCGGTCAAAGTCTCTGATCCCAAGGCTCTTCCCTTCACGGCACAGGGCACTGGGCCGGCCAAACAATCATTACCCAACGCTCCTCAGTGAATTCGCTCCCCGCTCTTTTCATAGAATAGCAATTTATATTTTGTTGACTGCCCCGTGTAATTTGATTCACCAGCTACTCATTTTTGCTAATTCCATCCTCTAATGTTACGCCTAATGTACCCTGAAACCTTTTATTGCTCGCTTTTTATTTATTTATTTTATGTTTGACTTTGTGGAAACAAATTGCGCACCAGGATTTTTCTGGCAGTGGTTCGATTTAAAAATAAATAAATAAATAAATGCAGCTTGGAATGGTGTCTGACAACATTATTTGTAGTTTGTTCCTTTTCCCCCCCTCTGTCTGAATGCTGAATTTGACAGCTGTGTCTGTAATTACACCGTGCTATGGGAATTGGGTTAAGTCTATGAAAATTTAAATGGTTCCCGTTGCGTCGCACTGTGATTTGTTTTTCATCTTCAATTTGACCGAGCTTCTGCACGTGAACAGGCAGTCGCGCTTTTCTTTAAAACAAGGTGCATCTGAGGCTGCGGAATGTGAAATAGAGTTGTTTTGAAACAGGTGTGAAATGGGTATTAAGTTGGTTCACCGTGCAGAATGCCTGTTCGGAGACAGGGTGGTCTGATCTCCCATCCTCGGCTGTTGCCCGTGTGGCTACGCTTCTGGTCCATGCCAGGCAAGCTGCTTCTTTCAAGGAACAGCCTTCTTCGCTCCCCACCATTTGTTTAAAAGCTGCACCTGAAAGAGGACTGACACCCCAAGACCTTGTGCCTGTAGAAACTGTGCACTGACACGGCGCCGCTTTGTGAAGCCTGGCACGTGCTGGGTACCAACTATTTGCGAAAGCGGGGATGACAGAAACGTGGGTAGAATCGGGCCACATGTTGGGGAAACTTACTGGTCAACGGAGTGGGACTGGATGCCGGCACAGGGGCCGGGTGCCAGTAACGGTAACAAATGAGTTGCGGGCGAACGGGCAGAACCTCTTTCCCCAAGCCTCGAGTCCTGCCCACTGGTCGGTATGGTAACGGCCCCTTATTTAGCGGAGAGAGCCATCCGTGTCTTTGTCTGGCTATTTGTCCTTGTCTAATTACTGATCTTGGCTGCTGCTCTCTACGTGCTGATGACTAATGGAGGAGGGCGATCAGGGGGAGGGCTGGACGGGGCAGTGGTTGGTGATTTGTGGGCCAGGCACTCTGTCATTGCCCTGCTCCCATTTGTCTTCCTGATGCTGGGGGTTTTCTGGGCAGAAAATGGTTTAGAATTACTTCCATTTTCCAGCACTTTCATCCTTGGCCACGGCATGGTTTGCCAAGGATGGGCAGTGATGGAAGATACGACAGAGGGCTTGACAGCTTTTTCCCCTCTCCGAAAAAGGCCTGGTGGGCATCCTCGTTCCGTTGGCGGAGGTAGACGGTGTGCATGTACAGTATGTCCTATACGTATGGAACTCGTTGAGGTTGTCCAGTGCTGTCCAGCAGGGTTAGAATTGTGTTTGTAATCTGAATCGGGATGCAGAAATACTAGGACTGCTCATACATATTTTCTTTTTGACAAAAAAAAACCAAAAAAAAAAACCACGAGGTGTATAAGAAATACCCGGTGATGTTTTCCCTTGACATACGAACCGGCAAAAGTCTGTATCCCTGAGATGAGACGTTCTTCTTCTCTTTTCACGGAGGTATGTAGTGTTGATGGGAGGAGCTTAAGAAAAGTGTCGCCGGGAACAGCAGTAAACCGATCATCTTTATATCCAGTTTGTTGCTTTAACAGAGGTAACGCAAAGCTCCTATCTGAGCTGTTATACTGAAACACTCCAAATGTTATCAAGGAATGAATTAGGAAAATGGAAGAATACCCCACGGTTTTAGAGGTCTTGTCCAGAAGCAACAAACAGATGCCTGTGTCTTTAAATTCCCATCATTTGGAGGTTAACCAGGCTAGGGAGGCTTGTAATGAAGCTCCAAGTACTAAAACTAAAAGTGGTGGTAAAAGCTGTTGTCCGCGGTATTGATTTTCTGGACTTTTTCTTGTGTTTTTCTTTTTAAGTAAATAAACACCAGATTTGTCATGTTTGTGCAGGGAAGAGGCCAGCCATGGGTCAGACATGATTCATGCTACCATCTTATGGGCAGATAGTTCAGGGGCCACAGCTCGGCTCTGACCCGAGCTCCTCGCCTCCGTGGTGCTAAATCACGGCCTGCCAGTGGCTGGCAGAACAATGGGCCATCCCTGACGGACCGTTTCCTCCGTGGTTAGTGTGAGCATTTCTCTGCCTCTCTGGCCCTCTCTACTGGGATCTGGACGACCGGCTGGCAGTAGTGGCCCACACCAGCATCAATCTGAGGTCTAGGCCACTAATACATTCATTAACCAATACATTTCGGTGAAATAAATACCTGAAATAGCATTTGTCATTTCTAACTTGTAATCTAGCCGATTTCCCCTCATTATCAGTTTATTAAGTATTGCGGAGGGGAACGTGTAGATATATTTTGGCCCAGATTTGGGCCTTCTTCTGCAGCACATATTCAGGTTGGTGGTGTAGCTGCTCTGCCCTGCCGGTGCCCCTGGCCTAAGCCCCTGTACCTCCAAAGACCTCCATGTATCCTGCTTTTCCCCCCTCAAGTTTTTGAGCACACGCCATGATGGAACCTAATCTATCAAATCTCTTAACTGAAGGCGGATCAATATGTCAGTGCCCAACGCCAGCAGCACGCAGTTATGATGATGTTCCCGGGGATGGCGTTACAGGCTTGTGAACAGGGATCGAATCCGTGCTGTCGGGATCGCTGACGGAAAGCATGAATCATTATTGGGAGGGCCGCTGTTTTCCTCTCCACAGCGTTAATAGCAGCCTGCACCCGCTGTCAGAGTGAGCTGAAATGGATCAGCTGTTGAGCTCTAGAACAACCTTGTGACTCCAGAGCCTTGGGGAGCATCAGAAACCTCTGTGTGAGCAGGCCGCTCCTTTCTAACGCACGGTATTTCTTGCTGGGTCAAAAAAGATGGAAGCAACCCACTAAATTCAAGTTTTAAGAATGTGAAATGCAAAAAAGTTTGATGTTTTTCGATTGTATTGATAACTGGTGTTTCACACTCGTGCAGGCCAGTATTCAGTGCAAGGGTTAGCGTTAGGGTGATCTTCAGCTGGTTGGCTTGTACCTGTAGAGTCCATTCCCTGGCCAAATGTGGTCCTGCAGAACTCCAGTTTTGTATCATCACCATGAATCACCAGAGTAATGGATTTGCTTGTTAATTTGTGATAATGAATTCATATGGGTGATTATTTAAGCGATCGAGTTTATTGATTCCATGTCGCTCACTCCCCATCAATTACTGCTTCTCCTATGCAGGGCTGGCTCCTGTCTCTGAAGCATAGAGTGGTAGAGCTGCATGAAGCTGGCCCTCCTACAAACGGCACAAATGATAAAAACCTTATGGTTTGTTAATGCTACGTTGTGGTGGTTTATACTGCATGAATTAGGATTTGTGCCGTTTTTGAAACATAAGCCTTTATTTTTTCGGAGCTGTGACGTCACTCAGCCCCCCTACAATCGCAAAAATGCACGAAACCGGGTGTGTTTGTTAGTGCTACGTTTGTGCCAGATAGGATCTCAGACAGGATGCCATTTGGTTGCAGGGTAGCCATATAGACGCATTCACAAGCTACAGGCAACTTGGAGTAACCGAGGTGCCACAAACACATGTCTTTGGACTGTGGATGGAAACTGGCACACCTAGAGGAAACCCACACAGGCACAGGGAGAACATGCAAACTCCACACAGACTAAAGTGGGATTCACCCTATACAGGTTCACACAGTTTAGGCATTACAAGGCACCAGTGTGTCATTCTTAATTCCTCTTGTTGGCATTATTTGTTTATTTAGCTGACACCTTTGACCAAAGCTGTTGAATTGTATTCGTTCATTTACCGTGTCAGTCCAGGGAAAGCACCTTGATCAAAGCCACGATAACATGAGTGCAATACGAACCAGGAAATTCAGTGGAAAGCTACAATAGCAGGGACACTAATCTCTGCCAATGTAAAGGTGATATATAGCTTTTGCTTTGGGCCCACGCAGTTAGAGGCCGTGTGGCTGTTTTTGCCAAGAGCACCCATTTAAAGTGTAAGATGCACAATTTTTTGTGTTTTTTTTTCTACTTCTTATCAGTGTTATTATATGCACAGTATGAGTGTTTTTCCCCAAAAGGCTACGTCACTGCATCATTGAACGATTCTGAATTGTGCTGGTGGCCTCCTTGCTTCGCACACAGTAATTTCAGGATGGACTCCAGACCATGTGGACCCTGACCAGGACAAGCGGTTAATGAAACTGAATGAATTTACCTGGATTTTTACCAAATGGGTTCTATTTTCGTGCACTGGAGGACAGGAATGGAAATAATGGACTTTGAGTGGTCTGCGCAAAAGTGGCATCTGCAAACTTATGAGAGCGATCATAAACCTCAACATGAACTTTGAGTCACTAAAAATTCTTTCTTACACTACAGTGCATGAACTTAGACTAGATATGAAATTAAATTATCCTTACCTATTGAATTATATTTACCTGATACGAATGCACTTTGTGTAGATTTGTGTAGAGTTTGAGTCCTGAAGGATGACTTCAGTAGTAGAATATGTACATAATAAATCCATTCAAACGATGCCTTTGTTATATTTGCATACTTTCATATTTCTTGGTGAGACATTTTTTACAGTTAAAAACACAAGATGCACAGTGTATGTGCTGTATTCCCCTTCTTCAAACATTTTCCTTTGCCAAGCCTGGTTTCTTTCCTCCTAGGGCGACACCTTGTTTCAACACCAACAAATATTATTACATATTATTCTCAGATTGCGTACATAAATCCACAGCCAATTTCCTAATAGCTATTTCAGTCTCTGAGCCGGAAGCAGAGGTGTTTTTACAGATTCACTAAGGAATCTGTTAACAATGTCTGAGTGTAGTTTACTGGGTATTTTTATGAAAATTGGGCCTAGTTTAGGAAAGGGAAGGGGACATAGTTATATAGTAGGTCCTGGATTTATGAACCCAAATGCAGCTGAAAGTAGGTTCATTTCTTCTTTCTGAAAATTGGTTAGTTGTCAAGTGCAACACAGAGACACTTTGTCAGTTCTACAGGCAGCTACTGTGTAATGTATTCTGGCAAAAGTGCAATACAGGACAAACTGGCGTATGATGTTTTCCGCTCCAGAGTAAAGGCAGTACATAGTAGTTGTGGAACGTGGAGAGTCAGAGCACCCGGTTTTTCGGATCCCTCACAGCTCATAAGGTTCATAACTGTTCAAACACACACCACTGTACGCAACCTACACCAGAACGTCGTGTTGACCTTAACATGTATGCCTAGTTATGGTCAAGAAGCACATAGTTGCCTTGACATCCCTGTTTAGACGCTCACCTTCAGAAGAAGACTTTTTTGAGGACACAGATCTGTCCTGACCAAAGTTGTCCATGTCCCGTGACTTCAAAATGAAGTATTGAAATTATAAAAAGCTGCAGCCGTGCCTTTTCTTGTCCCACGAACCGGTGCAGCTGCCGCAGTGGTATAATGTAACGCACTTTATAGTAAGGACACTTCTCTGTGGTACAATATATGCATTCACAGAGTAAGAACTACCACTAGCAGGAGAAAAAAAGCAGCCCGTTTGTTTCTCCCCTGTCCTTCTGTGTCCAGGGCCGTTTAACTGAGAGACGGGAACCCGATCCTCCCGTCTCGCAGCTTGTTAGCCAGGAATGAGCTCAGCCGGACCGGGTGCAGGTGGGTCGGGTTTCCCTCGTAATCTTATTTAGCGCCTCCAGTGCTGCGCGCAGCCGCCTGCGTGTTGGACAAATAGCCAGGGTTCTAATAGCTGGCGGACGGCCGGGGGAGAACCGGCGTTTACAGGATGCAATTTTCTTTAATATAAACGTCCTAATGGAATTTGGCGGCTGTGGTGCATCTGTTGGCTGGGTGTGTGTTTCTGCTGACTGCCCTGTTTTTTTATTTACATGGATGAGTGGCTCGGTGGGAGTGCATTATGCATCATTTTCTGTGTTTAAAGATTATGTGTGCGGGGGGCATTACACAAACAAGGAAATATGTCTTTGATTAAAATATCTTCTATCTCTTTATTGATTAAAAGGCTCAGTTTGGTAATAGAATGTCTGCACCCCTCCTCCAGGCCCTGGAGCGCACTGTGGCCACACGTCAGGCTGACTGGAGGGCAAGAAGAGCTTCTTGTAGACCTTTGGATGCATTTAGGATGTTGATGGGTGTCGGTCTAAATCTGATGCGCCGTCACAGGGCCCAGCTCTCGCGGAGTGACCGGCAGCAGGTCCACAAATAAGGGGAAATTTGTGTAACGCGGTACTCGAAGCGATCGCAAGTCTCACTAAATCTGTCCTGCAATTACTGGAGAATGCAGGAGTTATGCGTCACTTGTTGGGGCTGTTCCGTCGCCGATCCACAGAAAGCATGGCAGGCCTTGGCCCCGTTTGGAGCCGCCCGATGAGACAGATTAAGGGAGTGAACGAAGGTTTGAAATGACACTTTTTTCACACCGACGGCTCACGAGAACAGATGGAAGTTCACTCTCTAATTAACCCGTCAGAGTCAGGCAGCTGGAAATAGACCTTGGTCCGTGAAGAACATTCTGGATATGGGGGCTGGGGGGAGGAGAGCCGTCAGACCCCCTCGAGCACCTCCTCTTCTTGGTGTGCTCAGTTTTATTTCCCATTAGTGGGCAGCAAACTGCTGGGGGATGAAATCTGCTAACAGGAATTAAATGTGAATTAACGCATGGGACAGATTAGTTTCTGCTAATAGTTTTATTAAGAGTTTGACCTTTGGGTTCAACGATGAGCTTGTTTGGACGCGGTTGTCACAGGAGGGTCAGATTTGGAGGCGGTGTGTGCCGGAGCCGACGGTTGCCACGTCGCACGCTGCTGCTCTCCAGTCAGACCTTCAGGCATTTGGACTCAATGGAACAAAAGGCTGAAGCCCGGTTTGGCTCAACCTCGATGGCCACATACAGTTTCCATCGTTGCATTTGCCCCCTGGAAATCCACAGATGCCACCAAACTGTTCACATCCTGGGCTTCTAAGGGTGACGTTCATGATCTTGCTTCAGGATTCCAGGTGTCTAACTCCATAACTTGGCAAAAAAAGGTTTTCAGCCGCTGGCGATCTGGTGAATTTCTCACGTCTATGGTCAGCCGCTGGACGGTCCCTTAGAGCAACCCGGAGAGAAAGAAAAGCCGTTGCTGTAGTTGTAGCGGTTGAGTTATGGTTTTGAACTTTGAAGAGCTTCTTCATAGGCTATAACTGAAATGGGGGGGGGGGGGTTTATTTTCCTGCTATTGGAAAACTACTGAGAAAGTTACAATGCGATTAGCTTTCGCTGTTCTTCGTAATTAGCACTTTAACAAAATAGAATAACACCGGCACAGAAGGTCAATAATCCCGATCTATTGTGAAATGAATCCTTGCATCGATGCGACACGGAAACCACACGGTTAAAGAAAACGGAGGAAAGGGAAGCAAAAATAACAAGGAAGAAATGGGACTCTTTTTATCTCATGGATTCAATGCATGGAAATACTATGAAGGCACTAATTAATTCATGCATTGTTAATGAAAATGCTGCGGAAAGGAACCTCGGATTAAGCACGAGGACAGAAGAAAAGCACATTCAGAGATAGGGCTAATGATTTTTTTACTTCGTTCGCTGCTTGTATTTATTGCCAATTTAAAAGAGCTAAAGCAGGCGGACCGGGGATCGCTCCCAATCTGGGAGCCTGGTCTTTCCAGACTTCTGCGCGGAAGGACTGGTTTTGGTTGTCCGGAGATCCTATGGCAGAAGCCGAGCAACCGTTTTTATCTCTGAAAGGTGCGTTGTACGGCCAAAAGTGTGCGGACACCCGAGCATCGCACCCACATGTGCTGGTCGAACCTCCCATTCCAAGCCCATGCGCATTAATATGGAGTCGTTCCCCAGTTTGCAGCTATAACAGCCCCCACTCTCTGAGGAGAGTTTCCATCAGATTTTGGGAATTTCTGCCCATTCGGAGCATTGGTGAGGTTGAGTGAGAAAGCTCGACTCACGGTCAGCGTTTCAGTTCATCCCAAGGTGTTCAGTGGGGTTGAGGTCAGGGCTCTGTGAAGCCACTCCAGTTCTTCCACACCAACCTGGGCAAACCAAGTGTTTATGGAGCTTGCTTTATGCATGGTGGTGGTGGGGGGGGCACAGTCATTTTGGAGCAGGAAAGGAATTTCTTCTTCCCCAAACTGTGGTCACAAAGCCGGAAGCACTCGGTTGTCTATAATGTGTTTGTATGCTGCGTGGGTGAGGCTGAAGCAGCTCAGCTCAGTCATTGGGGGAGGCATACTTTTGGCTATACAGTGTATTTTGATAGATTAATGGCTGCATCTGGATGTTGGCTGCTGCAATTTTTATGGTGACCATTGCCTGGAAGGAAATACTGATAGTGTTAACCAGCAGTTAGATGTGAAATTATGAAAGCATTTTTGGAACAAATATGTGTCCGCAGTCTCCTTAATGTAAAACAACAAAAAACCAAAGTATGATCGGATTTACACTTTAATCTTCATCTACTCATCAGTTTTGAACAGAGCAGAAAAGAGAAAAGCATTTGAAGTTTTTTATACGGTACAGCTCACGTGACTGACAAAACTGCGGAGGAGAGGAGAGTTCTGCTTCTCTTCTTCCTTATGAATGAGGTGTCGTCCGCCTGGGTGCTGCCTAGGGGCTGTTGCAGGGAATCCTGGGTAATGTTCCAGAAGTGAGGAGTTTGCCACTCAACTCCCTGGCCCAGTGGGGTCCGGCAGGGTGTGGAGGCCGAGCAGCTGGAAGAAGGATGGCCTTTCAGGAGTTATGAGCCATTAAATCAGAGCCAGGAAATCTCAAGGTTCCCCAAGACTGCTGCACAAGGAATCTTTGCCCAGAGAAATATTGTTTATGGTTTAAAAGCCAGCGACGGATTTATAAAAGAAACATTCATCATCGCAAGAAAACGGAACAAAACATTTCAGAAATAAATACTCACTCTATAGGTATACTTGTCACTCGGACAGCCCAATAACAAGTGAATTGGGCAGAAGATTCCTCATTCGCTGGCAGCTGGGCCCAAAACGCGATGACACTGAGTCCAGACCCTCGCGGAGTGTCCCCTGTAACTGGAGGTGAATCTCAACCTGGACACTGACCCATAAACCACCATCTGAACCCCCTATTACTCCAACTTAATGGGTTTCTCGAAGACATTTTCTCCTTTTTTTTCCCCCCTTTTTAAATTACCAGTATTTATTTTCCGCCTCATAAAATGGTTGTCCTGCTACACAGCATGAAGCAGGTGTTTCTGAGATTTCCAAGGTTTCCCTGCAGCGGAACACACGTCTATAAATTTTTAGCATTCAAAATGTTTAAAAAATAAACCCTGCTCCTTTAGTTCAAAGTGACATTTACATTTTATGGAAATACCACATTTTAAAAACATAGAAGGTGTTGGATTAGCTTTCTGTCATATTTTAGCAAAAGTAGCTCTGAGGCCCCAGGTGTGTATTTTGTTCCTTAAGTACAAGGGGAGGTTGCAGTTTGGAAAACAAAAATCAGATCTTTGAGCAATGAAACTATTCTGAGACGATGAAGATGTTCCGTATTAAAATCATATGCTTGACTTGAGTTTCTCTGACCCACCTTCTTAAAGGGAACAGCAAAGGAAACGCCTCCTCCGCACGAGCAGTTCTTTATTCATCGCTTTATTTTCCAAGCTCCAAACTTGAAATTCGGCATCATGGTGCTTCTCACCTAGAGTGACGTTTTCGTGTAGACGAGCTCGGTAAAATCCAGAAAGACTACCTACTATTGTGAAAATTTAAAATTCGCACTTGGAGAAGCGGGAGCAATGACATCACACACAGCACATAGTGACATCGTACAAAGAGGGTACATAAAGACGCTGGTGGATTTTCAAGTCATACGTGTGCACACACACACAAGCATGGCTGCCTCACATGCTTGGCAGTTTATCCAAGTCTAATTCCACTGCAGTGAGAAACTAATTCATCTAAACTAACATATCTGAATTGTTCAAAAGGAGCCAGTAAATATGTTCTGACAAAATTTCTGTTTTTATTGTTTCCACTCACGCCATTTATTAATTGGCAGTTTTATCCTTTGCTGCTCTGTATTGAACAAATGAATTTATATGGAGCAAAGTTGTTCCACTGCCCACTTTTTTCAGGAGGTGTTGTACACGGTAAAAAACTTAAAATGCAAAGGAGGCAGTAATGTTGATCAGAAATGCTTCCTGAATATGAATTTTAAAATATTAATATTTATCTCGACATCTACTGCACTACCAGAGATAGTATTATTCACACAAAGTAGTTTGAGTCTTCATGTAGTCATGTGGTCGCAGAAAGGGAGAAATGTTTCTTTGGGACAACAGACATTACATTGAGGTGCGGTGGGTAGTCCTACAGTCTCATAGCGCCTGCGCAGCTTGAGTGACGGTTTGGATCCAGTTCGGTCTGTGTGGAGTTTGTATGTTCCTGCTGTGTCTGAAGGCGTTCCAGGTGCTCCGTTCACAGTCCAATGACATGTGTTTTTGGTCAACTGGTGACCCTAAAGTGCCTTTAGTATGTAGCTGCTGTGGTATCAGAGGGGTGTCCTGAACTCCCAGGATGGGCTCTGGACCACTGTGACCCTTGGACATGCAGGAAAAGTGTAAGAATGGCTAAAAGGAACAGCTTTCATAGTCCATGTGGAAGGTGCAGGAAATACACTGCCCAGCCAAAGAAAGTCACCACCTGGATTTAACTTGGTGCTATGATGTGGGGTTGCTTCAGTTGGTCAGGTCTAGGTTCAGCAATGTTATGTGCCCAAAAAATGAGGTGAGCTGACTACCTGACCGACCAAAAAGGGTGAAGATTGAGTGATGGGTGTTGACAATGAAAGTTAAAAAGAACTTCTGCATGTTTGGGAGAAAGTAAATGATGGCGATTAGTTCAGAGGGGCTGCCAGAAGGCAGGAACTGTGGAAAAGGAGAGGAAAGTCTTCGGAGCTGGTAAGGAAACAGAAGGGTGAGAGAGAGAGAGGAGAGGGTGAGTGAACAGGAGGAGAGTGGAGCTGAAGGCAGGGAAGAAAGGGAGCCGGAGAAGGCAAGTCAAAGGTAAGAACTAAATAGAAGAGGGAGAATGAGAGGAAAGGGGAGGAAGAGCTAGGTGGGAAGGAGAACAGGAGAACAGAGGCATGAACAGCTAGGAGGCAAAGAGGGGACGGGCAGCCAGGCAGATGTGCGTGTGATGGATGGGCCGGCTGGGCAAGGCCGCGGATAAGAGTGCAAACAAACTGGGTAATAAATGAGAGCGACAGAGCGGCGGTGATGGGGCCGGCTCCTCGCCCCGTGATGCATGCCGAGGGGAGCCGCCGGCAATTTGTAATGGAGAAATGAGGGAGCTGTCAGAGGAATGAAGAGACAACGTTCGGAGGAGCAGGGGGGGTGCTGGGGGTGGCGGGCCGCCCGGTGTGCCCACTCGCTGGGGGGTTAATCAGGGCTGCACGGGGCGCTAATTTGCCCCATAATGACTCGGATGGCAGCGAAGGCACTGCGGCGAGCAGGCACGAAGCAGCGAGGCCTGGTTCTTCGCTGTCCGTGGGGTCTGCACACCAGAGCCGCGAAGCCGACAGAACTTCGCTCAACATGATGTCCGTTCCCAGGCTTCGGTCACAAGCGCTTATTCATTAGCCGTCCTTAAGGCTACGCGTCCTGTCGTTTCACTGCCGTTCCGTAAAACTTTCTCCAAGCATGGACTCTGCGCGACCCGGTGGGACGGCCGGTCTGGCTGATCTCTGCTTCAGCGGTAGCTGCGGCTCAGCGGAACACGGAGGAGCCCAGCTGTTGACTTAACATTCGTAGGCCGCAATTTGTCTCCGTCACACGCGTCGGTTCAGAGGTCGCGGATGTCGTCCGCACCCTTCTTTGTTTGATTGTTTTTTTTGCATTTTGAGAAGAATGCTGTTTCCCCTATGATCTGCGTGTCATTTGAATGCAGACCTCCTCCGAAACCGAGCGCTCAAACGGCAGTCAACAGGACCCGGGTGTCCCGGCCGTGCGGCGGACATTGTTCAACCGCGGCGGTGAACTCTGCACTCCGGTCTGTCACTGTCAGCTGCTTACTTAGGGCCGTAATGGCGATAATTTATTACCTGCATTTCCCTGGCTGCCAGTAAACAAGCCCTGCCTCTTTAAATTCCCAGAGCAATTACTGTAGCCGGAGCGCCTACATTAGCATTCATTTTCACAGCTTGTTCCAGCCTCGGTGCCCGCGTCTTTACCAGTTCTGCTCACTTGTTTTGCGGGCGATGACTGTTAAAGGCCAGTCTACCTCTGAAAGCGTTCCCTCCCCCCCGCCCCCCGACTGCCAGCGCTTTTCATCGAATACGAGCGGCCGAATATTTCTTTAAAGATCGGCAGATAAAACCGCGGTGCACAAAGTGATGTCAAGTGAGTGCGTTTTTAATTGATTTTAACACCAACTGTTCTCTCTTTCACCTGTTCCTGCCACTTCTGGGTTTCGATACGCTATCCCAACAACCAGGCGAGAACTTCCGCTTGCTGACCTATGGGAGCCAAGTATTAGCATTTATTATTATACGCTGCCCGGCCAAAAAAAAGGTCACCACCTGGATTTAATTTAGCAATTTACCATTTAAAAAAAAAACGAAAATAAGGTACAGAACAAATCAGCTATATTTTTTGAACATTGGAAGTTGTTTTCCATTAATTTCAACAAAAGGCCCTTAATTTATTTTGAATAAAAAATTGGATTGAATTTTTTGTGTTTGCTGTTATTGTAGGTCATGTTTGTTGTCCGTATAATTCCCAGAGCGTTGCGGAAAAAATGGGTTCGCGGTGTGTAGTGTTGTGATGTGGGGTTGCTTCAGTTGGTCGGGTCTAGGTTCAGCAACGTTATTTGCCCAAAAAATGAGGTCAGCAGACTACTTGAATATAATGAATGAGCAGGTTTTTCCATCAATGGATTTTTTTCTTCCAAGATGACATCGGGCTCAAATTGTGAAAGAATGCTTCAGGGAGCATGAGAGAGACATCATTTTCACACATGGATCGGCCACCACAGAGTCCAGACCTTAACCCCATTGAGAATCTTTTGGATGTGCTGAAGAAGACTCTCCCATCATCGATACAAGATCTTGGTGAAAACTGAATGCGACTCTGGACCGAAATAAATGTTGTGACATTACATAAGCTTATCGAAACAATGCCACGGTGAATGCGTGCCGGAATCAAAGCTAAAGGCGGTCCAACAAAATATTGGAGTGTGTGACTTTTTTTGGCCCGACAGTGTATATTCATATAGCTGGTGTTTTCCTCAAAAGCATTTTCCAAGCTGATGTTTGTATTCTAAGCTGCAGACAATTATTTACTCATTAATTCTGCGGGGAAGATTTACCATATTGATTCAGGGGTACCGCAGTAGGCGGTGGGTTTTGGGAATCTAGGACCTTCGATTACAAAGCAACAAGTCAAACCACGGCTCTGCGTCCTGCCCCACACTTTGTTGCAGTGTAAGGGTTGCTCTTTGCGTGCGTGATGTGGAAAAAGCATACATACACGTGACTGTGCTGACACACCAGACCGCGCACAAGGCTGGACTTTCTGGACCTGCGCAACCAAGTGGCCCTAAGCTGCTGGGCACCTCGGTCACATCCTGAAGACCCCTTCTGACCACTACTTTGTCTTGTGTCGGCTGTCTTTGTGTTTGTTGCGTTTGGTTTGGAGACATCACTTCCGAGACCGTTGTGGAAAAAATGGGTTCGCATTGTGTAGTGCACTTTCTCCCACATTGCTGCCCCTGCGCCTTTTGTCCAAACGCATGGTAGCTATTTTTACCTCTTTGTTGCAGGCTTCCTTTTGGTCAGATTCGGGGGGCGCTGGCAGGCGAGGGCAGCATGGGGTTTGGGAAACTGGCACGAGGCAGTAGCGTCGCACATGGTGTTACTGCTAAATCTGGAGGTGCCATCCTTCACCGGGCGCCACCCAGACACGGGTCCCCCACCCCACCCTGTGAGCGTCACTGGCCACGGTGCTGAGGGGTGCAGCTGGGAAGAAAAATTGGGCCCCGCACCTGGACTGCTGTAATTAATACCAGCTTTGCAATCCAAAAATAAATCAGAACCTCAAGAACACTTTTCCGCTCAGGTCAAAATCTCTGCCTTCGTCTGAATTAATCATACCGTGGATGTTATGCGCGAGCGTCGGCGCCGGGTTCACGCCTTTGTTTTTCTGCTCCGCCATCAGTTGGGGAGAAAGAAAAAACAGCCCATGTAATTCCACATATTTCATAATTAGCCCCCCCCTTCCTCCCTGGCCAAATCTCCAGTGATGAATGGACAAACCTTTAGCGTTCATTTGTCACGCTCAGCGGATCCGCGTGAGATGGAGAATCTGAGACGTTAAAGTGCACGGTTCCGCACGGTGCGGCGCGGGCACAGCTGCCATGGCGACACTCGCTCCGGGCTCAAGGTCAGAGGATGGAAAGGTGAGCCGGCCAGGGTGCCAGGCGGGTGCCACGCAGGTGCCTGCGTGGCAGGTCCAAGCTGTCCTGTGAACGGAGCGCCGCAGGAGTGGTGGCAAAGCACGTCCGACGTCCCCGTGTGACAGCGCTCGGTAGCTTAGGAGAAGCTCGATGGGTTGTTTGCCGGGAAACCCTTTTTTATCCAATCCCGAAGCTCTTCATCCCAGCTGGTGTTTGAGTTCTCGCACACATGCACACACCGGTGTCTAAACACCGAGTCCGGTCACATTCCTGAGATCCATGACAGCCAGCCGGCACACGGATGCCCTCGACAGCGGGAATTTCTCACCCGTCCTCCGGATGTTCATTTCGCAGATGGCCGTATGGTTAGTGTGCAGTGAAAGCTGAAAATAGGAGCTCTGGAGTGTAGCTGCTCAGGCCAGTTCTAGAACCTGACCTGCTCTGGACCTCATAGCAGGGGGTGAACAGTGTTGTATGTGTGCTTGGTGAAGGCGTGGAACAGCAGATGATAATACGAGGGACTGAACCACAGTTAATTCCAGTGAAATCCTGAGCACGTAAAGTAAGAGAAGGGTTCGACCTCCTCTGTGGACGGAGCGGTGTCAGACCAAGGGGTTCTGAATCCCACCTGCCCTCAATGTCCAGGTATAAGTTACGATCCTTCTCCAGCGCAGCGCCATAACGCGAGGATGCTGCCCGTTTCCGTTCTTTTTATTTATTTATTTTCCCCACACTTGACTGATGCCTTCCGATCGATCTCCTAATGTTCCCCATTCATTATTTATTTTCAGCTTTCGCGTTTCCTGAGGTACGAGAACAAAGAGACCGAGGAGCGGGCGTTTGCTGCCGCCTCTTGCTTGCTCGATTAGAGACACAGTCCTTTGCGGAGGAGACAATTAGAAACCAATTTATTTTCGCATTACAACTCGACCGACCCCAAACCTATATTTATAGATCCATCCTCCTCAATTGTGCCATTTGCATAATGGGATACAATGAGTTTGAAAATGTCGCCCCGTGGGGCAAAAATTAGATTGAAACCCAGGACGGTGGGAGAAATGTATTTATTGCTGTTTTGGGAAAATTAATGGTGCATTTTTAGTTTTTATAATGTTATTTAATGATGCAATTCGTCTAATATAAAGAACATTTTTTAACATTTATGTATTTTCTTTTACATATCAAGAGACCCAGTGGGCCAATGCAAATATTTCTCTCTCCTTGATCACAGCTTCGGTGCTCGCGGCCCTTTTTTCTTCTCCTTTTTTTTTTTTTTTTTGCTTTGTAATGGAGCTCCTTTAAACTTTTGTTCTCCCGTCTGACGGAGTGCAATAGCGCCACTTTCCAGCGGACGACCTCCACCGAAAGCGCAAGTGTGCGGCAGTGTGAAAAGCGCGCTTGTGAAGAGCTCCGCGGCGACGTGTTTCTATTTATTTATTTATTAATTTTTATTTTTTGTTTTGTGCCGATCGGCGTTTTTCCTCAAAGTTTGCGTTAGCATCGTGCTAACGGCGTTAGCGGTGCAGCCAAGTAACCCGAATGGCTCACGAGCCCAGCGCGTGTCAGGCTGCAGGCCAGAAGCCAGTGTTTCTCACTGTGTTGAACATATATTTGTTTATCAAGGCGGCGCTATTTATTCATACAAGGGTGGCAAAGGGATAACTAATGTGGCAAATGAACTTTTAAGAATAAATGCTGGCTTAGCGATGAGGTCGGCATTAGCCGAGCAGAATCATTCCCTCCTTTTCCCCCAACCTCCCCCTCTTTCTCTCTCTCCATGCGGAAGTGGCAGCGGATCCAGTTTCCAGCGGTGCTCCCCTCCGCCGCCGCAGCGGGCAGGACAGGAAGCAGCAGGGAAGCGAACTCAATTCGGTATCAATTGCTCGGCGCCTCCCCCGACCCTCGGCTGGCCGCGAACCTCCAGCCCCTTCCAGCATCCACGCGCCACCGAGGCCTGACGTGAGATGCCCCCCTCCCTCGACACAGCAGTGTAACCCAGCCCCGGTGTAATTGCTCCTCGCTTGCATCGAGCCTCGAACCCGGTGGCTGCGCCCTACCCCGCTGACCTTGGCTCCGCTCTCGCTCAGGGTTCACGCAGCGGTCAAGCTGGCAAGTCAGATGGGTTGAGGCAGCCGGAGGGTTGAGGCCCGTGCGAGGCTCCTACCATTAATTAAAGGAGTGGAGACAGGAGCGGCTCACTGGGAGAGCCTTGAGGTGTGTGTGTGTGCAAGAGTATAAATGTGTGCCATAGCTTCATATGTGTCTGTGCTTGGAAGAAGGTTTATTAGTTACTGATACACAGAATATGCAGCACAGAACGAATCTGTTTCTGTTTTATTTACCGCGAGTTTCCACAGCTCTGAATCACCTTTTTTTGGACAGGTGAGCGCCGATGTGTGGAGCTCGGTGCTTTGGTCATTCCGCCAAACCTTTTCCTGTTAAATATGCGTGCTGTTTCCTTTTTACCGGAAAACAACGTGTTTTTGCCCTCGGTGGGATTGGATGCACCCTCGGCCAGGTGTAGTGATGCAGTGAGGCCTTGCTTCAGTGTTTGTCAGTCCTCCTTCTTGAACCTCGGTGGTTTCTGACCGGAGTTTATTACAGGGTGAGGCCAGGTTTTAGGTTGAAGGTTTAGCTGAACGTGGCATGTGTGTTGGCTGCAGACGCTTGCCTTTGTTCCGGCCTGTGGACTCCAGCTGCTGTGTACGCGCGCGCGCGCACACACACACACACACACACACACACACCGCCCGGAGGTGCGGCTGGCGAAAGGCACTTTGGAAATTAAAACGGTACCATTCACTGTAATGTGGCTTAAATGATCCAGAAAACACAAGATATATTGACCATTTAATGAAACGTGTGCCGCCGTCCTTAATTCTCGTCTGAACTTTGAGAAACTGAAGTTCTCATCCTTTTGTCCTTTGTTAAGCGCTTCGTTGCCCATGTCAGGGCTACAGACGTTTGAAGCGTGTTTGTCGCATGGGAGGAGAATAAGCAAAGCTGTCGGATTCTGAGGAAGTTTGCGTTCGATTTTTAGGCAGATGCCCGATTTCCTCTTCCCTGCTAAGGAAGCTCGCCGTCTCCGCTGAGAGAGAAGAAACACTCTATCCGTTAATGTCCTCTGTGGTTTTCCCATACATTATTGAAAGGGAACGATCTCTATTTTAAAGACTTAGACCCAAGTGCCACCTGAACCAGCACGCATATCAAGGTGAAACTCTATAACCCTGTGCAGAGCTTTGGCTGAGGGCGCAGCACCACGGTGCTTGAGAAGCTCAGACGGGACCCTGAGAACCGCCTCCCTTCGGACAGATGTGGTCGTGCCGGTCGCTGACGGGCGAGCCCCCCTGCACGTTGATTTCCAGCGCTTCATCCTCACATGTGATGCCATGTCAACCGTAAGTGATGGACTGTATAAAATATTTCTGAAAGCACTAATGAACCATTCCTTAGTTCAGAGTACGCTTCAGGTTTGTGCCTGCTTCCGGAACAGTCCAAGGGCAGCCCTCCTAGTCCTCAGGCCCCCTCTACAGGGTCCACAGATACAGGGTGACACTGTGATGGATGACAAGCTGGCAGAGTGACGATAATGGCTGGCGAGTAGAACCAGCTGGAACCGTGGCCACACTTTCCATGTGAATCCATGTGTTTCACCATGTACTTGTGTACTTGTGATAAATATAAGCAATTTGCGCAAACAAATGTGTTTGCGTATGTATTCACTCCCATACTCACACGGAGATGCCAGCTCTCAGTGTTCACTGTTTTGGAGTTTCGGAATGGTTTTGGCCACGGTTTCCCATGTTTTACCACTGCGGTGTAGTTGTCGGAAGGGTCACCTTGGAGGTGAAAGAACCATGTTTAAATTTCACCTCCCGCTGTACTTCCCTCGGTCAAGGGATTTACCACAAATTAATACAGTAAAAAGTGCCCAGCTGCATAAGCGGATAAATAACTGTGAGCAGCCCAGTGGACTAAACTACCGCTGTGTGCTGTGCTGGAGGAAACTGAATAATGAGAATATTTTCTGTTCTAATTCACAGATGTCTGTTTGGGGACATTTGTAGGGCTGAAATTCAGCTGACTTTATTTATTTGTTTGGCCTTTAAAAATGGTCACCGGTTCTTCTTGTGCAGAGGAAGATAAACAGAAGGAGAAATCAGCTCACGCAGACGTTTCGAACCCAATACAGCATGTAGGCCACTGCAGAGAGAAACACAATGTAATACAGTGAGCTGCAAAAACCGGTACGAACCTATTGTTTTATTTTGGTTGTTACCTATTTGTGTTTTTGTTTTTCTTCCCACAGTTTAAGACCTTAACTTAGCTGGGTGTAGTGACTGGAAGGCAGCGGAGGTGTCAGGATGGTGTGCGTCTAACTCTCCTGTCCTGTGATTTCCTTCCGGAGGGAAGGAAACACCAGTGAGGAAAACACCAGTGACCAAGGAAGATCTCAACAGGAGAGGACAGTAACTTGGGCCTCTAAGAAAGGTGAGCTGCCCGACTTGGTGGGACGGGGGTGCGTTTTACCCGAGACGCATCTATAAACTGGCACGCGGCTTGGCGAGATGACGCGACTGCGGTGACAAGACACTCCACCTCTTGCGGCAAGTATTTGCTAATGTCACCGTGGTACTAGAGACACAAAGCAGCTTGTGCAGCATCACGCAGTATTAATCATCTTCAGATCTGAAGCTGGGAACATCTGAAGTGGAGGGACAGGGAAGAGGAGGGGAAAAAAAGCCCTTTGGAGATGGAGCAGAGATAGAGGAAGGGAAGGGGGGATCGAGGGGGTTAGAAAGCCACAAATAACCACCATCAATCATGCCGCAGTCAACATTTTCACGTTAGCCCTCACCCTTTATTGGCAGGCACCCGGGTTGTGTGGAGTTGCGTTCCCTTCAGGTCCACTGCGGTCTCTCGCTCTCTTTCAACCAGCACAACCAACATCTACAACAACGACGCAAAAATCCAGCTTGTCAGCAGGAATCTGGCAGGTGCGTTACGTCCCAAAGTACCAAATTAGGTTGTGCAAGATTGCAGAAAGTACGTGTCTGCGTGTGTGTGTGTGTTTTTTTTATTTTAATATGTGAAAAAAGAAAAAAGGAAGTTCTGTAATATATTTAAATCACATTTCTGACCGTGGGATAGTTTTTCTTTCTTCACTTTACCACCCTTTCTATAACAACCACTTTTCCCACAGCATTTACTTTCAAGTGTCATTTCAGTTCAGTTTTATTCATTTTCTGTGTCTTATGACTTTACAATATTTAATGTATTCAAACTTTGAAAGTATTTTGTATCACTTTGAACACAGTCTAAACTTTTATGAACAATATTTTAACACCAAATTAAGATTTTAAACACAGTAGGGCTTATGAACTTTATATATACATATATTGATTGATTAAAAAAATACTATATTTATTCTTTAGAATGAATTTTGGTCATATTTCCCTAAACCTCACAGTATCAACGGGGTTTTTGTGCCACTGTGACGCGGCCTTGTCCTTGGTGTCGTTGACATGGCACAATGTGGCCACCAGGGGGCGGCAGCGCTCTGTGCAGTGGTCCCCTGGCCAGCAGCTCCTCTCCATCTGTCCTGCTGCTTGAGCTCCAGCTTCCAGCATCCTGCTCACTCCCTACTTTGTGCTGCTTTCAGTAAGCAGTAGTTTGGGAGGCTCCTTTCCTCATTCATCTTCCCTGTTAAACCCAGATTATTTGCCCACAAACCCGATTAGCTCTGCGGCAAAACCCACGTGTGGCATCCAAAGAGGCACAACTGTGAAAACTGTTATTGCCACAATTTCACCGCCTGTTTGATATTGGCATTATAGATTAACAGCTAAATTTTTTATTCTTGGGGTTTTCAGAGTTTGTATTTTGGACCTAAATGAAATCTCAGCAAACCTCACTTTTGGTTTGATTGCGGCAGAATCTTTTTCTGCTAATCGAGTTTTTTCATGGGCCCGAAAGTGGAATTGGAACACAAGGAGGTTTGCAAGTTATTAACGTGATTTGGAGTGAAGGCAGTAGAAATTTGGGGTGCTGGATCATGTCTGTCTGTCAGGCCATTAAAACAGAACCTTTGCAGCTGCGCTCCTCCCTTCCCACTCCTGCCGCTGCAAAGTTTGTCTATTTTCTAGGAGTAAAAGCCCCCTTTTACTGACTGTAATAAGAGATCTATAACTAATGACGTGGGTAGATGTTTCTGTGGACTCCATTAGGAAAAAGGACATGTTTAACGGCTTTATAATTATTATTGCTAATGGAAACAATAAAAAACTAGGAGAGCATTATTTAAAATTTCCATGTTGGTGTCCACATTTGTTGAGTTTGAAACAGTTTTTATATTCTTCTTCAGAGCAGCCATGAAATTTGTACTGCTCTGGAAAAGATAAAGGTTATGGAAATTTTATATGAGGGCATGTTTTCTTTACATGAGCACACACGCACATGCACACACGCGCACACACACACACACACACACACACACACACAGAGTCTAGATTCTCCACTCGGCCTCTGTTTTTGGAGAGAAACTTTGCTTCTGAGGGTCTGACACCCCCTCCGCGTCGATAGTGCTGGTTTCATCGTGCATCTTGTGTTACTGTCTGTCATTTGATTATCCGCTGTGTTCCTGTGTAATTTCATGTTTCCTGCATGTGGAGCCGAGCTGCCGCCACGCACAGCAACACACTAGGGTCCCGCTCAGCACGCGGGGGAGGCCGGTGACAAGGGAGGCTCGCAAATGCGATTTGTGTTACAGTGAATGAAATTAAATCCAGAGCTATACATGTAAACAGTTCTGCTAAAAAATACACATAAAAAACTTGGTATTTTGTCCTGTGGTTGTGTATTAGATGCACTGCAAATATTTCTGCAGAAGCCGACCACATGCGCATATTAAAAACAGCCAGTATATAAAATAAATAACAGCAAAAAATTTTCTGTTTGTTATTATCTCTTTTAAATGGGTTTCACTTTCCCCGCCAGTGGTTGTAAGCGAAAATGATAATTTTTGCAACTACAAATTAAACTTTTATTTTTTTTAAACAAAGGAAACATGAGGATTTTTAGTGGAGTTTTTTTGTACAGGAATGTTAGCAGAATGCTATTAAAAATGAACAGGATATTTTTCCAAACCCAGCTTTGAAATCCACAACTGTAAATGTATACTTTGTGCATCTCAGATGAGCTGTTTTTCCACTGAAGTATTGTTAATATAATTTGCTGCTAGAAGCAATGAATCTGAGATTTCCCATCAGAGGCCAAATCCCTGGGACTGACGTGAGGAACGGCAACTGAGGCTTCGTGTATGGCGGGGTTTGTGGGAGTCTGTGCAAAAAATCAAATCCCACCTCTGCAAATCAAAATATGCCTTCTTATTCATTTGCAATATTATCTATATATCTAATACTGTCATACTGTCAATTCACTTCCCTCTGTCATTTTATCGGTATTTCTGATTTATTTCTGTTATCCAACATCACATAAAGTATCACAAATAAAAAAGTGATCTTCATCTCGGGCATTTGAATACGTCGTGGAAGACAGTATATATTTTGACACACAAATTATATGTTATGCCTTTTCGGTTCTGTGCATGCTGTGTGTAAGGAATGGAAAAATACATGCATTCAACGCAGTGTTTCTCTGATAAGCTTATGCAACGAATGATAAGATATACAGGCCGCAATATCATTCCTCATACCCGTGTTATTAAATATTTGAATAATACACTGAAACATGAAATTGTAAGTTGCTGAAATTAGATTAAAAGGCAGAGGCTCGAATGAATTATTTATACGCGTGAGGAATGCAGCTGTGCTTGAAGTTGTGGTGCGATGTTGCTTCACACCTGTTATATGTATTGACATAAGACGCAAGCATTATTGCTTTTATTGCAAATATTTGTGCTTTAATATTATTTCGTAAACAATGCTAAAGAATGAATTATGGCATTTTCAATATTAATGTCTTTTATTGTTGCTCCTGTAAGCTTAATTAATCATTATTTATAAAGCATACACATTTATTCAAAATATTTGGGAGTTTAGCATAATATTAATAACTTTTCTGAATTTGTATATATACTGTATGTAAATTGTGTGTGTGAGAGAGACATAAATATCATTTATTCGATATCAGTGTGTAAAAATGTAAATATATCAAATACAACCTGGCCTTTTCAATTTTGATTTATATTACGGTTATAATTGTTCAAAAACAACGTTTTGTTGGAGTTCAGATTGTTGTTTATTGTATTTTTATACTCTTTGTATCTTGAAACGGGCATGCACTGCTTCTCAGGGGTTTCTGTTTGGCCCTTAATGCCAAGTGTTTTAATATCAATCCTCCCATTTGATAATAATGATTGTTTTCATTCCTTTGAGTTTTTATTTCAAATTTGGTTTCATGTTCATTGTGGTGGCAGCTATGTTGCTGGTGACGTGTCTGCCACCTGTCTGGCTCTGCACCTTTTGTGAAACCCCCAGTATGGGTGTGAGCTTTATTTGCCGGGACTGATCTCTGCTGCAGGGAAGAGCCGGGTTGTGTATCTGCCGGTATCTTCATCCCCTGTGGGTCCAACAACAGGTCCCTGTGAAAAAACCATTAATTTGCCCCCTCGGCCGATGTGCCCGCAAGCCCTCAACCCCACGGTCCCCCACCGTAGTCCCGTGACCCACACAGATTTCATGTTTCTCTCAGCTGCTGTCAGCATTTTCAACAGAACCTAAAGGGGTGCAAAGATCTGGCTCTCACAGTTCCAGTTTGGATTGATGTAAACGTAGTCATTTTTGTCAAGATTCTATGTTGCCGTGGTACCTGCATTTCTTGATCTCTGCTTTGAAACATCTCTACCCAAAAAATATGAAACAGAGCAGCGCCCATTTCCTGCAAAAACAAACCGAACCAGATATAATTTTGCCCAAGCTTCTGGAAACATTTTAATTTCAGGCACCGAACGGCTGCTTGCAGACGACTTCACTTTTTACGCCAGAAGTTCACTTGAAACTCGGAGAGAAAACACACAAAAGGAGTGGAACAAATTACCCTCCACTAAACGACATCACGTGTAAACACATTCAGACGCTCCGCACAGTTCCACACAACCAAAGCCAGGAAAGCCATCCTGCGACGTGAGGGTTAAGCTCTAAATTGCAGTATTCGATGTCACCGCGCAAGACGCAGTCCAGTGACGCTGAACGCATGCGACTTCGCCGTGAGCAAAGGGTGTAAAAAACTGGTGAGATCCCATTCCTGCCCCCAACGTGCCCACATGGCATGTAAGTATATAAGAATGTTAATGCAAACATGTTAAAATGGTTTAAATGAACCGATAGGACAAATTGATCGTTGTTGGCGGTGCGTGTGTGACAGAGACAGCGACAACGGGAGAAATTGTTGTGTTTCACTGCCAGTACGTGAGCATATGTGCAGGTGCCATTAGACGTCTGCTGCTTGTTGTTGTGTGTTGCCCTGCATCCCTGTATTACCTGACCTGCAACCTGCTGGAAATGAGGAGCAAATGGAGTGGAGAAATCCTGGCAGCACGAGGCAATAGGCCGCACATCCTGGGCCAGATGTTTCTCCTCTGGACCGGTGTCGATCCTCTTATTCTGCTGGATGATAGTTTTATAGCTCTCTTTCGCTGTTGCTGCTGCAGCTGGTACCAATATTGGTGCTGCCGGTGCCGCTGCTGGTGCTGCTGCTGGTCCTGCTGGTGCTGCTGCTGATGCCGTTGCTGCACCGGGTGGACAGGCAGGCAGGCGGGCGGGCAGGCGGGCGGGCGGGCGGATGGCCAGACAATGTGCTGACACCAGGAACTCCAGGCAGGGAGAATTACTGCACGGCGGAGAAGTGCCTAAGTGATCAACCTTTTATCTGATGCTCTGCACCGAATCTGCTGCACTGATCACTGTGCTGCAGAAGACACAGGGAGCAAAAATACGTTCCACATGTTCTCCTGCTGTACTGGTGTTTGTCTGTAGGGATATATACACATATTTTTTATATTTTAAAATTTAGGCCGTTTGCTTGGCTTTTTCAACCTCAGGTGCACCAGGGCCTCCAAACTGACCCTACTGGGAGCCAGCCTCAGTTACAGACCTGGGAGTGAAAGGACCCCCAGCAATGCCTGTGGATCTGATCTGGTACTGGCAATAGTAGGTAATGAAGCATTTTGGCTCATTAACTGTGAGATCCATACAGTTTCAAACATTGCTGTGTCTCCCTGCAAGTTAAATCAGACGATTCTTGCCAAATAATTCCCTTTAACGTTGTTATTATTATTGTTCTCTATTAGCGTGTTTCAAGCCATTTAAAATGTCCCTATTATATAACAACAACATCAATAATAATAATAATAATGTGTTCTAAGATGATATATTCCTTTTATTTTTCAGAAAATTTGTGAAAAATAATTGAGAAAATATAATGTACAGAGCACAATAAAATGTAATCTAAACAAATCGATATTTTACACATATATACAGTATAGTTTATGGTCAAATACTGCATTCATAGATGATAGATTTAATATTATTTTGACAAATTCCTGCCAGACGAATAACATTTACTTTTGTTTACCATTGATGCTTTTCAAACTTATTCTCCAGGTAATGAAGACATTAGTGTATTCATCTGTGAGCACATGTACAGAAAACATTGCAGGACCACGCTGGGGGGCTGCTGTCCTCCAGCCACGCCCTTCCCTGGGCACCCCCACCGCACCACCCGCACCCGACTAAAGGCACAGCTCATTAATCACCCGGGCTCTGCTTCGGGGTTTACACCAGCAGGCCAAAAATATTCATCTGCTCTCATTTCCACCCGACGCCGTTGCGTCCGAATGCCGCGAAGTGGCAGGAGACGTCGGCGCCGCTGACTGGCCGGGCGACGCTCCTCCTCAGGTGTCTGTAGTGCAGCCATTGAGAGGATTAAAGCGCGCCGCTGTTTTGCATGCTTAATTGCGATATGCCAGGAAATAGAACAAAGTGCGAAGTTGCAGGTGGAGCTGCGGCCTGTCTGCTCGCTCAGCCCACGTTCCTCCCTCTGATGGCCGACACTCATTATCTCTAGTTCTGCTCCGTGGTTCAACTCCAAAATAAATAATCATACTTAAAAAAGGTAGGTAGGGTGGGGGAGGCAACTGGGGGGGGGTTTCACTGTTTGAGGTTGGCTTCACACGTCTCTATTTGCCTCCGCTGCCTAATTTTAATTAAACCCCTATCTGCCGGAAGCAGAGGAGGAGATTGGTGGAGGCCGTGTGTTGGAAGTGCACCCATTCAAAGCGCCGGTGGGCTCCCCCTGTCAGACCCCCTGTGGTGTCAGTCATTAGCCCTTCGCTGTCACTGCTTGGACCCACGCCCTTTGATGGGGTTTAGTTTCCAATCTTTAAAAAAAAAAAAAAAATCATTATATGCATACCTTCTCTTTCTTTCCTCCATTCCTGACGAAAAATGGGGAGGCGTGAGCCACCCCCCCCGTGCCAGCGCTGTGCGAGGGGCTCGCTTGTGGATGCGAAAGATGCCTGGGGGGTGGGTGTATGAAAAGTGTTTGGGAGAAGGCTGCGAACTCATGCATTATTAAACAATATGGCAGAGGACAGGGAAGATGGACCCTGTAATAATCTCTGGGTTTGATTTGCAAACAGCGGGTGAATCTCGGTGGCCTTTTGAAGCCATGGGACAAAAGCTGGGCCGTTAATGACAGAGTCAATCTGGGAAAGAGGATGGGGTGCACAGGCGACCAAGAGCAGTTTGGTTAAAAAGGACACACAATTATTTAATATTCTTCATCTGTACTTTATCAGGGGATACATAACATACATGTATCTATAATATGTTAAAAGGATGGAGAAGACTGGACAGGCCTTCAGGTTACCTGAGTTTCAAAGCTTTAGTTCCTCCTCACAGATCATCTCTGAAGGGGGACAGACTTCTTGGGCACTTTGCGGGGAACTCAAGCGTGGCCCCATGAGACGTGTTCAGGACAGGGGACCTATCAGGGGTTGTAGGGTCAACGCTGCAGCACGTTGGCTGGAGGACCAGCACACTGACAGCACTTTAAAACTTTAGGCTTTTCAGCTCTTTGAATTTGCATTGCTGTTTTTAACCTTATTTTTTCAACCTTTTCTAAAAATGCCCCATAAAAAATAAAAACAGAAAAATAAAAAAAATCTGATTTGCATTCAAATCAAAGGAGCAGGTCGGTCACTTGGTTATCATAGAAACCCTAAAAGCGGTGTGAATGCTGGTGACTCAGTGAGACTCACTCAGTGTCACAGTCATGTCCTTTGTGACAGCACCCCCCCAAGTCCCAGGATTCTCCCCAGCTTGACTCCCGGCACCCGTGACCCCGGCGTGGCCTTGACACAACACCAGCAGCTCTGCAAAGATGTCCATCTTCCCGTCTCTGTCAAACCTCCAATCGATGGCGGCGATGTGCCTGATTGACGGCTGCCTCCTCCAACCACAATTTATCACACATGCCCAGTGGCTGCTGCGCCAAGCTACTGTTGGCACTCTCTTACAGTGTTGTTTTTTTTTTTTGGTTTTCCTATAGGAAAGCACTTTATTGTGCTATTTTATTGTACAAAACTAAAACCAATCGGGCGCTCTTAACCCCCCATTTAATCCTGTGATCTCGGAAAATTTGTGCCCGACCTGGAAGTGTGACCGTTGTAATTTGTCACACCTGGACAAAGAGGGCTTTGACCCTTGTTTCCACTCTGACCCCGGAATGCAGATCATCCAGGTTGCCTTCTGCAGTGGCTGAAGTTGTTTTATGAAGGCGATGGTGTCGCGCGCGACCAACATGTATAAACGCACAGAGAGTCGGTTTCAAATTCAGCCTAGGTTTTCCGTAACCAAAGGTGTGTGATGGAGTGGGAGGAAGAGAGGAAGAGAGGGGGATGAGAAGAACTAGCATCAGCAGAAAGTTGTTTTTCTGTGGCCTGGAGATTCTATTTAAAGTGGGGGAGGGATGAGGAGAGGAGGTGGTCTGGGTGCGAGGGAGGAGGGAGCGGGAATGAGGAAGGCGGGGGAGATGGGCACGGATTGCCTCTTGTTTTTCGGTTTGGCCTAGCGGTGGATGAGACGGGGTTTGGATGGTTGGGTGGGGGTGTGTGTGAGTGTGCGCACGCGGGCGCGCGTGTGTGTGTGTGTGGGGGGGGTGGTCCATGGTATTAATCTTCCTTGTCAGAAGAGCCCAGATGTAGAGTCCTTACAGCAGCAAACCTGGACTCAGCACTCTGGCAGAGAGGCAGCGGCGAGGGGGGAAACGTGAGCTCGGAGCAGCGGGGCTCTGGCAGAGAGGGCAAGAGGGACAACACACAGCAGATTAGCTAATGATATTAGCAACCCGCGGGCCACTGAGGAACCTCACGGGCAAAACCCAGTTGTAGCAATTAGTGAGGTTTCTGCTAGGATGCCGTACCGCCCCCTCATACCCAACCAGAGCCCCCTCTTTCCCCCCACCCCACGGGGAGACCCTCCGCTATCAGCTACCCACCATCCCCTCGCACCCAACACTCACGTTCCTGTCACAGGGTGGCTCACATCTCCCCGGCGGCTGGGATCGAAGGTCCAAGTTGGGGTGCGGGAGAGTCCCGACGCCACGGCACCTCCAAGGGTTAAACCGCCACACGTGTCTGAGTGCCTTTTATTTACACAAATTGCAAAAAATGAAATTGGATGGACGGAAGCCAAATTAATAGCCGGAGGATGAAGAATGGAGCTCCAAACAGGATGTAATGTTTCCTGACAATTAATCACATTTCGCATGACAAGGAGGAGTTTTGCATTCCACATTTTTAAGAAAAGTGCGTGAGAAATTACCGGGCTCCCTTCGTCGGAGAGAAATGTGAAGAGCCAGCAGAGTGAAACCTTGCGAAATAAGAAGCTTAAAAGCACAGAAATGTGAATCCTGATGAGGGGCGACTCGAAAACTTCTATGGTGCCTTTTTTTTTTTTTTTTTTGTCTTTCTTGGTGGAATTTACTGTTGTCGTCGCAGATTTGCGAGCTTGACACGCAGCCCCCCCATTGTTCTGCTAAGGGTAAATTACTGCACTGAAGGCATTTTCTTTTACACGCGGGGTGCAGGCGGGTGAACCGCCGAGCGCTCCGCATTCATAATGCGCATTGTTTAGGGGGGACAGCCGGCACGCCGGCCGCTGCTCCTGCACACGCTGGACAACTATATTGTGCTTTATGGAAATGCTGCACTCCATCTTTTGACTTGTAAATTATGCATTGGGAGACATCAGGCCGCCGTCTTTATTATCTGGAGCTAACGGTCACCCGGCTCGAGCTCCATACCAAACAGCGAAGATGCCCCTCGTATTATTGCAATTGATGTAGGATGAGACATCACTTTTGTTTATTTGCATTTGCAGTGTTCATCCACCTCTCGCGTATGGTGATGGATTTATGTGTTTCAAAAAGCCCCCCCCCCCTTTATTTTGCCTTCATGCCCAGGATATTAACTCAGAATATACTCATGTCCTCTGCAGGGGTTCCTTCTAGAACTGGAGCCCAGTTACCCTGATAAAGCATCAGAGCTTAGCAACGTACTGAACTCACAAATGTGGCCGGAGATGAAACCGGAAAACAACCGAACCAAGAAAAAATTCACAAGACCAACAATGTTAAAATTTTGTATTAATTTACAGCACCGTTGAAGTATAAATTCAGTAATACTTGACAAATGAAACTTTAATTTGAATAAATTTTTGGCCCCGACAATCTAAGGAGTAATTCAGTAGCTTAAGATACACTGCCCAGCCAAAAAAAAAGTCACCACCCGGATTTAACTTAGTGTTACGATGTGGGGTTGCTTCAGTTGGTCAGGTCTAGGTTCAGCAAAGTTATGTCCAAAAAGTGTGCTCAGCTGACTACCTGAATATACTGAATGATCAGGTTTTTCCATCAATGTTTGATTTCTTCATATTCCAAGATGACAATGCCAGCATTCATCAAGCTCAAATTGTGAAAGAGTGCTTCAGGGAGCACGAGAGAGACATCATTTTCACACATGGATTGGCCACCACAGAGTCCAGACCTTAACCTTATTGAGAATCTTTGCTTTGGGATGTGCTGGAGAAGACTTTATGCAGCGCTCCGACTCTCCCATCATCGATACAAGATCTTGGCGAAAAACGAATGCAACTCTGGACGGAAATAAATGTTGTGACGTTGCATAAGCTTATCAAAACGAAAATATTAGAGTGTGTGCCTTTTTTTGGCCGGGCAGTGTATAAATTGAGTAATACTTGACAAATGAAACTTTAATTAAAATGAATTTGTGGCCCTGACAATCTAAGGAATAATTCAGTGGTTTAAGATATAAGTGAGCATTAATTTAGCCCACAGATTATGCATAAACTACAAATTTAAGTGGGCAAAGAAGCTTAAACCAAGGTTAATTTAGACCAGTCTTGGTGATGAACTGAAGCTCAGACTTGATGTCGATGATTAAATCTTGAGATGAAACTGATGTAACCGTGGAAATGCGAGGAAGGGAGCAGCACCACAACACCTTAAAAATGTGATCTGACCCTTCGCCCGACCAGCATCACCACCGCCTCCCATTTCAGTCCATCCGAACAAGGTTCTTCCTCCTAATTATTCCCCGTTTTCGCAAAAGCTGCCGTCACCGAACCCACTTTGGCCCAGGGTCTCCCGAGGGGAGAGCGGAGTTACTGTCGCTTCCACCCTTACGTCATCCTCTTGTATATTCGCAATAAGCGTCCGAAATAAGTCCGTCCATCAACGCACCGCGACAATCTCATGTCTGCACGTACGGCTCCTTCCCTGTAGCCGAAAGTACTTTTTGCCTCCGTGCTGTGCAGACAGGCAAACGAATGCGTGCAAACGTAACATAGAGGTTGCACGCGAAGTCAGTCTGCGGTCTCTCCGTCCATCGACCCGCACATCTCCCCTTCTCTCGACCTCCCCACCGTCTACGGCTGTGTCACTCGGGCCCGTTCTGCCAACGTCACTCCGCTCCCTTCCCTCCGCCGCTGCGTCTGTCCCTCATTATCTGTAATTGTGCGCTCTGTTTTATTGTGTTTTGACAAGGTGATTGATGGCAGGCTCGATTGTTCCTCCTTTACGCTCCCTGTCGCTCTCCCTCCTGCCAACCCCACCCTCGTCCTCGCAGCGCTCCTCAGCGTTGTGTCACTTTGTCCGCGCGCCGTAACCGCGCGTGACACCGGGTAAAAATAGATCCGTTTTTGCGACTTGGCCGTGTCACTCGGTTTAGGCGGTGCTAACGCAGAATCTCTTGCCTGTAAAGATTATCGAGTGGCCGGTTAATTTCTGAGCCCGACACACTGATATCGTCCCCTTGTTACATACACCTGGGAACCTTCCCTTCTGGAACATTCTGTTTTGCTGATGCTGACGGTCGTGACGTGGTGGCAGTGCTCCATTGCTCCGGGCCCGAGCTTCTCAAATAGGCACCTGAGCACCTGAACGCAACCCCCCACCAACGCCCGCCGCCTGCCTCTCCTCCCCCATCCAGGTCTCAAATTGTCCGTGCTCAGCTCTTTCCCTGGCAGGCCTGAGTGAGTCTGGAAAGGTGAAAGTCTGTGGTAAACAAGGTTAAACAAAAGGTAACGGCGCAGGAATTAGAGAAAATAAATAATTAACCCCGGAGCTGGCACTTGTCACACCTCCAGTCCCCGTCACCCTCCCTCGCTCTCGCTCGCGCTGCCGCTTGCCGTTTGATTCCGTGTAAATGAATTGCTCATCATATGGGACACGACATGCGATTAGTCTCAATCCTGATAATGGTGTGTGTGGCTCTACCGGGGGGAATACGCTGCCAATTTGCTCTGCATGCATCTGCCAAATGATTCGTGTTTACATGCTGTTTCCCCGGAGGACCGTTTGTCACCACGCGACTTCTTACGTTTCAATAACGCACCGGCTTCCAGGAGCGACGCTGCTGCGCCGGGCCGCGGGGGATCCGGGTCCCGGGCCGCGCGCGCGGGCGCACGTGCAAATGCACGCAGACACAATGCGGGAAATCGCGCGCTGCATTTATTTTCTGTTTCTGTTTATTTACGGGCGTGTAGTGACCAAGTGCACTAAGGGTGGCGCAGAATTCACGACCGAGCAACCGCTATGTATCCTAACACGCTCTCAACCTGGGACCGGACACCAACGCTTGGAAATTTAGCCATGTTTCACGCAGTCTGATGTCAGGTCCTTTCCTCCTCCTTTTGCGAGCAGAGGAGTTCATCTGTTTGACAGCGCTGCGGTTTTACAGCGTTTGGATGCTGCGTCTTAATCTTCCCAAGGACGTGCGACGACTTCCCGAGGACGGCTGTAGTTCACCTCTGGAAGGTCACGTCGGCGGTGCGGGATCTCGATCTTGGGTTCGGCGAGGCACTCGGAGCTGAGGGAGGGGCTGGGGGACAGCAGCGGTGCTCCTGTGTGTACGGAGTATGCGGTTGTGTGTTGTGGGACTCAGAGTCACGGCGCCCGTCTTTGCGAAGGGCTCGGCCACCGCGTCGAGGCGAATGCTAATCTCTTAATTATATCGGCGGTGAGGTGCCTGGCGGCACTCGGGATGGGAGAGTGATGGTCCGGGCAGCGTGGGGATGATTTATAACGCGTCCCCTCCCTTCCGCTTGACATCTCGTGAAAGCGGCGGCCCAGGAGGCTGCCATGTCCTGCCTTGATGCAATATTTCAAAGTCCCCCCTTGTCTGCGCGCGCCGGGCTTCTCCGGGTGCCAGTGTATCGAGTGGGCAGAGGAGCGGAGCCCCCCACACACACACACGCATGCACACACACACATGCACACACACACACACACACACACACACACGCATGCACACACACACATGCACACACACACATGCACACACACACACACGCATGCACACACACACATGCACACACACACACACACACACACACACGCATGCACACACACACACACACACACCATGCCTTCAGCCCCGTCCCCCATTAATCACCCCGCCCTAATTAACGGCCCGTGGGTTTGACGCGCTCGGTGAGCACAGCTGCTCGGCCACCGGCCTGTCCGTGTTTCCCGCTCACGGGCCGTGCCGGATGCCAGAGCTGGATCAGGACTCACGGACAAGACCGGAACGAGCTGGATGGACATGGAAAGAGGTCCCTCGATGAAAACTTCTAGAAGGGAGCGGAAAAATGACATAACGCCGACACACCACTTTGCGGTGCCTTTCGCTTCGCGCACTGGCCCCCCCGGTCCGCACTGTGCGCTGACTCTGGCCCGGGGTGTTAACACTTGCCAAACAAACCTTTCAGATCACCATTTCTGCTAAAAGCGATCGATGCATTTGCTTTCTTTTCGGCTCACTTGGTGAACCACGTTCAGCTCATGCACACCCGCGGTGAGAGGCTGAGAGGTGAGGATCAGCACAGCCGAATAGGACAGGAAGTCCACAGGTGCCTTCGGTCGCTCACCACCGGCGGCTGACGGGGTCACGCTGCGGCCTCTCCTGCACGGTCAGGTTGCCTGCGTTTGCCCACTGCCGCGAAGGTCGACCTTAGCGTTACCGTGATTCGCATTTTTGAATTTTGCGCATTTGGACCCGTTGCGTGACACAGCTGAGTTAGCAGAGCGTTTCGGTGCTACAGCATTTGTCCGTTGATGCGCACGCTAATTTTACTCGGTTTGGGCGAAACCATGAGCAGGTCAAAGCGCTCTTGGCGGCGACGTGGGTGGGCGAATGGTGGCGGGCGGCCGAGCGTGGCGCCGGGGCTCGCTGTGAGAGCAGATGCCGGCCGGTAGCGCGGCCCTCCTGCCAGCCTCTGCCCCCCGCGCAGAACCCCCCTCGCCCGGGTGGTCGCTGCGCAGACTCCACTGGGGAAACGGCCGCCGCGCCATCTGCTGGCGCAGCATGCTCCAGCCTGGCAGCACCGCGCACAGCCGGCCGCAGGACGTGAGGCGTTTGCTTCCGCTACCGGAACCGAGCGCTACATGTGCTTCATCTGTCTCCCAGCAGGGGGCGCTACTGGACATCAGTGGCCGCTGGAAGCGGTGAGTACATAAGGTGAGGTATGCAGAGGTAAAAATACACAACACCGACGCCCAAGTTCTACAGTGCGGCTCCACTTCGGTTACAGTCCTGCCCTTAAAAATAAGATTGTTTTTGCCAGTGCAGCATTCATTTATTTAAAAAAAATGCTCGCGGGAAGCGGCGCTAACAGAGCTCAGCAAGAATTCACGTACGAGAGTACTGTATATTTTTCCACATCGAAGGTTATATATTTTTATAAATTTTTCTTTTCTTAGTATATTCAGGTTTTTGGTTCAATAGGACAGAGGACAGAAGAGGTGGGCAACTTTTATGTGTGCAAAAAAGTGAAATCTTTTGAAGTCACCCGTTTTTTCAACTTTGTTATTTCTAATATGAACATCAAAAAAGAAAGAAAATACAATAATAATAATAATAATAATAATAATAAAAGGTACTGTATACATACCCAATTTTCTCATGAACAATGCGCAAGGTGCAGGCGATTTTCGGTCTTCGGAGCGGACTAAAAGTGCAGTATGAGCAGTGCGGTGAGCTGTGTAATGCTGAGGAGCGAAGTGGTGGGAGGGAGGGAAGGTGAGCCATGAGCAGCCACCCTGCCAGGCCCTGCTTTACAGTGGATCCGGCAGAGGATGACGGACCGGCGGAGCGCTGCTGACTGTGCAGACCGAACCCTCCCAGCACATCCTCTTCGCACGCGGCTCCTGCCAGCTCCCTGCCCTGCCTGCCCCACGGACAACTCCTCACTCGCTGCTTAACCTCTGAGGTCACTGCCGCCGAGCGCGACCTGCCTCTGTTTCTCTGACCGATGTGGCCGACCGCAGCCCCGTTCACAGGCCCTGACCCAGGGCGCTTCAGCTGTAAACATTGACAAAGCTAATGCGCTCGCAGTGCAAACAGCGGGGCTGCGGAACGCAGGGCAGAGCAGAGGGAAAGCGAGCCGTCACCGCGCTCCCATTATTACTGCATGTCAGGAAGGAATGTATTAATCCCGGCTTTGGAGGAGCCTGCAGCGCCGTGCGCTCAACCTGACTTCATTAAGTACCGCTGCCGAGATGGGAAGTGGGGGGCAGGGGGTGCGTGTGTATGTTTGTCTGTGTGTGTGTGGGGGGGGGGGGGCGACTGGTGGAGAAAACAGGAAGCGTCTACAGAACAGCGAAACACACTAGAAGGATCCAGGTGAATAGAGGTGTTCGGCTCAGATGCCAGCACTGTTCCTATTGTGTGCGCGCGTGCGCGCGTGTGTTTTCTCCCCCAGTTCCTGTTGACACCGTACAAGACAGGAGCAGAATTGATGGGAAAAGCAGCAATTAGCAAATGAGGTTTAGGTTGTGTTGCGGCGCCGTGCGGCTGCTGCCAGGTGCGAGCGGGGTCCGTGCAGTATATTTATTAGCGGCTGTCACCGTGGTGACACTTTGATGAATGATGCTGGGTAATCAGGAGCTCGGCTGACAGCCTGCACTCACAGCCTCCTACCTGCCAAACTACGCAATCAGCCGCTTTCGCTCCGCCGCCACCTTTTTTTCCCTAACCTTTACAAAAATAAGGGCCTTCGGAAAACATGTTTTCCTCCTGGAAATAAGCGCGCGCGTGCGGGGGGCGGCGGGGGGGGGGGCGGCACGAGAAGGCCCAGCACAGACCATAATTTGATGAGGAGAAGGAATGGGAAAAATTGCAAAGCTTTGTAGTTTTTTAATTACCGGAGAACACTTGGTTCCCGTAATTGGGCTGTTTTTGTTGTTGTTGTTTTTTTTTTTTTTTTGGGCGGGAGGCGGGGGGGGGTTAGGGTTACGGTTGTGTTTAAACAGGTAATATTTTCTTTTTTTTTTTTTTTTTTTGTTAAACACAGCCATTTGTCTCACTCTCTGCGATCGATTCCACGGAGAGATTCGGGCTCGGTGAAGGAAGCCGATTCCGCCGATGTTCTCGAGGCTCGACAGTTGAAGCACATTTTAGGTCCTCATCCTGATCCCGAACCTGATCCTCCCCAGGTCTTTTGAGGGAACAGACTTCTCCCGTCTGCTCTATCCGAACCATTTTCATATGTTTGTGCTGTTGATTCATATTTGGTGACTGACTGGTTATTGGCCACAATTGTTATAGGACTTGTTTGCATGTTTTCCCTTAAATGGTTTTAGTGAAGAAGAAGAAGAAGAAGAAGAAGAAGAAGAAGAAGAAGAATCATGCTTGTGGGACTGCCCGATGGTCTCAGCTGAAATCCTGTACCGTGCTGGTGATACTGAAAGAGCACCGGGGTGTCCCATCGACAAAAGAAAAACACTTTAAATGCTCTTCAGCAGTCGTGGCCAAGGACATCAAGAGAACCGAGACTTGGAATTCAGCTCAACTCAAATTTCTGTTGATCCTGGTTTCATGTGGTCAGGGGACATGATGTTTGTGGTGTCTTTAGCAAAGTCTTTATTTCTGATTTAAATTATAGCTCTGGCTATAAACGAAGTGACACAGATTGATAATGTCATTGTGAAATGTCATTTTCGAAGAGGAACAATGCATCCCACTGTGCACCCTTTGTACTCTGTGCACTTTGTTGGAGCCTCTGAGCCCAGTTGTCTTTTATTGAATTAATATTTTTCTATGTTTTCTAACTTGGATGTTTTGTGTTGCTCTGAGTTTGGCTGTTGGTGGTTTTCTGACTGCCTAAGTGCGTGAGTCTGAGCAGGTCCCCTCCTCTTGCTTTCACGTGGGGGGGGGTGAGAGGCGGTCAGATGGCAGACACTGGATTCCTTGCTGAACCGCCCCTCACCCACAACACTCTTCCCTTCTGCTCTTCTGTCGGCATCAGGGACAGTGGGCGAAATGTGGATATGTGCTTTGCTGGGCCGCTCAGGACATTAAACACTCAACAGTGCTTTCCATGGTTGTTTGTTCAGTTTGGATACCAGAACCCTTTGACCTCTCACTTTACTGGACATTCCCTCTAGACCTTGCTGTGGCTTCTCTATGCTTATGACATTTATTATTGAACAGACTCTTTTTCTCAAATGACAAAGTTAAGCTACGTACAGTTATCTACTCACTCACTCACTCACTCACTCACTCACTCACTCACTCACTCACTATCCTTCTCAGCACCTTTAGCAGCTACACATTTTTCATGGTTTATTTTATTAATTCTGTAAGAATTCTGTCTCCTGGCTTTCAGCAGCTGCTCACATTTAATTTAAAGCAGCAGCCTTTTGCTCTCCAGTCCAGTTCCTTAACTACTGCTGGATGCAGTGTCCACTTAGCATTTATTTCACACCTTCTCTTTCTCTTCTTTCTCTGCTCTGCTTATGTCTTCATCTTGCCCTCTGGCTGCAGATGCCCCCCCCCACCCCTCACCGACCCTTGCCGAGAGGCTTATTAACGGCCTTTGCTCTGCCACAGTGCAGACAATGGAGGTGGGGGGGGGTCTCCCATATCCCACTTCTTTCAGACCGCTGACCCACCCAGGCCAGGCAATGTCCAGATTCCTACGGCCCCTGACCCTTTCAGCACCCATAATTCACCCTTCAGACCCTCCTCCTTGGCAGCCAACCAATCAAATTACACACCTTTCCCCCCCTTCCTCTCCTCCTCCACGTGTGATGCAGAGTCGTGACCTGGTAATAAATGTCTGCATGCTTTACTGGGATCCTTGGACACAGAAATGTTTGTTACCTGGACTTTATGATTCTGCTCTCTTTGTGATCCCCTTAAAGCAGAATGTCGATGAATATTTTGTTCCCGTGTTTTTCTTCTGTTTCTATTTTAATGCGTTGCTCACTGAGTTATGCAGCACTGCCCGGGTCAAAAAGGTCTACCGATGGGAAGGTAAAAAGTAATAACAAATTATGCAACCATCAGTCTGTTAACCCTTAAAGTAGTTGTATTTAGTCAAATATTGTTAGTGGTGTGAAACAGGTGGCTGCTGCAGAGCAGTGCAGTGTAGTTGTAGCCCAGTGGAAAGGAAAAAAGTAATGACAATATATATCACCAAACTTTTTTACCCTTTTCTTACTAATGTGTGCAGTTCTCTTTGTGTGTGCATGTGTGCGTGTGCGTACGTGTGTGTGTGCGCACGCTTCAGTGTGTGCTTTTAATTTGCACACATAACAGCTGCGGGCTCCTGTGGTTGAACCCGTGGGTGACAATGACAGCAACATGTTGGTCTGGTATAGTGACGCGCACACAGTAATAAATTGTATATCATGAAACTATATTAGCTTTTAACTTTTGGAATTTAATACGTGGTTCTGTCTATGAGTGTGTAAGAGTGTGTGCTTCAGCGTGAGTAGAGCAAGACAAATCTGCCAGCGTCTTGTACATCAATGTGTGTGGTATCTGCTGCTGTGTGTGTGTGTGTATACTGTATGTGTGAGGAGTGAAAAAATCTGTCAGCGTCACGTATGTAGGCTCTGCTTGTGATGTAACTACACCGGCTTCTCCAAGTCTTTTCAGAAAGCAGATTTAAAAATTTCAAAGTAGTAAGTAGCCTTTTTTCTCTGCATATTTGGTGTGACAGAGAAAGATGCAGAGGACAGGAAGAAATGGAAACAGTTGATCCGCTGTGGCGACCCCTAACGGGAGCAGCCGAAAGATGAAGAAGAAGAAGAAGTAAGTAAGTAGCCTTTTTGGACTTTAACAAACTTGTCTGTGATAAGACCTCAGTATCTGTGTTCTAAATTTCAAATCTGTGGCTTGGAAAATAAAACAAACAAACAGACAGGTTGATGATTAGAGAAGCACTGATAACACTGGGTTGGGTGTCGGTGTGAGAATGAATTAAAAAGTTAGTTGGATGGTGGAAATGGGGAAGTAGTGGTGCTCTCATCAAAAAGTGTCTGCCTTGCCTCACAGTGGCACGGCAGCCAATGCTTCAGGTGTGTGTGTGTGTGTGTGTGTGTGTGTGTGTGTGTGTGTGTGTGTGTGTGTGTGTGAGTGTGTGTGTGTGTGTGTGAGAGCAAGTGACAGTGACATTTGCTCTCTAGGGCACCCAGACCAATAGAGTCACATCTCCCTTTAATCAGCGTCATGGTGTCGCATCCCTTGCCTGGCACCCTCTCTTTTTCCAGCTTGCCATCTGTAGCTGCCTCTGTCACGGGGGAAGGGTGTCTGTAAGCGTTCGCTGAAGGACATCTGAGTGCCCCAGCAGTGCCGCTGACTACTGTTTTTCTTCTGCTGCCATTAGCGGTTCCCCTGTCAAGCGCCTGGCTCGCGCAAAGTCCCTCGTCGTACCGTGGTCTCCGGTCGTGGCCCCGGCAGATGACAGCTGCGATGTCTGTGTGTTGTGGCTGTTTTCTCGCTCTTTTCTGTCGCACGTTGACATGCCCTGTGACAGCATGGACGACTCAGGGCAGGATGGGCCGCATCCACCTCAGGGACGGTCACCACCAGGCCGGAGCCGCGTATTCCTGAGTGACACCTCTCGGGAGACGGGCACTTTCCTTCTCGCTGCTCTCTCCCGCCTTAGAAAAGTGCCGTCAAGCACGGTGTAACATGGGTTCCTGCAAGACATCCCCGTTTGCAGGTATGTATATGTGCTTTAGCTCAGGAGGGCTCTCTCTAAAGGTTATTAAAAAGATTGTAACGACGACTCCATTCATCACTGACACAGGGCTCACGCGTCAGTCCCTCGGACCCCCGGGGGCCTCCTGTCGGGGCCGTGTGGGAGTGACTGCTGGAAGATTAATACTCGCCCCTCCTCTGGAGGGCCAGGGAGGAAGGCCTGCTCATTACACGTCTGATCAGTCCGTGTCACACGCCCTGCCACCCAGTCTGCTCACATCCCCAATGTCCAGTAGGGGGTGCTGCTCCCTCTCACCGCCCCACAGCGTACCTTCCTCTCAGGTTCAGGTTCCCTGCCTCTTTATGTCTCTGTAGCCCTGGTGCTCTTTCCACTCCGACCCTGCTAGATGCCAGAGTAGGTATCGAACATAACTCATGGGTTATAGATATGCTCATTTCTCTTATTCCCGGCATGTCGTAGCCTCGCAGATCACCTGGTCAGGTGCTCCTAACAGGAAATGCTCTCCTCCCAGGGTTGTGCTGCACCAGGTCTGTTGCCCAGGTACAAAGGGGACAGCAGAGACCCGGTGCCAAGACAGACGACACAGGAAGGAGACGGGTGAGAGGTGCAATTACTGAATGCATTGATTTCCAGTGGTGGGATGGCGATCAGGGTTGCTTAGTCAATGCCCCCCCAGCCCCCAGGCTTGGATCTGCCTGTCCAGGGAGATGGCACATGGGGGACACAAGCAGATAGCCTTCAGTGAAGAAAACTCATCCTTTGTCATTCATGCTTTTTGCTCATTTGTTCACTCTTTTGATCAACCAAGATGTCTGAGAATGACAGCCAGGTTACTGAAAGTGTCAGCGGGGGCCACAGAGCATCACCCCATAGTCCTGCCATGTCATCCACAGTATGATGTCATTCAGGCCCGGCATCCATAGCATCCCCCTGCTGCCTGGCAGCTGCTGCCATGTGGGTTTTTCCTTTGCTTTCTCTCCCTTCTATACACACGTCCTCATTTTTACGCTATCTATCACGTCCGTGCCAGTGGGGCTTTTAAACTGTGCAATTGGCACTTTCTCAGCTGCTGAGCCGGAAAAGGCTGCAGTGCTGCTGGTGAGGGGAGTCTGGAGCTGATCCGCGTCCAGCGGGAGGCTGGGACGCCCACATCCCGCTCCAGAGGAGAGCGCTTGTCAGGACGTCTCTCTTCGCCGCACATCTCCTCCCAGTGGTACCGCTGCATGCATCATCACACACACACACACACACACACACACACACACACACACACACACACACACACGTGCCCACTCCACTGAAGTGCTGCCACACATCTTTGCACACTCTGGCCAACATACACACACCCCCACAGCACACACTGTAGTTTGACATATGCAGTGCTTTGAAACAATATCTTGCAGTACAGCCTGGTGAAACTCCTGTTCCTTTATTACTAAAAGGTACAGCACCAGTTTTGGACAATTCTCAGCTGGGTGGTTCCTGTGTCCTTAAGTTCTGTGTCTGGATGTGGAGCCCTGGCTTCTGCATGCTTGTGACACAGGTACAACATCGTGGTAAAAAGAATCAAAAACCAAAGTGGGGCCGTGGGTTTTTGCAACTCTGCCTCTCTGTGGAATTGTGTCGTTGATGGGATGAGGTAGATGGGGCTTGAGTAGGATAGGGAGTATGTGTGTGTGTGCGTGTGTGCTGGGAAAGGTTTTGGGGGAAAGGACATCTGGGTCTCACAAGTGGGGTAACAGCACAGCAATGGTGCGCTGTCAACGGGTCTCTTCCTTTACTGCCTTGAGCCTCAGGTTCTAGCCTTGGGGGGGGGAGAGGTTTTGAATAGGGGGATTTGGGAGGGGGATGGGGTGTGATTTTCTCAGGCGCTAGCATGAGATGACGCCTTATCGCTCAATCTGTGCTGCCGGTGCTGACGGGAGAGAGGGACCCACAAGTGGGAGTCACAAAAAACAAGAGGCAACACTCCACATGCACCCCGGCACATCTCCGTGCGCGGGGCTTTTCCAGCATGCTGACAGCGGAGGCGCCGTTTCACGCCGCGTCGCTCTGTGTCGGCAGAGCGCAGCCCGAGGTGTGAGAGACTCGGCGGTGTGGCGGCAAGTGAAGCATCTCGCTCTCTCAACTTGCACTGCTGATGTGATCGTCCACCTCTGTCCATCTGTGCATCCCACTGACTGAGCAAAGCAGTCAGAGCTGCCAGACATCAGAACCATAACAGTGTAACCCTTGTAAAAATTGGAATAATTAAGTATAAAATGACGCAGCCTCTATATTCACTGCAGGAAAACACAACAAATCTTATTAGAATTTCTTTATATATAACCTATATCTTGCCTGTAGTTTATTGTATTTTTACTTTTTTTAAAACATTTTTGCATTATTATTTACAACACGTGTGCCAGGGGTGGCGACTAAGTGTGGTGGTTTGAGCCGCTGCCCCCAAAGGCCCCAGGTTTGAGTCCCTGCTCCTGCTATTACCCTTGATCAAGTTATTTACCCTGAATTGATACAGTAAGAATACCTGTGCAAACGGGTACAACACTGTAAGAAGTCAGACATTTTAAACCGCTTTGGGGAAACTCATCAGGTAAATGGACAAGCACTCGCAGGAGAGGTTGGAACACGTTTGACCTTTTCCATCCCACCAGTAGAGGGCGATACTTGCCCAGCTGTTTCTGGCATGGGGCTTGCTTTCATGTTTGTTTGGTTGATTCTCCAGGGTGGCGGCTGTTGTCTTTCGCTCTAATTAAACTCCAGGCCCTGAAGTCCATGGTGCCCCATTTTTGGCAATTTCTAAGATGAACTGAACACTCGTGGCATCTGTGCGCTTGTCCGTGGGCGTAGTAGCACGGCCCAGCGCCGAACTGCCCAGTTTTTTGGAACCAAGTCGGCTCCGTGCCGTTGTACGAGTTTAAATAAAAGTTTCAAAGTAAAGGGAAATTGGTGTAAATGTGTCTGCTGGTGTGCGTTTTCTGTGCTACACTCGACACCGGGGAATAACGGAAATCAATACGAGTGTGTTCACGCATTCTTGTGTGTTAGTGTGAAAGTGGGTGTACCAGGGTACACATGTGCTGGAAAGTCCCTGCATATAGAAAATCAATCAGCAGCTTGTCCGTACAGAGAATGCGCCGATCGGGTGACGCCGCAGTGACCTAGGTGACAGGTGTCAAGGGTGTCATCGGTGGAACAGCCACCTTCCCATTGTACACCTACAGGCCCAGTCTGTTCAAGATGCTGTTGGTTGGGAAATTATTCCCAAGTTCAAAATTGGCTCTAATGTGTAGGTGTGAACGTGCATGTGTAAGACCACATGCCTAATGCGGAGCAGTGATTTTTTTAAGTTCTATAAATCAGTGCCCGTGCCAGCCCACATGGTGGAACAGTGCCACATTGTTTGCTTGTGATTACAGTATATGTGGGGGTGTCGGTTGAGTTCTAATGCCCAGAAGAGGCCATCCGCATTGACAGGTCAATAGCCTGGGCCTAAGCTCAGTTGGCCATGCGCTCAGTGTCATACCCTGGAAGTGCTGGTAATATCTGCAAAGCCAAGTTGAGGAAGACGCTCGAATCCCCCAGTGGGCAACGTGAACGAAACCAAACATCCCGGCCGAGAATTAAAACTACCTGCTGTGTAAGGAGGAAGGAGGAGAGAAGAGAGAAGCTCCTCTGGAGGAGGTGGTGGTGGAAAAAGCTCTTGAGATGAATTTGCCTGTGTCTGTCCACTGGGTGGACAGTCCAACACACACACAGCAATGGGGCAGGTACGGGCTAAAAAATACCCATGAAGTAGGCTAAACTGAGGTGAAAAGTGTGCAGAAAATACTGGGTCTTTCCGAGTATTTCCTAAAAAAATCTGGAGATTCTTGATTCTCAACTAATGCCTTGCTAGAATTTTTTAAAACATTTTTAAGACTCTTTTCTATTTATAGCCTGAGCAAAATCACACAGCTGGCTGGCAGGGTTCTGGTTGGCGGAAAGTAACAAAACGAGTCAATGCTGAAAATGTGTTGAAATTTCTTTACCCTCTGCTGCCGCACCTCCAGTAAAAATTTGAAAACAATTTAAATACAAATAATTTAACGCTGAGCGGACGGACCTGAACGATCCAGAATGAAAACTCTTAACAGGCTGTAGGAAAGGGGGAAGGAAGTAAATAACAGAGGGGTGTCAGTGGGGCAGTCTGGATGCGTAGGTGACGTGGATCGTCCGGCGGTGGGCGCAGAAAGGAGCGCGAACCTCTCCGGCAGCCCCTCAGAAGCCCTGCGGCAGCAAGCAGAGGTTACCCTTAGAATCCCGACATCGGGAGCACGCAAGCGGAGCCAGTGTTGTTGCCGTGGCAATTGGATCTCGGCCTGGCGAACCTTTCAATGAAAACATATTAAATGGGCTCGATCAGCAGAGATGCTGTGAACAATAGGAGTAGGATTGCCGTGCAGTGGGGCGCCGTGGCGCTGAAATGAGGTTAATAGCCTCTATTCACCGAGAAACCGTCTCTCTCGAATCAGTCCTGTGGCACCAGTCAGATAGTTCTCTCTTTCCTCCTATAATGGGAATTATTGTAATAATGGGCTTATTTCACTCTATGATTTATCCAGCCTGATTCTGGCTGCCTGACCACACACTCCTCACTTCCGCTTTCCGGGCTCTGGCATCGCTTTCAGACCGCGGGACAGCGTGGTTGTAATGTCGGCCTAATTTCAAATAGCATGTCCCAAGAAAACAAGCACCTAAATTAAAAACATCAATAACGCCATATTATGGGATTTAATCATTGCAATTTATAACGCAGAAACGCTCCCTTATTGGCAGACTGGCATTTGGGATTTGGCTGCAGTTGTTTATCGTGAAAGTGTAGTGAATTTCAAGGTGCGAAAGCTGGCGGGTGAGAGGCTGCAGCAGAGCACAAGGTAGGCTGTGTGGTGCCCTTGCTGGGGGCCTGGGGACCGCTGGAGGCGCAGGTTGGGAGAGGTAGCACGGAGGAATACAGGCAGCAGGTGAAGGGCAGGTACTCAGCACCCGGCCCAGTGTGCATGAGAGTCATGGGACGGCTGAGCTACACGCGGTGCCCATCTGGCTGTACTACAACCCGGCTGCGGCTGTTCTGTCTTTCTCTGAAATTACTGGCTTGAATATATGCTGTTTGTCTGGTTAATATTTTATTTTGTCCGCTGGGAGGTCTAAGCGTACGCAGGGTTACTTTAAAAAATACCCGCCCGATGCTGGGTGAAGGTGGTCAAAAGTGAAAGTGACCGGCATCCTAGGTAAACCGAAAGCGGACAGTGCGGTCATTGAGTTAAGCTGGGGGACAAGTAGGCCTTCAGAAGGGATCCACAGTCAGCAACAAAGGATGCTGTGAGCTTTGAGCCCTGAGCGCTGGCATTTCCCCCCATCACCTCTGGCTGCGCTGCCTCCACGTCAGAGTGGATGGCAGCGAGTCCGTCGCCTGCAGTGTTGCTGTGTCAGGTTGCACTTCTCCAGAGAACAGCTGGCAGATTGGAAAAAAATCACAGATCTGTATGGAGGCCTTTTGCTCTTTGCCCTCAAAGATCTGGATGCCAACTTTTCATTTATCATATTATTGCTTTCTTTATTTTTTTACTCACCCAGTGCACTTTTTCAAAGCGATTAAAACTTTTCCCGTGGAGAAAAATAACTTCAAACTCATGGGTACCCATCTCTCTAGTGTCAGTAACCTGTTGGCAATGAGCTGCGGTGGTCCAGAAACTGTCCTTGAAGCATGGGATGTGAGGCTGGACACACCGTGAACAAGACACCGGTCGGCTGTAGGTCAGTCACACACACTCATTCACACACTTGTGACTTATAAAAGTAAAAGAATAGCAAGAATAAACAGTGCAGTGTTGTTCAGCATGACCACATTTATTCTTGTTTTTACTCCATGTGTGCCAAGCTTTTCAGATGAGGTTTTCAGGACCCTGGTGATTTAATAATTTACAATAAGACTAAAGATGTAAATTTAATGAAAACCTGACTTTAATGTAAATACATATTAACCAGTCGAGAGCCATTTGGTGTGGCCCAGAAACCAAAGCCTGGTGGAGTATCTGTTCTGGAGAGGATCCCACTTGGACAGACGCACCGACCCACAGGCAGACTGAAGCAACACAGTTTGTCTTGCTTTATCTTGCTTTATGGATGTCTGCATTTTCAATTGTGCTGATTTTTTTTTTCGGGGGGGGGGGTGTAAAGAGGGGTTTGTCGGTTTTTGTTGTAAACAACTCATTCGGACCAAATTTGGGAAGAAAATACTAAACCGCTCCATGTGACGATAATTCATTATAGTGGCAACACCCTCTCCTGCAGACTGCCGCCCCCCCCAGAACCTATTTTTATTTTGCAACCCCCCCCCCCCTTTTCTCGGTGCCATCAATATTTCATAAACTTACAGTGACAAATTTATTTTAATGCGCTTCCCGTGTCGACGTAGAGATTGATTGGCCGATCAGGATGGTGGCGCGCTGGTGAACGGAATGCTACCAGGGAACTTTACCGCATACATTAGTCAAAGACCGACGGCTGGGATGGGGATGGGGGGAGGGGGTCGCGTGGATCTGGGGAGTAAATTTATCATAGTTATAGCTTCCTCAGGCATCCATTTTCCTGCGGCCTGTTGACAGGTAGTATCTGCATGGGCCCTCTATTGATTGACTGCCAGGTCTCCTTTCAAATGGGCCTGGTTAGCAGCTCCGGTGCCATGCGTTGATCAGATTAAGGTGTACTGATGTAATTCTGATGTAATTGTTAGTTAAAAGACACCAAATGGCTTCTTAAGCTCGCTAACTGCATGTTGTAGTAATGCGTGTTGTGTCTTACCGTGTTTCTCCACAGCCCCATCCGCCTGCTTTGCCCACCCCCCACCACCACCCTGCCCCCAGTGGTATGAAGCTCCGTGTCTCGGTATTCAGGAACATGCAGACCAGTCCCACACACTTTTATCATCGGTTATGGAACAAATAAAAAAGAACTCCTCGGTAGAGCTGCAGTCAGAGATTGATGTTTGTCCTGAGTGAGGAGCTTAAAGGAGCAGAAGAAAATGATGGAAAGGTTTGAGCGAGACTACAGTCCACAGAGAATGGATTCTTTCACACGTAAAGTCCTGCTCCGCATTCTTAACCTTTCTGTTTTTGGTTCTCGACCCAGTCTGGTCTGTGACTCAGCCCTGCTGTCGGTATCTCGAGATGCTGTTTGTGGCACCAAGGTGCAGGAGGTTGTTTGCCGCTGCGGTTACAGTCAAGTCATGGATGATCGCAAATGGGCGAAAGGTCCTCATCGATTAGCCCTGGGTTTTCCGCTTGTCCGACTGATAGGCGGATGAACTCTGACGGCGGTTACGATCATCCACCGCAGTCAGACGTCGCTGCCGAACCGATAGCCGAGAAAGTTTACAACAGTGGTCGCACACAGGAAGCCACAGGAAGACACGGCACAGTCGCAAGCAACGTGTTTTTGTTTTTGTTCATTCCTGGCATTTTAACTTTTTTGCAGTCTCAGACCTGCTGTCAACGAAACTCTCCTCTCTCCTCTCTCTCTCTGTCTGTCTCTCTCTCCCTGGCTCACTGTGTTGGTTTATCCCTGTGGCGAGTCCTTGAAGCAGTTTAAGCAATATGATTCTCTAAGCCTACTCATTTGACATTCAAAAAAAAATAGTGCTACACTCCAAGTTGTACATCAAATCTGAGGATCATCATCTTCAAAAGCCCAGGCGACCAGCCAGGCTCTGTGTCTCTTCCCTTCACTTCAATGAGCCAAGATTTCGTCGGGATTTCATGCGGCCCAAGGATCTCTCTTGTGCCGTCTTATTTTGGGGAGTCTGAAAGCTTTTATTTATTTATTGGTTAAGGAAGAAGGTTGTGGGAAAGCGGGGGGGAGGGGGGGTCTGTACGTACTCCCTTGTGAAGGTTGATCACCATTTAATGTTATTTTTTGCCACTTGCTCCTTAGGCCAACACTTTGCCGGGACGCGAAGGGCCACACCCGGCACGCGTGCTCACTTGGTCTGAGCGCGGCGCTGATGTGCGGCGGCCCGATGCGCTGCGGTGTGATCTCATTCTGCACTCAGACGAGAATTGATCCCAGGACTTCATCCCACTGTGCCTCGCTGACAGATTGGAATGGCTGATTTGTTAATATATTCCATACGCTGCCTCCCGCCTCGCTCGCAAGCAGTCACAGTAAAACAGAACCTCCAGCAATATGGCAAATGAGCTAATTTTATTATGTGTATTAAAGAGCTGGATATAAGAAAAACAACGACAGACTGCTGTATGCACAGCTACTCACGGGCTACACATCTCATTACACTCGTAGTTAAATCCGAAATCCCTGCCCGCACGTGGCTGCGTTCTACCTTAGCGCAGTAAGTGTCTCTCTTGGCGCCTGTCTTTCTATCGCGATGCAAGCAATCGCACGGCTGCAAGACATTTCTCCCAGGACAAGCGAGTTTCCACATCTCCCCAGTTGGACCAGTTTCCCAGAAGGCCGAGCGGTGGCCAGATGTTGACCAGCTGCGTGGCCATAAAGGTTTTCAGGACACCGATGGAAATTGCCCAGATCTAAACAGGATTGCCGGTCCTAAAGCTGGCACGGTGCATGCTCTGTGGAAGCGGTGCCTGTGTTTCCAGGGCGCTGTGTTCACAGGACCCTGCAGTCAGCATCTGTTTTCACCATCCTGGAAGCATCTGAACTTTCCACCGTTTTGCTACGTCGAGTCCTGAAGGCCTCTAGAAGAGATTCTGGAGGGGAGGTAATTACGATATTTATTTTAATAAACCCATCTATTATTTAGACGGATTTTAATTTCTGGACATTTAATTGAAACACAGTTATGTTTTAACACAGTTATGGGCCGAAAGACCCACAAAATCAAATTGCAGTGAAGTTGCCCTCCATTGCGTGGGAAGTCCACGATCTGGAAAGGCTGCGAGACAGAACCGGTCAGACTGCTTGTTTAAACTGCACGAGCGGCACCGGGGGCATCGGATCAAGCTTTGAGAAGTTGAAAATGAAAAAAGGAGTCTGCTTGCTGTGGAGGGAGCGTGAGGACTGGTATTCCTCTGCCTAAAGCTCAGGTGGTTGAAGTGGCTGCATGACTGCGATGGATGAGGAGACACTCATGTGGGAGATGCGGGCCCTGTCCTCTCAGTCCGGTTGGGCAGCGCGGTGACAACTCTTTGATATTTGTCATCGGCATCGTGGGGGAGCGGGAAGGGCCCCGGGGGGCCTGCGAGTGCACCTGTACGAGAGAGTGATGTGCTCAGACTCACGGGTCAGGGCGGTCTGTTATCTGCAGGGACTGCCTGCTACTTCTTTCAAATGGCTCCACTTATTTATTTATTTTCCACGTCACTCGCCGTGGCGTAAAAACGACAGCACGTCCCTGGCTCCCATTTAAATCATCTTCTGACAGAGGGAGAGACAGAGCGGGAGAAAGAGAGAGATAAAAAAAAAAGGATTGGACGGGGTTGCGAGTGTCTTACGAATGAACCTATCAATCCCCTCTGCCTATTATCCGGTGTGAAATGCATTTCGATACCAGACGCCTAGTTAGTGCGCTTGTTCAAAATGAATAAACGCCAGTCGGGCTGTCAGTGTCGGCCCCAGTTATTGATTAAGTTGTGTCAGAAAAATAGAAGTTGGTGCCATTAAAAGTACAAATTATGTTCTGTGCTTAGCAGTGGTTCTTATTCATACAACGTCAAGTGTGTAAATGGAAACTCGCTTCTATTTCTCAGATTGTCCCTTCTTTATTGCTTTAGCGTTGCTGCAGGGCGGGCTCCCTGGATTTCAACCAGAGGTCTTTGAGTGGACAATGGAGGTGGCAGCTCCTCAGCCAACATTGAAACTAATAATGTACCATCCATCGGTTATCATAGACTGCTTCATCCATATGAGTTTTGCATAGGTCTGGAACCGTTGGGCTCTAAGCTACGAAACTACACTGTGGATGGGACACCAGTCCGTCGCAGGAGAACTACACACGCGCATGTTTTGGGCAATCTGGAGTGGCCAACCGACCTGAAGCGCACATCTCTGCACCATGAGAGGAACGCAGAGACAAGGAGAACATGCAAACTCTACGCAGACTGAGCCAAATTCAAACCCACACACAGCCAGCTCAGGCGCTGCAGGAGCCTGTGCTACTCGCTTGTCCACAGCAGCGCCCCCGTTTCATATTAACAACTGATGATCTTGATTCTTTTGTATGATGGCCTTTAAGTTTGTAGTCTTGCTTGGTAGTGCTTTCCACCTCGGAGCTGGCAGACAATCTGCAAAGTCTCTCTCACCAGGGGACCGTTGTAATTGTGCAGGGAAGTGTTTCTTTGTTCACGGAAGAGCATGACTTTGCATCTATCTCTCCCTGACGGAGAGAAGCCTGCTGCTGTGTAACATCTTCCTGGTCAGCAGAAGGCTGTGACTGTTTATGCAACGCTTCCTCAGCAGTAGAAGGTCATTGTCATGTAGGAGTCTCTTTGTTATCGAGAGATGTGAATAGTTGTGTTCGCATCCCTTCCTCCCCAGGAGAAGGCCATAGCGCCCTGTATCATGTCTGACCTAGCGGAGGAAGGCCGGGCTGTGGGTGCTTCTCTTCCTTACCAGGGAGGCCTGGAGTTGTGTCCATTTCTGTGTTCCTGCCAATGGAAAAGAGCCCGAACGAAGAGAATTAAGGGACGGGGAGTGGAAACGATGCGGCAGCATTCCTTCTGCTGTCATTTTTGTATGTCCTCATTGAAAAGCAGCCATTTAATCATGCAACAAATCAAACCATATTATTTTGACACGGAGCCAGATGGCACGGCTTTGCTACTCTTCGGCGCGAAAAGCGATTGAGGGGGAGTGCGAGGGGAGGAAGAATGCGGGAGAACGAGAGAGGAAAGGGGCGAAGGGGAGCTTGCAGAGGCGCTAGGAGGTTGGCGGGGAGGGGTGGGGGAGTGAGAGATAAAAATTAATTTGAAAGGGCGGTGTGAAATGTGCATATGCCCGGAGTTTTCGGCTAGGGAGATTGCTTGTGAGGGCGACAAGACAGGGGTGGTGTAAACCTTCACTCGGTGTCAGGTCCTCTCACACGAAGCATGGGATGAAAACAAGTTGAAAGCAGATTTGGTTGATCTTTTAATAATTCATGCAGAGCACCCCGCGTCAGTCTCGGCAGAGGCGACGCACCCTGGATAAGCCTGGGCCGGTGTCTGGTTGGCGCGTTCTACCCGGCGCACGCACATGCAAGCACGCCGGTTCTAATGGGCCTCCCAATCGCGAGCCCTGCTCGCTGGCAGGTCATTATCTTCAGGTTGCAGCGCAACATCTAGAACAACAAGAACAAGAAAGACAAAAGATGGAGTGCAAGGCCCCTCTTCCCCGCTGATTGTCAGTCAAGCCTGAGAGACACAACTGCCGTTTCATGTATATTTAAAGTCACTTTTTGAATTGTTGTTTTCCAGTTAAGGCTAAACAGCCACGGCTAGATCTCAGATCTTAGATGCACGAGGAAGCTGGTGCGCAGACGTGGCTGATCAGCGATCACTGAAAAGTCGAACGAGGGCTTAATATTTCATTTGGGTTAATGCTGCTATCTTGCTTTGGGTTAATGCTGTTATTTATTATAAAATTAAAAAAAAAAAATCCTTTCACCGCAACCCTTCATTTGAGACTCGGATTACAAATCTGTGACATTCGCAATGGTTTGTAAGACTTTCTAAAAAATAAACTTATATTTCTTGTTGCTGACATGTAAGTGCTTGTTTGCAGGGTTTTTCAGCGGTATATCATTTTTCATGGATATTTAATTATAGCACAAACAGTATAACAAGCATTTTTATTACATTCCCAGTAAAACAGTGTATTTTATTTATTTTGAGGAAACTGATAGTTGAGTGTGGTTTATTGTAGTTTTTTTTGCTCCTGTACGAAGGTGTTGTATCGGAATGATTGCAAACAGGCCATTGCTTTACCATCTACAAAGGAAAAACGTTATCCCCAATAGCTGTGCAGGAGGGGAACATCAGTCCTGGCTGTGTTGCGTGACCATTGATTTACGCCGGTCCTACAGCACTCCATCCCACAAAGCCTTAATGACTCCAACAGAAATCTCTAAAGGGATAATTCCATTACAGCAAGCCAATGGAGAACAAAGCCGGGAAGGCTGCCGGAGTGAGCGCTGGTGCGGGTTGGGGGTGTGTGTTTGGCTGGAGGCGGCAGGGAGGGTCGGAAGAGGGACGGAGAATCTTGATTTTTAACTGCCCTGAAGCTCATGTAGAAAAAGATTAGATCCCTCTCCTCACTCTGAACAAACACGTTGTTCAGGGTTGGGCTAATAAACTGTGACAGGTGGGTTTATAAACTAATCAGTTCCCTCAGGCTTTGCCGGGGTTTTTCTTTAGAAAAAAAAAGCCCAGTGGTTCGCCCCCCAGAGCCCCCACGTTGAGCCTTGTGTTCCATGTCTGAAATGGTGTCTGGGAAGATCTGGAAAAGATCATCTGTGGCAGGTGGCTGTTTTCAGATGAAATATTTGAAGATTCTCAGGTCTGCGAATCCAGGTCCAGACACCTGCTGTAGCGTTGTCCCAAGTAGGTCCCGCAGTCTTTGTGGGCAGTCAGCCTTGCTGGCCCAGCTCTTCTTATTTTAACTTGGACAAGGTTGATTGTCTGAACAAGTCCAGCAGTCTAATCTTCGAACTTGGCAAACACAGGGGCTGAAATCCACTATGTACTTCCTGGTCCTGGTCTTTCATAGCTTAGTGCTATTAGCAGATGCCTTATTACTCTTACCTTCAAAGGCAACATTAAACTTGAGTTGGTCCATAGAATGCAACTCTATGTGCTCTGTGGGCTGTTGTGGTGCCATGGACTTGCTGGCCACAAAGGCTTTCTGTTGTACAAGCTACTGACACCAGTGGGTCATTCATGATCTATCCCTAAAGCTTTTCTTAAGCTTCTGCTTGCCTTTTGATAGTCATCCAAAATGAGGCCATTCAGCCCATTTAGCCTGGCTTTTTAATAAAAATTTCTTGTTAAAATTTTTGAGCGTGTTCAGAAGTAGCAACTCATGATCAGTAGCTTGATGTTCTTCTCTTACCTTGAATGACCTACCATACATCAGTGGATGACAAAGCTGGGGTGCCAAGCAGACAGGCAGTGCCAGGGCTGTAAAGAAACAACTGTTTGTAGGATAGTGTACAAGTGTACAAGTGGACTTTTTGGGTGACTAAAAGAGGTGAAAACAAATAATAGGATTATCCAGGTTCTTTCCTTGATTCTGAAGTGCTGCTGCCATGCAAGTGTCTGTGTATTAAAAGAAGTCTGGATGTATTATGTTCAGTATATGATTTTTTTGTTGATGTACATACAGTATGTAATACAAAGGCAGCATCTCCTTTGCATCTATGCAACCCATAGTGCATTGCTCCCATCTATCAGCAAAGAGTTGTGTGTAACCATTGTGGGGTGTTATGGGGAACTGCAATCCGCTTTGTTGCTTAACTTGTTCAAAAGCAGTTATAGTGGGTAACCTGGACAGCTCTGCAGATGCTAGTGGTTCGCCCCACAGTGCATTTAGCAGGGATTGCACAAAAAAGATCCACCCTGGGTGAAAATTACATTGGGTTTTGCCATTTGGGCTCACCTGCTGGTCCTGGTGAGCCCAAAATGATAGACTACAGCAGCGTAGAAAGAGAACAGCCTTGCCTGCTTCAACTATGAATAGTAAAAGGAGCATGAAATCTTAATCCCTATTCTAAAAAGAGTTAAAGAAGGAAGAAAAAACAGATATAGAGAGACAGAGTAAGATGGAAAGAAACACAGAAACTCAGTCCTCTTTGCTTTGTGGTTTCGTGCTTTCACTCAATGTCCCAGATGTGAACCTTGCTGACTTCTGTCCTGACTGGACACGTGTTCCTCTCCTTCGTCTTCTCTGGACAGCATGGCCTGCAGCAAGAGTCCATGGAAGAGTTGGTGACTGGACCCAAGAGCGCAACAGGACCTGAACATCAGGAACCCAGATGATTTTGTGTTAATGTTGCTGAGGTCCAAGGAACGCTTTGCATGACTCTGAGCAGAGGAGCACAGATGACTGCATGTACTGCTTAGTGGCATTCATAGCACTTTGAAAAACATCGAGAACTGCTGGGATTTTAAGAAACTTAAGAAGCATCCGTACAATTTCATAATCAGTGTGGCTGGAAAATGCTTTATATGTGACTACAGTTAGTCACGGGTTTTCCACATCATCATCATTACCACATTATTATTATTATTATTATTATTATTAATAATAATAATTTATTTTTTCACTTATTCATCAGTTCATTTTCTCAAGGATACAACATCAGGTGCCTTGTTTGAACTTCAAGTTATCCATGCCTTTGACTACAACACCACCCTGTACCGTTTCCTCGCCTGAGTTTTTGTGGACTGTTTTATCTGTCCAGTGAGACCTTTTTCTGTGTGCATGTGTGTATGTAGATGTGTGTGTGCGAGTGTGCATGCGCGCGTGTGTGTGTTTGTGAGTCTCCCACTGATGAGGAACGTCAGCTGGCCACACGGTCCAACAGCCCCCTAGTGTGAGATTGCGGGACAAGAGCGAGGGGACCACAGCGGTGAAGAGCGCTGAGGAGGAGGAGGAGGAGGAGGAGGAGGGCTGGGGAGGGGATGGGTGGAGATGTTAGCGCTGAATCAGCGGGAAGCGATGCTTAATCGCCTCTGCTCATCTGTTAATGAAGTTAATGAAGAATGTGACAAAATGAAATGCGCTGAGATGTGAAAAGTTCCAGCACACTGAATAAGCTTCTGTTCCCCCTGTGCTGTCGTGTCTTCCGCGTGCACCCCACACACACACACACACACACACACACACACACACACACACACACACACACACACACACACACACACCACTCACCTCAGAGCAAAGGTCTGGTTTTCCCTCAATCAAATGTTCCGGTGGAAATGCAAACTTTTCTTTCTCTGTAAGCCCCATGGTCTCTATGAGCTTCAATGTCCAAACATATTTTCATGTCTTTTGCTGGCTTCAGTGGATTTATTGGACTGGAAGGAACACGGCTGTTACAAAGAGAAAGTTTTCTCATTTTGGAAAACCAACTTCTCTACTTGACTTTTCAGAGTACTGCTTTTTCTATTGACATTTTTTTGGCATGTTGCCCAAATGTCAATCTCTAAGTTTTCTTTTAGCTTTTTCAAAGTCTACAGGAAGTTGTTCCACTGAACCATGACGTGTGTGTTCTGGGCAATTGTACATTTTGTTAAGATCACTTTATCTTCTGTTCAGCTTTACGTTCCAGAATCAAAAGGTTACACACTTTTGCTTTATTTAAAATCAGTGTCTATATGGTAAACTGCTGCTCCTCCACCCCGAATGCTACCAGGGTTCTTAACTGCCAGCTCCCTACACACACACACACACACACACACACACACACACACACACACACACACACACACACACACACACACACACACACACACACACACACACCTCTCCCAACAGCTGGTCATTATCAGCAAACCTGGTTAGTCTAACAAGAGGAGTGGAGGATTTTCACACCATTCTGGTGTTTAATCAACTGTGTGAAGTGTAATATCTATCTTTCAAAATTTATCCCATTAGGTGAGACAAGGTTTTCATTAGCCATTTAATCTTGCAGGATTGAGACATTAACGTGTAAAAGTAATATGACGCTAACCACTTTCCTCCTTTGCTGAGGGAGTCCTCTCCTACATTTCTGAACGGACCGATTTTACGGGGCCACTGGGTGGTGCATAAAACTGGCCAGCTTAAGAAAAGTACTGCAGTGACCACCGGAAGATGACAGCTGACCTTTTTCTCATCGTTTCAGATTACTTACCTTTCATTTAATTCAAAAACACTTGTTCCTTGTGGCCATTTTAATATAAATGTCCATATGAGGGAAGACTGGAGCAATAAAGGCAGCTTAGCGTCAAAAGTATTAAAAGTATATATTGACCAGTGAATGTAAAAACATTTATTTTGTGCTGTTCTGTTGCTGACTTTAAAATGGCCCTTGAGTGCTGGGTTTTACCTCGTGTACCTGCTTTGAACAGCAGAAGCAACAGAAAGGGGCCTTCTGGTAAGATTTAGTGTCAGGGAGTAAGTAGATGAAATCCAGGGGGCTGTCAGAAGGGAACATGCCAACAACTGATCCTTCCCATGGTCAAGGGTTATGTAAAAACGGAGGACCCCAGCTTGGGGGATCTGGGCTGGGGCTTCCCAACCCCTTAGTGCAACTTGTACACAGCAGGGTGGGTTCCACTGCCCATGTTCTGTCCTCCTACTGAAGTGGGGAACCACAACTTTCACCTCATCTGCTTACACACACAGCACATACACAAACACTGCTAACCTGTGTAGCCAAGTTCAAAATATAAAATCCTCTTCTGATTAAGCTTTAACTTTTCACTCATATACAGAAAAGCCACTGGTCAATCCTCAACTTTTATTTCACTACCAGCTCTGGGCTGCTGTGAACCGGATCCAGCTGCAGGGAAGTCCAAGTTCCCATTCTGTCCTATTGCCCTTATTTCCACAATGACCTTGAGGCTTCAACAGGACTCAACCCTGTGCTCTTCCTTCCCTGGTTCCCATCCTGAAAGTCGTATTATACACTACATGGACAAAAGTATGTAGACCCCCCCCTTCTACTGACTGAGCTGAGCTGTTTCAGCTGCACCCACACAGCATACAAACACATTTTAGACAGCTGAGTGTTTCCAGTTTTGTGGCCACAGTTTAGGGAAGAAGAAACTCCTTTCCTGCTCCAGCATGACTGTGCCCCCCCCCCCTGCACAAAGCAGGCTTCATAAACACATGGTTTGACCAGGTTGGTGTGGAAGAACTTGAGTGGCTGCACAGAGCCCTGAAATCAACCCCACTAAACACCTTTGGGATGAACTGGAATGCCATCTGTGAGCCAGGCCTTCTCACCCGACCTCACTGATGCTTTTGTGGCCAAATGGGTAAAAATTCCCAAAATCTGGTGGAAAGCCTTCCCGGAAGAGTGGGGGCTGTTATAGCAGCGAAGGGGAGGGGGGTAACTCCACATCAATACCTGTGGATTTCAAATGGGATGATCAACAAGCACATATAGTTGTGATGCTCAGGTGTCTGCATACTTTTGGCCATATAATGTTCCACCTACACCTTTGCTCTGCCTCCAGCAACTTCCATACTGAATGCCTCATCTACTACTGTATGTCCATCCCCATCAGATCTGAGAGTCTGTCTGTAATGCATTCTGGGGTTTCTGTGCCTTGAGTACAGATGTCAAACTTCCACAATGCCTCCAAAATGACCTCCCCCACCCATCTGTTTCTACAGTTTGCTTGGCAGGTGCTTTCATCCAGAATGTCTCGCGTCATGTTCAGTAAGTTAGAGTAATGCTTTTTACAGAAGTAATTCAGGCTGTAGCACTTACATTTACATTTAAGCCTTTGGTAGAAGCTTTTCTCCAAAGTGACGTGCACCTGAGGAAGTACAACAAAAGGACAGCAAAGATGTACACACTCACACGACTACTGAAGCACAGCTTGTTTCTTGGACACTGCTGTTTTCAATGTGCGCACTTACATCTTCCTAGGACTCTAAGCTGGAAATTTTGTGCTTCGAGTTTAGCAGCTAAGCCAACAAACTGCCAGTAGGCCACCTTCTAATGGACTGTGGCAGCAACACGGCAAGGTTATGCCATTACATTTAAGTAATTTGCTTGCATTTTAAGCTGCACAACCACACCAAAACCAAGATGGACCAATGAGCCTCTTAGTCTCAGATCAGATCGACAGACCCCCCCCATTCTAGCAGTTCCCTCCCTTGTTTTTGTTGTGTTGAGCTGAAGAACTCATCTTGGAGTGATCCTACACTGCGGCAGAACTGCTGAGCTAAGGCTGTTATTTGTTTTGACTTAACTCAGTGCCTAATGAAAACACAGTGGTTCTCCTCCTCAAAGTAATCACTTGTTTTTTTAAAAATACATCTTGGCAAATGTGTGACTCACTCAGAGGAGCATAGTGACACGCGCCACGCTCGAAAATGTGAGCCGCGTTTGGCCAAGCCGTCCTCTTCTGTTCGGCTTCTGCTCATCAGGTAGGACTTCTATACTGCACAACATAAGGTAGCAGGGGAAGGCCCGGGAGGGAGAAGAACGCCACCGATGGCCTCACGGCAGCGGTCAGTGGAAGGCCCACACTCACGAGGGCCTTCCTTCCAGATGCCATGAGCTTCATCCCTTCATCCCTCCTCTACCTAATAATCTCTTTTGATCGTTTTAAGGAAACATCGCATCTGCCAGACGATGGGGGGCACACTACTCCGAAATGCGTTCGGTGACGGCGAAACACCTGTACCTTTAAGACCAGGGGAGAAGGAGAAGGAGAAGAGAGATGTTGCGAACGGCAGAGAAATCAGACCTTAATGATGCCAGGAGGCTGCTCCTAGACAGCTGTGATGAATAACACTCAATACTATTAATTGGAACAATCGCTGCTCATTTAACTAAATCACTACAACTGCTAAATGAAACTGGAACGGAAATGCGAGGCAGACCATGCGAGCCATGCTCTCCCCTGCTTGGTCCGCTGCCGGCTTCCGTCTCCTGGCTGCTGCCCACCGCTTCTCCTTTAGGGTTACAGGGAGGAACCCCTCCCGCCTGGCCTGCTACTGTTTTACACGTTCATATCTCTAATTAAGTGCCTGTGGGAGTGGAGATTGCTTTTTTCTTTGGAAATGTTTCCTTATTGGGCCCTCAAGTTGACAGAACAATGCCTGCACTTCCATTGTCGCTGCCTTGGGTTTGCATCCCGCTTCCTGCAGCTGGTACATCCTTACTTTACTTTAATTAAATTTTTTAATAAGGATTTAAAGAGAGCGTGCGGTCACGTATGGTCAAATTCTAGCAGTGTTTTTCTGCGCAGACTTCCCTTCCAAAGGGAGATAGAAGGAAGGCACTTTTATTTGACAAATGTCCTCGACTTATCTGGAGTGCGCGAGCAGCTGGACAGATATATTGATGTTCTGAGCTCTTTGTTCAGGTCGGGCAGACAGACCTAGTTGGTGTGCCCAGCTGGCATCATTATCCCACTTTGCGGAAGATGGGAAATGGCTTGTCCCAAATTCCATGGTTTCACAGAACACACACTTTAAGGAAACTCTTTCTCTACAATTCCAATCACGGTGTCTTATTTTTGGCCTGGCTCACGAAAATGTGTTAAAAACTCGTGTGAAAATCCATGACCCGAGCTGAACAAACTGTTATCAGAGATTTATAACGGCGTTTAAAAAGTAAACTTGTAAAGCAAGAACTTGTTAATGGCATGACTTCTGGTTAAAGTTAGACAGGGGTTAAAATCACACTGGAAAAATCGAGCAAAGTAAACACGTGAAGCAGTAAGTTACTTTAGTACAGACGTCAGCTCAGCAGTGGAACAATAATAAATAATAAATGCAGCTTTCTGTCCTCGGGAATGGCATTAAAGAAAGGGCAAGTTTGAACGTCACAGTTTGCTAAAGGGAGTGATATTAATTATGTGAGACTCAAGGTTAATATAAACATGCTCCTCCATTTGAAGGGAGGAATCCACCTTGTGTGGTTCACCTCCTCTTCCTGCTTATAGCTAAAGTGGACTGTGGGTTGGAACAATAGTGTAACAACTTGTTAGGTATAGCAAGGAAGTTAGAGTGTTACAGACTTATTCGGAAGGCCTTGGTGTGTGTGTGTTAGTTCTAGCATCAACAGGTAGTAAATTGGAAGTAGAGTGCCATTGGACAGCCAAAGAAGAAGGCACTTTAAGAATGAGAACACTTTAAGAAAAACAATGGGGGTGGCAGAGACAGCGTCGACAGCGGCTGAGCCAGGATGTGCAGTATTTGTCAGTGGTAGTTGGTGAACGTCTACCTTTACTGTTCTTGTACTCAAGAACTGCGGGAAAGGGGTGAGGTTATTTTCTTTGAACAGTGTTATGTGGTAAGGGAGCATGGGTAGAACTGTGTACTGTTGTTTTTTATGGTAGTTTAGTTAATACCAAAAGGAGAGCTTTTTGGTTGTTTTGTTGGCTTTGCTCAACCCTGGACAAATTACTTGGTTATTGGGTTGCACTAACAATAATAAAATACAAAAAAAAACCTTCTCACCAGTTTTTGGTTCCTTTCAGATCGGTCAGTTCTCTCCTCATTCCCTTTGTTGCATCTCAGCCCTACACTGGGTCATAACATGGACTATTAACAGTAATAGAGCAATAGCAAATGCACATTACTTTTGGGAGGAGGGGTCAATTTTAGGCTTGCTTAAATAATGGGGGTTATGTTTCCTGTTTTTGCTTGGAACTGATGAAAGCATGACCACCACCTGAAGTACAGTTTAGCTGAGCAAAGCTATGGGGTTTGACCTACATGGTAAGCCTGAGGTTGCTGGGAGGTGGAGGAGGAGAAGTAGAGGAGATATATGGAAGTTTGGGCACAACACAGGAGAGTGGAGGACTTGACCTGTTTCTGCGCAGCACTGTCTGTGCAATCTCAGGCTGGTCCTGGGAGGCTTTGGCTGAGTTTCGACAGTTAGCGAACTGTCAGGCAATAGCATTCACCTTGAGCCGTTCATCCATCCCACTCTGCAAAAAAATTCCAGCTGCGAGTGATAAGACTGAAGAGGAATTTAGGCAATGTATTAATTTCTGAAGGAGCATCGAGAAAGCAGGAAGGAGTGAGTGTATAAGTCCTGTTTTTTATTCTTCTGGGACTCCTGGTTTCCCACAGAGACTGAGTTTGGGAGAGCAGAGGGTGGTGCAGAAAGGAGATGAGCAGATCAGAAACAGAGGCCGAGTTTGGGAGCTTTATCTGTCTCCAAACCCACAGGCTGCTGGGAACGAATGCCTGCCTGTGTGTTTGTGTGAATAAGCATATCGCTCAACTGGCCTATATGGCAGAAGGGGGGTGGTGGGTCGACGGCTTGGTTGCTCCCCGCTTGCTAAACTAAGCTGATCTCATTTGGAGATGTCCCAGGAGTTGATACGCTCAATCTCTTTCTCTCTCGCTCCATGCTTTCTTCTCTTTTCCTCTCTTTAGCCACCCCCCGTCTTTGAAAAGGATCCAGCACACAGCACTACTGTACAGCTGTATTTATGTTCACCGGCCACAGGATGACTTCAGCGTGGCCCTCCTCTCTGGTAGGACTGAGCTTTACATCCAAAATGGAACAAGAACAAAAACTTTGACAGTATGAATTGGTAGTTCAGACTGAGTATTTGATAACAAGGAATGTAAATTGAGCCAAAGCAAACATCACCTTCTGTGATTTTGTCTGGAAAGCCGCCTGGTCAGTGTGTTGTCTGAAGTCACAGAAGCAGTGTTTTTTGGTAAATTCAACCAGTGGTGATTTTTGTTACTGAACAGCTGGGTGTATCTGGTGCTCCCACTTCACTTGTTGGATGACCTCTGCCAGCTTGCCATGGTAAACGGGCACGAGACTGCTACAGCCCAACAGGTACTGGTCTCTCCCATTTGCAGACTCCATCACACCTGGTCACTCTTACATCAATCACAAGATGCTCTCGATGGCTGACTGCAACTTGGGCAGTAAACCATCGACTTTCCATCTGAGTTTTATACCTTTCCTCGCTTCAAGGGTTTATGTACAGCCACAAACTACTTGAAGTTTTCTCAAGGATTTAAGGTTTCAGGTCTATGTCACTGGTGCCTCATGCTCTAACCCCTTCATTTCCTTCACCCGGGGTTTGTGGTCTAGGAAGAGCGGGATATCCTGTTGGGCTTGGCCCTCTAGACCGGTGGGTTGAGCAGGCCTGCTGCTCTGGATCTGACCCTTTGACCACATGCTGCACGGGGATGAGCACTGTTTAGTGCCATGCCGAGGATGTGCTCCATCTGTTTTATGGCTGCATGCAGCTCCCTGTGAAATTTTACCCAACTGTATATCAAGTGGCACGACTGGCGCTGTTATCCTGGCATTAGTTAAGGGAACAGAACCTGAATGATCTGAGGGCATCTCTGTTAGATTAAATGGAATTTGAAAAGAACTTTGTGGTGGGGAGGGTCACTGCTAACAGGCCCTGTGCTGATCAGGGACAGAAGGCAACAGGCATGCACTGGGTTTACAGCAGCAATGGGAAGACAGCTTTGAGGTTGCGCATGCCACAGAGGAGACACAGCACATACATGGGTTTCTGCATATACAGATCAAGTCAAAGTCAAAGGTTTATTTGTCATGGGTGAACAACACAGCATAGCAGTGTTGTCACCATGAAAAGTTTTGTTTCCGGGCATCCTCAGTAACACAAATATGAACATAAATATGTAAAAGTATAAATAAATAAGGAACAGGATAGATTAAATAAGTACTATAAACGGGAAAAGGAAAACAAATAAATAATAATAAATAAGGAGAGTAAATAAATGGTAAATAAATAGGAATAGGTATGTGGGGAAAAAAATACACATCAGTTGAGCAACACTGACTGGATAATACTGGGCTGTGAGAAGTGGATTTGAGATTTGTACATAGGAATGTGAGTAGCTGGATATGGTTAATAAAATGATTAGCATAGATGGCTGAAGAAGTGGTTCTGTGCTGATGGTGTACGTATCAAAGCTTTATTCACATGTATTAGTTTAGCCAATGCCTTTCTTCAGTGTGACTGAGAATGTTATGCCACATGCAATGATTTACCCATTTACTGTATAGAGATGGGTAATTTTCACTTGAGTACTTTAGGGCAAGTACCTCGCTCAAGGGTATAACAGCAGAAAGTGCAATGCAAACCTGAGACCACCAGAGGTAGCAGCATTCACCACTATGCTACCTGCTGTCCTGGTTTGCTTCTGTGCTTTTATGAACACAGAATATTTATTTTGTCAGCATAAAATCTGTGCCAATTTTGTATTTATTTCCTTGAAGTTAGTGGTCCAGAATGACTGCAATGGACTGGCATTCCATCGAGGAAATAATCCCAGTCCCTGCTTCCAGGATTGGCTCTGGACCTCTGTGACCCTATATTAGACATGCACTTACAGTAAGGGGTGGATGGATCTCCAAAAAAAATATCTATAAAATGATATTGTCTTCAAAGTAGTGCAGAGGTCAGTAAAATACACAAATGAGCACTGCTGGGCTCATTTTAATATTTTGCAAAGTGGAAGGGTACAATAATGCAGGTTGCTGACACACTGTATACTAGAGCACTAATAAAAATATCCAGTTTGTTTCCTCTTTTTATTGGGTAAATTTTACATGACTGGATGCTATATTATAATAAAACACAAAAATTATTTATAATACAGTACAGCCCTTTTTTGGGTCCCAGGGGGAATCCTTGAATGGGAAAATGGGAAGATGCATCTGTCCCGGTAAAGGGCGTCCTCCTGGACCTGCAGGTTCCGGCGGTGCGGGGGTTAAGGAGGCAGCCGCCTGAGCGAGGGTCCCACTGGGCAATTAAAGCCAAAGCCAATTAAAGTGTGTGTAATTGTCCCTGCTGTGCGAGTTGTTAAACAAGATAGGGGTTATTGTCCTCCAAATAAATGGTCTGGAACTCAAGACATCCCTCCTTTGTTCGATATGCCTGCCTCTGTTTGCTAGGCTGTTTCCAAAAATTGTCTTTTTCATATTACGTGTGTGTCTCTTTTTCAGTCGCCAGGAAAGGCTGTCGCAGCTCCGCTGTTACAATATTCTCATGGGGGGGAAAAAATGTCCATCTAAGGCCAGATTTTCTGGCTGCTCGGCTGCTGTTTATATCTGATATCTAATATCTGCAAATACGCATAAATCAAGTCACGTTCTTGCTTTTTTGAAGAGCAAGGTATGGAACCGAGCCAGGTTGCGTGTTTTCATTCAAAGTACAACCCTTGAAAATGTCACTATTCTGTATTGTGACACTGTATGGGTTTGACATTGCAGCAGTTAATGTATATGAAGCTCATTTATTATTATTATTGTTTTTTTAAATGTGTTTCAATGCAGGGTCATGGAGGACTGGAGCCCATCCCAGAAGCACTGGGACTGAAGCAGGGCACCATGGCCCATGCAGCTAATAAAACTTACACAGAATAAATAAACTGTATATTTGCATGAGTGACACAGGTATACAAAATACTCAGACTGAAATAGAACTTATTGCTGTTTTACTGTGTATTTTTGACATCTTTCCTTAATCAAAATCTTAGACTCACGCCCAAGCTCGAGCTCAACGACATCAAATTATTTTTTCTTGAATACTCGTTTTTTGATATGAATCAAATGATCTTATTAGACTAACCAGCCCTTTACATCACCTTTACTTTACAAATCCTCCAGCTTCTGTTTAATACATCATTTGCATTATTTTACTTATATTTACATACACACACACGCGCGAACATGAAAAATAAATTAAAAAATAAAATAAAAAATAAGAACAAATGAAATAGTCTAAGAGGGAGTGAATGTATATGGTATATACGGTATACCATGTATGGTGTGTGTGTGTGTGTGTGTGTGTGTGTGTGTGGTATATATTTAGTCCTTCAGACTTTTTCATGCTTTTTTGTTTTGCAATATTGAATATTGAAAGGGAAAACAAATCTCTGCAAATTGATAAAAATTTATCAAAATTATTAAACATATGTGTATTAAATATGCTCATTAATGTCACGTTCAGCTTGTAGATGCTAGCATGAAACAGTTTCTGCGGTGGATGTACATCTTTTCCAAAACTGGAACTGGGAAATGTCATTTTAGAAAAAGACATCAGACGGAGGGGATGACAGTGGTACTTATGAATAAACGACACAGAGGCTCAATCCTGATGAGTTTCAGAGCTGGAGCGCTAAAGGACTGCCACCCACCCCCCATGACCTTAGGGAAGCTACCAGCCTTTCCAGGGATGACAGGCTTTCACCACCTGTCCTGCCAGGGTACTGAAAAGCACAGATTGGGTTTCTGCTTCTGTCCCTCAGCCACTGTTCGCACAGATTTCCTTATGGATGCCAGAGTGGAATGAAAGCTCTCTGAGGACGGGGGGTGGTGGACCAACACTGGTCCCACCGCGGCCCTACAAGTAAATGTCTCATTTTAGGGCAGTAGCTCAGCACAAACTGGCATCCTTAAAACAGGCTGAATAGTGGACTTTTTAAATTTTTTTTTTTGCAAAAACCTTTCCATGGCTCAACCCAAAACTCCCACAACAGCATTATACAGGTCACTGGCAAAAATCCAGAATACACTGGGGGGGGCACACACACACACACACACACACACACACACACACACACACACACCTACTGAGGTACACTGAAAGTTCTGCAGCATTAGTGCACTATAAGTACTGTATATAGAGTTACATTACTGTATATAAATACTGTACATAGGGTTGGTTACAGTAGCACACACACACACACAAACCATAACAGAGGCTTACAGTCACCCCTGAGTAGGGTTAGAGCGAGCCATGCCTAAACACAGCACACAATGTCAGTTAGCCTGCACACACCACAGGCCACACTGGCAACATAGACTGTGCTGCAGTGTTACTGTACACCATATTACAGCTTTACTGTACACACAGCAGAAATTGCATAGCAACACAGCACTAAAAATGCAAAGTGTCACAGCATTAGAATGCACAGTGACTTAAGACTAAATGCAAACTGTGTAGGTGAGGACACGCATGCACACAGATCGCCTATAGCACAGGAACGTTTCCTGTTGCAGGCTGGGTGGCTCTGCGGATTCTAGATGGAGACGGACGTCACTGAGAGTGACAGCAGGACTGATGAGTTGCATGCAGCAGGTTAGTGGTGGGCTGCTCAATCACACACTCTCTTTTCCTTTCTTTCAGTCTCTCTCTCTCTTTCTCACACAGACACATGCACACACACACGTGCACACGCATACTACCAGCCCCCTCCCATCACCACTCCCCATCTCGCCACAACTCCACCAATATTTCTTATGAGCTCTTGGCCACCAGTCCTTCATGAATTTTTATTAAGCAAAACTATAAGCAGATTGATTTCACAGCGGCTGCTTTATTGCGTTTTTATTTAATTCTTTCCCTCTCATCCTCTCTGTCCCTCTTTTCTCTTTTCCTCTTCCTTGCGTTTTCCCTCCTCTTCTGGTGGCCTGTTTTGTCAAATTGGTTCCTTGGACAGTGGATGTTTGCATGTGTTATTTGTGTGAGATGCTTGCTGTATGATCGTCTATTTTTATAATGGATGTACTGGGGGGGCGGGACAGATGCTATGTGCCTTGGAGTGATTGGATAATAGAATCGTAATTATATGCAGATCATCTGGCGTCCCACTTTGTGGGTGCAAGCTGGCAGTTTTGAGAGCTGTAGGCAGCGGGGAGTGCGGTGGCGACAGTAATGGAGCGTGATACTCAAGGGGGACACTGCTGTGGCAAGCACCTGTCTGCTGTGGCAGGACCCCACTTCCTCCATAAAGACATCCATCAGAGCGCTGCTAGCCCACCCTCACTGGTTCTCAGTTATGGGATTAAACTCTTTTCCTGCTTTGTGACCGCTTTGTCTCTTAAATGCATCAATAAGGTTGCACGCAATGATGACGATGTACCAGACTTGAGGAATGTAAGCTTCCCCCTTTTTAAAATGTATGAGCGTTGACTCCTGACCCTGACCTTAACCCATAACCATAACCCTGACTCTAATGCCTAATCCTAACCTGCAATTAAAATTTTTCACAAGCAGATAACAACAAACCAAACACGAGGACTGTAAGCACACCCTACCTTTTTTGAAATACGAGTATTAATCCTAACGCAAATCATAACCTCTAACCCCTCACCCTAAGCCTAACCCTAACCCTAACCCTAACCCTAAGCCTAACCTATAATTAATAAAATTACATGAATCAAAGACAAGAAACTAATCATGATTGTTAGGCAGATTGTTGTGATTGTAAACATACCTTTTCTCAAATATATGTTAACCCTAACCCCAACCTGTTATCCTTAACCCTAACCTGACCCGTAACCCCTTACCCTAACCCTAACCCTAACTCTAATTTGACCCCTAACCAGATCCCCAAACCCACAAAATGTGCTCAGCTATGTTTACTTCTGTGATGCCTCCTGCATCCTCGGTGTCATGGTAAGCAGAATTTTGCAGTGACTGTGACAGCGCCCCCAGCCTGCCGGAGGCCTGTCGCTGCAGGCAGCTCTGTGCCAGCAGAACGGATGGGGAGGAGACGGGAGCCTGCTGGGCCTAATGAGGCCCCCTGCTGCCGGCTGCTGTCTCTCCTGCTGCAGGCCCTTGTTTGCACGGCTCCATGGCGTGCTTGCCTGCGCTCCGAGTGCTCGCCGCAGGAGACCCCTATAATTGGGCTGTTGTCAACGGCAAATTAGGCAAGATTACTGCGCCGTCCCGGGCTTGTGTGGCAGCTCTGGCTAGTGCTGGCAGCTGGTCCATGGAGCACTGTGCCTGCGAGTCAAGACAGAACTTCCTACACTGCACACCTCACTTCTGTCCTTCCAGGCTGCAGGGACAGGGGGATTAAAAACTACAGTGACACCTGCTATTTAAACCCACTGCGAACATTTACCGTGGAGGATGAGGTCTTTCAAAAAAAACATGCCTTTGGTGGCCATTTTGACGATGCACGTCGCAAGCAAAGTGATGGATCCCTGAAATGTGTGTCTTGCCAACATATGGTGGCGCATTAAAAGTGACAGGTTACGTCTGGGTGTTTAGCGCTTCCTGCCCTCCAGAGTTATTCTTCCAGAAGCTGTTCATTTTCTAGCGTCACCTTCCCGTGGTGGAAAGCGCTCCCAACTGTCAGTTGTCATAACTGTGGAGATGCTGACCCTTTTCTACTGTGGTGTAAAGGCAGCCTCCTCACACAATACCTCTGCTCTGGGCATCTATCTATCTAACCTTAATTTTGAAATGCTGGCACTTGTTCTGCACTGTACTTACACACGCCAAGTGCTTGCCCTGTTAAATAATGTGCTGTATGATTTAGGGTGAATATTGCCAGTGCTGTTTTGACAAAATATATTGTTGTACTAAAGCGTCGCATTTTGCCACAGTGGTCACGTTGATCTGGATAAGAGCATGAGCCAGATAAATATGATATACTGTAATGTCATGTTTTCCACTGAATTTATGATATAAATTATTAAGATATGCATTTCCTCCCTTGGACTTGTTCAAGGATAGAGGAGAGAGATGTAAAATGAGGGACTATTTTATTTACTGTTCTACTGCTTAGTTCGTGCCTGTGGCCAGAACAGCTTAAAATTTTGCACATATGGATGTTTTGCAGGAGTAATTCAGGTTAAGTACCTTTCTCATGAGTGTAACATCAGGGACTTTCCTTGGGCAAGAGCCAGTCCCTGGGAGCCTGCCCTCAACCAGCAGGGCCAACTGATATCCGGCCTGCGCTGACTTTCAGTGAGATGTTATTCGCAGCAGCAGGTATGAACCGGGGGACCCTTGGTGTTGTCACGCCGAGTCTGTGGTGTCTGAGAACCTGGTACTTTCCTCACATCTGACCACCATTAGCGGCTAGGTTGGTGTATTAGCATTCCCTCTGCACAGTCAGATTCCTGGCCCCCATTGGATTATCCTGGATGTAAACATGCAAGGCCAGAGGGGAGGTGTAAGGGGAGAGGAGTTGGCAGTGGTGGGGGGGGGGTGAATCTGCATGGTGTGGTTTCACAGCAATTATGAGGTGACATGGTGAACCCCCCTCCTCCTCTCCCCTCCGATGTCTCTGTGTCTCCACGGCTTTGTGTCTTTGCAGCTCTGTTTCAGCCTTGACATGGCTTTTCGTTTCTAACAGTGGAATTAGGCCATAATTCAAATCAGCCCGTGTGGCTCTGTCTAAGTATATAGCAGTTCTCAGTAGGGCCCTAATTATATAATTAGGACCCAACCTTTTGCCATCTCCTACCAGAAAGAGGCCCCAATTATTGTCTGACATTTGGTAGTGTTTAGTGTTACCACGGCGATGAAGAGCCCTGGAGAGCGTGTGCCATGAGGGTTCCTGGGGCTGGCATCTGTCTTTCCCCTCAGACACAAAGGACCGTTCAGCCCAGTGTATTTATTTATTTGCCCACCCTTCCATTTATTGTTAGGGTTTGCCCACCATGGCATTTTTGTAGGTGTTTAATAGCAGAGCTTTGCAGACTGGAACCTGCTGTGTGTCTGTAGGCCTGCGCTGGCGATGGCGCCCCAGCCTTTTTCGACAGTTGAGTTGTGCCACAATATGAGGAACAGCTGTGGGGGGTTTTTGCAGATCTGGGCACGTGAATGTCTGGCAGCTGGTCACACCAGAGTCCTGCTGTCTCAAAAGACAGTGGATTGTGTCCAAAGGCCCTGCAAGACCAGAGCCATGTAAACCCACACATGGCTGTTTTTGGCAAAACTAAGAGCATCTTTAGTGCTTCTGCGACCAGGTACCATAAATCAGCTCATTTTGATCTTAGTCAGAGTTTCTTTTCCATTATTTTCTGAATTGAAAGCATGAATGTCGATTATGAATAATTTACTGTATGTTCTCGGCAAGGTGTGGAACAGGTGAGATTTGAGTTTGCAGGAACGTTCCTTTCAGATGCTCAGGGAGCACAGATGCGTTAAATGTGCATTTATTCCACTCGCTCGGCACAGGCTGAGTTCCCAAAATATCTAACTGGCAACAGATTAAGTCAGTGAGATCTGTGAATGAACAAATGATCAAGGAAAATGGCCACCAGCAGCCAACTAATACATTGTAATGGCACTTTGCAAATTCAGATGACTTAAATCAGGAAGGGCACCGGTTGACCTGCGAGTCTGTGGTCAGGTTTCCCTGGTCAGAACATTTTCCCGCATCCCTGCTGTGTCCAGATGGATGTTCCCATGGACTCTTATCAACACATTTGTCAGTAGGGGAAAAAAAAAAGCTTGCAGAAGGAAGTAGCTGGAAGGGCTGCAGTTTCCATCCAGTTTCAGAGAGCAGAGAATTAGTGCAGGTGAGAAAGAAAAAAATTGTAAAAATAATAAAATAGTTAAAATCTTCCACACCACTGAAAAATTGTTGCCATGTCTTAAAATGGCTGAAAATGGCTTTTCCGTATGTGGCAGCAGGTCGCCACCACTGTTTGACGTCCTGTGCATCATCCTTCACTTTGCCATTATTAGGCTTCCATGGAGGACAGATTGGATCCCGAAAGTCAACCGTCTTGTTCAAAAGTACCTGTCCAGGCACCCGTGCAAATGGACCAGACCAACCAACCTCTCTTCTCAAGTCTCCAGTGATAGATTCTGGCTTGTAAAATAGCATAAACATAAGGGGGGGAAAAAAGCTTTTATTGTTATGGCTCCAAGGCAAACAATGTTAAAGAGTCTGAGTAATTCTATATAAGTGAATGGAAATGAGCCTTGTTTCATAATACAAGTCACCAATATCTCTGCTTCTCCTTCAAAAGCGAGGGAGAAAATGCTGCACATCATTGTTCTTTCCTCCAGTATTATGAGAAATTAATTAATTATGAATGAGAGAGTGAGTTAAGAAAATGGAATGCCGTTTCTATTGGTGTTAACATAATTACAGTTCCTTTCTGAAAGGGCCGAGGGCGGCCTTTTCGTTTTTCCGATGGGTTTTATCATCTTTAAATTTGAAATGAAGGCTGATAAAGGTTTATAATTCACTAATTTGCCATTGATTTGCATGAATTGCCTATTTAATTACTACGTAACCCTCCCCTTCCATACTGGGGAGTCACGCCGTAGCAGCCGACCGCGGACTTAGATTACAGAACAAGATTTTCCCCGCATTCACCGTTTTGTGTTTTCCATTTTCATATTTCATTCAGCTTTTTTATTATTCTGGAAAGAATGAGGAGAAACAGGAGAAGAGTCAACAGAAAATCGTAAATCTGAGCACCCAATTATAGGCTTCTCGTAATTACGGGCACTCTTGGATTGGAGTGCCCTCTGTGGATGGATATATAGTGCTCACTGATAGATGATGGATAGCTGGGCCTATAGATGGGTAAATACATGAATATGCCACATAAAAATACAATGTTGCCTGTCAGGTGGGGTCACATAAATACAGATATTAAATCGATGGGAGGCAAACCATTTCAATGTAATTAAAAGAGTATCGAGCGAAAGTTTCCACAGTAGCTGGGCTGGCTCCAGGGTCAAAGGTCAGACCTTGGTGTTGCCCCATCGCGCCTGGTGATGGGATGGTGAGGCCAGAGGTCTTTGGACGACCCGTTTCTCCTCTTGCTCCTGCTGCGCCAACCGCGCTGGGGAATGTTTGTCGCACTTTGGGTGCCAGCGAACCTGGCAAGACCAGCCCGTGGAAAAAATGTGTCTAAGCCCAACAGTTCTGCGCTTTTTAATAATTTCCTGATGTGTCTGGGAGGATGTGATGCAGTTTGGCATCATTAAAAATAATTTATCTAATTTGGATTAAAGGAAAGAGGTATTTAAGCCAGTGTGTACAGTATGTTTTATTCCTTATGAATGATTTGCTCTATATGTCAGATTAAAACACACGTGTATTATATTACAGTATTATGTGGCCTTTATGCTTGGTTGTCCATACATATTTATGCATTATTGATATTTAAGAAATATTTTTTCATGTTTTGCTTGATTATGTGAATTTTATTTCTGATTTCATAGTTTTTGTAAGTTTTATTATCTATTTCATGTATTTCAAGTGTGTTTTACTGACACAGCCTAAATTTCTTGCTATATTACCACATGCAGCATATTTTCTCATTAGTCTGTTGCTCTGCCAAAGCACATTTTGGTCAAATGTGAAATTTATTACAGATGTTCAAGCTCTGGTAGGAAAAACAGGTTAAGCCCGGCTGCCAGAAACTACAAACAAAACCCCACTTCGTCCCTCCCTCGACCCCCACCTCCACGCAGCCTTTTGCTGCTCCCTGCAGTCCAAATGCACCTGGGTTGAGAGAGAGAGAGAGAGAGAGAGAGAGAGAGAGAGAGAGAGAGAGAGAGCGAGCGAGCAAAAACAAACCACATTCCCGAACCTCACAGCCGGGACTTCAAACAGGGTGCAGGGCCGGACGGAAGCTCCCGCCCCTGCAGATGGAGGGAGAACAGACACGATCCTAAACTCGGCCAAACGCAGCTGTATTCTCCACGGGTTCCACTCCTGTTGCCCTGGGGCAGTGTGAGAGATCACCAGGAGCCACATGTTGGCTGCTGGGAACAGGGCCCAAGTCCAGGCTTCACCAAAAGGGTGGTCAGGCTCCCTGCCCCTCTCACCTGCTCATCTCCCCTCCCCTGGACGCGCTCTGTTGGCAAGAGGAGTCACGCGTTGGAGCCAGAGCACCGTTAAACATGGCAATATTTTAAAACAAATGTTTATTCTCTAAGTACTTTTAGTTTTCATCTGCTACACAGGAGGAAGCCTACAAACTTGGTTTTGTGGCCCTGCAGTTGCTCGGTCTTTTCTTTTTCTTAGCTTTAAATTTCTTTGCCATCAGTTCTGGCCTGAGGAATGCTTGAATGCTACAGAGATGCTGAAGTCCTTCAGAGCTGCGCATTGAAAGCTACAGCAGTGAAACGCAGTGTATAAAGTGCTGCGCTGTGGACACACCGCAAAGGGCACAGCACAGCAGCCTGCGTGGCACCTCTGGCGCTGTCTGTCCGCGGGGCGGTGGGTGTGCGTTGGGGTGGTGGGGCAGCTACAGGGGATTGTGGTGGGGTGGGGGCACGGTTAAATGGTAAAACGGATACGACAGGGAGCTATCGCCCTGGAACCTGTCTGATTTATAAGAGTCTGTCTGGGCTGACAGGATCAGAGGAAATGATTCGACTGGATGAGCACCTCAGCAGCCAGTGATTTACTGGATATCATTTCCATTCTAGTAAAGTCAATCTCTCTGGAAGGTCACGAGCCGGCCTTTCTACATTAGCGTCTTTTAATCCCCATTCGTCAGGGCTGCCCAGCGCCACCTATTAATAATACATGGACCCCCGACTCCCCAGCCTCAGCTCTCTTTTTCTTCAAATGATTATCTTTTCCTTTCTTCCTTTGCATTGCCACTTTCTCCCCTCCTCTTCCTCTTCCTTGTCCCCTTCATCTTCATTTCCTTTAGCCATTCTCTTGCTAGAACCTGGGCCGAAGGTTCAGCGGGGGTCGCGACAGAGAAAGACAGACAGGTGCCTCCCCTGCCAAGAACGGATCGAACGCTGGACTCGTCTGCTGGCTTGCACCACCTTTCCACCAGCCGCCATAGCAAAGCAACACCTGAAACAATTGGATGCTCTTCAAAAATGCAGGTGCATTACAGGCCGTCTGCGCCGCAGGGGTTGCGTCGTGTCCAATCCGTGCACTTATCTTAAAAGCCCATTGAACACATGGGAAAAAGGTTGTTCCTCTGTCACCTTGTAATATAGATCCTTTGTTTCACTGGGTGTGTTACTGAATACCAATTGTTGATGGGACACTATGGAACCTCAGCTGATCAGACTCAGCGTGTGACTGCTTGCAGGTATTCCTCGACCCCCTCTGAACCTTCACAAACCCTCGGTTCCATTCATAGGCCAAGTTTTATTGCGGCTGCATAAATTGGTACAAATCCCCAAATAATTTCCCTTAATTAACCTAATTGATTAATAGTTTTTTAAATAGCAATTTATGGAATTCCAGTGGCTCCTTAATATTTAAATACTTTGACGTATTGTAGCCGAGCGCTCATTGTGCGGTGCTCTGAAGTGTTCCCTAAGCGAGGAGAGCATGAAAAGCATTGAGGAATTTTATCGTGATAATGGCGGCCTTACAAGAACAAATACAGCTGTTCATAAAGACTCTTCGATAAAGGAGCACCCTTGTCATCACCAGCATTGTTGATGTGATAATCGTAATGATTATTTTATTTTCAGCTCTCCGTCGCCAATCGACTGTCTGAGCTGGAGCTAAACGCTCGGTCTGGTAGACAGACAGCAAGGGAGTGAAGGACGAGGGGAGACGACAGGTAATCTTTTAATCTCCCTGCCATCTCCTCGCCTCTTATCCATTCTTCACTGAAACATTTCATATTCTAATCATTTCCCATTTTCCCCCGTAAGTTAATGGTTTTTCCATTGCAGGAAATCCCATCGAACCTGTGAAAAAAATTCTGGTAAGTTTATTGAATTTTGACATTTCCTAGAACGTGAAAGCATAATTCATTCCTGCTCCTTTTTGTCTCCTCTTTCCCCTCCTTCCCCTGAAGGTTACCGCCAAACGTGCATCATTCAGCGAAAAACAAAAGGCGCCAAAATGGATTCGGTTATCAGGCCCTGTACAACCAGGCCCTTTGATCAAAAATAAAAAGGCGCTGTACATGTCAGAAATGTGCAATAGCAGCTCTTCCACGTTTTCACAATTATGACAGTGTGGGGTCAATATTTTTTTGTTTTAGGGTTAGCCTTTAAATAATAAGGAAAATTATTCAGCTCTTCGATACAGAACAAATGACCAATTTAAATCATTGCAGGATTTCGCTGAACTGTCCTGAGACTGATTTATCTCTGCTAGTGTCCTCTTGTCCTCTAGGGTTTACTTAGGTCTAACAGAATGACAACTATGTAAGGCATTTATTCCTGTCTTTTTGGTACATTTACATTTATTTATTTAGTTGATGCTTTTTTTTTAACATACTTTACATCGATAAGCTGCTTAATGATTTAAGCACAGCAAGGTAATCTTTACTGCATCAACTCAGGATAAGAACCTTGCTCAAGGGTATTACAGTAGGAGGCGCGACCTGAACCAGAGGCCTTTATGTACAAGGTGGCCATTTTCATCTTGTTATTGTATTTTTTTTTTTTGGAATTCTGATATAATGTACTTTCCGTATGGTTAAGTGTCCATTATTTTATTCATAATAAAAACGGCTTGTCTAATGCAGGATCACAGTACATCAGGATCTCTATGGGAAGTGGGAGGTTGCCCTCTGGATGGGACACCAGTTGCTTACAGGGCAATAAGGAGGTTGCCCTCTGGATGGGACACCAGTTGCCTACAGGGCAATAGGGAGGGTGCCCTCTGGATGGGACGCCAGTTGCCTACAGGGCAATAGGGAGAGTATCCTCTGGATGGGACACAATCAGGCAATCAGGAACACTCATTCACATACAAATACAGACCCTGAGGGATATTTGGAGACACCGATTTGTCTAGCACAAATCTTTGAACTGTAGGATGAAATTTGATCACCTTGTGGAATCCCATACAAACACGGGAAACAAATTTCAACACGGACAGAACTGGATTTCAATCCATGTCCAGACTCGGAGGTAACATGCTGTGGGGCATCAGCGTGTCTCCATGCTGCCCTGCGTTGTTTTAGTCCTTTGTATTTCATTGCTTTAATATCTGTGCTTTTTGTACCCCGTGGCATGATGAGGTCTGGCCATAGTGATTCTGGGATCATCAGCACAACACTGTTGAAGAGCAAAGTTCCCTGACAGGATGCTGGGGAATTTATTGCATTCCTCTGAGGTGAGGAGCTCAGTTTCTCTGCCCTGTGACTTCCCCCAGAGACCGCTGAAAAGACAACTGACTCTTTACAGGAATTATACATAAAGTCACAGCATAGTAGGCAGCCTACCTGTCACTCCCCCATCTGCCGCACCCGTAAACTGACGTTCGCGGAGGAGAAGGAGCTTGCAAGGTGACTGATACTGAGGGGAACGCTTTCGGTCTCGAATGACAGCTTGTTTTTCTCCATTTTCTTTTGTTTGCAAGCCAAGCGGGCCACGATACATGGAAAGGGAAAACAAAACAGCAGTGGGTTTCGGCTTATTTATTTGGCGAAGGGTGCAAATTTGCAAAGAAGACAAACGACTTTATAGTGGGAGCAGACGGCTGTGAAGGAGAACCGCCGGGATTTGCCTTGCGTGTGGCGAGACGAGCGTTCCCAGCATGCCTTGCAGTGAGAAGTGAGCCGTCCGTGGGGCCCTCGGGCTGATCCTCCAGACTCCCGGCCCTCCCCGCGTTACATGCTGTGTAATTGGCCGCATGGTACTTAAGGCAAACAGCTTTTAATAAGCAATAGACGCAGGAGTGAAACTGACAATAACGGCTGCCCTACATCTATTATTGGATACATATCCATCACAAGCTGACTTATATGTGACCCCCGGCACCTGGCTGCTGAAATATTGACTGCCCTGCGCTTTGTAGCACAAGTGACATGTTCCATTTGCAATCGCATTTATTAGGGGCTGTTAAAATGACAGAGAGGGCCGCACAGCTTCATTCTCCACAGAGTTTTTATTAATTTGAGTGGAAAAAGCCCGCTGTGTGCAAAGACGCGCGCCACTGGAACTGCTTTGTTCCTGCGATCGGCCTCCACCGTACCCTGCGAGATCTAAGGTAGAGCTGGGATAAATACAACATAGCTCGCAGGGCTTTGGCCCTCCGTGGTTGCGCTTATAATCATTTGGCTGCTTACGATTTAATCTGTATGCTTTAACATATTTGGTGAGCTAATTCTGCGCGCGCTCTTGAAAGTTTACGCAGGCGGTCGGAAAGCACAAGTTGCTCAAGGGTACGACAGCCTGGCCCGGCCTGGGCCTCGAACCCACAGCTTTCAGATTGCAAGACTCAGCAAAGCCGCGGGTGTATCGAGGGGTCGGCGCATAATTTCGGAAGCGAGTTCGCCGTACGCAGCAAGGAGTTGCGCTGCGGACCGAACCCTCGCTCGGTAAGCGCCGGAGCGACAGTCGCGGAGCGAAGCCCCGTCATTCCTAATGGCTTGTTCGCAACATCCGGCAGGTCTCTCGTGCGCGTGAACGCCGCAGCAAGCAAATCGGGGGACGATCTCGTAGCCGGAGCCCCATCGGAATGCTAGAAACGGAGGTTGGGGTTGCAGTCTCTCCGGCTTCCTCTCACCCTCTCCCCCCATTGAATTATGCAGCTCTTAATTGGCTCCACTGCCTCTTAAAGCAAACAGTTTAAATAAGTAAAAGGCACTTGGATGAGGAAGCTGGCCCACAATTATTGGAACAGCATCCGTGAGAGCGGGGAGTGATGGGCAGCCCACAGGTACCGTATCCATTATCTAATGACCACTTGCTTAATTACACGCAGGCTGACATGTTTATAAGGGTGAACTTTGCAGTGCTATTAGAAGGCAGACAGCTGATCTACAGCCCTGCCCCGGAGGCAGTCTTGGCCCTTTCCACACCCGTCCTCCTCAGTCCTATTATATGCTAATTATGGCGATTTTTAACTAGGTTACAAGGAGTTAATTTAGTGGTCCATTATGCAGGTCTATATTTCAATCCTCTGCTGCAGGTCCTTGCGGGAGCTTGAAGCTGGGGAGACGAGGTCCTGAAAAGGTGAACGGTAGTTTATACATCCTATGGGGAAGCTGTGCGCGGCGGCTCATCGGAGGATTGGGGCGGGGGTTGAATCTCGTCGGCCGTAAGCGGCGAAAGGTTTGCGGTCGGATAGAGGCAAAGAGTGAGACGGGCAATGTTTGGACAGGGGTGATTCGAGAAGAATACGGCACGCTGTCTCGAGGCTGTGCCGAGCTGCTAAGTATGGCATAAAGCAAAACATATTTTAATCTGGACACGTTTAAAATCATAGTGTTGGTCTCTTTCCCCCCACTGAAATGAATCCTCCTCTCATCCCATTAACAGGATTAGTCCGCTGGACCTTTGAACCGCCTTGCACGTGGACCCCAGCGAGAGGTTTGTGCTCAGGCCCAGGCTCTTCGGGCGGCGGGGGGAGCGGAGGGGTTGGGGCTGAATGGAGGAGGCTGTGGGTGGAATCCTCCATCCTGGCGATAAGGAAGTTGGAAGTGTCAGAGGAGGTGCAATGGAGAGCACTTGAGGGGAAATTTATGCTCGACATTTACGAGTGTGCGAGAGCAAGAGGGAGACTGGCAGGATCGAGGCCTGACCGATACAGGAAGCCTATCAGCGGGACAGAAGTCAACTGCTCCCATTCAGCAACACAAAAAGGGCGTTCTTAATAGCTGTCGCTTGATATATGCTGTTTTACATATAACTTCTATTTAAGAGCCCTCTGTTGAACCCTTTTCTTTTTGCACAATTTATGAACATGTTACGTGACTAATTTTGTGTTATCCACCGCTCAGCTGCACTTTATTGGCCCGGCTACATGCTTCCAACCGAGGGCCGCCTATAATTTTATAAAATCTATTAATGCGAGCAGGAGGAAGGCCTTTTACAGCTGTTTGCTGCGCTCTGTCTGCTAAGTCATTGTTTGCCGCTGCTTCGCTTTCAATCTCACTTTTGTCCGAGAGAAACGGAACTCAGGTGTTGCGATCCATCTTGAGGCATCTCCATGATCCTTTCCCCCATGGTAAGGACTCTGGAGAGGAAAAGCCTCCTGAAATATTAAAGAGCTGTGGCGCGGCCCTAAGCCTTTTCCTGGAACAGGTGCGTTAAAATGGTGCCTTCGCTTCCCTCGCAGACTTTTCATCATGGCGGAGATCGGATCCAACTAATGACTGCTGCTGTGATCGGGGCGATGCTCAGAGCTCTATATGTAATTTAAAAAAACCATTACCACAACTGAATGTTGATTTATTTATTTATTGACTTATCTGAAAAAAAAAGTCCCATCAGCATTACTTTGAGCCGCTCATGCATATGCATATTCACATTCAGCAGGCTGGTCATATATCCTTCAGACATCAGACAGTCTTAAAGTCTCTTCCGGGAGCTTCTGCTCTAGAAAGCACATTCCAGAAGCATGCTAGCCCCACCCTCGATCCATCAAACAACGCTTTTGATATGTTAGGTAAATGTCTTTATTTTGACTGGAAAATCACAACAGGTGGTGCTAATACCCCTGGCACTCTGGAGCTTGGTGACGGTTATTATTTTAAATTATTTGCTTTGCTGACATTTGGATTCAGAATTTTTGGCCCATTTATACAGCTGGGTATTGTTGTTGAAACAACCCGGGGTAAGGAGCTTACCGAATGGTGCTAGAGAACAGTGACCGAGGTACAAACAGAAAATCTTTGTGTTTTGTGTCCATGTTGTTAATAGGTGCCCTCCCTGCTGCCCAAGGTAAGACTGAGAGAATCTTATACCCCTATAAAGCTCGACAGAATATGCCAATATCTGCCATTGAATGTTTACAGATGTTTCATATTTTTCGAAACTGAGGGTTTTTTCCGACTGGGTCGGTCATGTCGCGCTGGTCTGCACGGTGGCAGCAGATGAACATCTACTCCCGATGCCCCGAGGTGGAAGCACACCTTGACAGAGTCTGGTGAACAGGCCTGCTTAGCGGGAGAAGGTGGGATTTATGAGAACACTTAGATGAAGGGATTGATGTGCGTGAGCATCGCCGGGGCCTGAGTGGGGAGCACTTTTGTTTTTTGGGACGACAGCATTTTTTTTTTCTAAAGAGGAAATCAGCAGTGGTCATTCCAGCCAAGGTCTCCTTTTGTAATTAACAGTTTTCCTCAGGAGGGAATAAAACCGGCATGGGTTTTGTGGTGCGCTTGCTGTAGAATTGGGACCAGACTGAAAACAATGATCGTTCTCAGGCTCACTGAGGATTTTATCTTTCATTCTTTTTATTCTTCAAGGACACACCCTCTGCAACTAGCAACATTTCCCCAGCTGAAGCCAAAACCCAGAGTTGCCTGGGAAAAGTCTTTTCTCCCAACCCCCCCGCAATGCTGCTGTGAGAAAGTGGGGCCATCCAAGCCATACAAATGGGATAGGTCTGTTTCAGCTCTTGGGTGGCTTTCAAGCAAAACAGTGAGTGTTTGAACTGTATCAGGTGTTTGCGGTGTAATCGCAGCTTACCTCTGTCTCTGTGGTCAGTCCAAACACATAAAAATATAGAAATGGCGCAAAAACTTTCATTCCCAGCGCTCGGTGTCCTTTCCCTCAAAGCAAACAGTCGCCCTGTGTCTGTTATTGAACGTATAATTGGAAAAGTAAGACAAACCCATGGGCAGGAGTATCCCGGCTGTAGACTGGAAAAAGCATTTCCAGGCTTGACCTTCGTGCAACCTCCGACCTTCGCCATTTAAAGGGTAGATGTTATGGTTGATACTTTAACTTTGACTTGAAGATTATGACCTGCCTCTCATTACGGTTCCCCCCTCAAGAACCTCGCCCACCTTCCTGCAATTCACCTTGCCAATAATCCCCCACGCAATCAATAGTAACTGTTCTCTCAATAATTCATAATATTAACATGCGCTCAATGGTCCGGTGGACGGATGGGGAAGACATAGGAGGCCCATCATTCCTCTATTGATCCTGTTTGCAGGAGTCAATAGCCGGGGATGCGATGGAGTTATAGGTTTGTCTCCTGGAGGCACACAGCCACACAGATGGAAAACCACCGCACTAAGGCCTCAGACTGCATACACACGCGCTGGTGTCTGTTCAGACCCAAAGGCCATTCGGAAGACGCTAGAACACAGCGCGGGGAGGCTCCTCCGGTTTTTTACCTATGTGCTAAAGAAGGTCCAGCTAATCCTATCAGGTTCAGTCTGAGAACGTTCCCCACAACTAGACTAGGCCGACAGTTCGGCACAGTCAAGGTCACACAACCCGGTTCGATGGACACAAGTCTACTTCCCTTTGCCCTTTGACCTTTGCCTGCTTGCTGTCATCTCATGTCATGTCACTCCTCCGTGACGCCCCCCCCGTGTGAACCCCTGCGTTCAGCAGCGCCTGGCGCCCGGCGTGACAGGTGTGTGCCGAACCATGCAGGCCATTTAAAAGCCCGCTCTCAGGCGGGATGTATGGGGCAGCGATAAGCGCCAAGAAACGCAGAGGGAGACAGCAAGATACAGCGGAGATAAGAGCGGAGCGCATTTAATTATCCTCACTTGGAGCAGTGAACCTTACAGCTCTCCTAGCTCTATTATTAAAATGAATGTAATTACCGCCACGTTGGGATGGAAAGATATCTTGGAGGTACTTGGCAGATTAGCAGAGGTGCGCCGGTATTATTTCCTACCATTTCCCTTTTGTCTTCATCTTCATCTTCTTCGTCGCGCAAAATAAGAGTTGCGAAAATAATCACGATTCTCACCGGAGATACGGAGAGGTAATTAAAAAGAAAAAGATAAATGTAAAAAAGGAGAGAAAAAAATCTTTTGTCATTGACAGAGCACTTTAAAAAGTTGGTCATAGTCTGTAGAGGTGGCGATTTTTTTATTTATTTTTTTTAAACGAAGGACGAAACTGAATGCAGCAAAGTCCTTCTGCAGCCAAACTGTTTCTCCGCTTTTACAGTTGTGACCTCAATGCACCCTGACGTAACCGGCCGCGTGGCAAGTTTGCCATCAGCTGCTTTGATTTAACGTGATTTTACTTGTGTAACTGCTGGTCCAGAAGTTGCACGTGAAGTAATAGGGGTTTGCTTTGCAGGGAGCAACCTGGGTTTAGAGTGATCGTGACGCTGAGTGACATAGACTGGGAGACATAGACTGGTGTGCTCGGGTGAGGTGACAGAGACATTGTAAGGCCCCTGTAGGGGATGACAGGAACAGAGTGCAGTGGGGATGGAGGTGTGGACTGGTCCGCACCCTGGGTTGACCGACAAATACACCCAATCTTGCTGTAGCTTAAAGAAGTACTTAGAAATTAAGATTTTAAAAAGTATTTAAGTATGTAGTTCAGTGGAACAGCACTGCTTCAGGCGTCTTTGTAATAAGGGGAGGTGGGACAGTGTGTAGGGGGCCTCATGCATTTGCATAGCCCAGGCATACACGTACGCTCATAAACCCCACCTTGTGTGCAGGTTTGGCTTGTTATTATTAATGCACAATCACAAACGCGGGCAAACACATAACTCATATGCGCACACAGACACACAGGAACGCGCGCGCTCTCCCTGCCGCTTTAATTTACGCAGTGTGTGCAGACAGTGGCGTGTCTGCGTGTGAGCAACCAGCAGCCAGCAGCCAGGTTAGACAGATCCCCGGGGAGCAGCCTGAACTCAATTCCAATCGTTTCCACTTAAAGAGCGTGAGGTGGGGAGGGGGTGGTGGTGGTGGTGTGGGGAGGGGGTACTATTGCGGGGTGGTGTGGAGGGGTTCGGATGGCTTGGGGGGGGTGTTCTGGTTACAGGTCTGCTCATAACCAGCCCGCGTCTCATTAGCATGTCAATTGACTACATCTGCTTTGCACATGAAAGGACTGGGATGTGTAGGAGGACAACAGAAAGGAATTAGGTGGTAGTGGGAGCAGGGGGGTGGCGTGGAGGGGATATCCACGGCGTAGAGCATGTAGAGCACGGCGAGTTGGCATCGGCTGCCTGCGCTCTTCCGCAACACCCCTTAACATGCAGTCACGTCGCTTTCAGATCACGCCTGCTGTGTCCCTGCACCGTGTGGGTAAAGTGCGCAGTCATGATCAGCACGGGTGGGTAGAGGTATGATGATAATGACGGTGATGAATATGTTTTGCTGTACCGGTACGGCTGAGTTGCACCTTTACCAAAGAATAAATATTACATAACTTAGAAATATACTGCTACCACTGACCTGGCCTTGTATATCACTGGTAATCTTCTAAGCATCCACCTTGCTTATTCTTGTAGGCTGCAGAAGCTGATTTCCACAACTAAGAACACAAACACAGTCACCAACTAATTCATCCCCCCCAACTTGACACAGCCCGCAACGTCTCCAGCCCCCCCCAAAAAGACATGGCTCCCACCCAAGTCAGTCCCAAAATGCATAAAACATGGCCCACCGTAGCTGACTTGTTCCTATATGCCACAGACAGGGACCTCCATTCCTGTTTTTGAGGCAGGAGACAGACTGACATGAGCACTACTGACTCGGCAGCATGGACCATAGAAAAAGACCGCCAGCAGTTCCGCATTTCAGTGCGGCCTTCGTGGATGTCAGAAGGTTGGAGTAAGAGTCAGACAGCGAAGGCATCAAGGTGAGAGGGGGATGTCTGAGCTGGGCTACCTTTTCCTTGAAACAGTAAGGGTATGTAAAGAGTAGCGTTGGTAATTGACAGGTTGCTCAACAGCCAGCCAGAATGAAGACACCACCGACTGACATCAAAGACCTTCCAAATACATCTCTTCTTCTCTGTGCCTCCACCTCTCTGGCTGCCTCTCCCTCCTCTCCTGCCGCCGGCCTGCCAGCGCTCCTTTCTTCCTATGAGCAGGCAGTATTTTGTTGTTTTGGAGGAGAAGAGCCTGGGCTGCCTCATTTACACACAGACTGTTTCATGTGTCCTGTCGAGATGTTCCTCAACCACCTCCACTCTTTTTTCATGTTTGAAGGTCTTTGCGTTTGCTCTTTTTTTCCCCCCGTCTTCTGCAGAGCTGTCTAAAAAGCGATGATCGCTTTAGGATATTTCACATTATCGAGGCAAAAAAAGGGAAGAGCGTTTCAAACTGTGCAGAGACGGTGCAGGTGTGCGCTCTGCTCTCGTGCAGTTGGGCAAGAAGGGATGTTTAATGAAATGTTATTAGAAGTCGTTCGTTCTATGAAAAGAGCTCTTCTAGAATGTTCCCAGGATGCGATCAGATAAGAGGACTACAGGCCTGCTGTGGAAGAGCCTGAAAGTAGGAGTTTGAAGACACAACCAGGAGTGCCTGTCAGAGACGTCAAATGGGATCTTCAGTCTTGCTCATGTCCCGTAATCCTCCTGGCTGGAACACAGGATTTTTGAATTTCTAGTCTTCTAGGACATCGCATAGTAGATGGAAACGTGGGTAGGTGCACTGTGAAAATTTATGCGGCTTTTACTTATTAAAAGTTGTTAGAAACCACACAAAAAGGTGAAAAATAGGCCCGCAGTTACTGGGTACAGACCTTGACACAACTTGATGTGGTACACATGGTGGTGTTGTGGGAACACCAGTAGCCTACATAAGCTGTGATTTGATGGTCTAAAGATGGAAAGCATCTGCTGGAGACACACCGTTGGGTTCACATGGGTACATATTCATTCAGCCTTATGCACGTGTCTGCATATATGTCTTCATGCACGTCCACCAGCAAGTGTAGGACTTGGGTTGTAATGATGGTACTAGGAATGGCGACTGTGTTTTTTCTAATCAACACAAGCGGAGAACTAAGCTCACATCTTGCAGCTGAGACAGTGGTTGGTGGTCTTTGTTTCTGTCACATGGAGCTCAACCTGTTATGCTGCTTGGTTTTTTTGCACGTCAGCAGCGGCAGGACGGTGGCATTCGGTAATCTGATGGGCCGAGGCTTTGGATCCCCGATGCTCTTTTGCGTTCTGGATTCACTCAGATGTACTTGGGGTCGTAGCCCTAGAACAAAGGAGATAATTGGGTAGAGCTGAGACAATGGAATGGTCTGAAATGCAAGGAGAAGCCATGCATTAGGAATGTGGGCTGAAGAAAGTAGTTTGGCCTGTGGTTGATGTGGGTGTGTGGTGGGGGTCACAGAGGGGTCTTTGCAAGGTCAGGTTGGGGTGTGCCAAGTGCACTTGGGATTGTGAAGGCGTTGGAGCTGATGGAACTCAGAAACGGTGGGTAGACAGCATTCTGCTTGTTGTTCTCACTTAATTAGAAGCACATGGAGATTTGTAGATGATTTTTTTTCCCACCCTGAACACAGGTTATGGACTACGAACATAAGTAAATGGCAGAGAGGCAGGGTGCAGTGAGGGATTTCCCAGTCTTTGGACATGAGTCTGGGATTTGGCCTTGAATCAGCAGGAGAGCAATATTTCAGGAAAAGACAAGTGCGCACAAAGCCTACTGAGATATTCCAACACCAGGTGCTATGGCACACGAAGGAATCGTAGGATTTGGAAATTCGCTGATAAACATTGCAACTTTTTCCAGTTGGATGTCCAGCTATCTTCATTCAGTTACTAGAGGGGAGCTCCCATTGGAGCCTACCTATAATTCAGCATTAAAGAAAGTCCTTTAACATAAATAAGTTTCTATTTTTGTCTTTTTTTGTTCTGTTCAGGGTGTGGGACAGGGACAGTGGCGACCTGCGCATGTGGGCATGCGGAAAAGCGAAAGCCAAACTTCTGATTCTGCGATATTCGACTAGGCCCTCATGTATCGCTCTCGCCATTCGAAGCTGCTAAGCAAACCTGCTAAGTGTGCTGAGCTTGAACGGCCAACGTCCCCTCATGTTTTGTGTTTTGTTCTACAGAAAAATTTGGTTTTTCCTAGTTTCCGTTCATAATTTGCACTACAGTACAACATCCCTAATGTTTCGGTCAACTGTCAAGTCCTTTTCTAAAACCAGAAGCTTGCTGTCAGTTTTAATGGGATGGGGCGCAAGCACAGCCTCTGGTGTGGTCATGGAAAGAAGTTCAGGATGAGGAACAAATTCCTGGAATGTAAGATGTTGTGCAAGTTTCTGTACAACGACAACTTCATTCACATTACTACAAGATATTGCAGCAAAAACAATGACATATGGTTTCTCTCTCCTGTATTTGTCCCTGGTTTGTGTGCTCAGAGAGTTCAGTGGAGGGAAATATTCGTATTACAACCACACTCTGAGGTTGCGTTTTTTCTTAATAAAAACGAGTGTCAGCATGTCTTTAAAATAAAATGGTCATATGTTCTAATGGGTTCCTTATGGCCTCCGTGCGATTCACATCTTCATCACCGCAGAGCAGCAAACACCTGCTTCTTCCCCTCCATCTTTTTTTATGGTTCTGCTCCTACAGACCAGATCCTGCCGCCTCCTCGGCTGTCCTGCTATGCTGACTGTGGCCCTGTGACACAGTGCAGACAGACAAAAATGAGAGAGCTGTCTCTTCTTAAGCAGCGCCGACCCTCCGCCTTTGCCTGTCTCACGGTCTCGATCCCAGTTTCCAGACGGGCCGGCGTTGGTACCGGTGACCGCATCAGTTTGCAGACTGCTGGGGAAATGAAGAGCAGGTCCTGACTCAGCAGTGGGGTCTCAGTGCTCGGCTGTCCAGTCGCTCACATTGCTCGCAGGTGAGTCACACATGCTGGGGTTCACATGGGCCTGTTCTCAGTGACAAATACAGCCAGAGGCAGAGTCCCAGACACACACTCACATTCACAGACACGGCTCAGCGTGAAAACACAACGTATAGTCTTGCAGTCAGAAATTCAAACGCATACGAAGCTCACACACAAATACCAATGCGTTCCGGTGGCTTGTCACATGGCCCCGACACCGGGAGATTATACACCAAAATTAAAATCGAGCTCGAATCCACGCGCCATTGTGAACCTCTTAATCCCGGTCAGGGTCACAGCAGGAGCCAACCCTGGAAACACTGGGTACTAAGCTATGAAACTACCCCCTCAGATTGTACACCAGGCCACCACAGGGTGGCCACCCATACGCATACACAGCAGGGGCAATTAAAATAGACCAGTTAAACTGAAACACATATCTCCATACAGTGGGAGGAAACCAGAGCAGCTGGAGAAAACGCACACAGATGTGGGGAAAACATGCAAACTCGACGCAGACGGAGTCGGACTCAAACTCACGCCCAACCAGCCCAGTCGCTGTGAGGTGGCAGAACTACTTTCTCCGCCACAAATAAACCAGTCTCACATTCAGTTCTTTTCCACCACTAACGCTTAAGTATTGGCACCAAAGTACTCGATGTTGTTATTTCCCAGAAAGCACAGTTTAAACATCTTAAAACCGGCATGGAGCTTGGTCAGGTCATAAGACAGGGAAACTGTTCTCAGCTCCATATGTTTCCTCCGATTTGCTGTAGCAAAAAAAACAATTATTATGTTGCTTATGTTGATAATTTTAATGGCAGTTTTGCGGACTTATAAAACCGGGCATTTTACTCGAGCAATTGAGGTTAAGTACCTCGCTCAAGGGTACAACAGAAGGGACCCACCTGGGACTCGAAGCAGCAAAGTCGGCTGTCTAATTTTATTTCTGCGTCCATCTGTTCTCCGACCAACTGTCCAAGCGCATCTCGCCGTCTGTAAGCGGCGCACGTGGCTATTTGCGTTTTAAAAGCCGAGAGGGGAACGGAGCGCCGCATATGCTGCCCTGCGCTGGTGTAAAAAACGCGCCAGGCGCCGGCTCTGTCTCCCCGATGTGCTGTTTAATTTGCTCGGATCACAGATTCTCCGTTTGGTTTGTCGCGGCTGCGGCCTGGCGAAGCCGTCCCATCCGAGTGGCTCGGCAGCTGCTCCGCGTTTACATTTAAAAGAAGTCCATCAGCCGCTCTCTCCTCCGCCAGGCTGCAGCACCGTAAAACCCGAGCGCTTTCCTTTGACGCGGCTATAATAGCGATTATGCCACAGCCTATTGTTCCTAATGAAGTTAATGTCCCCTCATTCCTACTGCGTGTCTGTGGATTTATAAATTATGCTGGAAAGGAATGAAAGTGTAAAATAACAAAATGGCAAACGGGGAAACATTCATTAATAACATCGTAATTGCTGCTTTCTGGGACAAAAGGACTTTGCCGTAAATCTGAGCGAGAGATCCTGTAATTGAATACGAACCCGCCGCCGCGTTTGCGCTCCTCGCCGCGCACGCCTGCGTCTTGAATTCTTTCCAAGCGCTCATTTGCAGATTACTTGGCACGTGGCTTTGTAATAAATACACAGGGAAGTGTGAGCAAATACCGGACGCTACGGTCCGCGTGCTGCGGCCCGACGCGTCGCTGGCCGCGGCCCTTACTGTTTGTGGGCCGGAGTGTTAATAATTCAGGAAGCAGGAAACCATTCAACGCAAGATTGATAACGCGGTGACATCCGTGCGATACATCAAAATCCTTTCTTAGGCCACCCAGGCCCAATTATCTACACTTATCAGTTCATTGAGACCAAGCACATTTTTAACTCTACTCCAAAACACCTCCTGGGACGCGAGCCGGCAACCAGCCGTGCCCTGAACTACTCTTGGTTGCCCCGGACAGACGACAGACAGATGCGCGTTTGCTTCTGCCCAACAAGGCCAGGGGTATGGCACCGCGCTCCAAACGGCTGCTGGTATGAGCGGCGTGGCGCACAGGTGGCCGTGCGCGCGCCTGCCAGGAGTGACCGTACGGTCAGGAGACGCACCTGTGCTCTCCGGCCTTCGTGCACAGCCCCCCACCCCCCCCTCCTTGGGATGTTTATGATGAGGCGAGATTAAGGATGCGCCGCAGCAGTGGCTCCCAGCGATAACCCCCAAACTGCATTCCCTCTGTCCGGCCTGCGCGCACAAATAACTCCAGGCCAAGGATTTATTAGAAAATGAAGCAAACCTGACATCTCCCAGCAGAGAAAGGGGGAAGACTTCCTATATTAAAGGGGGTGCCCTCAATCTTTCCCCAGCTTATTCTAATTACAATCCAGCTGCTCTCCCCCCCCCTTCCCTTTTTTTGTTTTTCTGTGTGCCTGACAGTCACTGTATCTTTTCCTCTCCCTCAGGGTAAAAAGTTATGAACTTCTTTTCTTCATATATATAAATATAAATATATATAACATATAAATACATAAATAAATTCAGCTGCTGTTTAGAATGGGTTTCATTTATTCTGCACTGCTTGAGCAGTTTAGATTACAGTTGGATTAATAACTGTAGGCCTAATAGTTGCATGGAGGAAGGTGATAACTAACATAGAGACACTTTCCCTCATCCTATCCAGAGTTCAAGTACTTGGTAAATACTTGATTCATTTTGTATGCAGAAGTTGTTGTTAACCTTAGTGTGGCTCATGTATTTGTCTATGCAACTTCCAAGGTTGGGTTTGTGTGTTTATTTATTTACCCGGTACAACTGGGTAGGGTTTAGTAGATCAGTTCATTGCAAGTACTTTTATTAAAGTTTACTCTGCTGGGTGGCTTGAATCTGAGTCCTGCGAGAGGAAGATAACAGCTTCAAGCACAACGCTAGAGGAAAACAAGGTAGAAAGGTAGAAAACAAGTACTTTTTTTAGGTCACATGTTATGTTGTGTGAGAGTGTTAAAGATTCCCCCCAGGTGTCCAGGACTGCTGGTAATGTTCTAGCAAAGAAGACTGACTTAACCTGAAAAGGGGGCCAATTTTCCCCTGGATTCTGCTTTTGTACACAGGTGTGTAAAAATGGCAGACTTTTGTATAGGTCTATAGGTGTAAATGTACTGTATTAGTATATAGGTGCAAAGGTGCTCAGGTGTATAGGTTTTCAGGTTTAAGGGTGTATGTCCATACAGGTGTATAGGTGTGTATGTATAGGTGTACTTTGTCAGTCTGTCAATCAAGTGAAGGTATTCCTGTGGTTAAGGGGGCAGGGTGCTCATAGTCTGCACAGCGAGCGAATTGCTCAAAGTGGACAGCAGATAAGAGGGTGGGGGTCAGCAAGGCCAGCGGGTGGGAGGCCTCCTGGAGCTCCTGAGGTGACTCCCCTTCCCGGGGCTGCTTGGAATCAACTCCCCTGGACGGGAAGAGATTGGTTTGTGGCTCCTTGTTTGGGCTTCTGCAGCTATTTAGAGACACATTAATCTGTTCTTTTCCCGAGGATAGATTAGAAAACAGAAAACATTGCAACCTAAACACATAATAAGCATGAGTTGACTGTGTTTTTCTTGCACACAGTCATCATTACATTATTTGTTTACATAAGCAGTCCTTTACCCAGAGTGACATAAAGCCAGAGTTGCACATTTTGTAAGTAGTTTTTTTTTTCCCTCCCGAAATTCAGAGCACTTTCCTTGCACTTCATCCCACTCTCGGACTAAACCTGAATTCCCGAGACCACCCCTCCTCCCCCGTATCCACAACGTTGTCCCGGTTATGGTCACATGGGTCACTCTGATGATGGGTTCCCGGTGCCCATGTGTGAACCTTTATCGTCCCGCACGTACCAACACAAACACATAGCGTAAGTGTGTGTCGCGCAGCTGACTCTGCCTGGAAAGCGTCCCGGCTGGAAAGTCCCGGGGTGCGGGTCGGCCCAGCGCTTTACCAAGCCCTTCTCCGCAGTGCCTGCTCTTGGCGGCTTTGTTTTTCCGCATGGAGGGAGGAAGCGGTCGGCACCGCGTTTCAGCACAGGGCTCAGTCTGAAAGTTCTCGCTCGGGTCAGAGGAAACCGAAAAGTGATGATTTGGGACAAAGGAATATTTATCTGCTTTACGTGATACCTTTGTTCTTGGATCAGTTGGCATCTGGGAAAGGAGGCTGGGGGGTGCTGGCCATGTGGCTCAGGTCCCTCTTCTCACCCACGTTCAAACCCCTGGCCAGAGAGCAGCAGTGACACACCATCCAGGGGGGGCGCTCAGTCGGATTCCACATCAAACGCACGCACGGAACACATGACTCGAGGCCTCGCTAAATGTGTTGGCTATTTTTGCCCGGCTCTGACTCTCGTCTCCCCCTCCACTGCTGGCATCTCACGGGATTGGGCCAGATTTACTGTAAGAGAGCGAGCGGCGGGCACTGCGGCGCTCGCCTGCTTGTCCTGGGCTGCTCTCTTAGACAGGCCTGGGTCCCATCCAGAGCTGCAGCGGCCGCCCGCTCCCTTTGTTTTTATTTTTGTTTCTCTTTTTTTTTTTTGTTCCCAGAAACGGTCTGAGTCTGGGCCAAGAAGTTCAGCTGTTCTTCCTACCGACTTTGCGTCTCCTGCCCCGCCCCCTTTCTTTGTCTCATCGTCTGCTGCCTCCTCTCTGGCTGTTACATAATCAGGCCCTGAGCACACAGATTTTATTTTAATATAGAAAATTTGTAACACATTTTTAATAACCACAAAATGTATCTTTAGAGATTATTCTCTATCCTCGCAATGATAAAATATTTAGCAAAAATACTGTAATAAAAAAGTAATTGTATGTAAAAAGGTTGATGGCAGTTGCACAAGGAAGTGGTGTCATTTTGGGTAAGGACTGGTATTTCACAACCGTAGGTTCTGATCCCTTTATAGTAGCAAAGTTGTTTTTACTTTGTTTATTTAGCCAACACTTTTCTCCAAAATGGCTTGCAGTGTTATGCTACTTACAGTTATTTGCCCGTTTACACATGTCAAACTTTTACTGTATTGGTTCAGGAAATTCCTCAATTGGAGGTTCTGCAGCAGGTGGGATTTCGGGTCCAGAGGTGGCAGCTGAAACCACACTGCCACCTGTTGCCCAGGTTTCAAAGGGCTGGACTAAGGAGTGTGGCTGTATATCCAGGGAGGAAAGTAAGGAGAAGTTCTGCTGCAGGAAGCACACCTTCATGGGAACAGGTGGAGTCACACACCGCTGCCACTGGGGAAAGGGCGTCCTGCTCACACCTGCTCACTCGGCTCCTTTATTACGCCCGTGTGTGTGTTTGTTATTTGTGTTGTCAACAGTATTGATAGGAGGACATGAATTATTTAGGATAATGCTTTGTATGACGTGTGTGATGTGGGACGTGTGTGTGTGTGTGTGTGTGTGTGTGTGTGTGTGTGTGTGTGAGAGAGAGAGAGGGAGAGAGAGAGAGATATCAGGACTCTCACCCCTGGGGCTTTGGCCTCTTGTGGTCCCATGATTACCCTGACATAGGCCGACCTCCCACGAGGCTGACGCCCCAAAGTGGGAGGGGGGGCGCCAGAGACGCAGGGGTTGCGGTGGCGCAGCGGTCCGGGAAAACCAGCGGGCAGTCCCTGCCGTGGGAGGAGGGCTTTGGATGCAGGGCTGGCCACCAGGGGTTGTGGGGTCACGTCCAAGGCAGGAGAGCTATGTAACCACTAAGGAAAGTACAACAAGCTGCCGTAATGGCCTGAGCAAAACCCCAGCTGTATAAATGGTGGAGTTAAAGAAATTGCTAAAGTGATGTAATCTCTACATCTGAACAGCTCAAATCTCTGCTTGTCTGTTTGCTTTTCATGCACAACATTTTTTTTTCAAGCCACAGACTTTAAAATTTGGCACACAGGCAGTTCTCACTGTTAGGGAGATTTCTGCATAATCAAACGCACACACACACACACACACACACACACACAAAACTGCACACGTTACTAACGTAAAGGTCATAAAGTTAGGTCATGCATATTTTGTTATAACTTTTTTCCTTTCCACCTTTCCACTGGGCTATGACCGGTGCGTCACTCTCTGCGGCGTCTGCCTGGTTGACACCACTAACGGTCCTTATATACCACAGTCATTCACCAATTTGGAGATTCGTTCTGCATTCTTACTTTTTACCGTACGTTTCTGACCCAGGTGACCAGTTTACATATGAATGTTATGTTCATAATTTGCGTTTTTGGGCCAGTCTGCTAAAGGAAATAACCTAGGAAGGGGGTTTTTGCACATAGCGAAAAGGAGCTGTGCACGGGAGACACCTGCAGCGTGAGACGCATCGCCCCGTCCATCATGAGTGACCCTTCTCGCTGGAGCTAGGGGTTCTGCACAAACCCCAACACACAGACAGGATGTGCCGTGTTTTTCTGTTTCTCCTGACCTGGGTATGGTTCTCATTAAGGGGCTAACAGCTCTGGGTTCGTTTATGTCTGTCTCCTCTATTAGTCACATTAGCCCACATCACAGCTGCAACCCCCTCCCACACACCCCCCCACCCCCACCCCCAACCCGCCCGCTCACTCGCTCACACAGACACACCCTTGGCACCCGTTCTCCCCGGCCGTTGCCGCAAACGCTTTCCTTCTCAGCACTTCGAGGGTCTTCTATACCCTTCCTTTGGCTACGCGTCTGGATCCGACGTCCGTTGGCTGCAGCGTCCTTGTTCTGCTCTTCCTGTAGCCTCCCTCGTCCCCAACGACTTCAAGCTCCTGTCACAAACTCCTCTCCAGCTATGTGTCACCTCTGATGGACCAGTCCCTTGACCTCACTGCTCTAGTATTTTATTTGTTTTGTTGTGCTGGGGATTTTTTAGCATGAGGGTGGGGGTACAGATGAAACCATGCCTTTTGGAGCGCCATGCAGTTTTTTTTTTTCATACCTTGGTGGCTTCCAGTAGATATTTACAGCCTGCCTGGAGCCCCAAAAGGCCCCTAATTGGGCTCACTCTCCTGTCTGTTGAGCCTTTTATGACTCCAGGAGGCATATTTTTAAATTTTGGCTTGCACAATTTAACGACTTTTGTGAGTGTACATGGCTGTTAAGGAGAAGGTTGCATTTTTGGGACTTCTTCTAGCACTCTTTGCATCCCAGTGACATTGGAAACACTCCTCTGACTAAACAGGTCCTGCTTTCGTTAGGGGTGCGAACCAACGCAGCGGGCCGAGGCCTCCCGCTGTACTTTTTGGCGGAAACAACGTCCCGCAAATGGGCTTCACGATACCGCTATAGTCAGATTACTGGATCTGCTGGCACTGTGAACTTAAGGCCTTCCCAGAATTGGGCAAAAAAAACCTCTAAAAGCACTACATTAACACAAGCGTTTCATTACAGCTTCTTTATTGTCCGTCAGAATTTAGAGAACAAAGATGATGAGCATCGTGTAAAGCCGAGGCTTATGTAGAAGTTGCTTTATAATAGTATACGCGGAATTAGAAGGTTGTATGGGAGCTGCTCGGCGTTGTAGTGCGTCTACAACCCCCTTTTTTCTTCTTTTCACTGGGAGGACACGAGGCCGTGCCGGCATCATCCTAACCTCGGTCCTACAGAGATGCTGCTGCGGAGGTTTCCAGCCCCCGCCCCCTTCCCAAGCTGGATGCCTGGCTCCCTGGCTCCCTGGCTCCCTGGCTTGTGACAGCAGCTCCTCCTGGGCGTCCTGCCACTTCATCAGCAGGCGAAGCGTCAGCCAGCCCCCCTGGGAGCCCCTAATGCCATCAGCCATACTTATAACTTTGATTATGCGTCACAATGCCTGCCGTTCGATTCTGTTAATATAATTACCACTACAATATTGGTATTAAATGATGTTTTCCTAACATTGCAATAACGCTTATTTTGTGCTTTGGAGGGAGGGGGAAGTTTACTACGCTCTCCCTGATCAATACTGGCCTAGATTTATAACCGGAGATTAGCATTGTGAATATCAATTAAGGAAGAAAATCAATGGCATTCACAAAAATAAGTTGGCTTCAACCCACCCTTTGGGAATTTTGCAATTCTCCATCTTACGTTCTTCACAGATATAGAATTAAAATAACAGCTGACCGAGTGGGAAAAGGCAGCGATTTAAAGACCGAAGAGAGAAACCTTTTATTCGTTTTACTGTACCAAACAGCCTTATTTTCCTGTAGTGCAGCTTCATGAGAAGAATTTTGCGAAAGGCTGAACCACACATTTCCGCATTTTTTGCTTTTAATGCATACTAACATTTTGCTTAGTTTGAAAATAATCTAGGCCGTCAAGGTTGTCTATTTGTACCTGAACTGGACCATGGGACACCCCCCTTCCCCCACCATCCCAGACAGCATCAGTATACATACTGTAAACTGGCGGTGGGAGGGTGTAAAATCAAGGTATGGGTTGGGAATACCGGTAATGGACTGCACGCTTCTCAAAGATACTGACAACCATCTGCCTGTAATGACACAATTTAGATTTTTATATAAGGGAGCTGGTCTAAAACTGCAGGTATAGGAGTACCAGGGACTGAGGAGGGCTAAGAGCTCTGTAGTGCACAACAGTGGATTTTTATTACAGCTCTGTTGCGGCTTTTACTTCTTTTTTTACTGCTGCTTTTTATTTTACTAGTTTTGGTGTGCACTTTGGTTGAAAAAAGGTTATTTTTGCTTCACCCCTTTGTCCTGTGCTTCTGTTCCACCCACGCAGCCACTTCCTCCTCGCAAATGGTTGCAGTGTGTGTTATGTGTGCGCTGTGTGTAAATGTCCAACAGACAAAATTTGGCCATTCATTTCTACCATACACTGGAATGGTGCCGTGTCTGATGTTCCTTCTTTTGCCGGATGCTGCATTATTGGTGTCCACAGCACAGCACAATCCAACCTTGCAGAGTGGAAATCCTCAGTTACTCCACAGGCAGGCTTCACACTTCAAAAAAATTTGGTGGGTCTTGGGTGACACAGAAATGTTACCGGCGCAAGAGGGAGAGACTTACTCGTGGGTTTCGATATTACATTTTTTAAATTAAACTATCACAGATGTGCAAAACTTTTTTGTTGAAAATCATGGTGATTAACGGAAGCCAACGCTCCAAATAGTGCAGTCTTTGACTCCAAGCATAAAGCTTGTCTTAAATCCACAAGTTGTTTCAACATCTGCTCACGCAGTAACTCCATAAATTACCCTCAACCTCGGCATAGGAACAACAGTAAAACATAGGTAAATTCATACAGCTTTGTGGATAAATGTGAGGACGGAGCCAAATATACCAGATAATACGTCATACCCATTGTAGGTCCATTATTATTATTATTATTATTATTATTATTATTATTATTATTATTATTTAGGATAGTATTATTTGTATTTTTGTTTCTCCTACAAGACTGTTGTTCTGATCATTGTATGACTGCAATATTTAATGTGGATCTTGTGTGACATCATTATAATAACTGAATCATATGACGTGGAAATCTATATTTGTTCAGCAAGCTGTTAATACGGTTCTTGTCTCTCATAGCTGTCTGATTCTGCTTCTGGACAGTGCCAGGGTGGTCTCTAACACCACGGCATCCCTCAGCACTGTCCCCTGGTCCACATCAGGATCAATGTTTGAAAATAATGGCCTTGTCGGCCCTGGGATTGAGCCGGTTTATTGTGTGGATGGTGGGAATCAATCAGAACCATGATATCTTATTACTAATGTTAATTCACTCAGGGCAGTATGGATCCATGCATTAGCCAGGGCAGCGTTTGATTTAGAGTGGCTAGTGTGTGTGTGTGTGTGTGTGTGTGTGTGTGTGTGTGTGTGTGTGTGTGTGTGTGTGTGTAACAGGGTTGAAAGACGAAGGCCTGATCTTTGGTGGGGGCTGAAAATGGCCTGTAGAGGAAAAAAATGGGAGAAAGTTAAATTTATAGGTGGCCCCCAGCGAACAGATCCAGTCGTAATGAAAATAAAACAATTCTCATGAAACAATTATACTAAAGCAGTAATGATAGTGGAGCAGATCCAGAGGAGAGGGAATAACTAGCAGAAGTGCTGGATGTTTGTAAAGTGTCCTGCTTAGATAGAACCAAGCGCAGGTGGAGGATGTCAGAACTCGCAATGGTCATGAACACCAGTTGGGAACCTCAGAGCAGCATCTTCTCAGCAGGATCTCAAGCGGGGTTGACATTAGCTGGGCTTTTGTCTAAGTGAGGGACTGGGGTGGACAGTATTCCCGCTGTTAAAAGAGCACATTCTTGGTTGGCAGCCACCGGGCAGTTTGTGCACCACCACGGAAACTCAGGATTCCCCCAAACCAATTGTTCTCCAGTCCCCCCCCTCAATGCCACACTACCACCGGGTTTGAAGGCAGACATTGCACAGATGCCCAGGACCCACCTACAGCGTTGCCGACTTGGAAAGCCCCGAAGAGTGTCAGCCCTGTGCTCCCCCAACTCGACCCAGACCGACGGCCGCACGAAGCCCCACCTCAGGAGTAAAGAAAACAAAAACAACAAAAAAGGAAAGGCGTGTGTCCTATTATATCTTTACTGTGTACTGTTTCCCTTCAGAGCAACTCTAGCATGCAGCTGTCGCTGGGCACGTGTTTGCTTTCACTGTAAACATACCGCAAGGCTGAAATGCGGTGGGAATGTTCTCAGAGGTGTTCTCTCATGCTGGATCAAACGTGGCTTGTTTGGGGTATCTGGCAAGGTGTGGCGCTTGGACCTGCAGCCGTAAACGCTCGCAGATGAAGCAACGCTAGCTGTACCGGTTATAATAGCATCGACGGGGAGTTGACTCCCGAAATGACTCTTGACCTTTGACCTGACCTTGTGACTTGTGAGGTTCCTTTAGGTGTGTCCTTGGGGGTAGCAGGCCATGGCACCACTGAGCTCCCTCTGATGTTTGTCTCCTTCTTACGTTACTGTTATTATTTTGCTGCGTTGCCAAAGTGACTTGCAGTGTTTACCTGTTTTGTAAAGCTGGATCTTTTACTGTAGCGGCGGTGGGTAAGTACCTTGCCCAAGGGAATACAAACAATCAGTAAGACCACAAACCAAACAATGAAAAACAGAATAAAACTGACTCAAGTTTTATTTACTGTGGAATTTTAGAGATAAAAGATGTAAAGTAGCGGCGCATTTTGACCGTCCCTTCCATGTTGGGTTTTTTCCCCCCAAATGTTACCAAGCCAGGATTTGAGAACTATTTTTGTCACCGTTTCAGGTGCAACTCTGAGAGCAGCAGGAGGTGTAACCGTTAAGGAGGTTGTAGGGTTTGGGTTCAAGGTCCAGGATCTGCTTCTACTTTGCTAACAAAGAACAAGGTACATACACTGAGTTCATACAACCATCCATTATCAGTTAGCAGCTGTCAGATTCAGGGTTGAGGAGGTTGGTCTAACCCAGAAGCTCAGAGCATGATGGATGCAGGGTAAGTCCTGGACAGGACGCCAGGCTACTGTGGGGCATTTGCAAATAGACACCCACAATTTGGGCAAAATTAGAGTCCTGAATTGATCTCAGATGCATCTTTGGATGGAAAACAGAGCACCTGGAGGGAACCCAAAAGGTAACAACATACAAACTCCACACAGACTGAACTGGATTTCATCTCACACCCAAAGCTGTCAGATCAGGAACTTTGGGGCCCCGATAATGCCCGCTGGAACCATACCACCTCGCATGGAATTGCTGTAGTAAAAAATACACAGCTGTTGTATGTGAAGGAATGAATGCTGTGCGGTGGTGGTCCTTAGAGGAGGTCCAAACAGACAGAGCTGGCGAGGAAGATGGGAATATGACCTGTTCTCCTGAGAGCAGCGTGAATGATGAACTTGGGGAGGGAGGTGGGACATGTGCGTTCGGGCGCCACCGTGAAACCACAAACAACGCCAACAGAAACCCCTCACCATTCACCAAGCACCTGCAGTTCCTCGGCTTCCTTTGTACCTTCTGCAGCTCCACTCTACTCCCGCAGTCGGCAGCCGGTTAACCGAAAGGCAGTCCACCAGAGACCTCTCACTTCAGCGTCCTTTCATGAAACCAGGCCTGTCATTTGCACACAAGTGCAAAGTTAAATATAGAAAAAAATGAAAAATGGATGGTTAAAGCGGCAGGAAAGGGAATTGGAAGGTATTTGCAGCAGACGAGGAAAGAGCTACATAATGGTGAATGAAAGTCCATTTAGCTCATAGTAAAGAGTAATAAGAAAATGCACAATAAGTTTGTTCCTTCTAGGGCTACGCTTATTTTAACCACTTTGGGTGATGAAGCGAAAAGAGAAACCTGTGCAAGGCAACAAAGGGAAAAGTTTGTTTGAATGTGCACAACACTAAAGTCTCACATCTCCAAGCATATCAGCTTAGAAACAGGGTGCCGTGGCGGCCCAGTGGGTAGCACTAGTGCCTCCGAAAGCCTGGTTGGCACAGTCCAATACTGGTTCAGTCCCTGCTTTGCCTGCATGGACGTTGCCTGTTGCCCCGACCTCAGCCCTGCTGAATACCTTTCGGATGAACTGGAACACCGTCTGCGACCCAGGCTACGTGAAATGTCATTCATCGTTGTTGGCTGCTTTGGACCAAAGTGTTAGCTAAATGAATAAATGTAGGTGCTTCCTTCCTGTGGTTTTCACACACATTCTGCTGCCTTCTACACTGCCCTCCAGGAACACAGGTAATGTTGTGCTGCGGACGCCTTAGGATTTCACAGATCTGACAGTTAACCTTCCACTATGAATACAGTTTCTGCCTCTGAGTGCTGATTGAGCTGGATGTATGTGGGGATTTATGTATGAGTCTCTTTCTCTTTATAAGCTGCCCTCTGCCTCTGCTATATTCCCCCAGCCCTCTGCTGATGTACTCAACCCCCGAGGAAGCAGCAGCAGGAGTGCTTTGTGCACAGCTACATTATTTTATTTATATTTATTTGCCTAGAGGGCATCTTTATCTATTTTATAAGTGACTTACACAGCAAACAGTTGCGCCCTTTTATCCATTTACACAACAGGGTCTTTACTGAGGCCGTACAGGGGTTTTACTCAAGTGTCCCTCAAGGGTACAACAGCAGCTCCAGTTCCAGGCATTAGATGTGCACTTTATTTGTTCAAAAGTCCCATTCTGTACCTTCTGGAGTAGAAATATATAAAAAAAAGCACAGCCCTGAGACACATAAAAGCACAAAATTCATGCAAATGTATGTATGGGTGCGTGTGTATGTGTGTGTGTGTGTGTGTGTGTGTGTGTGTGTGTGTGCATATGTTGGAATGGGTGGGGGTGGATGCAGCTCCATCAGCCATATGTGGTGCTTCAGTTGCCAACGGTCACTTTACTTGTAAACAGAAGTTACACATTTTTAAAACATTTCAAAACTACAGACATGGACCACATACACCGCTGTGTGCTTCTCAGCTGGTTAGTGAGGACTGATATTCATCCTGAGGTTGGTGTCTACATGTGGTGGGGAGGGTTGGTCATCGGTGCCTTGACAGTGGGACTGAGGCTTTGGGGAAGTGAATCTGCCGAGCCCAGCAGGTCAACAAAAGCCAGCAGAACTTACCAGACTGCTGTGGTGAGAAAAAGTGCTGGCATCTGAAAATTCCCCCCCCTGCAAACACTCCGGTGGCACTGCACCCCCCAGCCTGTGGCTCCCCCTCTCCTGCCCTCCGTTTCTGTCACCCTCATGAGAAGCTCTGGGTCTTCTGCTATTGAGCCAATTAAACTCAAAAGCACAAAGTCTGATATCCATCAGCATCTTGTGCACATTTGAACAAATATCTGCATTTTTTCCCCAGAAGTTTATTCATACGGAGCCCTATTAATCCATATCCGTTAATCCTGAAAACCTTACATTTGTCACAAATGATGGTCAAGGGCCTTCATAGACTAATACAAACGTAAAGAGAGAAACCACATTTCTGTTTGCAGTTTGTGAGAAATGCTGACCAAGTGTCCATAACACAGAGATATGAAACCAGCAGAAGAATTCTGGTTCTGTACTGACGTCAAGGCCATGGACCCACCAACAACCAGTTACATGCACATGCTTTTTATAATTAAATTTATTAGTCATTTGTATCAGTAGTTTGCTGTACTTTTCTTACATGTGAAGGTAATAATCTGCAATGGACTGCACTGATATATATATATATATATATCTGTTTCATTTTGTAATAATTAATATCATACAGTGGTGTAAATACGTAAACTTGGATACAAAAGAGGGAACGATAAGACACAGAGAAGTTGTTCCCGGTAAAGTGTAGGTCATTTTAAAGTCAGTCAGCGGCTGTCGCAGGAACCCAGGCCCAATCATTTTCCGAGTTATTTACTCCTCGTCGCGGCTCTCTGATCGAAAGTGACATTGACGCGATTACGGCGGCGAAACCAGATTAGGAACGACAAGCTTCTCCCCATTCCCCCTTCCCCAATGTCTTTAAGTGACTATGGGCCTAATTTGGTCCTTTGTGGAGCAGGGGAGCTGATGATCTAATAACTGTTTATCTCATTTATCAATGCACTGCCCCCCACCCCCCCGTGCCTCCGTTGCCTCCGATCGGGACAAGAATCTTGTTAGTATTGGTGGATGGATTAGCCAAATGAAGTCAGAGTGAAGTCAGTTTGCGCAGCCGCCTCACACCACGTGCCCACGCGGCTCCGCGCCGACTCTCGGTGTGTTGGCTGCGTGTTGGGCTGCGCGTGAGGCAACCCGATAGCTGCGGCCGTGTGATAGAGGCCACCTGTCTCGTATGTTATGCCACTGTAGTTTGTTATTCCTCTCAAGGCCGACATTGATCCGTTTGACCTTTGCCCTCTGTTTTTCAGGGCATATCAAGGGGATTAGGCTCAACCCACCGAGGGCCATGTGGAGACAGGCTTCGGTCCCAATTGCTCCTTTTAATTGCTTTGTTATTTATATAGTTTGAATTTTCAAACATACATATGCATATTTCAAGCCTTTGTGCCACAAACTTAAAAAATAATATAAAATAATATATTAAATGATTATTTCTTTATTTTTCAACAAACGATTCTGTAAATTTTGAAGCACTTTTCAACTGCATATTTGTATTGTAGGACAATTATATCATCACATAAACAAATGTTATAACACTTAAACGCAAAACCACGCGTTCATCAGATATTACATTGGGCTAAAACTGTATAATAAAGAGTGTTTCAGCTCTGTAGGTGACAAAACATTTATGTAAAGATGTGAGCTGTCACGGCACAGGTCAGGCAAAAATGAACAAATGTTGCATTTATTTATTGACTCAGTCATACCTTACTGTTTGTTCAGTGGTAAACCCTACCCCAGGTTTGACTACCCGCAAAATGTGCGAGAAAGCGATGTCACCAGGGTGAGATGTCTCCACTGAAAGGCCAAAAAGGGCTTTAATGGTTTATCGTCATTGTGAAGGAGCAGGAAGTACAGCATTTGGCTCATATTACAAAGCACCCTAAATGGCTGGATTATTGCAATGTTCAGTTGCTTCTGCCAGCCAAATTTCTGTGATCTGTCAAAAACAAAATCCACAATGCATCTGCAGTCTGGGAGTCTAATGGTTTGCAATGAAAGTAACCTCACAATCAAAAGATCACAGCAGGCCTACAGCGTAAGCAATGATCTTCGCATTGGCTCTGTGGCTGTATTTCGACATCCAGTCATTCATTCCTACTTTCAGTGTCAGTAGCTGCTTGTCCGGTGAGGGGTCATGGTGATGTGGAAGCAGTCCCAGAAATCTTGGGGGTGCAAGACGCTCCCATGCATGCGCAATATGGATAATTTAGTCACCAATCAGCCAGAAAGATGTCTGTGGACTGTGGTACGGACACTGGAGCGCCCAGAAAAACAGGGAGCGCATACAAAGCCCGCATAGAAGTTGAGTCAGTCTATATCTGTGTTGTTTTATTCCCATATGCAAGCGATTACGGCACACATTTGCCATGGCATCGTTTCAATAAGCTTATGCAATGTCACAACATTTATTACCATCCAGAGTCGCATTCATTTTCGCCAAGATCTTGTATTGATGACGGGAGAGTCAGACCCCTGCGTAAAGTCTTCTCCAGCACAAGATCCCAAAGATTCTCAACGGGGTTAAGGTCTGGACTCTGTGGTGGCCAATCCATGTGTGAAAATGATGTCTCTCTCATGCTTCCTGAAGCACTCTTTCACAATTTGAGCCAGTCTGATGAATCCTGGCACACTGAGGGGCTGGGTGTGTCCTGCTTGGTGTATGTTGGCCGAATAACTGTGAAAAACAGGACCGAGACGTCTAATGCAAATTACCTGTCCTCCTACAGCAACAGTGTTCTTTTTGATTGGACATTAGTCTCATTTTGGCATTTAATGGCCAAGTCTGGTGACTCAAAACATATTTTCCCCAAAACACTCAGATCGACTGCCGTTATTGAAATGAGAACCGAGAGCACAATTTAAACAAAAACCTCTTAACTGTGTTATGAAACTCAAAACTTGGACAGCAGTTCTCTTCACCTGCACAAGGTGGGAGTCTACATGTATCTTGACAGGTGAGCACAAAACCAGCGCACCTTGCAATCCTGAAAGCCTGGATGCACCACCCCCAGTCTTGTAGTGACAGAATGGTGAATTTTCACCAGTCAGGTTAATGTGTGATTTAAGATCCAAGCTGGCAGCAGTCTCACCAAAACATTTTAATGTCATTTAATTTTTTTGTGTATTGGCCTTATTTATTTACATGTTTGTTTGTTTTTCTGTCTGTCAATGTGTATGTTTTAATTTCTTAAAATATTGTAGATACCGTATTTAGACAACATTGTACTCATAAAAGCAGCTGTTTTACAAACTCTGTGTACTAGACATCAAGCGATTACTCGGGCTGACATACTGTTTGTCTTCAAAGATGTGAAGTGTTGAACTTCGCTTATCCTTGAGTTATTTAGGGAAGAGTTTGTCTTTTGGCCGTGAAATTTGTTTCTCCAACAGCCCTGTGCTGCTCTCTCCTTCCCTAACCTGTTCGCTCAGTTGTCTTCTGTACCTCGCTTGGGGAGTTAAGGCAGATGGCCTTGGTTTTGCAACAGGAATCTTTCACCCTGGGGTGAGAGATGGTAGCGAACCCCATCCTGTAAACACTGCCCTCACCCCCTCGACACACTCCTCATTCGGGGAGCTGTGGCTTTCATTTAGGACCCCCCCCCCCAGGGAGGGTTCGAGCCACGCCGAGCTCGTGCGGCTCCGGGGGTCTGCTTTGAAAATATAATTGGCCCAACTTTGATTCTTGTGAGGAGTTTAATTAAAACAAGGTGATGAAGTGGAAAATAACAGAATAAAGCAGGCTGCTGTACCCTCGCTGCAGGCCTGATTGAAAAGGCCTTTATGAACTGGAGAGCGATTCCTCCCCGAACGGTAAATCACACCCCCTCAGACACCCAGAAGTAAATCTGAATAGTGTCGCGAGGCCCGCTCTCCCCGCCAGCACACTGATTCACTGAAGAGTATTTTGGACTCCATCACCGTGATTCACGGACGCCTAAATTAAGAGAAGTCAAGAAAGCATCTGACCTCCGCCTCTGTGTTGTTATTCAGCCCCCCCCCGCCCCCTCGTGTTGTCGCAGTTTTCTGGTGCTGCTGTTGTGGTTGCGGCTGTTATGGCTGCTCACGTCGTGAGTTAAGCCCTCCATCGGCTTACTTTCCAATCCAGCGGCTCCATGTTCACTTATTGATTTATCTGCCCATTGATCCACTCATCAATCCGCGTATCGATCGCTCGGCTTATCCATCCAGCCATCCTTCTGCGACCGACAGCCTTTTAATTGATGAGAAATCGGGGTCGGATTCAGAAATTACAGCAGCGGACCGGCGGGAGGCGGGTGAGCGGGTCCATTCTCACAGGTGGGGAAAAGGATAATGAATGCAAGGGAAAACGGAGGATGCACGCGTGTTTACGCTTTTTCATTTCGGGACGTGAATGAATTTTTCATAGCTATTCATAAAAAATCCATCAATATTTCACCTGGGGAAGGGAAAAAAAAAAACCTTGGAGAATGAGTTGTCATGAAAGCCCATCGAAGCAAGTGGGAAAGGGCTGTGTGGGGTGGATGGGAGGGGCGACTATGCAGAGCAGACACACATCTTGTGACTGGGGCGGGGGGTAATGTGGAATGAGGGGAGCAGGAAAGTGGGCGGGACCTTTTTTTGTAATTTTAACAGAGAAAACTGTGCTCATTTCCAAATGGTCAGCCTGACTTTAAAAACATTTTAATGTATCTTATTTCTTATTTTGGGGACAGCCAGTTCTAAACAGCAGATAAGTGACTTGGACAGTAGGCAAGTGGCATGAAAAGAGTAAATAGTGGCCTGTGGAAGCCAGCAGATTTGTCCTGAACTCTGACCTGAGACCAGGGCTACAGCCCGAGTTTCCCTCCTTGTTGAATTTGTTACCATCACCGGCATCTAAGTCATCAATTAAACAACCCAGCCGCATGGCGATGCAGTAAATAATAAATAGGTGTGGCAGGGCTGGCTGTAATTTTTCTCTCCAAACCACGACTTCCTGGCTGTGGGACGGGACGGGCAGATGCGGCCAAGTGACAGGGAGATTGAACCAAACTGTCCTGGGTCAATAGTTGCTGTTTAAATCCCCTGTGAGAGGCTACGTGAGGCGTAATGAGACCACGACCTCCGGGAGTCATGCACATGCGGGGGGTGAATCATCTTGTTTCCCCGCATCTCTGTCCCTCGCGGCGGACCGACAACGTCTTTACACACGACTGGTGGTAAAACTGCACCATTTTTAAGTGTTTCTATGTGCAGCGCTACGTAGGTTGCCAACTGGTTTAATTTTAATTTTTTTTTTTTTTTTTTTTTTACAAATGTCAGCACTTTTTAGTTTTTTTTCGCCAATGTTTAAGCTGATTTATAAGCTGATGTCGTTTGTCCTTCATCTGCCGTTTTTAAGGGCATTGAAAAAATGTTAATATTTGTGCACGTTTGGTCCAAGTGTACTGGGAGGGTATTTTTGCAGGCGAAAGAATGTGTTATCAGGCCCGGTTGCAAAAGTGGAGATAATGGCGGTAATTGTTTTATGACACAATATGAGGTCCATTCCCCCGAGCGCTGTTTGTCATCCTGCGTTGCTCTGTTTCTTACCCTTGGAAGAGCACGAGTGTTTATTCCCCGTCACCCCGCTGCCGCTAACAGATTAAAGGAGCATCGCAGCGGAAGTGATAATTGTTATTTCTGTCGTCGGCAAAGCCAAGCTTTCCATGTCTGCCGAGCCTGAGACGCGGCTACGCGCTTTTATTCCTCAGACGAGTGCTGTATAAAGTGGAGATTGGGAGATTTGAAGAAATCCTTTTATCCGTCGCAATCCGGCTCCCGCCAGGACAGGAAGCAATATCCACTTCCAGGAGGCCGATTCCTTTCTGTCCGGCATCTCCGTTCTTTATGACCGCAGCGAGCAGAGGCGGCCGGATTAAGGAGGACCGCAGTCGGACCGCGGACGGAGAGCGCAAGCAGGAGGACTTCATTAAGGGACGGCTGTGGGTCGGGAAGGTGTTATAGCTGTTGCGTGTCTGTCTGTGTGCTCCGCTTCTCCTCTCCGCCTTCTCTGACTCTTCTCTTCCCGTTCCCCATAGCGCTCTCTGCTGCTCCGCGGCCCTGGTGCTGCTCACACGTCTTGACGGCACACAGCTGCGGCCCGTTTGAGGCGCGCAAAGCCGCTCCCCGCATTAGCGATGCTAATCCAAAAAGGTGGAAAACAATGACGCTCGCCTGCTGAGTGCGAACGGAGGAAGGGCGGGAAGAAGAGGAAGGCGCTATGGCCAGGCGCCAGCTACAGGGGGTGGTGGTGGTGGTGGGAGGGGGGGTTTGCGGTGACACCGTGTCCCACCATGCGTGCCGGAACACAGCATAATTACACTTACACTACCGCCATGCAGTTATACACGCGATGCCATATGGAACGTCAGAGAGTGTTTTTCTGCTGTTATCTAGTGACGCCGTGTCCTTGGTCTTCACCTTGTCACTGTTTGTGTGCTGTGGACACAATAGCGGCCGGAAAAGTCCCGAAGAGGTGTTCCCCGAGTCAGCAGGACCAGGGGCGATTCTCCGATAACCCCTGGGTTCCATGAGGGTCATCTGACTGAAACCCGAGTGCTGGAGGCGAAGAAACGCTGATGACCCGTTCAGCTGTGCAGAAACGCCCGTGTCTGTTTGATGGGCCATTAACTGGCACTGCCTGAGATGTCCGAGGTGCCGCAGCAAAGCGGGGTACTTCTGGTGGGTGACGGGGGGGTGGGTGTTGTCAGTGGGGTTTGGTCTACCTGTCTCCTGAAGATAATGCGAGCACCAAGCGGGTGTCAGGTGAGTCCCATGGGATTGGGGCTGGCGTGTAACCCGAGCGTAGGACCCACATGAAAAGAGGCAGGTCAGCAGAATGGTACCACTGGGCCATGGTGTTGGAGGTGCTGGGAAAGTGTTGAGTCATGAACGCAGGTCAGCATAACATTGCTTCCATTATGTTGTCAAAGGAACAAAAGTCAGAAATGGAGTCCGGAGCAGAACTGATCTTACTGCGTCACACTGATGTAGGAAAAGAGTAATAGTGCACTAAGGGGTCTAGAGAATCTGTGTTTCTATAAAACAGACATCTGCTTCGTTGCTAAAGGATGATCTTTGATCCACTCTGGTTGCCTCTTTAGCGCAAGATGAGTTTTGCTGTGGTCTGAGGTGGCTGCTGAATCCACTTTAAATGTGCGTTGTCTCCCTGGATTGAATGCGGAATTACGGACATTGCAAAGCGTTTCAAGATGAATTCTTCCCCACCTGTACATCCCGCTGCAGCCTCACCGTCACACTGCTGCTGGGCTGGACACTGGAGCTTGTCTGTTGGATTTTGGCTCCAACTGAATGCATGGAGGAGGAATGGGTGGCAGAGGGAGGAGTCTAGGGGACCCAGAGCACCGGGGTGTTTGTGTGAGGCCATTTGGTCAGTGCGCCCAGGGACTGACCGAAACATATGGTGTACAGGGCACAGGCAACTGTGCCAACACAGGCTCACAGAACAAGGTGTGTCTGTGTGTGTGTGTGTGTGTGTGTGTGTGTGTGTGTGTGTGTGAGAATGCGGAGTGGATTGGAGGTTAAGCATTGCTAACAAAAGCTGGGTGTTCTCTCAGAAATACACACATTCATCTATCACACTCTAAGACAATGGCTGTCTTAAAGGATTCTCCTCTTTCCACACACACACACACACACACACACACACACACACACACACACACAAACCTCATGTACATATGTCGGTGTCTCTCTGAACAGCCATTGTCATTTAAAGCTCCTCTGAGTGTGTGCCAGTCACAATTTGCCATAATCACTTTTCCCCTCCTGCTGTACTGCGCAGGGCCACAATAACCGAGCTGTTGCACAGAGAATTTCTTTTGAGACGGAAATGTGATCTTAATACGTTATTAAATAGCTATTTCTGAGCGTGTGCAGCAAGAAAATCAAGGCTTTATTAAAATGTTTGTTTATTGAGCCGCTGCGTGTCGAGGCCCATTATTAACCGCGGTAACAATGTCAGTGCAGCAGTTCCTTTGTTCAAATTTATACAACCTCCCATGTTTCCTTGCAGCAGGAGAGGGAGTCGGCAGGAAGCCACCTGGCCGAGCCATGTAAGTAGGAGACAGGTGACAACGGGAAGGGACACGGGAAAGGGGATGCGAGCCGACTCAGTGACGGCTCCTTGAAAGACGTCTGCCGTTGTCGCGAGGAGTAGGCGACTGATGCAGTGACATGCGTCCGGTTGTGAACGTGACGGCTCGTGCAATGGGGAGCTGGGTGTGCGTGTGCGTGCGTGTGTGTGTGTGTGTGTGTGTGTGTGTGTGTGTGTGGAGGGGGGTCCCAGATGTTTTAATTACAAGGCAGAGAGAGCGCTTGATTCCCACCATATGTCTACGCCCGCTGCGTGTGCGCCGCGCCTCCGCTGGGGCGTGAATGCGCCGTGTTAGCCGGCCTCCCTGCGCCGGGCCTGTCTGTCGGCTCGAATCAGCCTCGGCTCTCCCCGAGCGAGCATGCTAATCCAGAGGAGGGCCCTGGCTAACACCCCATGAAAACACTCAATTCACAAGCAATTAAAGTCCAGGCCTGTATTAAACACTTCCACCAGGAATTGCAGACAAAGGAGAGGGGGAGGAGCTGTGTTTATCCTGGGAAGCGTGGAGCAATTGTTTGTTCTGCGCTAGGAGGGCAGACACGGAGCGAGGGTGGCAGAGAGGGGGCGCTGCTTCGTGATGTGGATGAACCGTGCGCCTCTGTGCCATAGTGGTCCGGCTGCATCCCGGCCCCATCCAGAGCAGTGCCGTGCGTGGGCTGTGGAAGAGACAGAGAGAAAGGGGGCAATATGGTAGCGGTCAACCCTTGAAACACCGTTAACCATGAGGCTGCCACTGAAACATCGGTCTGGGAGCTGGGTGACACTTGGTCTTGAAAGCCGACACATAGAAGCAGTAGTATTTCACACCGGCACTGGGTTAAGAACAGTCCTTGCACCAGGTAGGGGGTGGAAAGTACACGGCTGATGTTCTGTGTGTCCCCAGGCTGGGCAATCGCAGCAAACGAAAAACATCTTTCTTCCATCAAGATGCCCGCTGAGGCAGGAGGGGGATGTAACCGTGTTTGGCTTTGTCGCAGGCGGGTGCACTGTTGTCCAACACCTGACGTACGGAGGGAGACCAACGATGCCAAGAAAGAGGCCCAGGGCCCCTGGCTCGCTTGACAAGGAGCGACGAGGAAGGTGAGTGTTAGTGAGACGGGCACCCAAAAGACCTCAGACTCTGTGATGGGCCATAAAGTGTGTGTGTGTGTGTGTGTGTGTGTGTATTTGTGTACGTGTGTTTGCTGGGAAGGTAAGAAAGTGACAGTGACTCAGAGAGAGTGACTCAGCCAAACGTTTACTAAGCCAAAGGTTCCTGTGGTAGAGACCAACTTACACAGCGGCGACAGTGTACAAACACATAAAGGATGACATTATTGCTAACAAGCCAAGGCGCTTCTTCCAGAATATTTTCACTATAATTATTATTAATGGATTTTATTACCAGCAGAAAAACTTAAGCTGCTCTTCTTGATAATAAGGTATAAATATGTCATTTTAATATGCTCCATGTCTCTATTTATTTATGGGCAATAACCCAATCCTTATGTCTCCACTTCAGAGTTTGACACCCAGGCCAGTTCATGGGGGGAGGGTGAACAGATACACTCTGGCGCTTCTTATCACCCTGCGGGCTGCAGGCTTTATCAGTCCATCTAACACGCTTGAAGGAGGGCGCTGTTCACCCGTTTCCACCACACCTCCGCGTGCCCCCAGCTGACCGTAGGGGTCGCTCTGAGCAATGAGGTGGAAAGAACCGCAGCCATCTGAGCCACTGAAAGCAGCGCGGGCCTCCTCACCAGAGCGGCGCACTGAGGCACGGCAGCCAAGTCCAACCTGTGGTGTGTGCTGAAGTGTACCGCCGCACTCCCCCAGCACACACCAAGGCGTTATTTTATGCCTATTCTGACATCGGTGCCTCTGTGAAACTAATTCATCGCTCTTGACAGGTCAGATCAATGTTTAAGTTTATAGCAGTTGTTAAGCACTGACATTCAGCCTTGGGTGCCCCATCCAAACTCATGATAAGGATGATTATCATAATGAAGATGCTTCTCATATACTTGCTTACATTATATGATGGTGGGGAGAGGTTCTCCACACTTGGTGATAGTGCAGGGGATGACTATAAATATTTGGATAAAGTTGGAAGAGCAGATGAAACGTCTCCTGCCGTTCACAATAAATGCAGAGCAAGCATATTTAATCATTAATGCCGACAATTTTAATGAATTACGCTCTCTGTGGATTCTCCTTTACGGCTCCTGTGAAACGTTAATGTGTTTATGAGCAGTCCTCTGCAGTGATTTTAATGTGTTGTACGACTGGCCACCTGAGCGGAATATGCTGAGGATCTAATCTCACACTAACATCTTGGCTTTGGGACTGTGTGACGTGGGGGTTGCAGGCTGCAAATGAGGCGTGCAGGTAACAGACAGACATGCCAGGTTTGCTAGAAAACCTGCTTGTTGTGTTGCTAACTCAGATTTCTCAGGCCTGAAAGTCGTGCCCCCCCCCCCCAAAAAAAAAACAAAAAAACAAAACACAGCTAAGAGCACATGGGATCCTCTCCATGTACACCAGAGGTGGCAATGGAAGGCAGCCTCCCTCAAATCACTGCTATGGGCTATAACCTTGAAAACTCGGGTTTAAAACATTTTCTCTACTTTTTATCGCTATTTATGTTGACAGCTGCTTGGCACCTTGGAACGCTCAATCTATCAAAGCTTTTTTCTGTTTTAGAAACTGCTTTAGCGGCTCTTAGAGAAACAAAAAAGGCCCTTTAAACATGAATGAAATAGTATTGCTTTTGAACTCACAGCCTTGCCTCACAGCCACCTCCCCACCCACCTCCCCCCCTTCAGCTTTAATTTTTAATGCTCGTTCCTGAATAGGTTTGTAATAAAGAATAGGTACAGTAAGTAGCATAAAATATTGATTTTGTACATTTCCTTATGAATTTTTATTCTCTGGAATTATTAAATTTTTCATATTTTCTGCATTTTAGAGGTTCCCGAAGAATCCATCCTTGTTTATTGTGTGCGCACACCAGTTGTGCTCATGATTTTGCGGAATGAATGATTCAGTTGCTTGCCAGGGTGCGGGGTGGGCAGGTGTTGCGGGAAGTGTGGAACCCAAACCCTCGTTGACTGGAGTTGAAGGTCAGGTTGCTCAGAAACCCCCTCCCACCCACCCTCACTGAGATGAGTGCTATTGCTGAAATAAATCTGGAAGTTTTACACATCATCTTCGACTTATTTTTGTCCTGCTAGAAAACAAACTTTCACTAGGCTCTTACTTTTTGTGGAAGTTGCGTTCTGTACTATTTTTCAAAACTGTCACAGAAAGAATTCCTGAAAGACAAAAAGTTTTAGAGTTGAATGTTGCTATTATGAAACAGCTACCTTGATTTATTACCACTGAAATATAAATATTATTAAATATACACACTATTGAATTATATCATACTGTTTTTACTCCTATTACAATCTTTTTTATTATATTCTATTTTATGTGAGCAAACTGGATGCGTACATTGTAAATAATGGCAAATATACAGTTTGTAATACGGGTGTAAATGTTTTATGAGGTAAAATATTTCTGCATGGTGAGCAAATATTTGTATTTGCTTCTGTCTTCCTTTGGTTGGCAGCTGACCCCCAGTTAAGCAACAAGGCGACAGGAGCTGCAGCCTTCGGCGAAGGTGTGATCCCCGAATGGAAACGTGTGCCGGCTTGGTGTGCATTTCGAGTGCAGCTACAGATTGTGGTCCAGCCAAGTTGTACATTCTCTTCCTGGAAATATAGAGGACAACAGCTGTTAAATGTTCAGAAAAAATGGATGCTTTGTTGCTGCGTGGCTTTCACCTGAAGCAGTTTGCAAACCTGCACATTTACACAGCTGGATGTTCTGCAGTCTGGTCTGCAAGACAGTCAGTGGTAGAGCTCAGGAGCTGACAGAACATTTGGAAAATAATTCTGAACATATGAAATATGATGTTGTAGCAAAACCTGGGTGCTAAGCCAGAGCAGCAGAAGAGGGCAAAGCAGAGCAAGGATGCTCTATTTTTGCTCACACACTCTGGTTGGCAGTTAGAGGCCTAGGAGCTATGAAGGCTTTAATAGCAATCTGCCTAAATTCAGGAATATTAATAGTTGGAAATGGAAAAAAAGTCTTTGGTAAATAATGCCCAGTGGCAAGTCAGCATCCTTCTAGAGAACAGAGGAATGGAGCCAGGCTGCGGTGGGGGTGGCGAGGGGGGTAATTACCACAATGGGGTCGTTCCCATCCAGAGCAGCAGCCGTGGGCGAGGCACAAAGCCCAGCAAACGGTCCCGTTTCCTCCCTGCCTGACAGACCTCTATGTCCATCCACAGCCATTGATTCATTTTTCAAAACAATTTTAATTGGTTTGCAATCCGCCGCTACCAACCGAGGGCGCCTTTTTGGTGCCTTTTTAACAACTTTTCAGATTTACCAGCAATGCGTTGAGAAGAGCGCATAGATTTTTACCACTCCATTAAGGTTTGTGTTCACCCAGGCGCTGAGCACTGAAGCTGAATACTGCCTTTGTTGTCTGAGTGAAGGTACGGACTGGTGACATGACTGGCGGTTATTGGTAATGACTGGACTTCACACATCACTGTGCTGCTCACCTTGGCTTTGTCTTTTAGTCTTGCACTTGGCAGCATGGCCACCGGCGTTAGGCTCTTTGATCTCCATTTTAAGCGCTGTGTTAGAAACTGGCTGTGTTTGAGGCTTTACGAGTTGCTATGGAAGAATTTTGTTATTGAGCAAAATAAACAAACCGAACATTTCTAATTTATACTTTAGAACGCAACCAGAAGTTTAACATACACTGCCCGGCAAAAAAAGTCACACACTCTAAAATTTCGTTGGACCACCTTTAGCTTTGATTACGGAAACGCATTCGCCATGGCATCGTTTCGATAAGCTTATGCAATGTCACAACATTTATTTTTAATTTTTCACCAAGGTCTTGTATTGATGATGGGAAAGTCAGAGCGCCGCGTAATCTTCTCCAGCACATCCGAAAAATTCTCAATGGGGCTAAGGTCTGGACTCTGTGGTGGCCAATCCATGTGTGAAAATGATGTCTCGCTCATGCTCCCTGAAGCACTCTTTCACAATGTGAGCCCAATGAATCCTGGCATTGTCATCTTGGAATATGAAGAAAAAATCCATTGATGGAAAAACCTGGTCATTCAGTATATTCAGGTAGTCAGCTCACCTCATTTTTTGGGCACATAACATTGCTGAACCTAGACCTGACCAACTGATGCAAGCCCAGATCATAACACCAAGCTCAATCCAGGAGTTGAATTTTTTTTTTGGGCAGGCAGTATGGTTTACACCCATGGATCAATGGGAATCTGTATGGAGATTGAACCGTTTTTAGGTGAGGAAGCGCTTATATAAGGTGGTAAAGTGTGACACATACAGTAGTGAAGCTGACCAATGAGAAATAAGTATCCTTAATACAGACCAATCAAAACAGGAATATAACAAGGAAGTCCCACCCACACTCTGGCAGGAAAACTTAGACAAAAGATAATCTAACCTCAGCTACAAAGTTGTTTATAGTTAATGGGGGTTTAGATTTAAATACACTGCACCACACCATACAAGAAAAAGAATTTTATTCAAATATCAACAGATAAAATGTTCTCCTTTTAATAGAGTACAAGACCATTCCATTAAAACAAATATTAAAAAAATTTCCTTCATAAAAATCATTGTTCCGCACTACAGTCAGGCCACCATGAGGCGACTAGAAAATAACTAAGAAAATAATCTGGCAGGAATAAGAAGACGATTCAAAAGAGGTAAGAATATAAATTAACGTACACCTTTGTGATGAAGTGGTTATTCCTAAAGCTGCATGACAATGTTTCGAGGAATAAAAAATAAGTACGTGGCAAAGCAGGACTTTATTGTAAAGTAAATATGCCTGAAAAGACCTTGAGCTCGAGTTTAAATGAGATCAATACAGAAAGAAAAAGCCAATGCAGATCAATGGGAATTGATTTAGGACAGCAGACTGCAATGTTAAAGTCTAAACCTGCTGAAATAGCCTTTATGAATATTAACCGGGGAGGTCGATAGCACAGAACCCTGCTCTGGTATGACAGGGAGCAACCCGACTACCCACAATTGTTCATTATAGAGAGATCGAATGAAAGAAAGAGAGGGGGAATCAAAGGTAGGTGTATTTTCATTGTTGTTACATCAGGGAAAATGAACTTTTCCAAATTATGGGACAGTAGAAGCACCGAGACGATTTTAAGTCTAAAAAGAAAAGTTTCTGAGAAGCTGCATGAAAGCCCAGTGCACTGTTGAAGGCCAGTTGCCTCCTTATAGAACCAACTGCATCTCATTGCTGTTGTCCTTGTCAACAATTTGGATGGATCGCAAGGCCAGATCATGGGCAACCTGGTATGCAAATGGTTTACACCGGCAATGTCACCAACCGTGCAAAACCTGTAGTCCTCGGTGGCTCGAGATACCCCGGTCACCTCAGCCAGTTACCCCCCACACCAACTTGTGCTGACAGAGGTTGGCATATGTAAATAAATGGACAAACAAAGCAAAAGGACAGCGTGTTTGCACCTCAAAGTGACCTCTTTGCTTAATAACTCGCGCTGCATGGCCCGCCTCTCTGCCGTCAGTCCCGCCATGAACTTGAGCTTTGCTCAAGGGTATATTGGAATAATGCAACCGCTGTTAGGAAAACAAATTGGCCCAATGTCTCGGAGCTCATCGGGGTGCGAGGCTGCTGCTAATGCATCCTGACACGTCCTCGTGGCCAGGAGGGAAGCCCGGCCTGTGTTGCGAGCACAACAAAGTACCACAGCTTCATGACAGTCGCACCTCTGCCATGTGGAATGGTAACTTATTCAGCTTAAATTTATACTGCTGTTTGACAGTAACCTTCCTTTGTCTTCAGGGCCAAATGCACTAGTGCTTTTATCCCGTCACACTGCTATCAGCTGTAACCCGTGTTGTTTTGCTTCAGAGCAAAGTCTATGCTTCCATAAATGAGACTCTTCGTTCTGAAACTTTTAAACGGTTCTTTCTTCTGATCCCCTTTGGGACTGGAACGTACAGTATGGAACTTGGCAAACCGTGTTTCTATTTAGGGATTGGTCTTGTGTGTGTTTGGGTTTGGTAGGCCTGTCTTACTGTAAAGCCTTCTTCTTTTCGGGTGTTTGTCTGTCACTGTCACAATGGGGTTTTGTTCCTTACATGCATGTGGGTGTTCTTTTCCTCCTCTACTCCTCATTGGCAGCTGTGAATGTTGGTGTTGTCAGGTTGGAGATGAAGCCCCTTGCACCTGTGTAAGCCTGCCAGATTGCCAGATAGATAGATAGATAGATAGATAGATAGATAGTACTGAAATGAAAGTATTACCCATACTTACATAGCGATAGCCTTCAGACAATAACAGGTCAATACCACTTCAACACTGAGTAATAATAATTGTAGACCCCAAAGGCTATTGGCAGGAACAACCTCAAGTGAAGCTTTAATCCCACTTGGAGGGTGGGTATGGGTTTGATCCTCCTCTGTACTATTTGCAGCCCAGGAGCGAGGAGCCTTGTAGTGTGAAGAGGCCCAGTTTCAGCTTGTGTATCTGCAGCTGAAACAGTTTTGCTGGTTCCTTTCTTACAAGCATAACTTTTTTCTCACAGCTGTTCAGTGTCTTGTTAATCTAGTGTCAGGGGTTCGTCCCCGTCACCTATCACAGTACTATTGATCCGCCACTCATTGATCTGCTGGCCATTGATCTCCATGGGAAAATCCCAGGCCCAGCATGCTTTTGTTTCACAGCAGCAGGATAACCTCGGCCTGCAGATGCTGTCTCCATGATAGCTCTGGCCTGCTTCTAATACATGCACGCAAATATAAATATGTGCACGGCACACTACACATGCTCAAAGGCCTGCAAACACTGCACTTGCACACATACACACAAACATATATGCATGTACCTACGTGCAGAAAAGCAAGCATGCACAAAGACATGTAAATGGTGGAATTTGGCTCACTTCTGCAACTCCTTCCAGCACATCTGGAAAGCAGTTTGGAGGTGATGCTGGCCTGTAATGCCTAATGCTGCACCAGGGGACTCCCACCCCGTCACCACCAGTGTTATCACCCCTGACGTGCTCGCATTTCATCTCTGATTCAAAAAGGAAAGCGACAGCGGAGAAGCAATTGGAACCAGTAGCAGATGTGTTGAGATGTGCTGCAGAGAAACTGGAGGTCTGGGGGAACGTTTTCTGAGAACATGTGAATGATGTGTTAAAGTCTTCAACGTGGCCCCGGTCCACATTTACATACCTGTGGTGTTCCCCTTTGGTGTGATGTCCATCTTGGTGAACATGTTTTATGGTCGCCATGTCCAAAAGCTGGTTCCTCTGAAATGCGAGTGCATTTGTGTCAACTTGCAAGTGTGTGTGTGTTCTGTGAGTGTGTGCATGTGTCTGTGCCTACTTTATTGGATTTGTAAGCCTTTGATGCTGATTAAGCCCATGAGGTGTATAAAGAAAGGAAAAGTAGAAAAGGAAAGACGCAGCGGAAGAAGAAAGGCAAGCTCCCTTTCTTGGCAAGCGCAGCTCTGTTCATGATTTATTCACAAGATGATCCACACACGATGCATGGGTGGGGGTTGGGGTGCTCCCCAAAAACAGCATTTCTACACTTCTCACTCCTCCACTCTCCATATCACCAATGCTACTAGTTGCTTCTGGAATGACAGAAGCCTATGACAAGATTTGACTCCCGTTTCTTGGTAGCCACCCCAAACTTAGTGCATATATGAAACACAGCTGTACCTCCATATCTGTGAAGTCATTCTCAGTGCCAAAGCTGTTCCCATATGTGCAGGCAGACCGGGGACTGCACGGAGCCGGGTTGCAAGTGAGACACTAGATGGTGTTTGGTTGGAGGATGTCTGTAATGTGGGGGGGGTAGCGGTCAGCTAGTATGGCTGAAGCTTCCGCCTCCTAAATACTGGCAGAAATTGTGAGGCAGCCAGAGAACTTTGGCTGGAGGCATTGCTGCAGAAAAAAAATTTGGCTGGTAGAACTATCAGCAGCTAACAAGCAGGTCTTCCTGCCAGATCAGGGAGCACTATACCTGAGTAAAAAGAACCCAATTGACAGGCTGTTCAGGAAATAAGTTCTATCTATCTATCTATCTATCTATCTATCTATCTATCTATCTATCTATCTATCTATCTATCTGTGTGTGTGTGTGTGTGTGTGTGTGTGTGTGTGTGTGTGTGTGTGTGTGTGTGTGTGTGTGTGTGTGTGTGTGTGTGTGTGTGTATGTGTGTGTGTGTGTGTGAGACAAAATAGACAGACAGGCTGTCTTCATGAAGGCCCCTTTGGTTGCAGGCAACCCTACTGTTCCAGTTTACAGTGACAGAAAGCAGCGAAGGTCTCGGTGAAGGATCTTCTCTCAGCTTCTGATTCAAATTTCATCAGCATCTGTGTTGTTTCTTCCCCCTCTGAAAAGTGCAGCCATTTTCCCACTTCCTGTCATGTCATGCATGCTGCCCGCCACACTTCGGCCTTTGCTATTGACACCAAACTGTGGACAGAAACGCCGCAAACACTGGGCTGCAGAGCGTAAGATGCTTCTGAATGGTGGATGTCGCAGCTGTGTCGGGCTGCATGGTGCGAAGGCTCCAATGACACAGCACAGGCACGGCATAGCCGCAGCAAGGGAGAAGGGGTTTGTATGCTGTTAACGCTGTGCTTTTGTCAGCTGTCGGCTGGAAGATGGCTGTATAAATAAAAAGGCTCTCTGGGTCTGTAAGGATCCTCCCTGTCTGGTTAAGCTGTATAAAGAGCATCACTCCCACAGCTGCGCATCTTAGAGAAGGCAGCGCTAACACGGTGACTCCCGGCTCCCATCCCGCTAGCTGGAGCCCAGAGGATGAGCGAGGGAAGTGGGAGGAGGTGTGCGAGAAAGGATTGATGGTGGTCCTGGCGAAACTTCAGCACGCAGGGTCCGGCTGATGGCAAAAAGTCATTAAATGAATTAGTGGAGCCAAAGGAGCCCTCTTCCCTTCACACGATGGCTTTGTGATCTTTGCACTGCTGTGCCAGGCCTTTCTCAGCATTTACACGGGCTGCTTTGCAGACTTTGGGTAATTGAAATGGGTGGAAAGATCTCACCCAGGGTTCTGACAGCACAGCTCTGTCAGCCATTCGTCTGCTTATGCTGCCACCTACACACCGAGCACGAGGCTGCTCTGGGATGGGATGGGGGGGCGAGCTTTTTGTGTGGGGGAGCTGTGGGACGTTATGCAAATAATGAGGATCGAGGGCAGAAGTGGAAGGATAGGGGACCAGCCTGAAATGGAGCGTGTTTGGAATATGACCCATGATAGCAATGGCATCCATCAGGGGACTTATTTAAATCCGAGGCGAAAACAGCAAAATGAGGGGGGCGTTTTTTTTCTGAACCAAAGTCAACAGTTAATTATTTCAGTGATTTTACATATACATCGCTGCCAAATACGGCTTGGCAGAGCGGCGCGAGCCCTCATTTAACCGTTCCAAATGTTGAGACTTGTGTCCTCCTAGTAATTCTTTCAATTTGCTTGTATGTTGGGAACGCTGCCAAGCCATAATCTAAAGAATTGCAATCCATTAGCTTGAAGAAGCACTGTGCTACACAGGAACTCTCTGTAACCCTTTCCTGTCAAATAATTTAGTGTTTTCACAACAGTCGAGTGTCTGCAGAGACCAGACAGATTATTGAAGCCTCTTTTCTTCCCCCACTTTAGACTTTAGCTTCAAAAATAGAACATTATTGTGCGACCTTGCTTTAAACTGATGGGATTTTTGGTCTAAACTAATGATTTGTTTCAGGTATGCTGGACAGGTGATTGTAGGTATGCTCACACCTGCGCGAACTTAGCGAGTCCATTTTAGTGAGAGACAATGGAAATAAATGGAAGTAATCCTGATCTATGAAATGTTATACAAATGAGAAGAATTACATTGGCATTGCAACAAGTGTCTCCATTTTGATTTATTTCTTATCTTTTTTAAAACTTTTTCCACATTTGCTGTCAGAGGCTTTCCGCATTTCCACTCCTGCCAGCTCTTCACACACCAGCACCCATCCCTGTTCCCTGGATCCACTCCAGGCCTCTTGTCCCTCCTTTGTCTTTGTAATGTGACCAGGGCACCCTTTGCTGGAGAAGCACTGCCAATCCTGACCTGTGTGAAGCAAAAGGACGACCACACGGTGTGCAGACACACTGAGGCTTTTAAAATTAATATTATTTCAAAAACAATTTTCACTCGTGGGGTGACGGTTTTCTAACACTGCTATCGCAGTGACCTACAACAGAACAATAAATTTTACCTGATGGGGCCTAAACATACATCTATTTCAAGCAGGAAATGTTTTCTAGGGGTAAAAACTTCACAGCTAGGGCAGCAGGCATAGAAGCAGCTAAGGGCTTGACACTGGGAACCAGAAGGTTACAAACTGTAGCTCTGGTCCCTGCAGCCACTGTTCAACACCCGATCTGGGTACTTACCTTGGTTTACAATGGTAGAAATACCTTGCTGTGTGAATATTTCAAATACTGTATTGTGTTTGGGGTAAAAGCATCACCTAAACAACAAAATGATTACCCCCTTCTGCGACCGTTGTTCACATCAACCACTGAGTTGTGGTCCTCACAATACTCGGAACCACTGCTCTGAAGAGCTGCAATGGTGGCCAGAGACATACATGAGGCTGTTTTGTGTGTGGCACGGATTCAAATCACTGTTGGGTCGAGACTCCTTCAGGACAGCAGTTTGCTATTTGTAAGCCCTGGTACTTCTACATCTCATCATTTCGCACTGTTCCCTGGCTGTACTCTCCGGTCGTGTTTGTTCATATGTTTTACTGATGGGTTATTATTGCTGAATAAACCCTCTCACCTTTAGGCTCTCCTTCCTTGGGAGAAATTTTTTAATACTTTTACGCATCCGTGTATGCATTAATTTTTTAGCCGGAGCAGTTAGACAGCCAACTCCGTGGTCCAAGATTCAGTCTTAAAATGCTGGACCAGACACCTGTTTGGTCACAGGTACAGCAGCCTCAGTGTTACTAGAAACAGCTGTGGTTGAACATCTTGTGATTCATGGTTCCTTCAGGGAACTTCTGCTGCTTCACATTACCTTCAGCGCGCTGTTCCGCAGACTCGTGTTCAGACAAGTATCAGCTTTTACTCATTCATAATGGGTAAGGCTCAGGTTTTTGGACCAATAAAAGACGATTCTGCAACTACCTTTTAAATAGTTAAAACACGCAATTAAACACATCTGAGCCTTTTCTTTACCGACGCTTTAATTCAAGGTCTTAAATGTGCTAATCGCCACAAATGTGTGTGCATTGAGAAGAAAATCCCCAATGATTTCCTATGCGCGCGTTCCATTGTAAACATGTATTGAACTCTCAACAAAGCATCAAACACTTTAAAGTACAAAGGCTCTCCACTGAACATATCAATACAGCACACGGTGTATTGATCCTTAGTACTGTTCATGCCAACAAGCGTCCTGCTGGAGAACACTCACAGATCTCAGAAGGGGGTGGAAATGTGAGCATCGGGAACCCGGGGAGAGCATGAGGGTGTGACCAGCACGTTCCTCTTGGTGGAGAGACATCTGTGCCTGGATGTGTGTGGGCCATTGAGAACTAGTGTTTGAAGGTATGTACTGGTGTACGTGTCACGTGTTTCTGTTGGGAGGCGCTGGTGTGTGTGTGTGTGTGTGTGTGTGTGTGTGTGTGTACACCGTATGTGTTATGCTGTGACTGAACGACACGTATCTCTTGCTGTGAGTATGAACACATATGTACATCTGGGTATTCACATTTATGTTTGCATCTACAGGATATGTGTGTCTCTGTGTGTGCATCTTTTGTGTGTTTGAAATATAGGTATCCACTCACACACACGCACGCATGCACTAAACATGGTCAAAAGTATGTGGACACCTGAGCATCACACCCATATGTGCTTATTGATTATCCCATTCCAAGCCCACAGGCATTCATATGGAGTTGTTCCCCCTTTGGCACTATAACAGCCTCCTTCTTCTGGAAAAGCTTTCCACCAGATTTTGGGAATTTGTGCCCATTCAGCCACAAGAGCATCCGTGAGGTTTGGCGAGAAGGTCTGGCTCGTGGTTGACATTCCAGTTCATCCCATAGGTGTTCATTGGGGTTGAGGTCAGGGCTCTGTGCAGCCACTCAAGTTCTTCCACATCAACCTGGGCAAATCATGTGTTTATGGAGTTTGCTTTGTGCACAGGGGGTGGGACAGTCATGCTGGAGCAGGAAAGGAGCTTCTTCTTCCCCAAACTGTGGCCACCAAACTGAAGGCACTCAGTTGTCTAGAATGTGTTTGTATGCTGCGTGGGTGAGGCCGAAACAGCTCAGCTCAGTCAACGGGGGGGGGGGGGGGGTCCACATACTTTTGGCCATAGTGTATATATACAGTGCATGTGTTCCATTTACATGGCACTCCAATTTGGGGTCTTCATACCATCTTGTGTTACTCTGACGTGGGGCTCATGCCTGGCGCCCGCTACTCGGCTCTGTTGGTGACGGAGTGCTGTGTATTTGTAGCCGTGCGCCTCTCTGCTGGGTCCAAGGCCAGCCGGCAAGGGGAGATCGATGGTGCGAGCCACAGCCATGAGATGGAAGGACCTGTCAGGCCTGAATTAGATGTTAAATCTTTTGGACAAAATGTATTGTGTTAAGAATTTATCATTTGCTGTTTCCTGCGAGATGATGTATAGAAAGGATTTGTCCGTGGGCACAGTCAGAATCTGCTGTTTCAGGGCTAAAGTGGTTGTCAGGCAACACATGATAGATTTTTATCTACGCCTTCCCAGCCCCAGTCCCTCCTCCCCACCCCCATCTCCACTCTCCCTCACGTTCCGCCCAACCAAACCACCCCCCCCATGAAACATTCTTGTTTGTCACCAGCATCGCAGTGGTGGCCCGTCAGGGTGGTGTGATGTCATCACACATGAGTGATGTTATGACCGCCCCTGGGAGTGGTCCCTGGTCTGTGGTCCTGGGTTCCAGTAAAGGGACTGAGGGCACAACCGGACACCCAACCAGAACAAAAGTCCCATCTGTCCCTCAAAACGAGCAAACAGAGCCACAGAGTGCGTATTGATCATTGTGGTCCACGTGCTGTCACTTGGGGGTCGCTTGCTGTCTACTCGACCTCGTGTGTGAAGAGTCCAATCCGGGACTGACTCAGACTCAAGCATCCCGTCCCTCATGTTTTCTGGACCTCGGGGCATAACAGAAAACGCTTAGTAAACATATGAATCACAATAAAGCGATGCTGATGATCTCCATTGCCATCAGTGTTATTAATAATATTAACCTTTGATCGTTCAGTGATTTGCCTTCTACTTCAAATAAAACGGTTTTCAACCACTCTGAATGAACTGCCCACCCCAAAGCCTGTGGTAAACCCAGGGTGATGTAGCCACTGGGTCAGAATTCCAGAAACACCCAGCAGACTCTGCAGCCCTGCCACCTCTGGCACAGCTTGTAGGCCAGGAGAATTCCAGGAATTCCCCCATAAATCCCTGTTCCCTTCTCCTGGGGCAACCGCCACCAGCCACCCTGTCCGACGGGGTCCCCTGCCTGTTCCCTCCTGCAGTGATGCTTTAATTAACATTCATACCGCACGGCCTTATTGGATACCACAGAAAGCCCTCGAGCAGCTTTGCTGGGAGCTCCTTTGAATTGTTATTCATTATGGTGTTATTAATGGCAACTTGTGGCAAAATGATGCCCATTCAAATGAAGCTGAGATGCAAGATGCAAGTGAGAAATATACTCAAACTGACAAATGGACCTGACAAGTATTTTCAAATCAGAAAACTGACTTATTGTACAGTTCCTCGGGGCAGAAGCACCCAAGCTGACCCCTTTGGATCACCCCGGGGGCCACTGGGGGTAACACTGCCCCCTCTTTGCCCACTTCAACATGTGGTTGAGTGGAGATTTGCTGTGAGTCTCCTTCCCAAAGCAGAGATGCATGGAGCAGCCTCCACTGCTTATAATGTTTACAACACGAGAGTCACAGTGGTGTCTGCCTGCCGCACCGGTGAAGCCTCCCTGCGTTTAAAAAAACTGGTAAAAGGTTAGAGTCTAGCATTTTGCATTCTGATCCCCGTGCAAAGTCCACCGCAGCAATTACAGCGGAGATGAAAGAATACACTGCACAATAAATAATTGACTCTTTCCTGAAATGCAGGGAAGGGGCAAGGCACCAGGACCAAGTTACATAACTGCTGGCTGTGGGGGGCGGCTAATGGAGAGGCCAAGGTCCGATGCGGCACCTGGCCCATGCGGAGCTGTAGTCATCTCCGCAGAGGTCGCCGGGGTCAGGCCCGGAGTCTGGTGAGCCGCACTTACGGACGGCCTGCGTAATGGCCGAGGAGCCCCATAAAATGCTCGCTGATGCTTGCCGTTTCCTCCGCTGCTGGAAAAAAGCACGGGGGGGGAGAATTCTCAGAGGAGTCCTCCGCTGAAATGTATTTAAATGTATTCTGGTAATTACAAATCTCTACATGCAAACTCCAGCTCGTGCATCCGCCGTGCAGCAGGCGACGTTTTGTATAGCAGCTACGTGTGCACGGTTGCGCGAGTCCGCTGCGCTTTTTTTCTGACGGATCCCTCTTTGTTGCGGGGTAGGGGGTGGATACAGGTGCACACATATTTGCAGACAAAACCAAGCCTGTGTGTTGTTAGTCTTAAGATGGGGCGCATCAAAGCAAAGATTAATGCTGACGGCCTCGCAACTCTGACAGGGGGTCTTAGATATCCTGTCGTACAGAGATGCTGATGAGTGGGCTCATCATCAGCATCAGCCCCAGGTATCTCACGTTCGCACCGTGCGCCACTGCCTCTGCAAACCTGAGCTCCTGTCATCTACTAAATGCACAGTTGAGCTGGCCAAAATGTAATTCATACTTTACATAAATATACTCATTACTGCGCTCTAGTTGAATCCGCACGCGTGTAATTGTCTTTTGACTGAGGAGGTGATGTCACATTTGTTTCAGCGCAATTCTCAGCAGTCTGAGAGACAGTGGCAAACAAATTACATTTTGTACATTTTAATTATATATTGTTCTTCCGTGAATAAGGTTTAGGGACGCTGCTAATTGCGTAATATATGAAGATTAAATAGATGGCGTATTTTAAGATAACAGATTGAGGGTAACAGACTGGGAATACAAACAAGCTTTCGCTGCATTTGGAGTCTGTGGTTCTTTTAGCTCGGAGGTCCATTCAAGCTATTTTGATGCCTATCAGCCCTTTCCGTTTGGGTTCACAAACCAAGCTACAAAATATTATGGATTTCTTGAATTATTCTATCTAGATCTGTTTTACAGGAATTTTTTTCTTTTATTATTCTTTCTGGATTCAGTTCATAGCTCAACTTCTACTTAGATGAGTGTGAGTGTTTAGATCAGAAGGCAGATTGATGGCAGCCTCCCTCAGACACACACACACACACACACACACACACACACACACACACACACACACACACACAGATCTTGTGCTGTTTCCTTTCTCAGTGAAATGTGGAGGTGCTGAATGAAGTCAAATGTTTAACAAGGCTTGTGAGTTTGGTGGTGCGGGTGGGGTCAGGCCTAAAAAGACTCTTGCTAATCGGACCTGTCCTATAAACAGGGTTTTTATCAGAGGAGATTCTGACTGCAGGCTTTTACGGATTCCTTATTGATTGATGTTTGGGTCTGTTCTTAAGCCCCCTTTCCTCACATTCCGGACTGTGTTATTGGGAGGGGGGCTAGGGCTGACATCCTCGGTGAGGTTAGTGTTCCCAGCTGGCTCTACAAACAGGACATGATGGGATAGACACAGAACAGGTGCACTTCAGTCATTTTAGCCACAGTCACTTTTTCCTGGTCCCTTGACAAACATTGCTCATATTTACCGCGGATGATTTGCTCCCCCAGGTAAATAGTAGGTTGGGAAATCTGCCACAGAACTCTTACGCCTTTAATAGCCCAGTGGGTGGCTCATAGATTTCTTATTTGGCAAAAGTAAATTATTTCACACAGAAAGATGTCTGGAAGGTGTTTTCCTCCAAAGCAGTAGCTGCTGAGTAGCTGGGGTGTAAAGGATGTTCGTGTTATTCCTTCATTTCATTGCTGTGTCAATCGGGTTGCGGAGAGCAGGCCCAATCCCTGTCGGTGTGGACCAAATTGGTGACAGTGAGCTTCAGACTGTGGGAGGAACCTGCACACGCTGAATGTGGTAGGGGGAGATGGAGGGGAAAAGAGAGCAAAGCCTCTCCAGGGGTGCATTTTAATTTGCCCAATTGCCCTATATTCCCAGCTACCTTTTCTGTTGTAAAGTGTTTGCATGTTCGTACCCTCAAAGCAAGCGGATGATTGGGGGTCCTGCCTTTTGTGAATGTAGCGAACCAAACAACACGGTAGTGTAGTAAAAGTGAAGGAACAAGAGAAATGGAGCAGAAAAATGAGGTGTTCCTCATATCCTGAGGTTAAGCGGATAATAAAGGCGACATTGTGGTTAGGCCGACACTAACGGAGCGGGATGCTCTGATTTATTGGGCCCATCAAGAGGCGAAATACTGGACTGGGTTTGGAAAGAAGCCGCATGGCCCACGCCAGCTGTGAGCTGCATGGCACCCCTGAGCACCTGACCCGACCCGGTCCTCCCGAGTCACTGTGGGAGAGAGAAATGGTTAATTCGTCAGGGTGCCGAGGGGTTGAGAACCCAAGTGTGTGGAGGCGCCTGAGAGGAGCAGTGAAGAGCAGCTGAACAAGATTTATTTGAGTTAGTTTTATGGCTACAGTGAAACTTTAGGCTGGCCCTGGCCTCGTGCCCACCCACCTTAATTCCAGATGTTGCCATGGCGAAGCTCATGGGTGGTAACCAGGCAACCGGGCAGAGGTTGTGGAGAAGGGGTGCGTGTGCGTGCGTGCGTGCGTGCGTGCGTGTGTATGTGTGTGTGTGTGTGTGTGTGTGTGTGAGGCAGTGAGGGTGGTTATTGGCTCGTGGCCTTGCTGAAAAGAGCAAAAACGCAAAAGAAGCAGCTCCTTGTGTCTCTCGGTTATTAAACTTCCTGCAAGTTTATTTAATTCATTTTCCTTTTTTTCAGAAAAAAGGAAACAACCTGGTTTTAATTTTAGTCCTTTACTCACTCTGTTATTCTCTTTCAGCCCAACAACCAGCAAAAGCAAGTAAAGCTCTTGCTGTTGTTCCTGCTCTATTGATCCCAATTTAAAACTGTAATTGAGAGTAACTGGTGTTCTTTGTTATTGTCTGTCGGCCTCCTCTATCCTTCCCACTTCTCCTACTTCTCCTCTGGGTGGTTCCCTTTTTGCACCACAGCCCCAAGGCAAGGTTGATACTCTGCCATGAGTGCAGGAGAGGGTGATCTAGCGAAACAGGGATCCCAGCTAACCTGTCACCAACTTCCAGGAAGACGTTGCATTTCACATTCAGACAGGCAACTGCAGCAAATGGGGCTTCTAAGCAAGCACTACTAAGCTGTATCAGTCAGGGATCTTTTGGTGAAGAGGCATTCGGCAATTCGGTGCAAGTCCAGCCAGACAATTGTGTAATGGATTTGAGTTGTGCAGGAAATGTTTGCTAAAGATTTATTTTAAAGCTCCTTCCACATGTCAGAACTTTCCTTTCCGAGCACCATTAGGCTGCTGATACCAGAGCTGGACAATGAGAACAGGAGAAAGCAGAAGGTGGGAGGGGAGAAAGAAGAGGGTGGGAGGATAGAAAGAAGAGGGTGGGTGAGGAGGAAGCTGAGAGTGGGAAGGGAGAAAGCAAATAGTGGGAGGGGAGAAAGCAGATAGTGGGGAGTAAGCAGGCAGCGGGAGGGGAGAAACCATCAAATGGGAGGAGAAAAAATAGAGGTTGGGCAAGGAGGAAGCTGAGAGTGGGAGGGGAGAAAACAGAGGGTGGGAGGGGAGAAAGCAGGTAGTGGGAGGAGAGAAACTATTAAATGGGAGGAGAAAAGGTAGAGGTTGGGTGAGGAGGAAACTGAAAGTGGGAAGGGAGATAGCAGGGAGTGGAAAGGGAGAAAACAGAGGGTGGGAGGGGAGAAAGAAGAGGGTGGCAGGGGGAAGCAGGTAGTCGTAAGGGGTAAAGCAGAAAGTGGGTTGGAGTGATTGGACAGTGGGTGGAGCCTGTGCCTCATTAGGAATGTTTTCAGACAGGAGGGGGTCAGGCTGGATGTTGGCTTTGGACCACGTCTGCTGTAAGGCTTAACTCAAGTGAGTCAGACAGAGTCGTGCCTCCACAATCAATACCTGTGTGGTATTTAAATGCAGAGGCAGCAGAGAACGGAGGAAGAGGAGGGGGCAATAACCTAGACTGATGGGCTGGGAATCAGACACTAAGGCCAATTAGAAGTGCTGTGATGAAAGGGTATCTTTACCAGCAGACAGACCGAGGTCAGTGTTCAGTAAATAATCATCAGCAAAAAAAAAAAACTATTAGGGTCAAAGCACAATAACAGCTGCACAAGTTAATTGCAATATAATATTTCATAATTAGTCAAGTGACAGTCATGTTAGTACATATGGGTTGATTTTTGTCTTGGGTCTTTATGTCCCTGGGCTGAAATCCTGGACATAAAGCCATGAACATATAGCAGCTATATTGGTGTGTAAAGCTGCTGCCTTGCTGTGAAATAGACTTCCTGCCAGGCACTTACCTGAATTTACTTTACTTCAGTAAAAATTATTATACTGTAGATAATATGTATAAATGCAACAGCTCACGCTAAGGAGATGGTCGTTTAACCTGAAAGCTCTAACTGATGTGCCAGCTGGGATCTTGCTGTAGCACCTTGTAGAAACGTACTTTGGCTTAAGTTACCAACCCACCTGAATACATGTCTTTGGACTGTGGGAGGAAAGCAGAGCACCCAAAGGAACTCCACGGGAACTCAGGCACATAAACTCAGGCTGAGCCAGATTTAAACCCAGCACTGGAGCTGTGAGCCACTGTGTCATAGTTCAGGGTTGTCTAAAGCAAAGTAGCCTGGACCTTCTTGGCACCTTCTATGTTCCAACTCAGAAGGAGAAATGGAAAGAACATGGACCAGTGCTGGCTCCACCTCACCTCAAGAATTTCATACATAAACTTGATGGCTGTACTACATTGTGCACCATGGAGGAGTGGGGTCAGTGCTGGTCATGGTACTCAGGAGTGAGGTCAGTTCTGGTCATGGTACTGAGGAGTGAGGTCAGTTCTGGTTATGGTACAGAGCAGTGAGGTCAGTAATGGTCCCTTTGCTAAGGAGTGAGGTTAGTAATGGTCATGGTATTGAGGAGTGAGGTCAGTACTGCTCAGAGTCAACTGAAGTCCACTATTTTTTAAAAAATACCAACAGCTCTTCTGTAACATAGTTTAAAATATTTTATTAAACCATATTTTCATTTTGCACATTGTTTTATTAAATTTTTCCATACACCCATGTGAAGGGCAATTAAATTATTTTGTTCTGTTGTGCAGTCCAACACTGTACATACAGCACCATATGTTGCAATATGCTAATATATAAATAAGAATACATAAATAATACATTGTACATAAATGACTGTGAAAGTAATAGATGTATTTCCCCATAACATATTTTGACATGTATTAAAAGATATCCTTTAAAGCCTTCTATTTTATGAATTAGCATTTCAAAAGGTTACTTTTGAATACTAATAAGGAATTCCACATCGACCAGAGATTAATGGACTGGTGTTATATCTTAAAGAAACATGACTTAATCTTGTTACTGTGCATCAACTAATGACAGCCTGGGGGGTACACGGCAGTGTGACACGTGTAACCGTTGACAACCGAGAAGAGAGATGCTGCAGAAGCAGCCTGACCAATGGCGGCACAGAACCCAGGTGGCAGAGAACGGCATCGACCAATTGTTATCCAGGGAAATCGGCCTGCTTGGGGCACCTCTTGGCACCAGATCGGCGCCTGCCACTCCAGCTGCTTGGTCCTGGTTCGGCTCGCTTCTTTGTCTGGTGTCATCTCTGAGGCGTCCTTGGCTGATCAATGGCGCTCCTCGCTGCCTGCCGACAGACCCCAGCAGCTCCCTGTCAATGCGGTCGACCCTGTGCAGACATCTTAATTAGGGCAGGGCTCTGGGACCCTGGACGGATGCGTCAGCGCCCACATCGAGGCACCACCTTTCATTAATTCTGCCATCTATTGACTGGACCCCAGGACGTCAGGCCCGAATTGGTGGCCTGGCCTGACTTCTGAGGACCGTTGCAGGAGACCGGAACGGAGAGGAAGAAAGGCCTATAAGAGGAAGATCGGCCCTTTTCGCAGTTTGCTCCACATTATCGAGCTATTGTCAATCAATCACAAGGAGCAAACACGTCAGCAGGGGAGATCATTTTGTCATCCATCTCCCTGACATTAACAACCTTTATGGTGCAGTTAGCTAGAACAACAGGACTGTGTGACATGTAGAGGAATTATGATAAAAATAATGAATTGTGGTCAGTGCCTTGATGTCTAATTCATGTTTGATCTCAAGTTTAAGAGAGGAGAAAGAATGCAGGGCTGCTGCAAGACTGAAAGACGCTTTAGATAAAAAAGGCCCTAAATTCCTGCTGCATGTGCGCAGCAATGTTTAATCTTAAGCAAATGCATATTTTTTGTCTTTTGCATCTTTTTTATTCCTTTTTTCTTTATTATTTGTGCATTAGTACTCATTTAGGTGATGCTTTTCTCCAAAGTGACACAGTGTGGGCAGAACTGCAGAACTGTGTTGTTGCGTTGCCCTGTGATATATGAATATTCTTATTTAAATTGTATAAAAAGTACATTTATCTTCCAGCTGCTAGTAAAGACGGTTGTCCAGTATGCCTGCGCCAGTCCTGCTCTCAGCTCTACATCACATACATCCCACAAATGTTTATTTACCATCACATCTGTATTTGTAATAAATATTTTTAATTTGTGTGTGAAATGTGTCCCAGCTTCATCCTCACCTGCCACATTTTTAACCTTTAAGTACCTGCCTTGTTTCGTCTCCTGAGGTTTCCTTCCATCAACATAATTCTGCCTGTTGTCTTGTAACAGCAGACCTTCGTACTTGCCACCGCCTGCCTGGTTCCCAAATGGCCCAATGAGCTACTGGCAGACATCAGAATCACAGACGGCATCATTCATTACATTTAAGGTAAATACATTGAGTCGCTCCAAAGTAATTAGAAATAAAATAATTATCCCCTGGCATAACTGTGCAGTGGCAGCAAAAAGCAGTGACAGCGGTCAGGACAGCGACAGCTGTCCCATTACCCACCCGTCACTTTGAGCCAAACTGAGGACGCGTCTCTTCAGCTTGGACCTCCGTGACAATAGCAGGCCTGTGTCTCCAGCACTGGCCGTTGCTGACCAGACTGATTTATTTTTATATCTAGAATATAAAATTATGATTATCGTTTAACATTGTTTTAAGTACGGTTAGATTAAATATATGTTAAAATCTTGGGCAACTCCATATTTTATAACTGTGAGGATGCACAATTCATATAATTAAGGACCGACACTATGCAAACTATAGCAGTTTGGGGGTTTCCGTACCGGGTTACTGTTGTCCAGTACCATGCTTTTACTTTAATTTAAAAAAGATACACGTCGAACAAAGGCCAACAACAACAACAACAACAACAACAACAACAACAATAATAATAATAATAATAATAATAATAATAATAATAATAATAATAATAATAATAGTCTAAAGAACTTTTTAGCATTTATCAGCCACAGTAGGAAAGCGTATTTCCCAAATCAATATGATTCTCTTATTTAATTATTTACAACAGAGCTAATTCAACAGATACATGCTACGGGCAAATCATAAAACATCATTTAATGTTTGTATTGATTATTTACTCTTTGTTGCTGTTTGTTGATGTAGCAGTTTTTTCACTCGTGGTCCACAACTTTCTCCTTTGAATGATTCACAGACACTTCAGAGCTTATGGATTTTTGATAATTTATCCGAAACTGGTCAGGGCGATTGCCTGGGGTACACAGTTCACAGGGGCTGCGTTAATCGACGGCATGTCGGGGCGTTATTCCTCGTGGTTATGTATTGGCTTTACAAAAATGCACATTAATACGAATAAAAACAAGAGCGGGTATTTTTAAAGAAGTGTTATTCCGGGCAGAAGAATGTAAGGAACTGAAATATTACGCTGTCATTAAAAACACACTTTGACACTCAAGTCCTCGCAATATTCACAGGTCATTCCCCTTCTTTTCTCAGTAACAATGAGGCCTGGCTTCACGTTTGCCGGTTCATCACATATGAGGGGAGTCAGCAATAATTCCGTGTTTTCCCAGTAATAAAAATAAAAATAATGCTGGTGTTCCCAGTGTCAGCGGAAGAACTCCTGTGGGAGGATCCGTGACACGACAGAACCGGTGTGACCTCTAGGCCTTGATCCCGAACCCCGATTGCCACTGAATGGGAAGGAGACTTCCTCACGCTGGGTTGAGCCAAAAGACAACGCTGCATTTCTGCAATAAATCAAATGGGAGAAAATAGCAGGAAATCAAGCAGTTAATGTCCGCATGACAGCAGCATACACGCGAGCGCACACCCAACCTGGTCTGAAGCACATCAGTGCGTACCAGTCTGATACTGACAGTCACACACACATCATCGTGTTTATTAATGAGCACGTTCACCTTTGCGTGTCTGTAAATTTTACTTGTTTCTTTAGAAGATTTAAAAGTTGTTGCGTAGCGGTGGGTCTTCTCCTGTCCTTCAGGTGGCTGGACCGCAGTCGTATGACTCTGCGGAGGTCTGTGGTTATTAGTGATGTCGGTTCTGTCACGGTGCGTTTAGGTGAGTCCAGCGTGGCAACCACCCTTGTGTGTCTGCGCCTGACAGACAGATGGGTGATGGAAGAGGGGAAAGTGATGGGGGGTAAGAGAGGGGTTGGGGGGGCCTCGCATGGGCAGGGCTATATTAGGCCCATGTAAAATTCACAGCAGCAGCCAAGTATTCTGCATGGAAACCTGAAGTGGCATTCTGTACCTTCTCTCCAGAATGGCTTCCTGTTATGTACCTGGTTATATTTAGAGTGTGAGCATGACTGGGAGGAGGGGGGGTAAAACAGCAGCGCATGGACTGGGAGGGTTCACTGATGGGGAGGCCGGGAGTGGAACATCCTCATCGCAAAACAACACCCCTCTCGGTTTTGCCTTCAGCTCTGGACATAACGTTGCCATGTGGGGTTCAAGCAAACAAACACTGTTAAACATAAGTAATTTCACATGATTTTATTCCCAACATTTTTTTTGTCAACTCAACCATACAATCATTTTGCAATTTTGTAAGTTTAAGCGATTAAGATGTTTTACCGGCACGGAAAGTTTTTGCAGCACTGCAACCGTGTCGGAAACACGGAGCGTTAAACCTGTGGTCTGTTCTGCAATCCCTTTTTGTGGCCTAGAAATGAGGGCTCTGGGAATTAGGAACCCGACTTTTGCGTTGTTGCAGGAATTTTCCATACAGATTGGCTGGTCAGTTGGTTATTTGGTTGGTTATTTGGTTGGTTAGTTGAAAGCACAAGGAGTGCAGGTGAAGTTAATTCGCTAGGGAAGCAGACAGGAGGACCAAAATCAGCAGGAAAGAGATCCTGCATCGGCGGCGCGAAAATTTCACTGCTGCTTGAAAACAGAGCTTCAGGATTCACCGTGTTTCCTTGCTCACAGCAAAGTTTGTCTAAGTGAGTAAAAATCACAGCGATGGAACAAAAGACTTGCATGTAGCTTTGAAGGGAATGCCTGGGAGGTGTTTCCCCCTGGAGGAGAAGAACTGCTGGGGGGTACAGGGGGAAGCAGAGGGAAGAAACGGTGGGATGGGACACCGAAATTGTGTTCTGAAAAAGCCAGAGTGGATTCAGTGTCCATGGTGTCCACCTTGAGAATTACCTGCTCCACACACATCCCTTCAAAGTGCTTGCTGCCTCCGACACCTGAACATGAGCATAAAATATGTACCTGAATAGATATGCCTGCATGGTGTTTCATTGGCACCTTCTCTCTACCTCCTATAGGTGAATATTATTGTGCTTATGGCAACATTCGGGTCAGAATTTCCTGGTGTGGAGTTACCACGACTTCTTCCGAGGTCTCACGTGTTTTCTTTGTTGGTTCCGTTGGAAGAATGATGATGAAGAAGTTCTGAACCAAGTGGGGCTGTGAAAATGGCCAGGTCAGGCCCATGGGGGTGTTGTGGGATCACCAGCTCCCAGCAAAACATCGGCCTGGTGTTAACTGGGAAAAGTGAGAGCCGCCACTGTGGGCCACCTGAGCTGCTGAATCTCTGCTGGGTAAACAAACTCCCTGCTGGGAGCAGCCTGCAGGTGGGGGGTCATGGGCAGAGCCTGCTTCCCGTGGGAGGAAAAGCTGTGGACCACATTGGAATGGAGTGGGTAGCAGAGGGAACTGTAGGTGGGGGGCGGGGCTGGTGTGTGTTTCCAAACAGCCGCAGCCAAGAGGCCAGAAAGGGCAGAACGGTCGGCTGTAAGACAGCCCGAGGGTTTAACAGTGCCAACGTCCCCCACGAGCACCACCGTCACCTGCTGACTTCCTGACGGTGTCACCTGTAAACAGTGTCATCGGCAGGTGCCTGCATGTTTCCATGCCACCAACCTCCCTCTGCTCCCAACCCCCCCCCCCACCCCTGCACCAGCCACCTCCGCTCTGTGAGAAGATCCAGGCCTGGAGGCTCTCAGGCTTCTCTGTCACAAGGTGTTACTCTTATCTCCCCCATCTTGCTGCAGTGTTTCCCAAACACATCACCCCCCCCCACACACACACACACACACACACACACACACACACACACACAGGGCTCCTCGCTCAGGGGCCTCTGCTAACGCACACCAACAGTGTGTCAGGTCATCTCAGCAACCATCCGTCACTCGCTCTTCAAGCAAAACACACCAGGCCTGGGGTCAGCGGGTGTAATGGACTGACACACACGCTTGTCTTCATTCATAAAACATCCCGGATAACTCGGGGACGGACGCAGGAAAGCAAGCGGAGAAAATGAACGTGCGGCGGGGGGGGGTCAGAGCTAATTAAAAATGTCACGGAGGCTGTTTGTGACCGGGACGTGGGCCTTGCTGAGGTTCATCCGCTCCCCTCCTGGACTTGGCATCTCTCTCCGCCGAATCCTTGATGGCACAAAAGGCCCTGCGGACAGGGGGGCCCTGGCTGTAATGACATTGGAGAGGCGGGAAGGAAGCCCCACGTGCCGTGTAAAGAACCTGCAAGCCTTATTCTATTAGCTCCATCGGCCCGGAGTAATTGCCTTTACTCTCCTAAATTCACATGTAAATTTGCAACGAGCGCTGCACTATTTTAATACAATTTAGCGCCGTTTTGAACGGCCGCCAGCTCTAGGTTTTCAGGCTTAAAGGTGTACTTCCCCTCTAGGTGGAGGTGGGACGTGCCGGGGTGGACCGGCTCGCCGGGCTTGGTGGTCTTCTAGCGCACGTTACGAGCGCGTTCGGAGCGCCCCAAGCGCTGCGCTCACACACGCACGGTAGTTGCGTTGCCGCGTCATCGTGTCGCTGCGCCCAAATCCAAATGGGCACGGGCCGTTTGGCGCATTCTTTGACTGCCGCCACCTGATGCCACGTAAATGCGAGGCTGTTTATCGCAACAGCTCTGTTTGGACAAAAACACGGGAGGGTTTTTCCCAGAGCCGCAGTGAGACAAGGTGTGGTTTGTGCAGCTTTGGCTGAATTTATTTTCAAGCAGATTTGCATAAAAATGCCCCCCCCCCCCAGAATGAGAAGCACAGTCACGCACTGGTTCACACATTTGAGAGGAAGGGGGTTTAGGAGGTGCGGCAGAGATCGTCGTACTCCCTGCTTGATCCTGACTGATGCTGTAATGCCGGGGCAGCCCCGGCCACTCGTCCCCAAGACAACCGCTCACTGTCCCTGTACTGGACCGTGCTAACAGTTTCTGCTCTGAGTCAACCAGCCGTTGCCCGGGTGGGGGCGGGAGCAAGGGTGGGGCAGTGGGGAGGGGGGGTGTCCTGGTGCCATGGCTGCTGAGGGCCTCTTCACAACGGATCCCGGGCAAAGATAAGGAGCCCGGCTTCCCTGAGACCACGGGTGCCTCCCTGTCCTGTGGGAACCGGACTCTCCCCCTGTCCTCATGGGCCAAGCACTGACCCCAAACAAAAGCATCAGTGCTGCTGGCCCACCTTCCACAAGATGGTGGGTTCTGTACCATCATTTCACCATCTGGAAAAATGAATGCATAATACATACCTGCCTATGTTATTAATTGTTTTTTTAGTTTTTTTGCTTAGTTTTGTTCAGTAAGCAACATTTGTCCACCTCATTTTTTCCCTCCCTATGCAGTTCCATGCAAAAATTTGAACACCCTTTGGCAAACGAAATAGAAAATACTAAATTCAGCTTTGGCAGCAAAAAAAAAAAAAAACTAAAACAAACATTTTTATGAAAATGTTACAGTAACAGTTTATTCGATGACATAAACAGCTGTAAAAAAAAAATAAAGCTTGTGCACTTATTGACTTTGTGTACTTAGTAAAATCACAGCTTGCAGAAGGTTTTTGTGGCTGCCTGTGAGTGTCTTTGTGTGTCTGTATGATGTTTGCGCACCTCATGCTGCTGCAACCGAGAGAATTTCCCTCTGGGTTTAGTGAGCTTTCATTCATTCATTAATTCATTCATTCATTCGTGAAGAACTGGACTGTAAAACATAACTGCAACGTATACATATATACCGTGTACACATTACTTTTTCATTAAAATGCTCCAATAAAAAACAATCGGGCTGAATACAGTGAGCGGCGTAAATTTTTATGGCTTTTACCGCCTTCACTTTTCGGTGTGTAAACATGTGGCCCAAGCAGACGGCGTCAGCGGGCAGTCACAGTGGTCAGGAATGCGGTGGCCCAGCGGGCGGGTGGGCAGGCCCAACGAGGCCGACTCCTGGACACAGGGAAGCTGGACGCTTTCAGCAGGACCCCAGCTGCCCTGTAGCCCTGGTGCTGGAAGGGGGCGGGGGGGCTCTTAATTAAAGAGGCCTGAGGACGCGCGCCAAGGGGGCGGCTCCTGTCTGCCCCTCTGACCCTGGCAGGTGTGGGGGGCCACCCTGCCCAGGCTCCGGTGCCCAAGGGTCTGTCCCTGAGCGCTAAATTAATAGACCCCCCCCCCCCCAATGCAGACGGATGTATTAAAGCACAGCCCTGCGAGTCCACAGTAATCCACAAATACATACGCAGGCACATTTCCCCCTTTAAATATCACCGATACGACTGGAGCACAGATGTTATGTGGGACCGCAGGCCCTTCCACCGAGCGCTGAGCACCGCATCGGGAAGATCATCGTTCTCACGTCCGTCCGCTGGTGCGACGGAACCACGGAGTCCCGCTTCTCCCAGTTACGGCTGCTGGGTGACGCTGCCCGTGAGCGGCCTGCTGCGCGTTGGGGTTTTTCACCCTGCAGGAGGAAGGGCGTGAACAGCAGTGCTAGCCGGATACCCGATGCGCGAGAGCGGCGATTGATTTTCGAGCCGATAAATTGCTCGCATGGAAAATTGGCTAGTTAGTCACATAATTGTTTGCAATAATTTGCCATTTTAGGATATTGCCTGTAATGAATAATATTGGCCCCCCTTTCGAGACAACTACAGGTAATTTTCAAACAGAACGGCGCACCTTGATCGGGAGCTGTAGGATCAATAAGGGGCCGATGTCTTCATGGAAAACGCCGGGCTCTCGCTGCTGCCGACACTCCGGATCACGGCTGGAAACACTGCTCGCTTCAAATAAAACCGACGCGCAAAAAGAGAGATCCTGCGCCGCGAGCAATTTGTAAATTGTTATGTTTGCGAGTTTGGTTTGGGACTGAGTACAGGCTGGACGCGAGGAATGGTTTGGATGGGTCAAGGTGTCGGACTGCTTCGCCGCAGCAGCGTGTGTGTTGGTGTGGGTGTGCGGGGAGCATAAATAACCCTGGAGTTGGACCCCTTCTCAGCCATCGCTACAGCACAAGGGGATGGGGGGGTGTTGGGAGTAATGAGTGTGAGCTGTCACTGACGCTTTGTCCAGTCGATGCAGGTATTTATCAGCTGTTAAAAAGGAAAATGACAGCAACATTTATTTATATAGCACAATTTCAAAAAGAAATGCAGCTCAAAGTGCTTTGCAAGATGACAAAAGGAAAATTACAAGACAAGAGAAACACGTAGGATCAGGCAATCGCATTAAGGCACAGGTAACAGCAAAGAAAGCTGAAGTCAGATGGCCGGGAGGACAAAAAAAACAAAAAAAAAGAAAACTCCAGTTTGGCTGGAGAAAAAACTAAATCTGCCAACAGACCGCTCGGCCTCCACATAACATAGAGGTGTCTAACTCAGTCTTCTTAATGTTTATGCTTCACGTGGCGAAAACACACACCCGTGGACGCGCGCGCGCGCACACACACACACCTATAGTCATTAGATGGCTTATATGTTGTCTCATAGCAGGAACCCTTTCTGTGGAATTAAAGTCCACTTCCTGTGTGTGTGTGTGTGTGTGTGCTGTTGCTGCGGTGACCTGAGCTATGTGTGTTTAGAGGTGGTGATGCTGTCTGTGTTATCTGAGGTATGCCCACTGGAAACTCCCTGTGCTGCTTCGACTCACTGCCCCAAACACCCCCCATCCCACGATGAGCGCGCACATCTGGCCCGATGGCAGCACCGTGACTTAATGCGCTCCGGCATAATGAGGCATTAATCACAGCGGTGTGTTTTTGGAGCGCCGTGTGTTGCGTGAGCGCGTGTGCGTGTGCATATCGGTCCCCAGAAACACACATCTGATTCCACTTGCCGAGGGGAATTTCTGAGGCGGATCACACAGCTCAGCGGAGGACGGCGGTTCGCTTTTTACAGCTTTCCTCTCCGCGGCGTCGCTGCCCGGGGTGAGCTGCTCCTCCTGGGAGACCGAGAAAGCGAAGTACTTTTTGGCGTACCGACAGTCGGCCCGGAAACGCGTGTCCTAAACGTGCGATGAATAAAGTGTAAAGGTGAGCCCGCTGGACTTTAAATAATGTGCTTACTAGGGGCCCTGAGACAGCGCGGCTCACAGACGCACTCATCTGAACGTTGAAGGAAAGGGAAAAGGGAAGAATTGCCCACGAGTTTGTACTTATACCCGACAAGCCGGGGACCTGCGCGCATTATTCTGCCTCGGCAGTTTAGATGCATATCAGGCCGCGTTTGTGTGCCTGCAGGGCACCGACGAGGTTGTGTTAATGTGTTTGGTCACTGCGATCCAAAAGGGTCAACACCACCAAGGGACCTCCGACCTCCCCTTGTTGCTCTGATTCCCCTACTCCACGGGGAAGGGCGGCTTTCAAACACGTGTGTCGGCCCTCCCATCGGTTTCCCTCCCTTTTCTTACATACTTATACATATTTTTTATAATCCATCACCATTGTTGCCTCCTTAATTCAGTTTTGTTTGAAACCCCTCGGCAGCGACTCGGTGCACTCCCATCTGTTTCCCTCTGTGTCCACCGAACCGTCGAAACGCCGGGGACACTTTCCCTTTTCCTCCCTGTCTTCCTCTCTCAAACAGGAAGTCTCTCCGTTTCCGGGCTCCTGGCACTTCCTGACCCCCCCCAACCCCCCGTAAAAGACCACTCCATCCCTGTCAGAAATATTCTTCTGTGTTATGTGCCATTGATTTTCCCCCTTTATTCGCTAAATAACTTACTATTGATTGTGGAGGCAGAGTTGAGGCGGTGGCGAGTGTGTTACACAGTGCCAATACTGGGGCATTTCCACCGATTTACTGTGTCCCACAAGGCAGGAAAAAACAGCTGCAGATAGATAGATAGATAGATAGATAGATAGATAGATAGATAGATAGATAGATAGATAGATAGATAGGATTCTTTTAACCCCAGCAGTCGTTTCTGGGATTGGAGACCATGCAGCTTGACTGTATCTCCAAGTATTGTTGGGTAATAGGATGCCCCCTGTAGATGTGCAAGGTGTCACTGATGGGGGTCATGTGCTTCAAGGTGTCACTGCTTCTCCCTGCTCTTCTAATAAGTGTATAAATTCATCTCTGCAACATGCTGGGCCCTGGTGACACCGTGATGGAGTGCATCGCGCTCAGTAAATAACAAGTGGCATGTTTGCAGTACTTCCCTATTGATCAGCACCCGGGGCGTAACGCAATGGCCCCACCAGTGGGGCGGGGGGAGACGGTTTGCAGGACCGCTGCACACAGTCGTCTTTAATATGGGCCTATTGGATGGTTTGGGGTGCAGGCGTTGGGCGGTCCCAGGCCTGGGTGGGAGATGCTCAGCCTGGGCACCGCGTGGGCGTACGGCAGCTCCACCGCAGTGCAGCTCGGCTCGGCTCGGCTCTGCTCTGCCGGAGGGTGGTCCTGGAGAACGCTGCAGCTTGAACTGAGGATCTATTGACGTGACAAAACAGTTCTGGCAGAAATCGCGGCCCCCGCCGTCCTCACAACACAGAATTAAAAACAACATCTCCGGAAAGCAGCAAGAGAAAAGGCTGTGCTCAGCAACGCTCCTTCAGAGGAAACCCATCGTGCCTGAGGATGCGGCAAGGGGAGATCAATGATGGCTCCCCATCACTCCCAACCCAAGAGGCCCAAGATTATCCCCACAGCAGCTGAATGAGCCCTCTGAGCAGACACACCAGGCTGTGTGGGTCACCTCTGGGTAACTTACCTCTGTGACCCCCCCAATCAAGGAAATCCGTCTGGTTTGCGTTCAACACGACCAAACTTTTCAAAAGACGGCAGTTTGCTTCAGTTAAACGCTTATATAAACCTGAGAAAGTTCCTCAGGAAGTGCACAGCAGAGCAGTGCCCTCAGAGCACTTCTGGAACATTGATGACAAAATCCAAAACAGACCTTTAATAGAGCCTTTGCATCTGCACTTTTACGTAACACGCATTTGTGTTATTTCCACGCATTCTTTTGTCCACAGTGACTTACAGGCATTTCAGGTGTTAGGGAAACCATTCTGTTCTGAAAGCAGTTTTGCATTATTTTTATTAGACAACAGTTTTCCAGTCTCTTTGTCATCAGTTTCATAAAGACTTTCACAGATTAAAATGTTTCTTTGCGTTATTGTCACTTCTGGGTGACGTGGCGGCTTGGTGGGTGGCACTTGTCGGGTGCAAGGTGGAGCCCAGCTCAGTATGTGGGGAGTCTGTATGCTCTCACCTTGGGTTTCCCCCACAGTCCACAGGCGTGTTTTTCAGATGGTTTGTTCTCTGTAAATTGTGTGTGTGTGTGTGCGTGCAATCACGCTGCAATGGACTGGCATCTGGGAGGGAGTACTTTCATAGCCTGGCAACCACAACCACACCACTCGCCCCCGCTCAAGATGAAAAGTTCAACGATGACGGATAGAATTCTTTCACTTTTCCCCTTGTCACCCATTTCGCCGACACATTTGCTTTCGTGTTTGCATGTAGTTTTACCGCGATGTTTTTTTCTAAGCAGTTCCCTTAGCTGTCTGGTAAGGTGCAGTGAAAAGCTCAGACGCAAAGTTAAAGCAGGTTGTGGGTAATCTTCAAAACCATTTAATGTCTTGTGTGAGCGACAGCATCTTCCTACATAACTGGCGTGAAAGGAAAAGTAACGCCAAATACCTCTCCGTGAGTCACCCCGCCCCCACCACCTCCCACCTTCACCTCCCAGGGTCACTTCACTGCCATTAGAGCTGTCAGCCCACCAGCCCCAGCCTCCCTGGGGGGCACCAGTGCCCCTATAGAAAGTTCAAAGGGTAATTGGACATATCGAAGTGAAAAACAATTAAAATGTGGGATCAATATCTGCCTCCTTAATGTATTTTCAAGGGAAGCGCTCCTCTTGCTTGCCTGTGACCCTCACTTAGCTGGGTCTTGGTGTCCGGGAGGGCGGGCGTGGGGGGGATCACACACAGAGGATCTTTTTCCCTTACGGCCAGAGCGCCACCGACGGACCATTTCAGGAAATCTTGGGAAAGAACAGAGCCCCACCTTGGGTTCACCCTGTATTTACCTGTGTTGAGCGCCTGACAGCTATTGCATTTCACTCCATGCCTTCCAGACAAATGTCCACCCACCCCCAGCATCAGCAGCGGTCCTCCAGCCATCCAATCCATCCAACCCCTTCACTACCTGTCAAGGTGAGTGGAACTGGTTGAACCCTCTTAGAAAACACGCTGCTCTTCGCCCTTGTTCAAGTGGACTTCACCGAGGCCACTTTTTCGCACACGGATGCGCGTGAGCGCCTGTGAGGGGTCAGAGGTCACTTCCCCAAAACAAGAGAGCACCCCTCTGCTGGGGATCCTCCTGCATTCCAGCACTCTGCACCTGACAAGGAAAAAGTCGCTGAGTGTCAAGGGTCAGAGTGGTAAATCCCTGCTACAAAGCAGGTTGTTCCTGTCGGCGGCGTGAGCCTCGGCCTCTGGCGCAGGTGGGCACCGCGTTCACTTACCAGGAGGCTCAGTGGGGCAGGAGGACCTTCTCTCAGTGAAAAACACTGCTCAGGATGCAAATCATTTTTACTACGATTGCCAGCTAATATTTAAGCAACACCTTTGCCTGAGGTTTTACAACACGCTTGCTATGCTGCGTTCACCATTTATACAGCACAGCAGTAGCGTGCATGTGAACGCACGGAGATGTTCAAAGCCCGAGTCCGATTCAGACCCACGTCCAAATTAGCAGTCCAGGAGCTGAGACACCAGTGCTACCCGCTGTGCCACTGTGTTACCCCGATTCATGAGCATGGATTCACACTTAGGGATGGACGCCTGTCCTGCACCCTCCTCCTTCTCCTCCTCCACAGTGGTTCAGCCTAATGGAACTCTGGATTTCCATACAATATCTCAGCTGCGGTGATGACAGGGCCCTTATTCAGTTAGAAGCTTCACATCCAGCAGCTGGGGTATTTTAAGGTTGGGACTGCTTTATCATCACCTCCTCACCCCCCTCAGCCTCAGTCCTCTCTCCTACATGGCGCTGCAGACGCTCACGGGAGGCAGCATCTTACAAATCGGGCCTTTCCTTTACCGTGTTTTCCACCTTTTCCCTGCCGTATCGTATCAGTTGACCTCGGTGCATTTTTCCGAGTGTGTGTCTGTGTGTCTGCGTGCCTGTTTGTGTGGGTGTTTGTGTGCATGGGGGGGGGGGTGGTTCTGTAGTGATGGATTGTTCTTTTCCTTGGGCAAGAACTTTGAGCTCCATGTAAACAAGATGTACTCTGTTAATGGAAAATGGCAGATAAGTTGCAAATGCTGTTTGGAAGCAGACGGTGATGATTTAGAAAAAAGAAAAAATAAAAATGCTGACATACTGGGGGAGTTGATTGAATTTCTAAACAGAGATTCTTTTTTACTTATCTACTGTACTGTATATGTGGCACATATTTTGCAGATTGTAAAAAAATGTCTTTTATATTATTTACATGAATTCGCAGGCTTATTTCAAACACTGCTTTTGATGCCAGTTTTATGTCCTCCAGACGTATAAATTTAATTGAGTAGGGACGAAAATATAAAAAATAAGTAAAGTCATTGGAAACATGCAGCAAAAATGACCGAAAATTTGAACCGACTGCCAATCAGGATCTCTCAGAAGCCAAGGAATCATACATAATATAATATAATATAATATAATATAATATAATATAATATACAGTATGTTGCTATACATTGTTATTATTATTATTATTATTATTATTATTATTATTACATATAGTTATCAGAAGTTGGCACAGTGGTTACACCCATCATCTTCACACTTGGGTTTGAATCCTTTCTCCTGCTGCCGTAGCCTTGGTGAGGGTATTTGCTCTGGTCGACACAGGCAGGATCAGCCAGTTGCACCAATAAACATTTCAGATGAGTAGCCATTAATGACAACATCGAGCTGTGAAAATGTTTGTATTTATACTGAGCGGCTTAGAATTCACAATTATTTGGAGAGGTTTCCTCAGTCTTGCAGCGCCTTTGACATGGGTACATTTCTGCACAAACAGGAAGCAGTGGTCCTCTGCAGGCCTCCCATGGGCCTCTTGGTTAATGTGAGTGTGGGTGTGTGTATGTGTGTGGGGCTTGTAAACAGAGCCCACTGGCTAGGCCTGGACATTGACAGACCCGTTCAATATGATTGTCCTCCCTGCATGTGCTTGTTGTCCAACATCTGCCCCTCCTTCCATCGCTTGGCTTTCATCATTGGTGGCCAGCGGGGGTCTTAGTCCCCAGCAGGCCATTCCTGTCTTCTCCCTTCTTTCTCAGCCAGGAGTGCTCATCTGCATTCATCCCACTCGACAGCGCTACCTTTGCACCCGTCCCCTTTGACCGACCCGTGTGACACTCAGGATTCACACAATTTCGCATTTTCCAGAACAATCTAATGAGGAAGCTTCACAGGACTGAAATGACACACATTCTGAAACTTACATCTGCAGTGAATTTAATTCAGTCATTTTGACTGAATTAAATTACTGCGTCCCAAAGGGGCTTCATGCTCATGACTAAAAGTTCAGTCACTGCGATGCTGAGTAAGGCTTCATCTCAGTGATGACCAGTCCAGATGTTTGGGAACATCACGGTGATTTAGGATGTGCTTCCACCCCTCCTTATGACACAGAAAGTGTAATGCTGATGTAAACTGTACTGTTGTTGTGCACGTTTGTCCCACAACTCCCATGTTGCTCATGGGGGAACATTCAACATGGAGTCCTGTGTTAGATTAAAATCTTGTGGTTTAGGTTGCACTCCATGGCCCTTTTTTGTGAACCCAAAACCTTTCGTGCACGTAGGCCTGCCAGTCTGCTGATCCTCTCACTTTGCTATTATTTGTCATACATTAGGACGTAATCCTGAGCAAATGCTTCAGCTTCAACCCGGCAATTTAAACGATTATCTCAGCTTTTGCAAAGCGGTAAATCTGGTCTTAGACAAATCTTGCCTATCAATAGAAGACCGTGCGTTCGCGCAGCCTGAGGGCAAGAGATGGCTTCTCTCACGCAGGATCACGGGAACGCGTGTTTGAATGGTATGGACCTAACAACCTGCCGTTCACGTTCCGCATAGATGCCGTTCAGATCATCTTGGTCAAATGTTCATCTTTCGTTGGTTGTTTTGCTGTAACTTTCAGCCAAAGCGAGTCACAGCATTTGGCTTGTTTGTACTGCGTTGCATTTTATTGGATGGCTAAGGGGAAACTTCAGGTGTGACATTGTATCCTGAGCCACGGTGCTACTTGGTACAGAAATCTGGATATCTGTGTTGAGCCCCCTCTCGCTCTCGGACGATCAATAGTTTTGTTGTATATGAGCTACTGGAAGTGGGTCATTAAACCGTGCCTCTGTGCACAAGTGTGTTAAATTTGACACTTTATTTTCAGTGGAGAGATCCTGTTCTCTCTCTTCACTCTTTTCTCCCTTAGTCCCTCCCCTCACTCACCCATCCCCTCCTGTTTCATCCCCTCTTTCTCCCATCCCCCCCCCCACACATCACCTCCCTCAAGTCCAGCCCGCCTCCAAGTCTCTCTCTTTATTTCTCTCTCTCTCTGGAGATTATGAGCGTTTCTCAGCTGGGTAGCCAAGATATGAATACATTAACTCTTCCACTGCACAGGACAATGTGTATAACCTCCAGAAACTGGACTTTTAAGGAGCAGCAACTTTAAAACAATATATTTTACATGCATTTAGGGGCAGAGTTAAACATGTGCTGAAAATGCATTTAAGGCAAACCTACGCAGACAATTGCCCACATTTCGTATACTTGCATTCAGCTGGAAGTATGTAAATGGTGTAAAGTTGAAACAATATTTAGTTTGCATTGCACCGGAGCAGTGTCTTAAATCCAGGTCAAGAACGGCGTGAAAAAGTTGAGAAACTGTTGCAGCGGAACCTCACAGAAAAGAGGATTCTGGAATTTGGCTCCAGCCAAGATGTCAAAAAGCTCCCCTGATTCTGATGACTAAAATAATGTTTCTGCGGTTTCATCTGGGTTGGCAGACCACTTGGACGCCGTATCTGCAAACAGTGTTTGTTCAGTGAGAGTCAGAACCTGTCTTACATGTGCAGTTTCTGTCCAAAAATCTTACAGCAGCTACGATGAGCCATTCGCCACAGTGGTGCATGTGCAACCCACGTCAGGTTGGAGAAGAAACCACTTACTGGAGATCAACTATTTCTTCTTTCCTCTCAGCTGTTTTCTGCCAAGTGAACTGGAAGTTGTGTTGAGATCTTCAGAAAAGGATTATGAATTCAAATATTCCCTGGAGGAAAACACGTGCCGAAATCAGGTGACGTCACCTCCTTCGTACATTTCCGGCAATTACAACTTCTGCTGTTAGCATCTCGATTCTCTCTTCACCCCGACTGGATATTTCAGCCATTATTAGGTGAAATATTCACATTGCAATAGATCTTTCCCAGGCAACAGAAAGCATAAATATAGGCTGGAAAAACAAGCATAACTGCTAGTTGGTGCTGAATTAGGCTAAAAATGAATGCTATAAATCCTGTAACTGTACAGTCTGATGCCAGGATTCTTATAATTATAATTTTCTTATAATTTTAATAATCTTATAATTATATGGAACATCACCACAATGACTTCTTTACGTTGCATCGCTATGCGTCACCCCGTTGCTGAAAAGCAGCTTATAGAGACGGCCGTGTGTTATTAATTTTATAGTGTGCCAAAAATTTTGCTTGCTGTGACTTATTACACTGCAGCACTTTATAATCCTGCACAAAGTGTTGCATTCGCCTTTGTTATGCAATCTGCCATGTTTCACCGCGTGCCAAAGCTCATCGCCCCTCCGTATCAATGAGCAGCATCGGCCTCATCAATATGTAGAGATGCTGTTGCCGTAACCGAAAGCCAAGCTTTTCACCCGATACGAAAACTGCTACTTTCACCGAGGAGGAACTAAACAAAATGCTCTTTGACTCTTACCCTCTTCCTGTCCAATTCCTTCCCCATTTTATTTTGGGTGCGAGGCTGCTGCCCAGGGTTGGAGGGATATTGCACACACCCACGGGAACGGAGGCGAATCCAGCAAAATGGCCAAAATACTGTCTTCTGCTCTGGCCGCTGCAGCTGGCTGTGTTTTGTTGACAAAAATTTCCCTTTTGTGGCGTAATGAGAAGCAAGAGAAGCTTCCTTTTCACAACTGGCAGGAGATGCTGCTGCGAGCAAAGTGTTGGTGTTCTAGCTGACTGCATTACTTTTTTCTGTATTACCGGTGCATCTGAGACTCTACATCTCGTGCCATGAGAGCAGCCTCTCTGTTCTGGGTTGGTGTTGCTATCCAACGCCAGTACGGTGTGAGAGCGGGATCATTACCCTGCCGAGCCGCGGCCTGTCAGGAATCTCACCGTTTCCAATGAACACATGCCGGGAGAACAGAATGTGACCTGTTGCGCTGTACTTGGCACACAGATTGATGGGGTGACAGCCTTCTCACTGCTGGACCTGAGCTTAATTCATATAACATCTGCAGAACGGGCCTGGGGGGGGGGGGGGCACTGTATCTGGGAAGAGCTCTAATTCAAGGACCATAAAGTTTTAGGAGAATACATAACTTCCATAGCAAAGCTTAAATATGACCATTCTGGAGTCAGTGTAGCTGCAAAAAACCACAACAAGCCGCTTCTGGAGGAAAAAAAAACACACTTTCAGGTAATGCATTAAACTTTCCTTTGATGGAATTTTTTTTAAAACAGCTGTGATTTAATTTTTTTTTGCCCAAAACACACCTTTGGGGTGCATTGGTAAAATCGTCCAGAATGACTACGGCAAGCAGCTATTTCAGCACAATGAGTTATATTGAATGTGAGTTACTTACAAAGTATTCGTTTTTGATGGGGGCCTTTGAAATAACAAGGTGATAACTACATATTTTGGCTACAATTGGGCCTGAAGGCTTTTTGGTCGAAAGGCCGTGTCCCTGGGCGCATTTTTTTACTGGCAGCTTTTTCTCACCCTGAGGCAAGAATCGCAGTCCTTTCTGCAGAACACTGCTTGAACGCCGCTTGAAAAATATTGCTGGGTCACCTCTCCCACCTGCTGCAAACAATGCCTTTTTTGAAAAGAGGGACTCGAGGGCTTCAACCTACGAGGAAACCTGCACGGCCCAAGCAAACGCTTTAGTTCAAGTAGCTAATACGCTGTGTCAGGTGTAAATGTTTACCTCATTTTTTTTTGCTAGTGAAACAGCTGCCCAGTAAAATGTCAAAAAATCCAGGGCCTCCAATTGCTCTCTCGTGTTGTGACACTGCAATGTTTTTTTTCCTATTGCTTGTCTAGAACATTCCATGTGTCGGGTCACCTTTTCTCCTCCCTCGCGCCTTCAGCCGCACCGCTTTTTAATCATTACTCGACAACAGAGAGCGGACGCGCCGTAGCCGTCGACGGCCCCCTGCTGCGGTTCGGGCTGTTTTTGAAATGTGGGGAAAAAAAGCAAAGCGGCACGGGCGGGAAACAACAATGGGGAAATAACAGCATTCATGATGCCGTGTGCCGAGGTAAAAATCCTGTTCAGCCCGTATTCCAGACATACTTCTCTTAATCACATTAGCTGGAATCCCCTGCAATAAAATCTATAACTGCTGTGTATTAATCTGAAAATCCCGTTATCGCTGCTATATTAATGTGAACCATCTGCCAGGGATTGAGGTGGAGGCGGAGTCCCTCTGCGTGCCTGCTGCAGTCCTCAGTGCGTCCGGCAGCCTGGCTTCCTCCTCTCATTATCGCCGGGTGACAACGGGTTCGCATGCAGCCCCCGGGTCCGTGGGGCTACAGCCGTAGCTACGTGTTCAGGGTTGGACGAGGTCGGCGTCCGGCAGGAGGCCGACGGTGATGAGAACTTCTGCAGAACCACCTTCTCGCAGGGGTGTCGGCTCTCTGCGGCACATCGAGAGCTGGGTGGCTTTTTTCGCCCGCTTGCCACTGATCCGAGGGACCCTCGTCCCCTCTTACGGGCAGCAGTCACCCTGAGCTGCGGCAGAAACAATCCTCTTTAGCTAATGATCGCACGCCCATGTGTAAACGCATCCATCCCTTTAACACAGCTGCCACTGAGCTCCTCAAGGCAGCGTCGCGTTGGTGGGTGCTGGGTGGGATGGAGGTGAGGTTTTCCATATCGCTTATCTTTCAAACCAACGTTACCCCCAGCCACACTGACAGAAATAAAAAAAAAAAAAAAAAAAAATATATATATGTTTGATTGCCCCCAAGTTAGTGCGCTAAGCATACGGCAGCACTTCAGCAGGGGTGCCCTAGAGTGTGTGAGAAGGGGGGAGGGGGGAAGTTAAGTTCAAAACAAAATAATATTGAACTCAGCAGTATTCAAAAAAGGAAATGCAGTTAAGTTTTGATATGTTGCTTTTTCGTAAGTAGCTTTAGGCTGGAGGCATGGAGGAAGAGATAGATGTCGGGAAGAAGGAGGAACGGAGGGTTTACCTCCTAGATCTATCCATCTCCTCACTTTCGTTTGCCGCCCACCCCCTCCTCATCCCCCTCCAACCTCTTTCTTCATCTTTTAAACTTCAAGGTGGCAGAGAAAGAAAACATGTCATACGCTGGGAGCAGAATCTTGGGAGGCCGGCGCTCGGCGCGTTCGGGGCCTTGTCTTAATGATGGCTGATCAGCTCGGTGCTCCGCAGCTCTTCTGCCTCCTCCTTTCAACATCGATTCATTTATTATTTTTTCCATCAGGCACTTGTACAGCCACCCGTGATTCTTCCGTCTTCAGCAGTTTAACTGTCGCCCCGGGGGCCTCACCTGAATCCCGCGCCAACAGTTTGCCATGATGGCTGACAGCTGCCTGAATAATAAATCCTCATCAGGCCCCCGAATAGATGGGGAAATCCAGCGAGCGGCGTCTTCGCTAATGGAAATCACCCTGCCATTTTTTCTCTGCCTTGCTGGGATACAGAGGACAGGGTCCGCATCCTCGCTTGTGGAGTTGGGGCTGGCGGATTTCATGCTGTCCTGTGAGTTTGACACTGGCCACCCTGACACCTGTGACAATATGGACTAACAGCGTGACAAGTGCAGAACCGACCCGCCGAGCAGAAGGCTGATAACAAAACTCACTATCATTCTCTGCCATAAGGCTGCGGTGATGATGCGAGAGGGCTTCCCTGGAATAATGTGTAAAAGTATTTATTGACTGGACTCCACCATCTTTTTCGCTCCGTAGCTTTAGTGCAGTCAGGGTGGAAAAAAAAAAAAAAAACTACTTTTAAAAGACATGGAAAAAACATTTCATAATAAACTGTAAAAACTGAAATTGTAAATGACTTCAGCGAGATCATTGCACTGTTTACTACATACACTGTGTTGCTAATTATTGCTGGTCAAAGTGTGTTGTAGTTGCATGATGGGTAATGGGGAGTCCCCACTCACAGATGTGCAAGATTTCACGATGCCACCTGGCTGGATGCCCCGCACAAGGCCGCTCTGTCTCCCTCTGTTTGATCTTTGAAGTTGTGCAAAAAAAAGCCGGTAGAAGAACTGTCCTCACTGCGGTGGACTCGCCTTAAACCCAACGCCCACCTCCACCCTTGCCCCTTCAAACAGCTCTTTGAGAAGTTCTAGGTCTGAACATGAGAGAGGTCAATGGGGGGGAGGTTGATGACCGCAGGAGGGTGTAAAGTAGAGGGAGTTTTACTGTGCAAGATTGTTCATTTAATTGTCTTGTTCACTTAATCCACAAAATCCACAAAAATAGTGTTGCCACAAAACAGTTGTCAGTAGCTTATGGGATCGAGGCCCTTTCCTTAAGTATAGACGGCTCACAGACTCTCAGCTCTTTCTAGAGCCACTGTGACCCGAGCGTTGGACCCCCAGCCCTTAGACAAACTTCCACAAATGAGCCACTGACACCATCTTGCACCTTTTCCAGCTTGTCACTTGCCTTGCCTGGGGTATGGATCCCACAGCAGTGTGCTGCCTTCCAGAACTTTCTCTTTCGGTGCACAAAGTGAACTAAGCAGTGAGAAATCCCCAGTGATTCAAAATAATTTCCTCTGCAACTTTTCCCCTCTTTCCTTCCCTTCTCGTTCTTGTGCTTGAGAGCACCCCCCCCCCCCCCGCTGTTGCCCCATCCCCCTCTTTTAGACTCGCTCTCTTTTCCGTCTTCCTCTCCCCCTCTTTCCTTCTACCCCCCTTGCATCACGATCCCCTGGTTTCTGGTCCCCTGCCTGCAGCCACCGTGTCTGCAGCTGTCTGAAGTGGGGCCGTTTGTTCAGGCTCCCTCCCTAACCCCAGTCAATAAGGACAAAGCAGGCAGGTTGTACTGGGTCTGGAGGATCTCTCTCCATCTCTTTCACACACACACACACACACACACACACACACACACACACACACACACACACACACACACACACACACACACACACACACACACACACTCCCCACTCTCAGGTTGTCACAAACCAAATAGAAGTAAGTAAAACTGCACACTAACCTCTCTGCATTCTAAGGGGGAAGCGACATGTCAGTTTGCAACCCAGACTGGAAGTTTGCAGGTTTAAGTCCCTCCTGAAGAGCCCTTCAACAAGATATTCATCCCCAATTTATACTGCCCAACAGCACAAATAAACTCAATAAATACTGACTTCCTTTTGTACTATAATATTTACTACATTCTGCCATTTCCTTTGTTCTTTAACACACTGAAGCATTTAAACTGGAGTTAAGCAGAAAACAGAAGTGGACGAAGACAAGCAGCTGTGCAGAAAACAGACCGCTTTCAGGGCAAAAGCGCATATTTGCGACTGTATTTTAGACGCACCCACGGATGGTTAAGTGGTGTAAATCAAAGCAGAGTGACAGCGCTTGGAAAAGTACCAAGTCACATGCAGACACTGCAAGTACACACACACACACACACACACGCACGCAGGGATAGACGCCGCTGAAAGAGAGCGAGGACGCAGCTCCAGGCCCGGCTTGACTGGCTGCTCACTAACTCACCAGGGAATCTTCTAAACTCGGCCTCGGCAGCAGCAATGAGAGTAATTACGTGGCCGCCGATGAGTCCGGGGTCTGGGGGTCATGCTTAGCAAATGGACCTAAAAATTTCGGGCCTGGGATGAAGAGAAGAGATCGGTACGGGCTCTGAGGGGAGTGAGATTGAGAGGAATGTTGTGCAGAAGAATGTCCCACGCAGACGGATGCACTGAGCCCCGGGACCCTGGCAAAGGAAGGAAACGCCGTAGACTTTGCAACTGGGCCTGCAGAGACGGCCTGGGGCAGACAGCATGGAACAGGCAGCCTGGAGCTGTGCGCTAGTGTACAGAACGCACTCTCCACAGCACCTTCAGGTGCAGCATCGCACGTGGCCAGCAGGCAGTGAGGCGCTGATGTGAACCGCAGAACAACGATATGGACAAAAGCATCGGTCGAACATCAGAATGACAGCACGGACCTCAAACAGGAATGACTGACGTTTTAGATATCATGCACAATGTGTCAAACGGACATGCAAAGATCCAAAACATGAACTTAAACATCACAGCAGTCCTTGTTTTTTCGGACAGCAGAGGACAGGGCAGACGTAGAGGTGGACCCTGCTGGGTTCAGATCCTTTCAAGTGGAATATGAGTGTCTTCCATCAGTCTGTACATTTGTACTTTAATGCCACACACAATAAATGGGACTGTATGTACTGTATTTAAAGTTTATTGCTCCATGTGTGGGCAACAGGGCAACCAGACTGTAAGGTTGTGAGTTCAAGCCCCTCTCACTGTTACTGTCAATTGATATGGTAAGAATACCCTGTTGTGTAAATGATGTGAGCTGTCTGAGGAAAAAAAATCATCCAAACATACTAAGGAAATGGATAAGAATATAACAATGGGTGAATACATAAATTATACGATTAAAATTTGTACCGCAGTACAGTACGGACACCCCAGTCGGTGGCAAGCAGCCGTACTGCGTCAGGGTTGTCCAGGTCCTTGTGGTTCAGGCAGAATGCTGATGGTCAGGAGAAGGTGAGCACACCCACCTCTTCTACTGTCATTGCAGTTCAGTCGGGGTGGTATTCCAGAGACTCATCCAGGGGCAGAAGCATCCATGATGGGGATGGATAAGTCAGATGGTTGTAGGGTCACAAGAGACCTCCCATGCTCGTCATTTGTGTTCCAGTTAGATGCAAACCTAAGCGTTACAGTGCAAATATCTGTTTGTACTGGCCAGCTGCACAGACAAAGGGCAGAGGATGGAGAAGATGGACCTTTTCTCCAGGCATCAGCTTCTTCCTCTGCTCCTGTAGCCCCATCAGACCACAGCAGCAAGCAGAACCACTTTAGTGGGCCTTATGTGGCTTTGGTGTTGTTATTATAGATATTAAGAAACGTGAAATCAAATTCAAATTCAGTTTTCACTGAAGGTCAGAAAGTTTTCTGTTGGCCATTTATGGTAGAATTTTATCACAAACGAACCCCTTATATAAACCGGTCTTGGTTTCAGCGAAAATAAACCACAGAACTATGAGAAAATAAGCAGTGAATACCTGGTTAGAGCTGGGGCGCGTCAGCTGAGGTTCACAAGCTCTCTGGGCTCTGGGTTCAGTAAGGGTGAGCGTCCTGTCCTTCTGTGGGTCGTAATCATGGCGTTTGCTTTGCAGGTGCTGTGGGGGTGACCGTGTCGAGACCCAGGTCCACAGGAGATGCGCCGAGTTGAAGGTGAAAACTGCAGAACGCATTCAGTGAAGGCGGGTAGAAGTTTGCCTGTTTTCATACCATACCCCCATCCCCAGGTACACAATCAGCCCTGTTGAGGAACATGCGTTGACCAGCGAGGGTGGGGTTGCTATAAATCAACTGCCAGGTATTCAAATCTATTCCAATCCAGAACCCCCTCCCACCACCACCACCACCCCTATCACTGGCACAATGGCAGACAGTAAGGGTTAACACCCGGCACTGGGAGAGGGCCAGGCAGCTGGCCAGCACTGGTCATAAACACAGAGGCCTGGGGGTCTGTGTGCCAGGGACAGTGCAGTGACTCACAGAGCATAAATCCTTCAGCGGGGAAGCGGCCGTTAAGGGGACAGCAGTGCTGAGGCCTCCCCTCACCGCATGGGGTGGATCTTCTGAGTGCCGCTCAGAATCCTGGCACCACTGTCTAACCAGGGAAGTCATCCCCGAGCTAATAACCCCTCCTGGTTTACAGCTTCACATACTCTGCCTACAGAGAACCTGCATGTGCTGCACCGCTGCGGTTTCACCGCACTCCCAAACGCAGCAGGTCAGCAGTGTTAGCGTTAAACATCCATCATGGCCACGTTTTCCGCACTATTTCATGCACGGTGTAAAGTTCACTGCCATAAAAAAGAATAGTCGCAAAACAAAACGTGACTTTTTGTTGCCTGAAACTGAAACAAACAGCAAGCAAGTTGCATAACCGGAGATGTGAGCCAGAAGCAGGGTCAGCGTGTATCTGGACGTGTGATTAATCCTGCGGTCGAGTGAGCTCACTTTACGCTTTCCTGCACTTAGCCCGGCTGCTGAACAGCACCGGCACGGCCAAGCGGCGGTCCCTCCCCGCTGAACGCGTGGACCCATCTCCAGAGAACCCGGGCGGCATACTAAAGCACATCTTACTTCTATTTTAGAGCCCACTTTATGACACGGTGCTTTTAACACCATTCTTCAATGGCCATGGAGCATTGCGGGATTTTGGCCCTGCTGAGTTTTTCATTAGGTCACGATGGTTCAGCATTAGTATTACACGTTGCTTTGTTAAAGGAAGAGAATGTAGCAAAAAAAAAAAAAATCTGTGCGGACATGTAGCTTTCATCTCCGGCTGGCACCGATGAACCAATGCTGTCCACCAGAAGCATTAATATTAACAGTTTTTATCTGCATTTTTCCTTTGGCAGATGTGTCCCTCTAAAATAAACTCCTGTAAATAATGTGAGGTATCGATGTGGTGTCAGATACATTACAGTGTAGCGAATGTAATCGTTCGCCCATCTGAGCAACGTGATACACAACCACATAAGATTTAGGTGAGTCACAGATGACCTGAAACACTTGTCTTTGGACTGTAGGTGGAAACACGGGGAGAATGCCAGGCGACATAGGCCAAGGAGGGATTCGGCCCACATCCAGGTTCCGTGGGACAACAGCTCTGGGTGTTGCACCCCTGTGCCTACCACCTGTAAAATGTTTGTACACTAGGCAACTTACGATTATCTAACAATTTATACAGTATGGCAATTTCTTCGTAAGAAATCCAAGGTTAGTGGACAAGGATACTGCGGCAGGAGCAGGGATCCAGACCCGAGTGCTCTGAGCGCAACACGACAGCTCTAAACCACCACGTGTCCCACTGGCCTCACAGACACACGTCAGCCATGACCAGGAAACTGACACCGAAAATTTTTCATTTACAAGCAGAATATCTGGATTATTACACATGGCTCCATTTCTGATCTAAGCAGCATGCGCTTAAAAATCATAAAATGGAAGTCTGAATGGAAAACAAAAACGACCAAATTCTCAGATGAACTGACGGACCGGACTGTTAGCCACTCCTTTTATAATAGTTTGTCATAGCGCAGGTACTTTGATCTGACCGTTTAAAAATGAATTCATTATGAGGTGGGGAATTTTGGACCGAACATCCTCGTGCGCAACTGCTTCCCCAGCAGCTCCTTTCACGGCGGGGGCTGTCCTGCTGTAAAGCAAAGGCACATAATCAATAAGATTATCACAATCAATCACATAAGCATAATCAATCACGTAATGCGTAGACTGCATTCAAATATTCAGCCGCATGAAGGAGTGAAACTACTTGAAGTCATTTGTCCTGCATTCCCCTCATCGGGGGCCACCGTGAACCTACTGGCTGCGGTCGCAAGTCCTGGACCGGGGGTGACGCCTTGTTGAGGTGGACCATGGGATCACGGTGACGAAGTCTGAGTAACGGGGGGGCACCTCTTTCCCGTAAATGGCGTGAGGAGGCCACCATGAGACACGTGCTCTCATGGTATTCTAATCACATCGGTGTGAAATATCGCACGGGAGAAGAAGCTGGACGGTCAGGCTTGCTGTTCCGTTGCTTTGCGTTGAAGCAGAAGGGAAGGGGATAGGTTTCTGTTCCCGTTCTCAGGCGGGGTCTCGTTGAAGCCCTGGCCGTGACAGTCCTGCCCCCTCCAGCGCCAGGGCCACTACAGTCCACCTCCTCTTTGAGCAATCGTGGACAAAAGCACACACACACACACACACACGCCCACACGCTTCCTCCCAGCTGAGTCACGTTTCAATGGGCAGAAAAGCAACTCCAATTTACACTTGCATAGACTCCGTTTAACCGCCTGTCTTCATATCACAGTCATATTAGTGCTCCCGTGCCAACCAGCAACCCTGAAAACACTGCCAAAGCAAAACTTGGGCCCCACCTCAGCTGGAAGGCGGTGTGTGAGACGTAATCTTAGTCCTGACTCCTGCTTTCTCTACGCAGTGACTGTAAACACACGTGTGGAAGCCAGGAGGCCTCTCCTGATGGGGAAGGATGCCCTGAAGGAGTTAAATGTGTGTGTGTGTGTGTGTGTGTGTGTGTGTGTGTGTGTGCGTGTAGAGAGGCCGTCTACATCCTGGCAAGCTCCAGTTTACACAGATGGAGCAGCTCGCTGGATAAACCACAGAAAATTCCTCCCACTGTCCAAGTTAGCACTTCTCAGAGAGAGGAGGCAACCCTCTGAACCAGACCTGAGCAGTGGAGGGCAGAGAGCCTTCCAGTCTGGAGAGGGGCTGAGCTGAGGGCGAGACGTGATGTGAGTCAGAGGAGGAGGTCAATCGCAGCTTCGATCTGGCCTTGCTGCCTCTTAAAAATACTTTGGCAGACGTCATTTGTATGATCTTACATGGTACCATCTGACATTGACTCAATCAGACTTTTTGCTTCACCCCAGCAGGCCATCGCAGTGGACACACACACTGGACGGCCATGACAAATCTGTGCCAAAGAACCCAACCCCCGTAACCCTCCAGCTCGCCATTTTCCCTCCATCTCTCCCCTTACACACAGCAGTCATCTCCACCCTCGACACCATCTCGGGCCTGTGCGCGGTCCCCAATCGGCACACTACCTCCACAACGGCCACCACGTCCACCACGTACCCCCCGGCTCCATTTATCGTCCCCACTCCGCATCCCTTTAGGACCCTCCCTTTAGTTCCTTACCTTTGCTCGCTTTATTCTTTAGCCACTACCCTAAAACCTTTGGAAATGCAGACAGACAGAAGATAACACTTCTGTAAACTGATTGCGGACTTCCTTGTTCGGTCTGACTAAACCTGTTTGAATGCCCTCAGGCTACATTATTCCCTCAAGTAATGTGATGTCGATGGAGACGGCACCGAAGACAGATTTCTGTCTTGTCTCGCAGTGACACACACAAAGCTGTTTTCCATCGACTCTCCCGCAAATATTTACTGGTACGGAGCTGCTTTCTTATAAAAACCTCTCGTGCCCTCGGGCTGTCCCCATTAAGCATCCGGATATGACCCCGCGTGAACTGGCCACTCGCATATAAATGGGCAAAACGCTCCACGTGTAAAAGCAGGTTTGGGTCTGCAGCCCATCTGGATCTGAAAGCCGCGCTGCGGTCGAGCCGCACCACGGCTTTCAGATCCAGATGGGAGCTGGCAACTCGTGGGTTAACGCGAGCGCTCTCTGTGATCGTCTGCTCGCGCCTGGCAGCAGAAGTTTGCATGCTGTTGGAAAATGAATCAGTGCCACAGGGCTGTAAAAAGAGCCATTTCGGAGGAAAAGCCCGAGTTAACCTCCCTGTCCCGCTTCTACTGTACGCTAATGAACTGCTGTCATCGTCAGAGAAGCAAGAGGATGCCTGCAAGCTGTTTAACCCCATAAAGCCACAAACTGAGGCAGAAGGAGGGAGAAAGGGGGATAGGGAGGGGAGGGAAGGGAAAAGTAACGGCCAATGCTATGGGGAATCTATGTGTCTGTGTGTTTAAAAGAAGAATGGGAGAGAGGGAAATTTGAGCGAGCTGATGATGCAAAAGGAAGGTCAAAAATGGGGTGAGTCAGTTCGGAAAAAAAGAATAACAAGGACTTCGCTGAGAGAGAACAGCACGGCTCCACCAAAAGTGTTTCTGTAATGAATACTATATGAGGCCTTAAGCACGTCTCGGTGCTAATATAACGTCCGTTGTTATTAAAAGCAATGCACTTAAGAATTATTTTATGGTGAAAATAATCAACGGCTGAGTTCAGAACCTGGTCTCTGGAGGAGAAGAGCAGATTTTTTAAAAGAATTTATTTGGTTTGTGCTGGTTATTTGTGAATTGCTGTCGGTGGGTCATGGCAGCAACTCTTGGATCCTAGAAGCCTGGTGTCCGCTGGGAGTGAAGAAAGCCGGTGGGCTGAAGGAAGACCTCCAAGCAATGCTTTTTGTCAGGTCTCCTGATTTAGATGAGAGGTGCCAGCAGGTCAAGAAGGCCACAGCAAAGGTGCTTGCTGAGGTGAAAGCTGGGAGGAGTGTGAAGACACCCTGGAAATGAACCGTTGGGTGGGCTCGGTATTATTCTGGCAATCCTGGCAGCAGATTGGGATGGACAGCGGGACCACTTCTGAGGAGACTGTCATGCAGTGGAAGGAACTCTTTGAACATCACCGCAACCTTGTAGAATTTCCCTCCTGTCAGGAGGCAGTAGTGGATGAAAACCCATAACTTAGTAAAGTCTCTATAGTTGTTTGAGGTCTCCGTAGCGGCAAGGCTGGAGGGGTGGATGAGATTTGGTCAGAAACGTTAAAACTAATGGACAGTGTCAAGATATCGGGGCTCATATGCCTCTGCACTGTTGCGTATAAAGTAGGCAATGTACCTCTGGATTGGCAAACTGGTGCAGGTGTCTACATTCAGGAAAAGAGGCCAAAGTTTGTGTTCCAGCAACATGGGGGTTACACCCCTCAGCATCCTTGACAGAGGTTATGCCCGAATATTGGGAAAGGGGCTTCACCTGAGAGCTGAGCTTCTGACTCTGGAGAAGCAATGCAGATTTTGTGGAACAGTGTTCCAATCTCCTTAGCACAGATGTTTGATAGTACATGGGAATATGCTAATCCAGACTATGTTTCCAGCAAACTTGGAAATGCAAATAACTGCATGCTTTAGCTCATGCTATGAGATCTGCCACTGGAATAAGTGATACAAAAGCCACAAATGAGCAGCGCTTGCTCCCTGTGTGAGCGCAGTGCGAGTTGCGTCCATATTCTCGGCCTTAAGTCAAACCTATTTGATGCTGGCGTCAAACTCCGCCAAGGTTGTGTTTAGTCTTGACTCCCGTTTGTGATTTTCACAGGCAGGATATCCAGATGCAGTCGCAGCATGGATGGTATCCAGTAAGGGGAACAAGGGGTGGCGTCTCCGTTATTCGTAAGCAATGTTGTCCTTTTGGCCTCATCAGTCTGTGACCTTCAGTCCGCACGCAGGCAAGTGTGAAGTGTCTGGGATGAAAATCAGCACCTCCAAGTCAGGGGTCATGGTCTTTTATTTAAAAAGAGTGGGTCGCTCTCATCATGTGAGAAGCAACTGGCCCTAGAGAAGGAGTTCAAGTATCTTTGGTTCAAAAGTGATGGGAAAGGGGAATGGGAGATCGACTGGCAGATTAGGGCAGCATCAGCATTTCTGCAGGCACTCTACCAGCCTGTGGTGATGAATTGGCAGCCGAATCTCTCGGTTTACCACTCGCTCTACATCCGCCTCCTCTCCTGTACTCAGGAACTTTTGGTAATGCTCAAGAGAATGAGACTGTGGACACTGGTGGCTGAAATTGGGTATCTTTGCAGGATTGCTTTGCTCATTCTCTATTACAGGATGAGCTTTGAGGTTCTCATAGAGTTGCTGGCCATTTGGATCAAGAGGAGCCTGCTGAATACCCCCTTGTTGCCTTCCAATGGACACACACCAGACACATCCTTCCGGCAGGCAACACCTGGACAGACTCAGGACCCGCCAGAGTGATCACATCTATTGGTTGGCCTGGGAACAAGCAGTGATCCTCCAGGAGGAACTAGAGGCTGTTGCTGTTTTGCCCCCTCATATACCCAGGTATTTCACAAGAACAGCTGAAACACCTTACCCAAGTGTATTGTATAAAACCTGAAATACAGTTCTTAAGGTTAAAAGTCTGTTTTTGCTAACATGCTACCTGCACCCTTGTACATGACAACCTTGTTGCATCGGTTTGGAGCGTTTCATGCCTGGGAGTCAATCTGCCAAGTGGCCACTCGTACCAGTTTCCCCCACGCATCTTCATGACCGCCCATGCTCAGCCACATCCAGAGACCCTTTCATTGCCTACTAACCCCGCTCCTCCCTGCCACCAAAACTTCTGTTTGCGCTGTTCCCTCACTCTGCATTGCTCCTGCATACTGACATCCCGCTTATTCTAACATCCCGGTGTGGTGGGACAAGATTTAGGTGCAAGTGTGTATGCTTGCACTGTATGAGGGTGTGGGAGGTTCACAGCTGTGGTACATGGCATCAATGCGCTGCTCCATTCCAGTCAAGGCCCCTTTCTTCCCTTTCCGCTTAGTGGCCCTTAAAAATGTTCCTCAACTTCATTAGCTAATGTAGTGCTTAGCATTACTGTCGCAGGAAAGTTCATTTCAGGTGACCTTTATGGGGGAGGTGTTATATATATTTTTTTATTATTAAAATATATTTGATATTCCCTGGAAAATTCAATCAGACTTCCATGCTAATGAAGCTACTTGTTTTGTTGCGAATGTCACACATTGAATAAACCACAAATAAAAAAAAAAATTTTAATACCAAAACAGACTGCGTAAGGAGTGTTAGGCTTAATCGTGGTTGAAATCGGAAACATGTATCTTAAAGGCTGTTTACCGAAGCTCCACGTGCTGCTTCTGCTTTAATAATGTCGAACTAAAATACATAAACACCCTGAGAAGCTCTGTTAAAAATTCCGAGTTTTATAAATGGGTCAAAAACTGTAAGTTGCTTCTGATAAAAGCATCAGCTATGCAGCAAACTAATAATAATGTGGCTTGGGAAGGAGGGTGGGGCCTGGACTTCCTCTTATAAATATGCATTCTTAAATTCACAGGCACATAAAGCTCCCATGTTGAGGTCGCCTTGGCTACGCTGCCAAGTTTTCCGAATTAAGTCATTACCAGCACAGTGTGACTTGGGCCCTAATTATTTCAGACTTTATAATTGAATGGGAACTCATTGATCTGTAGTTAGAAGGAAATGGTTCTTTTCATTGCCTTAATATAAATTGCCACCACATCCATCTGCATCCATAATATCAACCCCCCAACTTCTCCCACTCCCTCTACACCACGACCAAATGCCCTCAGCCCTTGTGCCCGGTGTCCCTGAGTAGGATATTAAGCAGGTATCTAGAAATCTACCATATTGTACCATCACACCTCTCTGGTGTTCATTATTGGAGGATGGCTTTTCATCTGAACCTGCACAGACACAAAGAAGGAATCCAAGGAAGCCCTATTGATCAGGTGTTCTCTGATCAAGTGTCTATCTGACCCACCAAACATTTGCATGCTGATGTATCTACTAAAGGCCTTAGCTGAGCAATCGCTTCAAAATCTCGATTAGGGCCTCCTTACCTCCCAGCAGGGCAACATAGACTGTTTCCCCAACTTCACTTTGTGATGAATTCGTCTCTGGATGCTCATTGCTGGAAGAGAACGACAGGGCAGGAGGGTTCAGCAAAACAGAGAAAGACAAGAACTCGGGGTATAGAGGCAGAGAAAAGCTGAGGGGGCAGTTCCTCAAATCTGCAGGTAAAACACTAGTGAATTTGTCATATTTGTTCAAAGAGGACCAAGTCTGTGTCAAGTCCAGAAGGAAACCCATTCTCTGTAGTCTATGGCTTCGTATTGACAGGTCATCATTATCTTCACATTTGTGCTGTTTACTGTGAATGAACCCTGGGGACACTGTTCCCTTCTCTTTACTCACAGATAACCAGTTACATGCATGCTTTTAAATTAATATGTAAACTATTTTGTAAATAGACTTCACTAAAAGGTGTGTATTGCTACTCAAACCAGATCAAAGTGCAGAGCTTCACCGCAGGTGGTTGAGGACGGTTCAGTTGTCCAAGGCTGACGGGAAGGCAACGAGCAGTCGGAGATTCGGGAAGAAACAGAAATGCCGTGGATCATTTTCGTGCCACCAAAGGGTCAATAATGCGCGGTCACTCAGTACTTTCTGACACCTCATGCTTGCTGCCATCCCTCACGCACAGAAATTTCCAAGTTACTGAAAAAGAGCAGAAAATACACAGCTGGTACTTGTTATCAGCCTGGAATTCATTGTAAAATTACAACCTTTTTTAACTTAACCGCCTCCAGCCTTGCCCACTGCCCCACTGCAATCCCTCCACATTTTTCAACAAGTTTTCCAAGAAGTTCTGTCTGCTGGGGGGCGAAAGCAGGGCAGAACAGAGCACATGGCCACTCAGCGAGGCATCTGATTGGCTCAAGGGAGTCAGGTGACACGAGGTGTTTTAACTACATTGTATGTGCCGAAGGCCTGACGTGCAGCGGTGCTTCCACCATAACAGAGGTACTGCTGCCCTACAGGCTCCAGGGCAGGGCGCTTGCCAAGTGCCTGCAAGTGGCTCGGCTGAAGTGTGTGTTTGTGTTTGTGGAGGATCCTCCGAGTCTGTGGCCTGTGGGGCGGATGAGTGGGTGGGGGAGCAAGTCAGCGATCTAACAGAGGTCTTGTCTAGACTCCGTAATGAACCTGTGGTCTGAGGTTGATCCATAGTGCGCCAGTGATGGAGACATGCCTGAACGCCGCCTGGGCCCTGGGTGGAAGAGGAGGGCTGCACCCTGAGAACCGCCCTCTCGGTGCCCATGGGAGTCTGTCTGTGTGTCCGCTGGACATTATCGGTCTTCTCTGCAGAAGTGCTTCCAGGGCATTTTGTAGTTGTAGTGTAGCAAGGGAGATGCAAAAGGAGGCATAGAAGTGCTGTAACCTTGCAACTGGAACACTCGCATTTAGATCCCATCTCCGCTATCGTGGCGCGTGCTCCGAATTGCCCCAGTAAAAATGACCACGCTGTGTATACAAGCAAATAATTACAAGTAGCTAAGAACACAAATCTAGCTTTGTTCATCTCTGCGGATGAAAGCATCACCGAACTTTGCCGCACTTTCACCAGCTCGCTTTCAGCAGTGCATCTCCTCTTTGTGTGCCGCCTCACTTAGGTTCCTTGCATTTGCTCCAGTCCCGCATTGGAAACATTTTCCGTTTCGTGACGCGTAAATGATATCATGCAGGACAGCCAAACCGTGCTCTGTTTAAGCAGTTCCACCGTAGCGGGATTACAGCTGCCCCGCTCTTCATCTTTGCTCTCTCCCCAAAGTCCACCGGCATCCACAGCGCTGGACTTTGAAACAAACCAGAGCAAAATGCACTAAGCCATCGCAGTAGCTCTGTTATCAGAATGGAGCAAACACACCGTGCTCACCTCTACTGATAGCGAGCCTCCGACCACCGTCAGCTCGAGGATAAAAACATGCAAGCTGCTCCTTTAATCTACCAATTTAGATATACATTAACCAGAACCCTGATCCAATCCAAGCTGGATCACTCCTCAATGGGCTCTTGGTCCAGATGCTGTTATTGCAGGGTCACTTCCAGCAGCAGATAAGGGTTTGGACCAACAGCTGATTGGTGAAGGTGCGCTGACAGTAGGAATGGGGTTCAGAGGGAAATATCTCGACGGGCTGAGTAAACACGGGCAAATAATTCAATCACACATCGAGTCCCGCTTACGGTCCTTATTTATTCTGCTGAGGTGCAGTCGAGAGGAGGACATGTGACCGTTCCCAGGGTTGTGCGTGGGGGAACAAGAGCGGCGTAAGTAGCGTGCTGTCGGGCCCTGGCGCAGCCCTCGCAGTACAAGGAGCGCTAAGAAAACAGGGCGTGTTGTTTTCTGAGCCATGCATGCTAATGAGAGTTAAGTATGAAAACTCCGTCGGCGGAACCCCCCCGTTTTTTACACCAGCCAGAGGATGGGCAACACGCTGTACCCCTAACCAATGGCACAGCCCTCCTCCTGACTGCATCCCCCCCAAAGGTATTATTCTTTAATTATCGGACCGCGTGCCATGCGTTGACACAGCAAAGCTCGACTCCGGTCGGTCCGTCCACTTTCTGCTCGTCTATCCAATTCTAACCAGAGGAAAAACAGCATTCAATGACATATGTTGGAGGCACAAGTAAAAAGTAAGAGGGCCTGGCAAGAGCTTTAGACTCTTCTTTCTGCCCAGGTGTGAACAATCACATGTTGATGACCGAGGCCAGATGGGGGCCATCATGTCGTAAACTCATCATTCCTGCGTCAGGCGCAGCCCTCGATGAAGCCGTGGGATCTCAACGCAAGAAGCGAACTCTGTCAGCTCTTTATGGTGCGTCTGTAAACACTGGAACAGCAAAGTTGGATATCGATGTAGAAGCGAAACAAAATCCAGAGCGCTTCCGCAAGCGTGACTCGGAGCTCCTCGGCTGCGTTCGCGCCGCATCTGCAGGCTACGTCCCAGGAGGGAAATGACACTTTGAGGCCCCAGTAATCCTCAGTCACTCCCTTTAACCAGACTCTCAGGCAGGGAAGACCTTTTCCTTCAGTGCAAAAGTCCAAAAAGCAACACAAGACACAGCAAAATCATTAAGTGTGTGGGGTAACTCGTATTGCTGGTAAACCTGCCATTACTGTCCCTTGTCATCAGGCAAATGTTGGTCCATCAAAAGAGCAGCACAAAGGGTGCCTGAGACGTTCATGTAAATGGAGCGGGACGTGATGGCTAAGTGGATTACAGACCCCGTCTCCACCACCCAACATAGTTACTAGTTAATGACTACCTTTAGGCCAGTAAGATGGAAAGTCCAATGTGCAGTTTCTAACAGTCTGCCGAAAATGCGGCGCAGCGACTGCAGGTTCGCATCACAAGCTGCAACTGACTGTGACCTGCGGCCAGAGCGCAAGGAGGAGAACAGGGACGCGTTCCAAGATGAACATCAGAAGGCTGGTATTGCTGAGGACATCGGTTTGTCAGAATGCTCTGTCACATAACACAGTGGAGATATTTGGAAAACCAGGCTCAAATTCCAGTGGCTAACCGCAGCATCATTTGCATATTAAAATTTTTAAAAATATGGAAATCAAAATGACCTGGACACCGATAAGTACTTAGTTACTCGTGCAGAATCGTGCGCCACCAGTGATGCTGATGTGCAGTACGACAGGTGGTGAGGGGCCTTCATCAAAGCTGTGCAGATCTGTGATGGTGCAATGGTTCAGAACGGAACCCATGACCTCACTTCTCATCTCGGTGGTCGTCGGCACATCCTGGGCATCGGCAGGCAGGTGAGCCGTGGACCCGATGCCGTTAATCAGCGTGGGCGAAGCATAAAGAGGACCCACTTGGGCCAGAGCGTGACATCATGGAGTTGGCAGTGCATATGCTGGAGGAAGTCCCATGTGGTATGTTTGGGGGATAGGAGGAGGGGGTAGGCGGCAGCTCAGAGGGGAGAGGTGTGCTTGTGTGCAAAAAAGGCTCTTGTGTGAGAGTTTGGCGTGAGGCCTCTAATATTACTGGTATTTTTATCATTATTATTATTGTACTAATGACACCAGAACATAGAGCAGTGGTTAGAACCTTCATTTTGAGGACAATAGACTCGTGTCTAAACCCCACCCTATCTAAATCCCATCTGCAGTAACACATATCCCGCTGTTTAAATGGGTAAATTGTTGTAAGTAGCTTAGTAAACAGTCCACACATCTCTTTCTTTTGTGAAAAAAGATCAAGTAGGAGAATAAAAGCAAATATTGTGCACTTCTCAGCATCAGTTTCCCCCCAGTGGTCCGACTGCAGCAGGATTCATTGTATGCGCACTATTATATCTGAGCGCTGCTCCGCCACTTAAGAGTAGATGCCTGAAAAGGGGGCCACCACCCAAGGAGAGACCCAAACATCTGCTTGACATCACGGCTCCTTAAACAAATATCAGCTACCAGTCCCAGGGCCATTTGCCACTGAGTTTCAATGTGAAATAAACTGTTTAATGCAAACAAGATCTGTCAGGAAGGCGGGAGAAGAGTGGGAAGAGATTGATTGTGAGGTGGGACAGCTGAGAAGGTTCAGGGTGGGTACAAAATGGTGGAAGGGCTGGTGAACCTGGGTAAATGTGAAGAGTAGAAACATGACGGGCTCTGAACACAATGTGAAAGACCGGTTGCACAACGTTGCATCGCAATAACTTACCATTAGGCTATGTGCTGTGTTTGTATGTGATGTGTATCCAGGCATGTACGTGCACACACTCACGCACGCACACGCACACGCGCACACACACACAAACACACTCTCTCTCTCTCTCTCTTTCCCACAGCGGCACACACGTGTGCAAAGCATCTCTGTACTCTGCCTGGGAAGTGTCCTTGGCCATCAGCGCAGTTCACGGTGAATCCCAGAATCCACCTACACAGGCAGGTCCAGCGGAGACCTTCTGTTCCACAGCTCGGCCAACCCGATACACACGCTGAGGCACCATGCCCAGGCCAGATGAGCCCCAACACAAGCATGCACATTTACTCACCGGCACCCTCAGCTTCACAGCACAAACACGGTCCCCCATTTATTCCACATGTATGCTAATGTCTTCCTTTACACTAAGCACGATGGATTGCTCACCATCTACATAAACGCATGTTTATCGTAACACACGTAGACGCTTTGTTAAAAACAGCTAACATTTCAGCGGACGCTTGATTTCTCGGGTATTGTTTGCTTTTTGTCTTTCTTATCTCTAGAAAAATTTTGCTCCCTTTGCACAGGAAAGAAATGAAGGGCTGCCAATTTCTCAGCAGAACACCCAATGTGTGACAGCGGGGTGAAGAGCATTTATCTGGTTTATAGGGTTTGCGCAGGGAGAGATGGCTTGAAGGAAGCCTCATTTCTAACTTCAGCTTTGGCCCAATAACCTGCTTAACACCTCCGGACTTTGCAATAAGTGCCGTGGGATTTTTAATGACCACGGTGGGTCAGCTCCCTTGTAGAACATCTCATTTGGGAGATGAATGATTATTATCATTACCATTTAACATTGCATAAACTGATTCGCATTAACCATTTGCTATAAATAGCCCAGGAAATGTCTCAGCAAAGCCTGTTAACCCAACCCTTAGTGCAGCGCGTCACACTTTTGATTGGTAATGCAATGAAAACTATAAGAGGGGAATGATGTCATAATTCATCCAATTCCTTCAGAAGCGTCTGCCCTTTAGACTGATTTCCAAACGCTCACGTGAGCATGGCTCTTCCCAGGTCCGTCGCCACGTCACCCTCACACGGCGCAGGAGGCCTTGCCACATCAATGCTCAGGCAGCAAGCACGGGCCGTGCATGCCATGGCTGGAGTTCTCTGCAGACTGAGGCCAACATCCTTTGTTGACCGCAGACCCCCGCCTCCCCACACCCGTTCATCTTGCCACTTGCCAGGATCCTTCCACACAGTCACTTGACCAGAACCACACACCAGAAGTGAAAGAGGAAGCATCCACAAGGCTTGCTCCCCGACCACTGCTCACGCGGTGGGTGCAAGAGAGAACGGGTCATCTCTGAGGTGCTTCGGCGATGGAAAACAAGGCCTGGTTTCAACTGGTTCCGTCCTGCTCTGTATCAGAGGTCAACCGCTGCAAGCGTGCAGAAGTGGCCCAGACAGGACCAGCAGTGCAGGACGCTGCGAAGGTAGTGCGTTTTCTACAGCTGATGCAGCACTCCTTGGCCTCTCCGTCTGAGTGCGTCAGAGAAAACCATCTGGGTTCTGAACTGCACACGGACGCCCATTTTGCCATTTTATCCAGTTAAAATGCCTACCTATTGCATGTATTCACACTTACCTCTTTTGTACTAAACAGAAAATAAAAAAAAAAAAATCACTGTGCAAGAGAAGCAAAAAGCTAAGAAAAATTGATTAATTTGACCATTTTGAAAGCCATTATTGCTTGGAAATGTTTTTTTTCAGTTTATTATGTTTCTTTATTTTCCAGCAGTGAACTGTGGACCAGCAGGGATACTGTAGCTCATAGTGTGTGAGCGCATGGAAGAAGGAGTGTGTGGCTACCCTGCGAAGGACCGGCTAACCCGCTTATTCTTGTGCCCCGTGTTCCTGGGTTCTGCACCGCTGTGGCCTTAATGATATGGAGTGCACGGGTGACGTTTTAGACTGGTGGCACATTTTGAGCCAACTTATGGGAAATACCTTTCTGAAGGACAACCCACATGAAACAAATCTTAGACCCTGACCCTAAGGTGCCAAGCTCTGAGATATGCCAACTTAGCAGGTGGGCACATATTTCCTGATCCTGAGATGACCCCTCTGTGCTGGGGGGGGGCAGGGGGTGTCAGTGCGGAGGCACAGAGAGGTGCGAGAAGCGAGCGCACCCCTGTGGCCCTGGACCGGCACCGGTGCCGCTGGCCTGAAGCCCGGCTCCTGGGGTGGGGGGGATAAGAGGCCATGCTGCTCTCTCTAATTGCATTCCTGCACCTCTCACTCCATAACGGGACACATAGCTGGGATTCCGTGGGGCCGTACCCACTCGGTCTGGAACAAGCGGGCCTCGCAGTCGGCGCCCGGGCGCGGGCTTGTCCCGCTCCTGCTTGCCGCCTGCTCTCGCCTCTGATGAACGATGAACAAAGGCCAGAGAAACAGAGACCCCGATTGAGCCGAAGCAAAGCAGCACATGGCACACTGACAAATGATCACAAGCCCAGAGGACCAGTTTGGGCTGGATCCACAACAACGGACAGACCAATAATTGATTGAGTTCATTTAAAAGGTTTTGTTTCTTTTCCATTCCCTGTCCCTTTTTTTTGGTGCCCTCCCTCCACCCTTTCTCAGTGTTATGCTTGGTCACTGTTTCCACGGCACGCGCTGTGAAATGTGCACAGCACCTCTGCATCGAGAAGGACTTCTCTTCTGTGAAATCCTCGCCGAGAAACTGCTTAGTCCTTCCGCGGAACAAAGGAAGACCATGAGTTTTGATTTCGCAATGTCACTTTTCTCAGCTACTCTCGGTCTCAAAGGGGGGCTGGGGAGTTGAGTTGAGGCAGAAATGAGGAACAGGCCGAAGGAAAGAAAATGAGAAGGAGAGAAGGAGAATCTGTCTTTCTTTCGATTCTGAACAAAGGGAAGCTTTGTGCCGCATGGAACGATGGCCGCAGAGGTCAGCTCTTGTGGCCGCAGGTTCCTCCGCACATCACGAGAGACCACATTCACAGGAGGGTAATGCATTCTGACCATTGGGAGGAGGGGGCAGTTCATAAGGATGTCCACTAGGCAAAAAGTCCCTGTCTGTCCTGCACAGCAGGCTGCTACAACCCACAGGCCGCGCGCACAGCACCCATGCAGCTGCTCTCTGAGGCCTCCTGCAAACATCACAGAGCAACACACAAGAAAACACAACACTAAGAGAAGAACTGAATGTCCCACTGATAATGGATACTGACCATCGATTATGCTAGAACCTTCTCAGCGATGTTGTTGCACTTTACCTTCTCCTACCTGATCCGTCCACGTTGTGTTTCCAGGCACATTGCGGACCCTGACAAAGTGTAGAAACCTCGGGGCGCTATGTTGGACCTGGACAGGTAGGTGGGCCTTGACAATCTGCTCCTTGAGGAAATAAATTAAAATACACACACACTAGACACAACGTACTGTCTAAAAACTGAAGACTTGCTTCTTCACACAAGGATTTTAATACTCATTCTATTCTATTATTTTAGTGATTAACTGATGCCTTCGCCCAACGCAGCTTAGAATATTTGACCAGGACATGAAGTAACTCAGATGAAATGCTTTTTTCTTAGAAGTCATACAGCAGGGTACCTGCTGCTTTATACTCAAGTGTGTCCAAGAGGAGCAGTTGCTGCTTAGCAGGTTAGCACAGCAGGAGGATGCAGTTCATCCATCTCCACCAGCAGCCCTGCAGCCACCCAGCTGCCACGGGTGGAAGACACAAAGCCACCAAACTCAACAATAGGATCCCTGGGAAGTTTACGCCCCTTTGTTCGCCTTCCTCCACACAAGCTGCTAGGATGAGAAGTCAGACTCCAGACTCCAAGTGTGCTGCTGGAGAACTTCTGGTATTTTTGCCATCTTCTCTTTCTACGCGAGGAACTCTGAGAAAACAGAAATGCAGAAATGTTCACGACGATCGGTGCGTGATGGAAATACCTACTGTGCCCGCAGCTCAGCTTTTCCTCTGCTAGAACCTCCAAGGGGGTACCAAACTGTTGCAGCCATCTCAGGTGAACACATCTCATCCTTTGTGGAGGACTTCCTGGTTTCCCCTCAGCTAATCTATCCAACTTATCTACCAGGACAAAGTAGCCAAGATAACTGACTCCAAATGTAAACAAACTGTGGCAAGGGAACACGGTAGCCATTGACAAAAGTGTCCCGTAAAGAAGGTCAGCAGACTGTGGATCATATCATTTGTTGGGCAAACACATTGGCCCAGGTGTTTGCAAAGCACAAAATAATTAGGTAGACACACAGATGGAGACTGAGCTAAAGCCTAACCCAAGATGAGGGGCAGAGCAGTAGGACACCTGATGCCTGTCAGGCAGCCTGCGTTCGCTCTTGTGGGGGTCCTTGCGGTGTGCGCGGTGCATGCGCCGTCGTGGCGTAGGAGTTAAGCCCGGCCTGCGGCCGGAGAGAGCAGCGCGCGTCATTAAGAAGGTGCGGGCGGCCTCTCAGGAGCAAATGATGGATACCAGGGAGGCGCAGCGGGAAAACAGACCCCCAAAGACTCCCGCCGACAGTTTTTAATTAGCCCCGGCTCTCCGGCAGGGGAGTGGAGGCAGGAGGCGCCGCACCCCAGGGGAAGCACAGGAAATGGCGCGGCGCTCAAACCTGCGCCGTCTTATGTGGGACGATCGCGACGGAGCAGACGGAGGCCCTGGATGGGCTGAGCGTTGGAACACACAGCTGTGTTGATGGAAAAAAGGCATGCCGGCCGCTTTCCCGCCATCCCCGAGCCCACCTCCAGGCTCCGGCTGCCCCCGAGGCCTGTAAGAGTTAAACCGAGCGTAGATTCTCGCCCGCTGCGTCATATTTAAATGTTGGTTGGAAACGCAGCCTTCCTGTCAGTCTGATGGGGACTTTTAGCACCTCTGTCATGAGTTATATCTGATGCGCGTCTTCAGCCGTCCTGTTAGATTTACATCTCGCGCGCACTCGGCCACCCCTCCCTGCACGGATGAGCGGCGGGCCCTGCAAGCGCAGGCCTCTTCCGCCTCCGAATTCCAGCCTTGGCGAACCGAGTGCATCCCGGGGAGGCGGGGGGAATGGCTGCGGTGAGAGAAAAAGATTACCCGCAAATATATACAAGCATGATATATATGCCAGAAGCCCGATATAAATGTCCTCCGCTGGCCCGTCTCTCTCACCGTGTCCCTCTCTCTCCCAGGCGCTCCACCCCTCTCTCTCTCTCCAGCGTAATCGGGATTCTGTTGTAATTGGGGCATGCTTGTTATTTTAAGTTTGGAGCGCACAGTAATTACCCGGACTCAGTAGCGCTCATGAAAAAAGAAGGGGTGGTGGCGGAGGGGTGGGGGGCGCTGGGTACTGAGCGCGACGGGGCAGGAAGGAAAGCCGCGGAGAGGCCGGACTCCCAGGCCCCGCTGATAAACCCAGTTACCTCCGCACCCCACCGGGTGAAGGGATTACTGTACAATTGGCCCTTATCTAAATGATCCAGTGCTCCCACGCCTGCCCCTCCGCCACCAATGCAGGGGGGCTGCAGCGAGAGCCGCGGAGAGGTGAAGAGAGGAGATTCGCACAGTGACACCGCGCGCAGCAAACACAGCAAACGCTCGGTCCGGAGCGCCGAGTTCAGTTCGCAGGCGAGCGGCGGAGCCCGCAAAGCTGAGCCGCGCAAGGGCGTAAAAGCGGGGCGAATGATGATAGAAGAGACGGCAGGACAGGAAGTTCCTCTCCGTCGACAGTGACAGGGAAGTGGGCAGAGCAGGCGCTGACACACAGGGCCAGGACGACTGACCCCAGAGGGGAGGCCTTTGGACTGCCGTGGTTGAAATCTGCACGGACGCTGCGCAAACTGCGGGAAAGGCGAAGTAAATCGAGTAAATTTCACATCACCGTTCGGTTCCTGGTCGGAGCAGAGCCATGTGTTGAAGCGGATTTAATGCATGCACGCAAGCGGCTTTAAGGTTGGGGTGCTGGAATTTGTTTTTGGGATGTCGGAGAAAAAGTAGAATTTAAAAACAGGGAGCGCCCCAGTTATTCATCCGCAGGTGTCCATGTGCGTAACCAAAGCACAGTAATAACCCAGCAGCAAGTTGTGTGAATGAAAAAGAGTATAGATGGCGATTAGCTGTTGCGCTGATGGTTAACTCGCGTCACCCAGCATTTGTCAGAAATATTTAGCGTCCAGCCTTGCACAAAAATAGGTGGGCTGTGTCTGCGTCGAGTTACACGGCACCCGAAGTGAACGTGCAGAGATCTTCCAGTACCATCTGCCCAGACCATTCTGGACACACGAGGCAGCTGCTCTGTGCCAGCTCTCTGGCCAGTGACCGTTTGTGGATGTGGAGCAGGTGGGACGAACAATGGCCAGAGTGTCGTGGTCTGCCGGGGCGACCGGTCAGTTGGAGGGGGCGGGTGCTAGTGTGAGAGTGTGCCTGGAAAGCAGGGTCCTCACGGCATGGTTCCTGTGCTTTCTAGCAGCCTTGTCAACCTCAGCAGGTGTCCCCGCAATTTCAGGCCCTTTTTGCTCCAGGGCTCGAGCCACAAAAACAACTCAGCCGCAGGTGCTCTGACCAAACACGATGAGGTACCAACTACAACCAACTCGTGCCCCCAGTCCAGTTCAACCAAACATCTCCCAGTCCCCATGAACTACACATGGACCTGCTTCCATGGTCCACACAGGCTTCACAGTCTTGTAACTCGCAGCACACCAAGTAAGCGGGAGTCGGACAAATTAAACTGAGAAAAATCAAAGCGCTTGGCTCTTCAGCATTTCAAATCCTGGTCTTCAAGCTCTGTTTCTCAAAAAACAATGTGCTAACAAAAAATCTTTTTTGCTGCTCTTTATTATCACCCCCCCCCCCAATTATAGCTCTATGCAACTCTTTAGTGTGACAGTAGCCATGTCCTGGTGTCTGTGAGGAGAAAGGGGCAGCTCATGAAACCCAGTCAGCGGCTGCCATTGTACCAAAGCCACCCAGCGAGGAAGGACCACGATCGCGTCTCCCATCTGCCTTCCCTCCTGCCCCAACTTCGACTCGCATCACGTCGCCGGAGACTCGACCGGGTGCCGAAGGGATGACGACTGACCGGGCCAAGACGGACGTCTTTATCACGAGGTGCGGCCCCAACCAACGAACTCTCCCACCCCCCGCGGCCTGGAGCGAGAACCCCAGCGAAAGGTTAAATCTGACTAAACCGCAAGTAGGACTGACGCGGAGATTAACAGCGGTACGCATTGGTTCCGAAGCGCGACTGGGTAAACAGCACTCGCAGACAGAAACTCCTGGGACGCATCGAGTATTGGTAAAAACATCTCACTTTTATCTTTCCAAATTATGCACCTCGCACAACGCCAACAAACAGCGACCTCGGTTCCTCCACTTCAATTAATCATTTTCCAAAAGAAGCAATTAGCTGCTTCTTGACACAAAGGGGAAGCGAGATGCAGTTTGGAGCTGAGCAGAATGAGGCTGGGGGGAATTATGCAATATTCATTTCATAACAGTCGCAGAGTGACTGCGGAGCCCCAGCGTTCCCCCGGGATCTCGCGTCATCGATTTCGTGTGGCATCAGCATACGTCGAAACGGAGGACGCCGTGCGTTCGGTGACTTTCGCCACCTCCCCCGGTCCTCGTGCGTCCTCCGATGCTGCGGTGGTGCAGCCGTTGTAACGGCGGGCTAGGCCGCGCATCGTGACCTCTACCGTACAATGGGATGTTCGGTCCCAGGAGGTTCCCAGCTGTAGTCGGAACGCGGCGCTTCACTCGCGTCGCTCCGGCAAACATATCCGACTGGCGAAATGGGCGAAAGCTGCTTTTGCAAAAGCAGCAGCATAATAGCAATGATAGCTGATAATAATATTACCGCATTTACGCACTGTGTTCGGGAGCAGGGTTGTTAGATATTGAGGGGACTGTGTGAGGGCGCAGTTCTAGGAGGGAGCAGCTGAGAGCGGCTCTTGGGCAGAGCTGCGTTCACCTTACTCTGCGGCTGGGGCGGGCACAGGCCTCTGAGGCCTGCCTACTGCTCTCACCCTGCCAAACCCCAGCGGTTGTGTAGCTACATGTGCAATTACGTGCTGGAGCCTGGTTGTCTTTGCCTCTAGGTTACACATGGAGTGCCAGAGCCGTGTGATTGTGTTTGCGGGTGCGTGAGAAGAGGTGAGGCGCTGCGGATCTGACAGACGTGGAATATGGAGTTTCGGAGCGAAAGCAAAGTGAAAAATCCCGATCGCTCTTTCTTAGCACTTCGTTCCAAGAAGCCACGGTTCCGATCGTTCGGGAATACAGATTTTGGCTATTATGACACCTGAGGCGGACAGCGGCACGGCGATATGCGGCCTGCGCTTTTGCACAACCAACTTTTCTCTCTGTCGAACAGTCGAGAACGAAGCGGGATGAGAACCGCTCCACATTTCTTCCCCCGATTAACTGGTCTGCAGTCCAACAAACCGTTCCATTACCTTCGAAGCGTTCAGGTATATTTAACATGTAATGGTGAGGAGGAAATGTGTCTCATATGTGAGTCTGGGAGGAGAGAAGGTGTGAGGGCTGTCATATTTTCCAGGGGAAACGTTCGACTGCGGCACCTCGGGAATCCAGCCCGGTATAATCCCTTTAAAGGGTAATTATCAGAACCAATAAAAACAACAGCGCAGCCCTCAGCTGCTTCATTGCGCGCTGCCTGTTCCCGCACACGAGTTCATTTCGGTAAAGAATTGGCCGAAATGTGCTTAGTTGCGCTTTGTAAGCAAAAATCACAAATAAAAACACGTTTCTGAAACCACCATAACACAGGTAAAGTTGACACAGGTACGTAAACATCCTTATCGCTAAATCTTAATATCGCACATAACCTACAATCTGAAAAGGTACCAGACAGACAAAATGAGTTTTTCAACAACAAGAAGAAGAACAACTAATAGTAATAATAATGATGATGACAATAATAATCATTACCATCATCATAATAACAATAATGTGACTGGCAGTAGCTCTGGTGCCTCACAGCTTCTAGGTTATTTCAAAGCTGGATTCAGACCCTGGCTCATGCAAGTCTGTATGCTGTATGTTCTCCACATGTTCACGACTTTCTTCGGGATGCTCCTGTTTCCTCCCACAGTCCAAAGACGTGTTTCAGGAAAACTGGTGGTTTTAACATGTTATTATTGTGTGTGATGGTGACAAAATAGACCTGCTTGCGTGTCTGTGTGTGTGTGTGTGTGTGTGTGTGTGTGTGAGAGTGATTGCTCTTTGAGGGACTTCTGAGATGGGCTTTGGTCTGCCTCCGTTCTGCACTGCACAAACAGTTGTCGATAATGGAGGGAAAATAGTACAATTTTGTTGACTTTGATTTATTGCTCACAGCTGGAAACAAATGGGAATAAAGTGGCTGCTCTACTGGGTGCAGCGGAGGACGCAGAAAGAACACTGCACTGGTGTTGGTGGATGCACTGGGAGGCCGCGTGGGTGAAACGAAACAGGTTTTAGGGTGCATACCGGCAGGCAGAGTACGGAACAAAACGCCGTTTGGCGGTCGCGCGGCAGGAGACAGGGAGAAGACGAGGGCTACACAACGGGAATAACTTGCCACTGACATGGGCCTTTGCACACAGCCGCAGCAAGACAACAAACAGATGGGAATTCCAAATGACCTGCTGCGTTAATCTCTAATTCTGGCTCCGATTTTGCAAACCAAATAAACAAAAGGGAAAAGCCCACTTGTTTGTCTGTTTTATCTCAGCTGCGCCATCACTGGGGACTGCGATTGGTAAACAGTGCGCTCTGTGCCTAAGGAGCTGCATTCGGGAGCCTTCCTCCAGAGGAATGCTGGGAAAATTCGCATTGCGCGTCGAAGAAACACAAACACCGCCGATCCATACTCTCATTACAATTAGTGGAGCCTATCGATTTGGTTCGGCCCCTACTGTACGATATGTTTATCGAGACACGCGGACATGCCCCCCCCCCTCCCCCCCAGTTTGGCTGTTAAACGCTCGGTTTTCAGACGGACCCATGCGGTCACTTTTTTCGGGGTTTAAATTAACCGGTTTCTCGAGTCATTTGAATCATATTAGTAGAATAGCACTCTTCCATTTGGAAGTGCTTTACTCACTGGCTATTCGTGGCCTGGATTTGGCAAAGCGGCCGCGCTGTCATTAGCAGCAGCACAAGTGCTCATGCTAATTGCTTGGTCAGCTCTCCGCATTCCCTAAACCCTTTATTGGTTCATTTGACTCTGAGCGCTCTGCCAAGAACGGTGACACAAATGTAATTTTTATTTTTTTCTCCCCCCTCCCCACCGGCGTCCATAAATGTACGCTTGCAAAATGGGTTTCCAGTGACCGAAAGTTACGCAAACTCGAATGTTACACGGGGGTGTTACGTTTTAAGTTGAAATTAAGCGATGCCATTTGTCTCCACGGCAACGGCAACAAAGCATCGCCTTCGGAAAGCATCCGACATATTAGCGGGGACGATATAATGCATGCTAGATCGGGCAGCGATCGGCGTAACGGCTTTGTATCTGTGCTAGTGACTGACTGACACCCACAATGCTGGATTTGCCATCCTGTTCACAGTGACCCATATAGGAAGGGGATGGGGCGGAGCGGAGGGTTGCAAAGTGGTCCAGGTCCCTAAAAGAATCACTTGTGCCAAACACAAAATGTAATCGTTATTTTATCCGTAAATTAATCCATCAATCCATCCACCCATTCTACAATTCTCCCATTAGCAAAACCAACTGTCCAGTACTGGGTCTGTCCAATGCGTACCCAAAAACATGAGGTACGACACCCCCGGACAGGATGCCAATCCATTACAGCACAATTGTAAACACTCACGGTAATTTTCAGTTACATCTTTGGACTGTGGAAGGAAACCGGAGCAGCAGTTCACGCGAACGCAGCATGAACGTGCAAACCCCGCACAGACCGAGCTGGGTCAGAACTCGTGTCCGAACCGGCAGCCCTGGAGGAGCCGGCTGTCGCCGCTTTGTTGATGCTGTCGTGTTCGCATTATGATGATGCGGATCGGGGTCTCCCGACGGGGATTATTGCGTGATGACTGAAATTATTACATCAGCGATGGAGTTTTTACGAGAGGCGAACTTCAAAGGATCGCAAGGTAAAACGGTTGCCTCCGCAGCCGGCTTCCACCGCGGCAAACAAAGAGCGGCAGTTGCAACAAACGGTGCACGCACACCTCAGGTTAACCCCCACAAATCGCACACACAAAGGAGTATAAACAGACATTCTCACCTGAGAGCAAGGCAAATTCTTAAGGGTAAGGCCTAGTGCGTGTGCGGACACGACATAGCTACACCTTCCCGAGTCTGCAGTCTAACGCAAACGATTGTCGACAGCTACTCTCGCAGATGTTTCCTCTTGCTTATTTATTTCGGAGAGATTTCGACAGAAATGGTCCTTTTGAGGAGTGCGGTGTTGAAATAGAGAAGAATGCAGCGGAGGGAACAATGTGGTCTCCAGGAGGACGTGCCCATGTGCCCCAGAGCGGGTGTGGAGGAGCCTGGGGGTGGGGGGATGTCTCGGCCTTGTCTCTGAGCCTCTCTGACGCCACAGAGAAGCAGACACCTTCGCTCACAGTTGACTCAGCACTTGGCCCCAGGCTAGAGAGAGGAGCTGGTCTGAAAAGGAGTGTAGCGGAGTGAAGGCTGCGTAGAAAGGCCAGCTGAGGGCTTTCACGGCAGCACGCAGCCCAGCCGGCCTTTCACTCCAGTTCCTCATGGAAAAAGTCTGCACGCACACCTTCACACGCAAACACGGGCAGTAGCAGGGCAGCCACACATCAACCATGTATAACAAACTCGCAGCCCCGTTTCCCCCCCAAACACACACACACACGCACACAGCAGATACTCAACAATGGTCAGCTATTCTAAAGACAGAGAAGGATTTTCCGCCTGGCCTCTCAAGCAGGCTGGACACCAAACTGTTTGCTTAGCCAGCTGCAGGCGGGACGAAACGTGTGTAGAGACGGGGATGAGGTGCAAGCGAAGGTAACCGGCTGCCCAAAATGTGCCAAAGGCACTCGAGGCTACAGGATGTCGAGTGAGAGGCAGGAGGCCTGCAGCAGGAATGCAGGGAGATGGTGTTTGATGTGTGTTCCAGGCATGTTGCAGGCCTGTTGGAGACATTTCTCGGTGCCACACACTGCTCATGTCTGCTGAGTGCATGGAACTCAGATGCATCTGCTCCTCAAGTGCAGCGCTGACACACACCATGCCTGCGCCTTTTATCTGCTGAGCACAATTGCCAGCGTGAGGCTCATCTGAGGCCGGCTGCGTACGAGTGTGCACACATGCGCACGTGTGTGTGTGTGTGTGTGTGTGTGTGTGTGTGTGTGTGTGTGTTGTTAGTATATTCTATCTCTACTCACTCTCTGCTTCTCCTTCTCCTGCTTTAATCATCAGAAAATACTTTTCCACCGTGTTGGAATGAGCACCCGCTCACACCGAGTGTTTCGCACGCCAGGCCGCGCTGACACATTTTGTGGCCGGAGGTGTGGGCTTCCGCGTCTGAAGGATTTAATCAGTCTGCACCGACAAGCAAAGCAGAACAGAAAGAGGCTGCCGTTCCTTTCGCCTTACTGAATTTTCCCTGGCCAGCAGCGCGGCGCCCCGCAAACTCCTTTCACGCGCTCTGCCGTCTCCAGCGCGAACGAACGAAAGCGCTGCGGTTAGCGGTCCGTTCCACGCAGGGGTCCTTGGATGAGCTGAGGAACCCAACAGCGCATACTGAACGTGGCTGACATGGTTACATATTAAGATGCCAAGAACTAAGGGTTAAACACATCCAGACCCTGGGACAGCAGGTACTGTAGGGGTTACGGCTGCCATTTGGGTTCAAGAGACTAAGATCCAATCCAAGCTGGTGCTGAGCAAGTGCTTACCCTAACTTACTTTGGTAAAAATTAGCCAGGTGTACGGGTGGGTTAATCGCTGTAGGTCGTGTTGGAGAAAAGCTTCAGCTCAACAAATAAATTAAAGTTGTCCCATGGTACGGCGGTGGACGCGTCCTCAACATTAATGCACATAAAGAAAACTTCTGATGTATTAATTTGATGCTGTTTATGAAAATTTTCCTGTTTGTGCAGGTGGATGTTTTCCCTCAAAGGTACAACAGTAAAGTGACAACTTTATTACCTGCTGCTAGGTGGTAAAAAGTGTCCCTGCTGTGCTGCTGTCACCTTTCGTCCCTCCCGCTCACGCAGGGACTCGGACAGGGCAAACCCCCTTCGCCCGGGTGCTGGGCCCGGTGCCGTCCAGGGGGTGCTGGCTTCTCTGATGTCGAACCCCAGCCGGCCCTGACACAGCAGGAACCCAGGGATGCGGAGGGAGCCAGAGGCAGCGGGGCGGGCGGTGCAAGGGCATCCTGCTCAGACAGCACTTCAGCTGTAAGGAGATCCCCGTCTTCCGCCTGTCACTGGGGCCGTATGGATTTTATACATCCACTGACGACATTGAGAAGCCGGGGTGTCGCCGCACGCACACACTCCAGCCTGGTGTTCCTGACCCCTACGCACAGATGAAAAATCCTCTTCGCCGTCTCCTTGAAGCATTTTTATACCCGCACACCTGGCAGCACAGGGTACGAATAATCAAAGTAGTGTTTTTAATATCCAAATGGTGGAATATTAATAGAAATGTCATATTTCGTTGCGTTCATTCTGCGGTTTGTGCTGCGCATGGTCACCTTTGTGTACAGCCAACAACTTCTGCAGAATGCATGTATGCTCTAGAACTGCATGTACAGTTTGGGGGGGGCACATTTTAGTGTGGGGTCAAGCACGGGTACAAGCACTGCTTTTCCTTTCCAGTCCTGAAGCCGAGCTCAGAAGGGATGGGACACAACAAACAAGCCGGGAGTGACGGTGGAAACATCGGCACAGCGGTCCAGGCCTTCACCCGCTGCACACTGCTGTGTCTTTCCCTGGCCGCCAGCACGGGGGTCACCAGCAACTGACCGCTGTCCCATGAGTAAGCAGTGGCGATGAAGAGAATATATTGCTCTTTACGCAGGAACAGGAGCCATTTTGTTCAAGGATGGAAAAAGTACTATAGGAAATTAAATGGATGCAGACAACTTGGCATGTGGCAGCCCTTCTGCCTCCATGTGCTTTTCAAGAAACCCCCCCCCCCCCACACACACACACACACGCGCGCGCGCACAAACACACCCTCCTGGGGTCAGCGGTTCTTCGCAACACACAGGCCAAATTCTCGTACCCGACAGTGAAACCGCAGGCAGCACATGCAAGTCTGCCACTTTCCCAGCACACACCCCGTCAGGGAGCCGACGGTTTACAAATAAAACACAGCGAGCCGCCTGGGGAGCAGAGGCCGCCTCAGGGCACAGGGAACACATTAGCCCAGCTCCTTTTTTTTTTCTTCTCGCCTAAATTGTCAGCGCAACATCGAGCTGACATGTCGAAGATGGGGAATGCACGAGTGCGGCGTCTCGGTTTTGTCAGCTGGCGCTGCGGAGACTCAAGGTGTGAATAAATGTTAACACGCTTGACAGAGTTACCTCCAGCGAGAAGCAGCTGAGTTGAAACGCACGGCCACTAATCCTCCACACTGCTTCTCCTCAGTATTGATACCCTCGCCTTGTATCATATACATGTACGGATATAAATTTTTGCATCCACAAATCTGTAGAGTATATAATTTTATCCAAATATAAACTCTTCTTTCTTCTTTGGTGCGCAGCAGTTCGGATGAGCTCACCCAAAGGTACACCAGCCTGCTTCTGGGATCAAACCTTGTGCAGAACATCACCCGGGAAGAAATGCCATCTCCATGGTCTTCCTGTGACTGAGCTGAAACCACCAGAGAGAGGAGGATGTCCATATCTGGGAGTTTAAAAAAAGGATTTTTCTTTGGAGCTTAAACATAACAATTTAATCTTATTTTTGTGTATGTACATTTTACTGTGGCACAGTGGTGCAGCGAGTCGCTACTGCCTCCCCGAACTATTTGGGCAGGGGGACCAAAATCGGCTCAGCCCGCGTGACATTTGCATGTTCTCCCCATGTCTGCGCAGCTTTCCTCCAGGTGCTCTGGTTTCCTCCCACAGCCCAAGGACATACATTTCAGGCTAACCGGTCACTCTAAATTGACCGTGCGCATGTGTGTGGCCACCCTGTGAGGGATTTGCATCCCATCCCAGGTGCAGCTTCATACTCTAGTGGCCTAGTGATTCCGGAATAGGTTCTGCATGACCGTGACCCTGTCCAGGATAAAGTCCAAAGCCTGATGGACGTATTTACCTTGCTTTCTTGAAGACGATGTGTCATTTTTAGGGTCCACTGCAGTGTTTCCCATCGCCCTGTATTATCGATGGGCAGAATCCTCAGCAACGAAACAGTCCCGTGCCTTCATCCTGCCCTCCAGCACCAGGGCCCCAACAGAAGAAGCTTAGGAAAAAGAAGCACGCCTTGTGTGGGAATGAACTGGTATTAAAGGGCTGCTATTAACCTCCTTCTCGCTCTTCCTCAGAGACGGACGGATGTACGGGTGTTGGTCCGTTCATTAGCTTTGGACTTGATGAGGTGCTAAATGACTCGAGGCCACATTACGTAGCCTTGCGGTGTCACGCGTTGCCCGAAAAACACCAGCGTGCATCTCTCCCCCTCATAAATAAATAAAAATGTAGGAATAAATAAGTAAAACAGCCACCTCCGAACGGGAGCCACCCCGCTCCGTATCATAAAGACCCGGAAAAGCCGCGTCGCACGACGGTCACGACATTACTACACGCAGAATTTGCTCAAGCACATTTCCATGCTTGCTTAATATCCAAATATTCAGAAAATGTCAGTGACAATGAGCAAATGCTCGCGTGTGGCTGATGTTAATGCGCTGCTATAATCTTGCGTTGGGTTCTGGAGGCCAACAATTACCCAGTGGGCACATCTTGCAGCAGCAGAACATTTTATTACTGAAAAGTAAAGCAACTTGTCCTTTTATGGGGAGGGGGGTGAAATTAAACTGGTCTTTGCTCTCATTAGAATCCACAATGAGCGGATATGAATATGTGCAAATGCAGAATTGCTGCAGCCAAGAGGGATCGCGGGTTCTAACAAGGCTTTATTGAAAATGATTGCCCTCATAAAATCCATTAAATACAATTACCAGCCTTTCTTGTACCTCCCACCGAACAATGTTTCTTTCAATTGCGAGCCTAAATACTCAGAGGAATTAAATAAAAACACCTACTGAAAGAACGAACTAATAGAACGCGGACCAATCTCTCTCCCTCTTTTTTTTTCTTTCCTTTTTTCGCATCTTAATTCGGTTGCGGGGGAAGCTGGCAGGATCTCGGGGTTAATATGGTTACCATGATAACAATCTCTCTCACTTGCGCGGTGATTGATGGGTGCCGGGGCCTGGCGGAGGAGCAGCCCGCCGAGGGCGGAGTGGAAGTGGGGCCGCCGGCTGAGAACAATGGCTCTTAAACTAAAGCTCGTAAATCAGAACCCGAAAACGGGCCGTGATTGCTGAGCTTTGGGGTCCCCGTGAAGGAAGGGCCGATTTATCCACGCTCCTTGTTAATGCCGGAATAAAAGAGACCGGAATTAGGGACATCCTTCTTATGAAAGGAAAAGCAGCGGTCAGTGTTCCAGCCACCGAGTGAAATGAAGGAAACAAAAACACAGCGCATTGTGTGATTTTTATCATTTGCGCATTCGGTAACAGAATGGCCGAGCTGAGCTCGCGATTTTTCGCGGCCTCTCTTGCATGACGGGAAAATTGGGCATAATAACAAAGTCAATGCAAACAAACATGCAATTAGACATGTAAAAAAAGAAGTCTTTAGAGTACTTTGGAAGAAAAGGTAGGGAGCTGTTTGCAACAACCTGTTGACACAAGTTGGGCGAGAACTTGTTTGTTTTCCAACGCTGCGTTTGGCGTGCGTCCCCTCTGGTTGTCTCCTAGTAAGGAGTGAGTGTAGCACTCCCTCCAAAGCAGGCCTGGAAAGCGTGGGTGTCGCCGTCACCGGTTGATGCACGAGGGCCTGTGACGGCGACAAGGACGTGAGACGCTGGAGTCAAAGGGAAAAGGAGCGCAGTAAAGCAATCGGTTCAGGGTGGCCTCGGTCAGTAAATGTTATTGTTTACTAGCCAGCAGCAGGAATCTCTGCTAAAGGAAATAATAGTTAGCACCCAAGTCATAGAATATGAACAGGTGATGGGTGGTGAAGGTGGACATGGAGAGCCGTGCTTCCCTCCTCGCCGAGACTGAGCTGGGCTTCACGGTGGAGGCGCAAATGTCCTGCTAGAAATCTCTTCGGTCCCTGTCGTCCTGCTGTCAGGCGCCCCGAAGCAGGGCGTGCGGTGCTTCCCGACCAGGGGTCACAGGTAAGCTCGGTGCGCGAATCTGTCGAATCCTGAAAAAAAGTCGCTGCGGATGAAGCTCTGTGAACAGGTGTCTCACGCCCTGACATGTCCTCATGTGCTGAAGTACGTCCGTGCATTTGTGACTGACAGCGTGAATCACCTTGCAAGCAACAGATATGGTTAAGGCAATTTTACATGTTACGCCAAATGTACCTTTTTTAATGTATGTGCATATGCGTTGCTGTATTGCACGCGGTTTATTTTACATTTAATAAGAATTTCTTAAATCGGATTTGCAGCAGGTGCGGTTACATAACAGGACTTCGCTCGTGAAGAGCGAAGAAGTCAACCCGCTGCTCCTATCCTATTTAAAGGTGAGCATGACTAACACCTTGACTAATACTATTAGGCCGATGCTCGCCTTGTTAAACACTGAGCTGCACGGTGAACAAATGCACTGTGAAAGTGAAGGGGGGGGGTCAAGACTCAGATTTCCTGTCCTAGGAATGCACTTTGACCTTTGCGGGGGTGGGGGGGAGTCTCACGGACCACCAACCTGACCTCCACCCCCACCCCTCACCCCAGCCCTCTGTCCAGTCCGTATGCACATTTGTGTGTGCAAATCCACCAAATCACCAGGCTGCTGCGAAAACGTTACAAAAAAATACCAGGGCCGCCCCTGTCCCATGATGGTGGTAATGGCCTATTCTGCCTTGGGGAGGGGGGTGGGGGGTCAGATGGGAATAGCAGATGTCACACTCAGGATGCCAAACAAGCACAGGAACTGACGGATAAGGAGCCATATGCAAAATTTAGCTTTCCCAAAAATATGGATTGTATATCCCACAATCCGTCCTTTCACCATGAGCAACCCAGGCCTCCGTTCACCTTTTCCTCCCGACCTGACCGGCAAAATTTCAACTGCCTTTGCGGCATTACTAGGCGGCGGGGGGGGGGGTGGACACGGGCGAAAAATAATTACGATACCCTTGCCTTAACATGAGTGCCACCGAGCCTAAAAATAGCCACTCACCTAACTGTGACCCATCTTTGCTTACATGGATGCCCAGGTCCCAGCGGACCGCTGCGGGGGAGACAGCGTGCTGGTAATTAAGTGCCGGAACAGCGGAGGAGCAGAGAAGCTCATGGCCTCTGAGCGCCGGTCAGACACGCGAGGCCTGAAGGTAGAAGACACGCTGTGGGCCCCGTGCGCAATTACAGGGGTGTTAGGTGCCTGGGATCAGGGTTTGCCCCCCCACCCCCACCGCCAACAAACACACACCCACTCCACCCCCACTGCACTGTTTATGTTTAATTACAGCCCCAATTACACGTCTCCTTCGCCGCCCTTAATCACAGTCCTCCCTGCCGGAGCCATCATTAACCCTAATGCGTGCGCTCCTACCTGACGTTACGCAATGGCTGCTCCCTGCCGGGGCCTCCGGCTCCTCGCTCAGGTGATGAGACAGCAGGGCGGCGCCTTCCAGGGTTCCCACAATCGGGAAGGAGGGGGCGCCGCGTGGGCCTCGCTTTCCCTCGTCCCGCATCCCGCCGCAGTAGCGGCCGCGTCCTCGGTCTTCCATTCCCACCGCCCGCCGTCAGCCGCTCGTGTTTGCTCTTGCTGGAGCTCGACCATTGCGTGCCCGGCTCCCTCGCGGAAAAATATTTACCTAAATCTGGCCGCCTTATCACAGCTCAAACATACAGAGGGGTGAGGGGTAAAAAGGCCGCTGCGAACGAGGGGGAGGTCGAGACACTAGGTGGTGGGAAAGGAGGAGAGATGCAGGGGATGTGAGAAAAGGGGGTGAAGGTCCAGGGAGATTGAGGGAAGGAGCAAGCGAGAGGTGAAGGGTAGATGGAAGAGGAAGGAGAACGAGAATGAGATGATTGAGACAAGAATGAGTGGAACTTGTGGAAATGAAGAGGGACTGAGGAAAAGGATCAGCTGAGGAGCACTTGGACTGACTAGCAAACATGCTAAAGATGATGATGATTTCCGTTGTCCTCTTCATTCCAACGTGTTTTGGACTTTTATTGCTCTTAACCACAAGCAAAGAGGAATGGCAAGTAGTGTAGAGGTTGAAGCCGTTCTCTTCAAACTTGAGAAACCCAGTTCAGGTCCCCCCTCCTGCTATAACACCCTCATCAAGGTTTTTACCCTGGTCTGACACAGCAATAATTACCCTGATGTGAAAATCATTATAAGTCGCTTTTTTAGGGGAGCATTGGCTTAATGAACGAGTTTTCCCCATTTTTATGGCTGGGATTTTCACTGGGACAGTCTGGGTTAAACCTCAGTGACACCAAAACAGAGTTCAAAGCTGAAATCTCCCATCTGTAACTTGCATCCTATTTCCTGCCCTTTTGCAAGTGTGGGTTGAAGGTGGCAAAGCAGGAAAGGACAAAGCAGGCCACAAACTAAACCATCGGTGAGAAAAGCAACCTGCCTCCTTCTCTTAGCTGCGATGCCAAGAAGATGAAGCAGAAGCTGAGGGCAGGTCAGCAAAGCACGAAGCTCAAAGTGACACTTCTTCCCACAGGACCAGGTGTTTGGCTCCTTCCGGGTTCTATGTCCTCGCCGAGTTCCCGTGGGAGTCACCTGGTCTAGACGTGCAGCAAGAGGAGATGCCAGCGATGGCAGGTCAGCTGTCAGCCTGAAACCCAGTCAAAAATGGAGCAGGACAGGAACGTCAGGAACCAGAGGGAAAGTGTAATTTTGCTTAATGTCTGTGTGTGAGATGCTGTGAACAACCTGAATCGGGTGTGGGGATAAGGTCATGTGCTGGTGTGACAGTGGGGGAGGTGTGGTGGCAACGCTTTGTGACGTCACGACTGAGATATGTAATTGTAGTAGGAGATAGAGCAGTTCAGTCCGACGAAGGGCAGAGACTCGGGGGAAGGTGTCATTATGGGACAGACTGTAATTATTGGCCCAAAAGATGTACAACAACAGCCTTGGGTCTCAGGTTTAGGTCTGGAAGGCTAGGGCAGTGCCGCTGGGCACGTCCTGAGGGAGCGACATCAAAGGAAACATCTGGAATATGTAACACAAGGCTGTCTGAAGACAAGTGAGCAGATAAGATAACCTCTGGAGAAGATGTAACAATCTGGCACTTCATCAGTTCGTACCGTTGCCTGTAAAGTGTGTGATTGTCACCAAACCCATTGCGGGACGAACCTGCAGATCGTTCTTTAGTTTGTTGGACCCACCTCTCGGCTCTGTGGCCGATAAAGTCAGAAGTTGCCGATAGGAGCAGTGCCAATGCCTTGCTTCCTTCCTCTCAAACAGGGCTATGGGGGACAAAATCCTTTTTGCCTCTGTCTCCTTGGTCACATTAGGGGATCCACCTGAGCTCGAGTCATCTTGTGAGTCGCGTGACTCAGCGGGGCCATGAGGTCTTGGTCTTTTTTCCAAGAGGGCCACATTAGTCATTGTTCATTGCTGTTAGGACATGCATAGCTGTAGCTACTGTGGCTATTAATAACGTAGGAGCATACAAAAAGAAATGAAAAGGATTCAGCTTCTCGGAAGGAGTGTATGTGTGAATACACTACATGGCCTGAAGTATGTGGACGCCCTGACTGAACTGAGCTGTTTTGGCCTCACACACGCAGCATACAAACACATTCTAGACAACTGAGTGCTTCCAGCTTGGTGGCCACAGCTTGGGGAAAAAGAAGCTCCTTTCCTGCTCCAGCATGACTGTCTCCACCCATGCACAACATGAACTCCATAAACACATGGTTTTCCCAGGTTGGTGTGAAAGAACTTGACTGGCTCTGACCTCAACCGCACCAAACACCTTTGGGATGAACTGGAGTGCTTAATGAAGAGAGGCCTTCTCGCCCGACCTCACTGATGCTCTTTTGGCTGAATGGGCACAAATTCCCAAAATTTATTGGAACGCCTTCCCAAAAGAGTGGGGGCTGTTATAGCAGGAAAGGGGAGGACAGCTCCATATGAATCCCTGCAGCTTTGGAATGGGAAGTTTATCAATCACATATGGATGTGATGCCCATGTGTCCACATACTTTTGGCCACATTTTGTATTTGTATGCCATACCTGCGTGTGTGTATTTTTCGAGTGTATGTATGTCTGTCACTACAGTTTACGCCAAATATATGATACACTGAACAAACTCTCTTGTTAAGCTAATTTCTTTTGACTCCAATTTCTTTGCTATGAATAAACCGAATAAACTATTTAACCAGCAAAGTTCTACTTTTGTTTGAAAAACCGAATGACTTTTGTTGGCCAAAACAATTTAATTCAAGTATAAAATTTATGTATATGCAGTACTTAAAATGTGTTTTTCACTTTTGTGCGTACATAATATAATAAACAGGCTGTTTTTCTTCTGGAAATGAATACCGTGACCTTTTTGCCAGCAGGAAAAAAGAGGCAGCGAGACCCGCATTCTGTCTCTCTATTATCTGTGTGGCTCAGGCTTGGGGTGCATCTCTAGTGCCCCGAGTGCAGGAATCTTCCAGGAAGCATCCGTCCGCTGGGGTCAGAGGGCAGCAGTGAAGAGAGGAAGACCCCACCGCCTCTGCCAACTCAAATAGAGTGTTTGCGAGGGCCCGGGAGTTGGGGGGTCAGAGCAGGAGAAGCAGCAGGCTGTGATCTGAAAAGCTGAATTTATGTGCACCTCTTACATCTGTGTTACAAGAAGTTATGCCTCGGGACAGACTCTCCTTCTTGGTAAATGTGAGTGCGTATTGGGGTGGCACAACTCTGACAGCAAATAAAAGTCAGCTGTGAAGATTCGGACTGGAAAGTGGGGAACTTAGGAGCTAAAATTCACACGTACTGTTGCTGCAAAGCATTTGCGTTCGTCTTTTTGCCGCGGGTTCAGCCGTCGGTGTGCTTTTCCGCAGCCACCTCCGTTGCCAAACCTTGGGGTCCTCAGAAAAAGGGGACGAGAAGAGGCCGGTGAGTGTAGAGGCACAGGAAGGGTGGAGAAGCATAAAACAACACCCAACGCCAAGGGATCGGTACCCAAGTGGGTATACCTTGGCAATGCTTCTGAAGGACTCAAGGTATTTCCTTACACAAATATCTAGACATGCACATATATGTCGGGGTTGAATTTCACCTTTGATTCTGACTTTTCCGCCGGCTGGCAACCCAAAATGAGTCCCCGGTTACAGTTCCCATGTCATTTTCTCCCAGTTTTTCACCAGCATGGACCCGAGTCTTGCAAAGCAAATGGCAGCGCAACGGGACAACCCCATCCAAGCTGTTGTTTCCATGGTGGGCCGAGCCAGAGACCGAGCTCAGCTCCACGTGTTTGCTTTTCCCAGAGTGCCAGCTCTGGAGCCGGAGTGGGTTGTCCACTTGGCCGATTCTTCTCGAAACAGGAAGTGAGGCCGAGTGCCAGAGGAGCGGTGATTGGACCTGCAACTGGAAACATCTGGCTGATGTTCCACCTCCCTCCTAACCTCGGTCCATCCAGGACTGACACCCAGCTTCTGTGAAAAGAACTTTTCTGGGTGTGACAGCTCAGCTGGATGGAGCTATTACACAGATTTAAAGCCCGGCCCCTACCTTTGCTCCTGCGCGTGTGCCTTCCTGCCCCCTCACCATCTACCTCCTTTTAGTCCAGCTTGTCTGCTTCCTGCTGATCTGAGAAGCACATCAACAGAGCAAGGCCTTCCTGAAATCCTAAGAGATCCTCTTCGACACCTTCTAAATGATCGCCGCTGACATATTGATAGCAGGAGGAAGGAGTCGCCGCTGCCGCAGATGAAAGAATTGTGAAGGAGCTCAGAGAGCCTATAAACAATGTGAGCGAAATTCGGGAAGCTCGGGTGGGGACTGCTGAGGATGCTGGGAAAGTCAGCGAGGCCATGGATGTATTAGCAGATTTGTCTGTCAGTGCTGAGAAACAATGGTGACACTGAGAAAACAAGAGCCAGATCTCTCATTTTCTTTCATGTGGGATGAAAACCGTCAGTTATAGAAATCCCCCATCCCATATGGTGTGCTGCATTTGGCCCTTTTTTTTGGCAAGCGTGAAGCCAAGATCGTAACACAGAAGCATTCGTGCTGTAACAGCCCCATGGCAATTTGTGCCACGGTAATAATGTGTCTCCAGGAAAAGTAGAGGTGGAGGGATGGGTAAGGTGTCTCATGGCCCCCCCAGTAATGACAGACCACATGCACATCGGGCCTAGCGTCTGACTGGGCTCCCACCCTTGAATTCGGCCTTTTAAACACTGCTGTCAAAAGCTTATCTGCAAACCGGGGGGAGGCAAACAAACAGAATGTGGGGGGAACTGGCAATGAAGTTGTAACGCAGTCAGAAGAGTAGAATGAATTCGGTGATTCTTGTTGTGACGAAAGGTCAAAGTCAGGCTGAAATTTTAAATTGAAATGAAGTGTCGCCTGGCATGGCTCCACCTTGCCGTTGCTGCCGAGAGGAGAACAGGAGAAAAAAACGCGTGGCCTTTGCATCGGGAGTGTGGCTGTGCGGACGCTACATGGGCTTGAACTTGTGCCAGAGCACAGCTCCAGCTGCTGAAAGGAACATAAGGAGCTTAAGGAAGTGCCGTGTCCTTCCCCTGACACCCGGTGAGGGAGAACACACCTTCGTCCCGCAGGCCCTTTGTTACCATGCCCTCTGCCATCCTACAGCTCTTACACGCTGGCGTCCATGAGGCCCAGAGAAGATGCTGGGTGGACATAAGAGGCCTAGCATAAGGTTTGGTAAACCTGTGTGTGTGTGTGTGTGTGTGTGTGTGTGTGTGTGTGTGTGTGTGTGTGTGTGTGTGTGTGTGTGTGTGTGTGTGTGACAACTGTGCCCTCTTGGCCTGGCCTCCAAAAGGCCTGTGAAGAAGAGGAAGGAAAAAGTGGATATCCTCTGATGATCCTGCTGCCTGTGGGCCTGAACAGATAAGAACAGGGGCCCCTGACTTGGTGCCAGCGGCGGGGGGGAAGAGGACTCTCGGGGACCACCGAGGACAAACACACCTCGCTCCATCGAATGGATTATCCATTCACACCTCCTCCTCCGGGCCAGAGTGCCTGCATGGCGAGGCAGCAGACAGACTGGTCAAAGCCAGTTTTTGCCCCGAGCTGCATGCTTTTGAAGGGAAATCTACATCCAGGGCCACATGGGCTGGCATTAGGGGCCCCACTGAGGTGGCACTGACCATCTGACCGAATGAACCGCAGCACACATGTTGCTCTCAAGCAAAGCATGCCCTCCACCCCCACCCCCACCCCACCCGACCCTAGTATTAACTAATTAAGAATGAAAAAAGATTACCAGGGCAACAGGAACAACAACAACTAAACAAAGTTCATTAAACCTTGAAAATAAGAGAGAGTGACAGTCTGTTTCTGTGACTACACTTCCGTTGCATTACGGACTAAAGTCGGGGTTGTCGGGAGGGGGGGGGGGGTTGGAACTGCAGGTGGTCGAGTTATTTCCAGGGACAGAAATCAGCTTATTTCCGCACTGGCAGAATGAAGTGGGTGGAGGAGAAATTAGGATCTGGGGGGGAACATATGGGGGTTAAGAACTAAGTGGGTGAATTAAAACTGCTCTAATGCTCTCATTTTATTATCACAGGTCCTGCCTGTGTAAACTGTGGTTTGCATCCCGTGCTCTGAAAATGCTGATGGAGACTTTGGACACCAGTCTCACACACACACGCACGCGCACATGTGTGCGCGCTAATATTATTGCATTGACTGCATTGCTCTGTGCACACGCGAGGTTGCTTTTGTGCAAAATTGTTCACAGCCGGTTGGTATAAGTTTGAGACCCCTGTTTTATGGTCCTGAAAGCTGAAAGAGGTCTAAAAGCCACAAGCGACACAGGTTTATGCCTCCGCCAGAGTATTTTACAGTGATTTTTTTTAAGCCGACAGAAGCAGAGCGACAGTGGTTGATCCATGTACTTGAGTGTGTGCTCAGCGCCGGGTAGGTGTCTGTTTAAGTGTTTAAGTGTGTCTGAGTGCTAGGCGGCCACAAGGAGAGTCCTGCTGCTCGGCGTGTTGCCAGACTGACGTCAGGCTCCTATCAGATGATGCGGTGATAATCCCCCAAGTGATGTGTCATGAATATAGAGTTTAGGCCTGAAATCCCTTGGGAGACTTAAGCTAAAGATAGCTGCGTGCGGTGGCATGCTTTGCCGTGCCTTCCGGAGGGCCTCGGAGGGGACAGAGGAAAGGAGGACAGGACCGACGCGGTACCTGGGGCAGGTAAGAGCACGTGGCTGGTTCATTCTCAATCATCCATCCAGCCATACATTTTCATAAACCCCTTATCCTAAGCAGGGTCGTGCCAGTCTGGATCCTATCGCGAAAACAGCACTGTGCCGGGATGCTTCCCTTGGGTGGGCAACCGCACACACATCCAGCCACACACTACAGGCAATTTATATCGACCAATTACGTTGAAACACATGTCTTTGGACTGTGAGAGGACGCTCAGACTGAACCAGATCCCAATTCATGCCCAACCAGCCCGGGCCTTGCAGGGCCACCGCACCACCGTCATTACTTGTCAGACGCAGTGTCACAGCAGTCAGGTGCCCATCCTGGAAGCTGCAACGTGAGGCAGTGTGAGTCCTGGATAGGATGCCACTCCACCTCAAGGCTCCAAGTATTTTTCATTTAAATCATAACAGTTGGGTTCGGTCTCACCAGCGTTTATTCCAGAAGGAGCGGATGTGTAAATATCTGGGAGAGCGAGGACTGTCCGCAGCCGTAATTAAAGCGATATTTATTTTAGCTCCTCCTCACCAGACAAGGAAATATATCACATTTGAGGGATACCGGTGCCAGTAATGGGCCTCTAATTGTGTTAAATGCCCTGTAAAGATTTTGCTGTTATAGAGGTGTAGACGGGAGGTCTAATGAATGCGATCATGGCAAGGCGGCCGCGATTCGGGAATTTTTCTGGAGCCAGCTGTGACTGCGGCAGGAACACACATCGAGAGCCGTAATAAAGCCGTAAGACGCGGCAACCACCCACCTCTTACCACCGCCTCCGTCCCCCACCCCCACCCGGTAGCCCGTACCCTCCGGCCACCGGCAGACGTATAGCTCTGAGATATCAAAGTCTAAAAGTCAACAGGGAACAACACTCTCCTTGAGCCAGCAAGGCCGAGGAATGTGCGCTCTCTCCCCTCGGGGCCCGCGGCCTCAGAGGCATCCAGGGAGGTGCGCGAACCCACATGAAACAGTCGCTCGCAAGCCGGCGAGGGATATAAAGAACCAGTCAGACAGGTCGGGGAAGGGTTCGCCTTGGGACAGAGCAGGAGGAAGCAGGAGAAGGGACCGCTGGAGTCGGGCCAGGTGAAAAAGACGTGCGTGACGTGAAGAGGAGGGCAGAGGAGGAGAGCTGACGGACTGCGGGGGGTGGGGGTTCGGAAGTGGTCCATCGTGAAGCTGCCCTGTAGCCGCCAGGCTGAACAGCCCTCCTTATGGCTTTGGCTCCTTTTCTCCTAAGATCGAGGGAAAAAATAGGGAAGATTTTAATCGCATTAACAAGCGCCGGTCGCTAAAATGGATTGAAATAATTATAGACATCTAATGTGCAGGAGTTTAAGGTTCTGATTGAGTGTCTTTAAGGTAATGGATCCCCACCCCCCCATCGTGGCTGCAGCTGGACTCTGACCAGCCGAACGGGAGGCTAACAGATGGGCACAGAAGTACCTTTATGGAGGGAAGCGCACCGACAGCCGCAAAATGGAGCAGTTGGAATGAAAAACGGAATCTGTAACCGTTTCATTTTCTTGAAACGTTTGTTCCACTTTGCAGAGGACAGGCAGCAGAACTTAGTGTAAAATGCATTGTACTAAAAGAGAATGTGTGTTAAATATAAGCCACATAAGGTTTTTGTAGCTGTGGACAATCTGTTTTTTCGTTTAAACATGGCTTGACTTTACAAAGTGTTGGTGGACTTCATGTGGCGTCGAGCCCTGATCGATGGAGCCGAACTTTCGGAAGATCCGGCCTGTAGAATAGGTTTACAGCACCGGGCCGTGCGGGAAGTACAGGGAGCCGAGGATTCATTTTATTGTCCATCACCAGGTGGAGTACTGGTTAGAGCTGTAAACTTGCAGCCAAATGACCGAGGTTTGAATCGAGTACCCTTGACCAGGTACTGACCATGAACTGGTAGAGGTAAGAAGACCCAGCTGTATGACTGTTGCATAACCTATAACTGTCAGGAGCTCAGGATGCAAACATGACCCTGTCAGCTGTTTTGGAGGAAAAAGTCGACTGAACTAAAAATTATTATTGCTTCGATCATGCAAAATTAAACAAATCACCAAAATTTCAGTCAGGATGGTGTTGCTCTCTTCCGACAGTATTTTGTAATGCAAACTTCTGCAGCTTGGGGACAGGTGGGCCCAAAAGGACACGACGAGTGACCCCACGCTCGGTTCAGGCATTCTTGCCCACATCTGCCACGGGGCCATGCCCCGGCACCTCGCAGCAGCCCAGACACCCCAGGGCCATCCTGGTGGTCATGACCTGTGGATCCGCAGTCAGGCTGTTCTTGGTTGAGCTGGATCCAAGCCCCCCTTCCCCCCGGGGGGATGAGGGGTGGTGTGGGGTGCTGTACAGCTCAGCTCAGCCCCTGGATCACCTTCAAAGAGTTGCTCTGCTCCCCATGAGGGCCTGGGCTCCTCTATGGTGAGCAAGGGGGGGGGTTGTTCGCTTAAAGCTGTAGATGTTAGGCGCCTCCCTCTTGCCGGCATGCAGGCGCACGTCCTTCCTCTCTGTGAGCGGGGGGGGTGGGAAGGAGCGCAGCACCTGCAACCTTCCCTCACGCGCCCTTCACTGCCTCCCCACTTTTAGGCATGACGCGCAGCTCCCGAAAGAGAGTGTCGACCTCTGAGGAACACGAATATCTGCACAGTTTTCCATGTGGGAAATTGCAGGAATGATTTCTCCCTTCAGTGGAACAGTTTAAGGTGGCACTTTGTTCAGCCTCTTGTCTGTGTGTGTGTCTATGTGCGTGTTTGTTTGTTTGTGTATGCATGTAAGTGTATGGGCTCGCACGTGTGTTTGCCTGTGTGTACGTGCGCATCGCTGTGTGCATACACGTGAGTGTGTCTATGTGTAAGTGTGTGTGTGTGTGGGGGGGGGGTGCCCACGTGTGTGTTTGTTTCTGTGCGTGCGCACATCTGTGTGTGTGTGTGTGTGTGTGTGTGTGTGTGTGTGTGTGTGCGCACTGCTGACAGGACCTTCAGCCTCAGTCTGGGTCAGCAGTTTGTTTAGCATCAATTAGAGCTTCTGTCTTCCTCAACGCAAGCGTGAAGACGGAATTAACGTGCAGTGGCAGATTCCCACCAGCGTGTTATTACACGGAGCGCCTCATCTGGAACAGGAACAGGGGAGTGTGTGAACGTCTACGTGCGCCTGAGCGGTGGAGAAAGCTGCTGTCTGACTGCTCCTGCCCGCATGTGTGTCTGCGTCCGGCTTCATTGGCCGCCGCTCCTACCGAGCATTTATGCAGACATCTAAGTGAGGCACACCGAAATGTGTCAGATCTTTTTTGTGGCTACAGCTCCTTCCGCCATTTTTAATTTCATAACTTCAGTTTCGAACGAGGTACACCATGCTCACCCTTCACCAAACTCTACACCGGCTTAATCTTTTATGTTCTTCCTGATCTCTGTTCTCTGTTCTTTCTCAAAATGTGCAATTTAAGATCATGTGGAGCTTCTAGTATCCAAAATCAGAGCTCTGTGTTAAAGAAGCCCAACACCCACAGCAAGAACAAGGTTGTGGGCTGAACTTTGAACCTGTGAGGGTGAAGAGGAGACCCCCCTCAGAAAATGCGGACTACATGACTAAATATACAGTCGTAATGTTTGTTGCCCTAATAGGCAGTTACGTGGAGGTGAGACATCCCATCAGGCCCTGGACGGCGTTCATGGGGGGCTATAAAGGGCTCTGCTATTTAGGGAGGTGAGAGTGTGGGTCCTGAGCCCAATGTATCTCAGTTCCATTACAGCTAGAGGGAGATCTTGGGCCCAATGAAAGCAAAAGAGAGCATGTGTGTGTGAAAAGATGAGCTTTGTCACGGCAGAGTAAAAGCCTCCCTCTGTAATGGTCAAAGCTGCTATGGAAATTGCTTAATGAATATTTTCGAATTCCGTTTATAGAAGAAGAGGGGGGAAAAAAGGCAGTCGGCTGCAATTACGTCCAACACGCGTTTGGCCCGTCTTTCAGGCTGTCGGCTGGTGCGTAAGCTGCCAATTTAACACGGGGGGGTGAAAAAGAAATGAGGTGAACTGGCAAGCTGCGACATTGGACTGTCGCTTCTAACTGCAGGCAGCTCGGCTCTCGAGTCACCCCGGTGCTCGCTTCCCTTCGCCGGCTTTCGCGTTGCCCCGCTCCGCTCTTCTGCTGTTCCTCCTTAAATCCTTGCAGTCCACGGTCCACCGGAAGACGATTATTTTCGTCTCACGCTCAACTGTTCTTTTCTTCCACCAAACTTGAAGTGCTTCTTGGGTTTTGCTGTATGCGGTGTTTGTGATAAAGATTAATGCCTTTCCTTTTGCACGTGACCCTCGGGTCACCGTCGGGCTCTTAATAAAAAATAATAAAGGATAATATGATATTCAGCAGGTAATAGAGTTGTGCACAGACTGCTCTTAAACATCCTTAATGAACTGTGTTACGGCTCCCCGGCGCCAGGCTCGAAACGAATAAAATGAACGACACCCTCATTCGGCAGAACTTTGCTCAGCAGAAACGCACCCATCAGCTGCGCTTAGGCGCTGCTCTTTCGTGCAGCCTTGGGTCCACTTCCGATCGAGTCGTGAGCTTTTACCTGCCGCGAGCACCGTAACAGATCATTTAGCCGAGGATTGATTGAAGACCGAGTCGGGTCCGCACTCAACGCAGCACCGACTCCTTTCAGCAGAACATCAGCGTTTTTCACTCAGCACCTTTAAACGTGTGCAAACCCTTTGGCTCTGTGTAAGAGAACAAGCGTTTGCACACAAATTCACAAAATCCAGGAATGAAAAACAACATTCGAATGCAGTGACAGTGAAAAGTCAGTCCAGAAAAGCCGCCGGAGCCGAAAAGTTCCTTTGAGGGACCTGCGTGGGACAAAGTGGACAGAAGAGTGAAAGCACAGCCACCCACGACTGTCCCTCGTCTGTGGGAACTGGCGCAGAAGAACTGGAAAGACACGGCACCTCTTGTCCTGCTCAAACTTGTTCACCAAATGCGTTAGGAAAGACATCATTTCCAGGTGTCCTTGCATTTTTCACTGCAATTGTTTGAAAAATCATTCTGCTGCCTGAACAGCGCAATGTTACATTAACACCAAACCTCATATTGGTAATGCACAATATGGCCAAAAGTATGTGGACCCCCTTCCCCACTGACTGAGCTGTTTCAGCTGCACCCACACAGCATACAAACACATTCTAGACAACTGTGTGTTTCCAGCTTTTGAGGCCACAGTTTGGGGAAGAAGAAGCTCCTTTCCTGCTCCAGCATGACTGTGCCCCTCCGTGCACAAAGCGAGCTCCATAAACAGATGCTTTGCCCAGGTTGGTGTGAAAGAACTTGAGTGGCTGTACAGAGCCCTGACCTTAGTCCCACTGAACACCTTGGGATGAACTGGAACACCAACCACAAGCCAGATCTTCTTACCTGACCTCACTGATGCTCTTGTAGCCGAATGGGCACAAATTCTCAAAATCTGGTGCAAAGCCTTCCCAGACGTGTGGGAGCTGTTATAGCACCAAAGGGGGGAACAAATCCATATAAATGCCGATAAATTTGGAATGGGAGGTTCAACCTGCACATATGGGTGTGATGTTCACGTGTCTACACACTTTTGTCCATGTAACTAATAAGGAAACAGCAGAAATTACACAACCAAGTCTAACACAAATGGTACAAACCTGGTGCGCTCTTAATATAAAGATTTTTTTTTTTTAATTTTAATATTGAAATCTGCCACTTGTTAATAAGTCGCTAATAATAAAGCAAACCTGGTGTATTAAATTTGTTCCTTTCTTGTTCGGTTCTCTGCCACTGAAGAAAAACGAGAGACCGTTCCTGTTGCCCTCAGACACAGCTGAATAAAGCCGCCCCTCCAGTAGTCGGAGACCACAAAAAAATCAAACCTCTTTCTTGTCCCTGAGGACACAGTTGACTGTTGAACAACGCAAATCCTTGTTTTCGCGTGGTTGTAACACCTGGGAAAATAACTGTTGAAGAGCAACCAAATAAAATCTATTTAATTATATGTTATATGACATGTCTTACCCCAAGGCCCCAGCAACTGTAGAACTAAACCAAGGCATTTCTCTGTTTATGTGGATTTGTGTAGAAAGCATGAAACGCTAAATGACTACGCACTCCTACACGGTGACTACAAAGTAAGCGATAATTAATTTTAATGTGCTAAGTAGCACAGTTTAACTGATATTTTCATAGCAGCTCAGTTAAGTGTAAGACCTACTTTGGTAGCATGATGTTAACTTTGAACTCATGCCTGGCAGACTCTGTTAACACTGAACCTTGAAACTGCAAAATTTTCCACCGAGTTCAGGACCACAGCGAAACCACAGTCATTTCCCCATAGAATCTCCACATCTACAGTACATGCATGGGGATAGAAAAAAAAATTCCCAGAAGCTTCCCTTCCATCTGTCCAGGAGCCAGAGGAGTGCTCCTTATGGAATTGGGCCCTTCTCTCCCAAGAACAGAGGAAGGATGAGCAGGGAATATTTTAATGACATTAACATGTACCGGTTGCTAAGATGGATTGATGCAATGATCTCACAAATCCCCACATGTTGCACACCTTTCCGTTCCCTCCTTATGTTTTCCTGCAACATTTTGAAATTTCAGATGGGCCAGAAAGGCTGCAGTACCAGGAGACACGATTCCCCGGCCCTCCCGTGCGAAGACACCTCACCCCCCCCCCCCACGGCCCCTCCATCTCTCCTTGGAGAAAACTCGATGCTGCTCCAGCGAGGGCAGAAAGGGAGCGGGGTTCTGCCGCAGCCATATAAATAGGAAGGTATTTTTACACCGCTTTTTGCGCTGACCCAGTCCCATCAAATTAGGGCCCCGTGGGGTTCTGGCAGGCGGTCGGTGTCGGGCTTTGAGAGCTGCTTTATTCGAGCCCCTGGGGAGCACCGGTGGACCACAGACATCCCCACCCCGGTCACATCTGTCTGCAACGGAGGCCAAAGTCTCACCGGGTGAAACCAAGCCCATAAAGGACACGGTTCATACAACCGCAAAATACTGGTCCAATCAAGACGTTTGTAGCATTGATGTCAATTAAATGGTATGCGCTTACAGGGGCAAATCATCAGCACATGTTCCTCCCTCACTTCAGCAGAAGTGTAGTCACCCTCACTTTCAAATGATATGCTCACAAGCAGACTCAACTTGAACCCTCTCACACACACACACACACACACACACACACACACACACACACACGCGTGCGTGCATGGGACCTGCATCCGTGTTAATCGGTTGAATGGCTGCTTCTCCACATCTGCTAAAGGACACCAAATTGAGTCTGAGGGTTTGTCAAGCGTTCACCGGCCGACCAAGTTCTGAACATCTGATGTTCAGGAGGTCCCGGGGCCTCAGACTGTGGAATGAAGGAACTTCTCCGCTCCAAAGGCTCTGCTAAACCCTGAGGCTTTTCAAGTTTCGTTTCCAAACTGGGAGACGTTGCCTCGGAGCTGCCGGGTCCGACTGAATGAAAAGTAGAGGAGAGCGCTGGAGTTAAAGAGATAGTCACATTGCTGGAACAAATGATGTTTAACTATGGTAATATGCACCTACGGGTGACTTGACCTAAATTGCTGGAAGCTGATTCATGTCCACAATAGCAGAAAACCACAATAGCATGTTTGTTGAAGAAAAAAACATTTTTAGAATAAATTAGCTGAAGTTTTTAGCTTCCAAGTTGAATACTTATGAACGTTCACGAACTGCGCTGTTGCAGTAGAGGAAGCTGCAGTACTGCTCCAGCTTTTACAGTTGTTCTGCTATATTTCCTCCCCTGCTGAGTTCTCCAGGGAAGACAACAGGTAATTATTGCAGTCGTTTTTAAGCAAATCCAAATTTTTACCCTATTCTGTTTACGTGTTCTGCTTCTCTGGATGGAAATTCCCAGAGCGCCACAGTTACACCTCCTTACTCTGGGCCCAGTTATTCTGCTGCACTCTAAAGCAGAAGCGCTTTTCTAGGCCTTGAGCTCATTTAAGAATTTGCTGAAAGCTGAGGACCCTTCTAGAAAAATGTCCTTAAATAAATGCAAAGAGAACATTGCACTCAGTGATACCAGCACGGTAATATTTTAATTTTACTTTTCAACATTTAGTTACTTATTGTGAAAACAAACCTGCTTTTCATTGATCCCCTGAAGCCCATCCATCGACCTCCAAGGAGCAGCCAGGCCTCACATTAAAAACCTCTGGTCTAAAGTTTAAAAGCAAGCAAAATCTGTGCTTCGCAGACAAAATACCCACAAATGAAGAAAGCGCAGTTATACCTATCATTTCATCCAAGAGACAGAAAAAGGTCCAATGGCCCAACGTTAAAACGCTGGGTTTTTTTTAAAAATCCATTTCATATTGTTTAAATCACCTTGAAAATGATATGGCGATATTTTAGTTAGCCTAAGTACATTTTTGCAGCATTTACAAAATAAAAGAATGGGAATCACATGTAATGTAATGTGTGCTCACCTGATCTCACCAATGAAATTATTGCTGTTTTTATCAGGTTATTTTTGTTTGGGACTGTGTCCTTGTTTTAGCTCACACTGGTATTTTTAACCATTTTCTGTTACAACCAGACATGGATTGAGCAGCCAAACACAGGAGCGGAGTAAAAGTGCTTCAAAGATACTTGGGGAAAAAAGGGGCTTTCAAAAAATAATTGCTCATAAAAAGTAAAAGTACTTCCCCAAAAATATAAAGTAAAAGTCAGAAGGTATGAAGCCAAATTAACTCCAAGGAGCACCTGGGCTGCCGCTGCACCAGCGTCCGACCCTTAAAAGTTTCTTTCAGCATTAATTTACAATAAATGACACAACTTTCCCAAATGAGTGTTCAAACATTGCAGTTAATACAGCCTTTTAAGTAAATGGAAACAAAAAATTCCCCAAAATGAAATGAAATTAAGCTTCAAATCATCTGTGTACTGGAACCGCTGAACTTTACGTTTCGGTCAGGTGCTTCAGACCACTCGTAATTTTACTGTATTTTTATTTTAGGTAAAGTGCATTATTTCTTTTTTATGTGTAACATTTTCAAACATGTAATGTTTAGCAGATTTAGTACAAAAAAAAAAAAAAACTTTTAGTCAAGTTTAACAAATGAGATGAGATGGAATGAAAAAATATTTTATACAGTTTATTATTATTACTCTGAATTAAAATATTACATGTAAAGAAATATGAAAGCATCATTTTATCTGGTAAAGTGAGTGACTTTGCTAAGGGTCTGAATACTTTCACAAGGTGCTGAATTTTGAGGCTCATGGTGCAAGAAATAAAATATTCTTAAGCTACTAAGCATATTCATGCTCACGTTCAACTTCCTTAGATGTAAAAGAACCGCGGTTGTCAGTCAAGGTGGGATGAAGCTCAGCTCCCGCTCTGAGTGGCAACACTTTCTGTTTCCATTGCTTCCCTGCGAAGGCCGCTGTGACTAACAGCTGACAATAACAGTGAACCCTTATGAATTTTGGTAATAATGATTTGTTGTCTGTGGAAAGCTAAAATGTTAAATATGGAAAATTCAAACATAAGGAAACCAGAGCGACGTAAAGGTAACTGAGTAAAAATACATTTTCCTGTACAAATGTACTTGAGAGAAAGTGCATTAATCTGAAATTCAGTTCCACCAAAAATGTACTTAACCACATAAGTAACTGAGTAAATGTGAGTCCTTACCACCCACCCATGGTCACAGCTACTCTGCTTTTATTGCTAGTTTTCACCTTTTGGCCCAAAAGTGCTTACATCTCTGTCCCTCACCAAAGGCACAGGTGCATGCCTGTAAAGGACAGAGAACCCAGCAATGTGGTACAGTTAAGCGGGGAGGTTCCAGATTCATTCACACCCATCCTTCAAGTTTTTATGACCTGTAATGCAGTGTGCATGTGCTGCCCTGCCGCTCCCCGCAAATGATTTTCTGACTACATCACTAAAACCATGAAGTAGAAAGCTGGCGTCAACAGACCACAGAGGTTAACAGCACGTTTTGTGTTTCTCTTAGGGAATGGATCTGCTAGGAGCACTTTAAATGAATGCGAAGCACCAAAAGTGTTTCAGGAAGGCCAGGAGTGAAGGATCACGTGGAGTCCAAAATGTACCCCCCTGGGCCTTTTGGCTCCTTTCCATTCCTGCTCTGTTCCTTTTTCTTTTCTATTCCCCTTCTGTTCATCTTCTGTTCACATTCTCTCAGTTCCACTCCTGCCATCGCTCAGAGGTGCGGCTCTGTCGAAGACTCTGCTCATCCCGGACTCACTTGCGGCTGCCAGCCCGTCTTTAGGGAGGGGTTCTGGGGTGCTGCTCTAATTGGCCACACTGGGACTCGCTCTCCTCTTCAATCACATAATCCCATTAGAATTCCTCCTGCTTAATCTCTATCTGCTTGAATGCTACCGATGATTTGGGTCAGTCCCCCCTCGAACCCCCCGTCCTGGGCTCAGCTTATCTTCCAGATTGTCCCATCCAGGGCATCCTGTTACTTTCCACTGCCATGCGCTTGACTGGCAACCTGCTGGTACCTCCTACTGGCGTTTGCAGCAGGAAAAAATGTGCAGTTTTATTTGTGCAGTACTTATTTCAATATTCTTTTATACATGGGGCACATCCAGTGAAAAAAAGCAATAAAGACAAATTAAAACTAGCAGTTCCTTATTCCGACTGAGGGTTTTGGACAAGAGCTCAATCTATGGTATTTAAAGAGTAATACTGACTCTGACATGTAGGACTGTTGGTTTACTCGGGTACCCTTCATTCCAATACCGACTGCTTACAAACTCATTCAGAAGCAGGTGTGCAGAAAAAGAGCAGCGAGAGTGGAAAATCTCGCAGAGAAATTCTAAACACATATTAATAGGACTCTTCCAGGAACGGAAACACGGAAGGTAAGAATGGAACTGGACCTTTCCACGGGTCCTCATTAGTCTGAGGGAAAGCAAGGGGACACACAGGCCTGGGGATGGAGCCAATGTAAAGTGTGTTACTGGAGAGATTTTGCCATATGTGACTCCTAAGGGCCTCTTTTTCACGGGCTGGTAACAAGACATGCACACATGTCGGATCCCAGCGCACCGTAGTGTTCCTCGTCGTCTCCTACCCCCGCATCTTGTGCACACGTTGGCAGCAAGGAGCTCCCTGGCATCTCCAAATGAGAAAATCCAAAAATAAAAGCCCAGAGCCTGCTGACACCAAGGAGGAGCAGCATCCTGTTCTTACAACCTGTCGCGGTCGGTGAGTCAAGCCAGATCAACAGCTTTAAACCTTCTGCCCTCTTCCATGCTCGCATGACCAATAGAGATACACCCGCATTTGTTTAGACATCATTTTAATTTTACATTTAAATCGCTTTGTTGTTCGGCTTCCACTGAGGAGTTTAGTGATATTTGGGAATGTCAATCTGTGCCATCTTTCGTAGGATGATGATCCGGAAGGGGTGTGGTCTAGGTGTTTGCATGTTGTTGAGTGCAGACACATTCTAGAACCCAAAGATTCTCCACGCTAACAAAGGCCCTGTGGTATCCGGGGTTTTTGGACACCTGGAGGTCATGCTAACAGGCCGGCTGAATATCCTGTCCTTTGAGTGTCCCTGCTGACTCCCTCTTCCTGCAGCCCGTGAGCTCCAGCTGGACCCCTGGGACACCCACCTGGCTACTTCTTTCCCTGGAGGCCCACCAAATCCCCAGGAGTCATAAAGGAGTCCCAGATAAAGCACACAAACACACACACACACAGATATGAACTCGCACACAAACATGCAAGCTGACACCAACTGGTTGCCTCCTTTTTCTGGTACTTTGTTTACTGAAATTTATTCACTTTCATTTCTGCAAAATTATCAACACATGACAGCATGTCAACAGCAGAACCTTCAAACAGTCTAATACATAAAGAACAATGGTGGGTATAACATTCAGCACCACCCTAAGGGAACCCATGGGGAATTTAGGACGGCGTATTAAACTGATCACAAAAAAAGAGGCAAAAAAATTTTAATGCATCCTTGTTTCATTTGTCAGAAGGTAACTGACAGAAGCACTGATAACTGCTTATGCGGTGCCTTTATGTCTGATGTATTCTAAGCAATAGCCAGTGGTTGACCAGACTTAAATCAATCCTTGCTATTATCATATTACACATACCGGAAATTGAAATGTACACATGGGTCACATGCACTGACTCATTGTGACCACTGGGAAAAATATTCACTGTAACAGATACGACCCCGAGAGGCCACCGCCACACACCTCATTCAGGTGTGAAAGCCGACATAACTCTTGTAAGAGAAGCCTACACAGAAAGGAAGAGCGGAGGTGGAGTGACAGCGGTGGAGTGTGTGTGGCCTGTTTGTGGCCTTTCTGTCTCCTCAAACCTCAGGGGAGCAGGTGGGGTGATGTTGCTGTGTTGAGGAGTGACCAAAGGCCCAAGGACAACAGGGACTGGGCTCACCAGCCAAGGCGAGAATGTGCATGCGGGGGTTGGGGTGTGGGGGTCAGCTGGACTGCAGGACCTTCCCACAGCCTGGACCACAGCAGGTACTGAGATCAGTGATAAGGTTCTCTTGGCAGACCATGCCAAGCAGCTTTGAACTACACACTTGCTGTACATACCTGAGGTGAAGACACAGTATAACAGCACCCACAGGATCAAATCCAAGGTGGAGATGCGGGATGTGGGACATGGGTCGCGGCCTCTCAGATGCAGGCAGCCTCTCGCATGCGGTCAAGGACGTGTTCACACTCTCTCCCTGACTGCGTCAGTGCGAAGGCTGAGCCTAATCCTTTCCCGGTGCTGGAATTCTCCCCACGCAGGAGCCCATCCCCAGGGAGGGCGCCGTTTTAATTTGCAAGGAAATCGCTCTGATTTGGAACAGCAAAAAAGTCTGTTCCAATAAAAATCAATGGCTTGAGTTGGGAGCGGAAGCGGGAAATGGGTGGGGTGTAGTGTACGCGCGCGCGTGCATGAGCGCACACATGTGGGGTCGATGTTGGAGCGGGACAGCAAGGTGCTAAGGTGGCCTTATGTCAAGGCATGCGTTTGCCGTCCTCCGCGAGGCTGAGCCGCAGGGTCAATCCCTCTTTCTCCAGGCACGTGAGCAACACCTCCCTCGCATCCTACATTTCTTGGTGTGTTTAGCACCAATGCCGCTCAGCTAATAACATGAATAAAAACTCTGCTGCTGGTTAGTGTCGAGGCCTGAACGGCAGACCTACCAACCTGCAAATGAAAGGAAGCTTCTTGTAACTTGACAGGAAGCATGTTCAGCGTGAGACTAATGTGAGGTTTATTATCATCTTTTTGACAGAATCCCTGCCAAAGTGGGTCTCGCATCAGCATCTTGCATCAAACTCCAGCTCCTCCATCACTTCACACGCACTCTTTATTCAGTGAAACAAAAATAATTTGTTTCATGCTTTATCTGCCTGCCAGGGACCAAAAGGTGTCTTGCAAATCAATTATTTTTACAAGCCACCTCATAAGCATTAAAATATATATACATTTTTAAGATACAGGTTAGTGTGAAATGAAAGTCTGTGTTAGAAAGCCATTTCACAATATAGGTGTCAGGTGGAATCAAGAACGCCCGCTTTGACTTTATTTAATTTCAATGAAAATGCCACCCACACGATGTAATAAATTTATACTGCGTTGCAGTGTCACTACCAATATGCAGAAGTATAAGAACACGGTGGTCGCACGTGTGAAAGCCGCACGATAATTAACAGAAAAACAAAATGCCTATATGAGTTACTGGCAATAAAACCCGGCAGGTTCCCGTGAATGCAGATAGCATCGCCGCGGGGGGTGCGAACGTGTGATCTGAGCCTAAAATCATTACCGCCTACTGGTCACTGTGTCCTTGGTTCATCCGGCGCTCGAACCCGCCCCCTCATGCAGGGACCGCCCTTCCCGTCCAGGACACAGTGTAGGCCGTGGATTCCTGCACGTGGCAGACAGCACACTCTGCACGCTCAGTACGGCATGGATCGTAGCCCCTGCGGGGCCAGCATTCGGTGCCCAGCGGTCTGCAGGGGTTGTACTGTTTTACAACTGTGTTGTGGTTAGTGGAGAACATGATGGACTTTGATGGTCTTGCATCCCTGACAGGACGCTCCCCACAGACTCTCTCATGTACGGCTGTGTTGCTTACGCTCAAAACAGCAAGAATGACTCCACACTTGACTCAGGGAAAGGGATGCCAAAGCTCTGCTGGTCATCGATGACAAACTGCACTGACAGCATGCTTCACATAGGAAATTCCTCTGAAAAAAGTGTGCTTGATAAGTATGTTTTGACCAAATCGTTTACTATAGACGATATGTGTACATCCTTGAAGCAGAGCGCCTGCTATTTGTTTATTTTTGCTTGGTAAGTAGCTCTGCACTCTGTCGCATTTTACCTTTTCCGCTGAAGCAGACAGACTCCTTCTTACAGAGCGCTGTCCTGCCATGCAGTATCAGCGGTGGGCAAATACAGATAAACAATCTGGAAAACCTGTCTATGCAAAATCCCTGCTTTTATATTCTATTCCATGTTTCTTTTTGTAAGGCCCTAAATAAAATTGTAAGTTAGCTCTGCAGTTGCTGCCTCTGATTAACCATTGCAACTACATGGTTTAGTAGAAAGAGAAATTTCGACACAACTGACAGGCATAGGCAAATGAATGAATGAATGAATGAATGAAAAGACAGATGAACAGACAAATTATCATTAGCTGAATAGATATAAGTGCAGTTCAGGAATATAAAGCTTGGCAGTTTAACCTACGATGAAAATGTATCAGTTAAATACCAAATAAAAACAACTGTCACATACATTTAATAGGATGAAATACAAAATACGAAAATAGAAATAAATAGGAAGAAAAACTACTGTTTTTTTAAAATTCGCAGACACAAACAAATTCACACGGCTTGGCTGCAGGGCCTGAGCAAAACTCCACCGCGACATTCCGGAATGTTCTCTCCAAAGCCATGCGCAAAAACACAACCTCATCGTACACCACCGATACATTAACATCAGAATATTAGCATTAATAACATTTCAGTTTGTTTGTAAATATTTGCAAACACGACATTAGTTAGAGGTAAAACGACAAAAATACGGCGAGATGATGTCCCTTTGCATGCCGCAAGGGAACTTTGAGAACTAAGAACACGTGAACCCGGGTGTAGTTGTGTTTGCTACTGTTTGCCAGCGACACACTGCAGCCTGTCCTTGAAAATGTGCAGACACTCTGCAGATAATGTCCTGACAGTAGAAACTCTAAACCATTAGGAAATCACAGCTTACTCCTTTTTTTGCCTCCTTCTTTTTCGCCTTCTGCGGCGGTTGCATTGTTCGATGGAGCCATTCTTAAACAACAACTTGACCTGCTACGGCCTTTCTTTGGAGCATCCTGGAGAGCAGCTACGTGAAGGGGCTGTCTGGAAATCAATGACTGATTCTATTATCTCACACAAAAAAAAAAAAACATTACAACCATCTTTACTGGGAAGTGCGACTGTCAAACATTTATCAGCAATTCGGGATAAAAATGATAAAACCTTCCAGCACGCTGGTTTTAAAATCCAGCCATGTTTTTTTACGTTACATTAAAAAGTAGCGGCCATTCCATAAAATAAATCTACGCCAGACACCTACAGTCCCAAGAAATTTTCGACTGCAGGTGAATGTGATGAGATGAAACAGGGATGAAACTGAGTTGCATGGACCGAGTGAACCAAAAAAAAAAAAAAGCGCACAGGAAACGTCGCACGTGCTGAGCGCACGGTAAAGCACGCGCTGCCGCCGTTCGCCGCACACCAGCAATGCTGAGGTGCTCGGCGCGAACAGACGATTTCTTTTTTCAAACTCGGTGCGGAAACAAACGTAAAAACGGCGGAGACACGCCTGCGGGAAAAGTGCACGCTGACACGCGTCGCCTTCGTTCGGCTTTTACGTTCGGCGACGAAACGGTTAATTTCCCGCGCACAGTCGGGCGCGCGACGTCGCAAGGTCAAAGATCTCCGCTTACCGTTAGCGCGCGCACGCCGTCCCCCCCCGCCCCTTCTCCTCCTGCCCGTGTGCGTGTCGGCCGCACGTGCCCTGCCCTGGACTGCGGGATCCTGCGGGAGCCGCGCCGGGTTTGCCATCGCCGTGCCTCACGGAGAGCTGGAAGGCGAAGGCCTGGCTGTAAAGCGCGGATTGACGTCGACGAAGAAAAGGCGCGTTGATGCGGAGAAGGGATCGCCAAACGCGTTTATGGCCGACAAAAAGATGCGCATGTCTTCTGAGAGGAAGTTCCCACAGCTTTTTTTTCCCCCTTAGTTGCGGGACGGAAGACGGCCGCGAAACATTTGCAATGCGGTTATTTCGTCACTTTCGTGCTGGTCGCGTCAGTTTGCCTGCAACTTTTGCGTGACACGCTCGGGCGCGTGCAGGAGGCGGCGCGCGGCGTCCCCTCCGTGGCAACGGCGTCCTCGAGCGCATTTTGAAAAGCCGACGGACACGAAATGAACAGTCCCGAAACAGTTGCCATTTCAATGACTTTAATAAGCAAAATAGGAAACCATTTCTTCCAAAAAACAACGAAAAAATAAAGACGAAACAGAAACCAGCCTGAATGGAACTACGACAATCCAAATTTAACTTTTTTCATTTATATAAACAGGATTGAAAATTGATCCCCTCGCAAAAAACGCGTGAAATAACAAAAAGGAAACCCGCCACTGCAGTTTTTGATTTGATTTCAACACAGTTGAATCAGTAACAAACAAAAAATGTTAAATGCATGACTTTTTTTAAACAATAGTTTTAAATGCAAGCACCATGCTTATTCAATATGATCTGACTGTTAATTTAAATTGATAAAATAAACACTTAACTATGCATCTGGCCAGCAGAACCAGAAAACTCCAAAATAATAATAAAACACAAGTGATAATAAAATATAACCATACACATGTATAGGTTTTCATTTTGAGATTTTGCAAAACCCAAAACCTTTTTTTTAACTGACCTGCAGAAAAAAAAAATATAGGAAAACATATAATATTGATCGTTTAAATATTGTACACAGGTGAAATAAAATTGTGTAAAATGGAAATAATCCCCTGATTTAGGCTTGTTCTTAACCGGGACCAAAAATATGTCCACATGTGTGTGGTTTACAAAAACCGTAAAAGTATGTCCTTGTTGTAAAAAGAGAGACTGTGGAGTGTAAATTATATTTATTGTCGTATAGTGCACAATTATTGTATGTCTATTTTGTGTTATGAAATGGATTATGCAATAGATGGCTGAGCTCTACTTGCTGCATGAGCATCAGTTAAAATTAAATTCCCAGAAACCTACTTGCAGCCATTTTATAAGGTGAACTTTATTTGCCAGTGGTGAAACAAACTTATGTCATGTTTCGCAATGAACTCAGTTTATTAGCTGCAAATGTAATTGCAAAACATTTAATGTGACACTTCTGTAGGCCATAATCTATCATTATTAAAACTGCATGTTACTCGGATTGACTGCAAAAAAAAAGGGGGAGATAGGGGAGAGAAATCATATAGCATCTATAAATAGTATGTCTTCCTGGAAGGTGGTCAGCAAAAAGCCCAAAATGAAAACAGCAAATACCAAAAAAGATCAAAAAAGTGCACTTAATATACAAAGTTTGTTGTCTTTTAATGCAACTGCCAAAAATGCCCATATCTCTAAAAGGTAATACCCAAACAATGATTTTTTTAAAAAAATAAAAAGTTTAAAACCAGCCTCCGTAAATGTTGCTGTGCAGTTTGATGTTGTGTATATTTACAAGCCAAATAAACCCCAAACAATGTGAAACTGCACGACCAGTAATGTCTGATACTGTCACTACTTCATATCTAAAACCCAAAAAACAGCTAATGGAAATCTTAGATCAACAACATGCTTTTAAGATACACAAGGAAAAGAAAGTACAAAATAGAAATTATTACCGTACATGTCCAGCATGCAGGATTAATATTTAATGCAGATTTTGTTTTAATATATATTTATATATAACCAAGCAGGCAATAAACCAATGAGATGTTGCATAAAATGCCCCCCATTTCGACAGTTTCAGGTTCCAACTGGGGTACACACAAAAAAAAAAGAAAAAAAAAAAAAAAAAAGTTTGCATATGTGAAGTCTCTCATTTCTTTCTGGCATTTTCTCTTTTTGTTGGGCAAGTGCAGAATGCAAGTCTTAACTCTCTCCATCCAAACGCAGCCTTTTCATGGGATATTTCTGAACACTCAAACAAATAAAAAAAAGGAGGAAAAAAATCACAGTAAAAAGACTGACTAGTCCGACCTCAACCCATGCTCTTAACAGATTAAAGTGACCTATAAAGAAAGTTGAGAACCAGCATTACTCTTTTTCCCTCAAGAAGAAAAAAGAAAGTCTTTTCTACAAGCAACTAATCTACAAAGATGCTGCACTTTGAGGAACTCATCGTCATCATCATCGTCATCATCTTGTTCTCAGTCCAACGGAGATGGTTAAAATACGAGATTATTATTTGTCAGGATTATTCTTCTAATACGTATACGGTCGATGTTACTAGTATGCTCATAATCAGTAACGTTGGTTATTATTGTTTGTATTATTATTATTTATTATTATTATCATCATTATTATTATTACTGTGGTTGTTTCGAGCTGCGCACATCTGGGAGACTCACATGAAGAACTCTGGGGAGGACGGGTTGTCGCTGGTGGATCCCGCCTCCCGGAACCCGTTGGTGCCGCTCAGCTTCTCGCACTTGAGTTTGTAGGCGTCTCTCTCTCGGGCCAGCCGGCTGATCTCCTGCTTTAGCTGCTCCACCTGGTTGATGAGCTGCGTCTTCTCGTTCTCCAGCACGTGCTTTTGCTGGACACGCTTGAAGCGGCACGACTGCGCGTAGCCGCGGTTCTTCAGGGTCCGCCGCTTCTGCTTCAGGCGGATCACCTCGTCCTTCGTGAAGCCCCGCAGATGCCGGTTGAGCTCCCGCACGGACATGGACACGAGCTGGTCGTCCGAGAAGCGGTCCTCCACGTTGAGGCCGCCGGCCGCCCCTGCGCCGTGGTGACCCTGCTGAGCCGGGTGGGCGTGCGCGTGGTGGTGGTGATGGTGGTGGTGGTGGTGGCGGTGGTGGAGCTGCTGGTGCGATCCCGGCGAGGTAGGAGACGGGCTGTCCGGCTCCTGGCTGTGATGGTGGTGGTGATGCTGGCCGTGCGCGTGCTCGTGCGCCCCGGGGTGACCCGGCAGGTCGCTGGGGTGATGGGAAATCCCGGGGTACTGATGGTGGTGCTGCTGCTGGCCGTGGCTGTGGTGCAGGTGGGCCGCTCGGTAGCCGTCGAAGCCCCCCTGCTGGAGCTGCTGTTGCACGTGCGGCGGCGGCGGATGCCCGTGGGCCGTGACCCCGATCAGCGCTTCCACGGCGTCCTCGGGCGTCAAGCTCAGCGTCTGCGGGTCGAGCTGCTGGTGGTAGCCGCCGCTGGGCATCCAGTACATCTCTTCCAAGTGGTTCTTCTGCTCGGTGGGGCTGAAGCTGGGTGACGAGGGCACCGAGCTGCAGGGGGTGCTGATGGGGGTGGACGACACGGAGCCCTGCGGCTGCAGCCGGTTGCACTGGCGCACCGAGGTGCGGTCGAGACCCGACATGGCTTCTTTCTTCACATCGAACTTCATGAGATCAAAGTCATTGACGTATTCCAAAGCGAGCGGACTGGTGGGCAGCTCCGGGCCCATGTTCAGCTCGGTGCTCATCGTGCCTTTGTGCGCTAAGTAAGACGGGGGACCTGGCAGCGTAGCAAAGCCCGACTTCTCGCCCTCCCTCGACGCTTCTCTCATGCAAAAGTCGCTCTTCCCAAGTTGCCCCGCCGCCGCAATCGGACCGACCAACATGCAACTGCGATCGCGAGCACAAGACAAGAAATGAGAAAACGCAAAGCAAACTTTGTCTAATGCACGGCGAATGACATTGGAACGACGAGAAGAGGAGGGAGGTAGAAAAAAAATCTCTTCTCAGTGCAAAAGTACGAGTCGAAGTCCTTTCAGCAGAGACGAACTGAAATAAATAAAAAAAAAAAATAAAAATAAAAAAATAGAAAATTGACTACCGATGACGTCCCCGCTCCTTCCCGGAGCAGCTGTGTGTACTGTAGGTCCTTTAGCCAGAAGCAGCGGTAAGAAGACGGAAGGAGCGCTTGTCGCGATCCAGCCCTGCGCCGCAGAGGTTCGGGCTCGGCTCGGTTCCCTTCCCTCCCTCGCTTGCTCTCGCGCGCTCGCTCTCTCTCTCTCTCCCCCTCTCTCGCTCCTCACTCCTCACGGTTCTGTGTCGACTGTACCCAGCGCCCACCCTACGCTTTATTGTTATAGCTCTGCGTGACGTCACAGCGGAAGGCGGGCCCGACCAGCGCTCGGCTCCAATAGGAACGGCATGCGATTAGCATAATGGTCTCGGGAGCGAAGCAGAGAAGAGGGAGTTTTGACAGCTCGAGGCGGTCAGCTGACTGAGGAGGAAGAGCGGGGCTTGGGCTGCGCGCCTGCTGCTCTGCTCCTCCGTCCGCGATTAACAGCCTTTCTTTTCCTTTGTTTTATTTTTTTTCCCACCACAGAACACCCCTTTTAATCATAAACCCGCGTATTTCTGAATGAAATGAGAAACGAACAAAAACTCGCAGGAAATTGCAGCAAAGCGCATTTTTTTTTACTGACAAAACGCAGCTGTGCTGTACCTTAACCGAGGGCGGCTGCAGAGCAGCAGGTGTCTGAGAATTTTAAGCACTTTTGTTGTGAGGCAACCTATGTAGCACAGGCTTTAACTCCTGTACACTGATGGGAAATATTGTAAGTAACGGCATTAAAAGCGTACATACTCATGGGCGCATGCAGTATGTATTGAAAGGTTAGTTTTTATAAAAAAATAAGAGTTAAATCACAAGAAAATCACGATGAATATGCTCTCATAATAATAATAATAATAATAATAATAATAATAATAATAATAATAATAATAACACACTCCACCTTGCTGTTAAAACTTTAGAACAAGTCAAAAGCTAAGAAATGCATATTACAAAACAAGTGAACGTGAAACCCTACAAACCATTTGTAACGTAAATAAATTCAAATGTCCATTTATAATGCTACACGACGTTTTATACATATTCTCCTGTGCATAAGAAGAGCCACACTCCGACACGTTAGGCAATAGTGCGCCAGATGCACGCTGGTTTTGCACAACAGCGTTAGTGTGAAAAACTCGGTGATTCCAGCGTTACTCAGAGCTCTGCGCACACACACACACACACACGCACACACACACAGAGTGTTCAGGGAACAGCGTGATAGAACATCTCGTAATGTTCCAGACAGGAGTGTGAGAGGAGGCCGCTACAAACACGCGCAACACTGACCCTGCGTGGCCGTTCCGCACATCGGAGGTTTGATCGGCTTGCGAGTCGGTTCCCTGCGGGCCAACCAACGTACTACACGCAGACACACGACGACACAACTGTAAGCGTTTGCATTCTATTTTTTATGTAACAAAGTAAACCCTAAGCTAAGATTAGAAATCATTTAAATACAAAACGTAGCCCACGTAAATAGCTGTTTTTCAGCCCCCCCCCATAAATAATCATATTCCAATGTGTTGTCGACACAACTGGAAATAACTTGCAAATTAGCCGATTCCAGGTATCGATTTAATTATTATTCTGTTTTTTCCCGATATAAACCCTTCGGCTCGAAATCCTATGTAGGACCATCGATTTTGCAGTATATTGGAGCAGCCGAACGACGGCGGCGTGCAGCAGGGTCCAGCGATCAAATATTGCGGCGCCATTGTTTGCTCAAATTCCTCATTAATTTCCTCAAAGTTCTGCAACGACGAAAACTCTTCAGTTGTATTTACTCGGCCACTGGTGTTGCAAAATTGCTATTAACAGAAAAGTAAGTATAAAAGTAAGCTGTAAGTAAGAAGAGTCTGGAGGAATTTTAGCAAAATCACTTAATTTCTCTAAACTGCAGCATTTTTACTTTTTACTGCAGTTTATTGATTTTTTTGGTAGTTATAGTAGTTATGTTATAAGGCGGATATTCATATATTTGAATTCGATTTTGAGGTTGTTTTATGCATTAGATATATATAGGTTTTGGTGTGGTTCCAGTGGCATTTTCTACCGACGACCTTCAAACTTGACTTTTAAGCGAACATCCGATATGTCTTCACAAGTGACAGTGAATAAAATATCAAATTACGGCATCGGAACACAGGAACAAACGTTTTTTAAATCGATTGTTCAAATCTAAGACGACGTTCACACAAATGAATTGTTGACAAGTCAAATACAGGCGCCACCGCAAGATAATCATGAAAAATATCCAGTTCAGCCGTTTCTTTTAACCACAAAATCGGTGAATTGTCTCATTCTTCAAATTGTTACTGAGCTTCTGCTTTACGCAACGTGTTATTTTTTTTTTTTTACATAATTGTTGAAATTTATTTACCGGAGGACAGATATTCAGACAACCTTCGGAAATATCCCGCCGTGTTGACCCGTACTGGCTGATCCTCGGCTTTATTCGTTTATTGGACGTTCACCAGTTTCTCGAACGCCTTGCCAGGTGAGCTGGAGCAGGAAATGGCATTAAATGATTTGTCGAAATATTGATATAAAAAAAAATGAATAAAAGTAAAGCGCAATAATGAGCGCACGAAAGCGCAGGTTTTCAGAAGCGAATTCGGCGCGCCGCGCAACGTGGGACACGCAAGACAGAACGTGCGACATGGGACGCGCAAGACAACATGTGCGCTGTAAGGCCGCCCCCCAGCAATGCCATTAGTGTGTTGTAATGCGCTCTAATATACCTGGGCCTGCTGGTGGATACCCCCCCCCTCCTTTGGTAATAGCAGGTTGTAATGGAGAGGAGATGTAAAAAATGTCCAAGTCAGCAGCATATTGGTGGTTAATGATCTATTAAGTGATCCGTGTGCTTACAGACAGCGAAAAAAAAGTGTCGATGCTTGCTTATTTAGACTAATGAGATTCCCATCCTACGAATTTTAAGAATGGATAACAGAAGTGAAATCACCGTTTAAAATGTTTCCTTTCACAGCTGACAAGGTGCTGCATGGCGCACCTTATGATGGCAGTGCACGATCCCTGCTGCACGCACGCACACACACACACACACACACAGAGACATGTACCACAGCTGCTGGCAGCTCTTTGCCATCTGAAATTATAAGGGCCTGTCATTGGGGTGATGACAAGAGGCCACTTGTGTCGTGGCAAAGCCGGACACCCCACGTCGGAGCGGGACCTTCATTCCTCCCTCACACGGATGCAGGACCCATTTCCAGCAAAGGTAAGGAAGGCGTGGTGAGTGCCGTCCGGGCTGCGTTGCATCCTTATTACTTAATCTTACAGTTTATCATTTATTGCTGGACCTCCAAATTTCATCCCGTTTTTCCTTCAGCTCTACATGCCTACACACTATTTTTTAAATTTCGTTTTAAAGCCAGATTTGTGACATGCGCACAGAGGTAATGGAGTCACCCCCGTTTTCTAGCAGTTCCGCGTTTAGTCCCGGCGATTTACATGAAATTATTGCAATAAATCATTAATCAAATTCCGAGAGAAAGCGGACGCGCGCCCGGGCGCACTTGCGCGCTAAGCGGAAAGCAAATGGTCGTTGCGGAATTTCTTACGATTAAACTTCATTTTCAGATCTCGGCGGGGCTGCTGGAATTAAACCGGGACGCATTTTGTACCGAAACAGCGCTGTGTGTGTATGTGTGTGTGTGCGTGTGGCGGGGGAGGAAAACTCCCGAAATTCAGCATCCGGACCTCAACAATAAAGCAACAAGTTTGATTACGTGCACGGAACGCTTAAAGTGTGAACCTTAGAAATATTTTAATCGAAGGAAATTTCAGAATCACGCTGAAAACTATTTATTTATTTATTTATTTATTTATTTATTTATTTATTTATTTATTTATTTATTTATTTATTTGCATGTGCGACACACATCCGCGTTTCGGAGGCGACCCTACAGAAGCGCTCACTTCGAGGGGAAACAGACAGCATTTTTGAACGGATTCGACGTTCAGTCGTGCAACTTTGTTTTATTTAGTCGTGTCGTAACAGGAGCGCTGTAAAGCGGAGTGGCAGTAAATCTGTCCCGTGAACCTTCCATAAAAGCTCCTTTTTACAAAATTGAAATGGGGCTCCTGTTCTCGCACAAAAAGATCATCATTTCGCCCATTGCACAATATCTATCTATCTATCTATCTATCTATCTATCTATCTATCTATCTATCTATCTATCTGTGTGAACAGGTTAATTCATTAATATGAATGGATTTTGACTGCAGCTGCGCATTTAAACAAATGCAATGTATAAAAGTACTGTGCGCCGCTCTTGTGTCAGCTCAGTGCATTTATTTGTGCGCATTTTTATATAAAAAGGGAAACAACAGAAATGAATAATGGTATTGAAGATTTAAACGTTTGTCACCTTTCCGGATGTGGAAATGGACCCTTGGAGGGAAGGGAAAAGGGAAGTTCGAGTTTTGTCCCCATTTTGCATGAATTGAAGACGAATTAAAGATCGCGTTCAAACGTTTATGAACCGGGTAGAGGCAGACTGGCGTTTGTTAGACGTCAGCTGAGCGTTGGCTAAGCCACAAAAGTGTTTTAATCTTTTCGTTCGGTACAGCCTGCTCAGGCTTAAATGACTGCCAAGTGAACGCTTATCGAAAACTAAAAGCCAAATATCTGGAATTTGGTGTGATTTATTTCTGGAAGGGAAGGTGGTCAATGGGTGAAGGCAGTGAGGCGAGAGAGACGCAGCGTTGGGCTCCTGGGCCCCACTTTCAATCGGCGGCATTCCGCGGACTAGAGCGCCTCTAGCGGCCAGTGCAGACAACACATCGCACTGGTGGAAGTGCGCAACTCCAGTTTCGGACAAATTGGCGCTTGTAAAATCATTTAACAAAAAGCACCAATTCTGGCTGTTAAATTTAGAAATGCGTTTCCGACGTTGAAAACGCACGAGCCAGTTATTACGTTTATTTCACTTTGCTCCCTTTAACTTTTAAGAAACCGCATTTAAAGGAAACGAACGCAAACGGCAACAAGTAACGGTTTGGCGCATCGTCGAGGTACAAGGACGACTTCTGAGTTTGTCTTTTTTTTCGGTGAAACAACAAATGTGCAAGCCCTCCCTCTGGCTGCAGGTTTTGTGTTTAAAAGTGCTTAGTTGCACCTTGCAAGTTTCAGATGAACGTAAAAACGAAGAAACGTGGACCTACAGGCTCGGCCGCACATGCTGTCTACGCTGGACAGTTTCTTGCTCGACCCTACTGCCTTTCGCAGGATTTTGGCCTTTTAGGTTACAAACATAACTGCCAGCACTGGATAGATCAGCCAAATCCTTCAAAAGCACAGGCATGGAAATAGTACAGAGCTCACACAAACAAAAATGTGAGATATACCACAAAAACTGGTGCAAAGAATAAAAAAAAGGAGAATTTTAAACCAGCCATATCACTAACAGGAATAAAAGTACAAGAAATGCAGTAAAATAATCGAGTAGCTGCACATTAATGCCATATAATGGTTATAATGCCTGAATTATTTCTATTAGTGTCGGTTTTGACAGCTTAACTGTTTATAAAAATTATTGAATACCCTTTAAATAACAAATGTGTAAATATAATGCACTTGCAGTGCTGTATTTGTCATTTCAATTTGACAGAAATAATTTAACAGAAGAAACAACCCCTTAAGTGTGAGGTGCAGTTCAGAATAATTGGTTAGAGCAGTTTTTTTGTATCTTAATATAATAACTGATTCACTAATAACACATTAACCCTGCTAGCATGTGTGTTTACAGTACATGACAGCACTGTGTCTACACTCTGTTTATCCAGCGTCTGTCGTCCCCCTGGGCTTGTCTCTTGGTAGGTTGTACAGAACTCGTAAGGAAAAAAGGCACTTTTAAGAAAAGTCCCTCTTGGGAGCCCACATGGTCCAAAAAACATGAGAAACAGCTCTGTCTCACGCGTTTCGTTCATGGCTGTGGAAGTATGTTTAGTCTTAGGGCTCAAAGTGGTTTCTGACGTCTCCTGATGCCAGCAGAGGACAGCGGGGGTATAGATCAGAAGCCCTCACTGGGGAAAGCTGGGCAAGGTGGGCTCGGAGCCATGCTCCAGGGCGGGGGGCAGAGAGCACGGCAAGCTAGGCCTGCATCCGTGTGAGCACCGGGAGAATAAAAACCAACGGCTGCTAAAAATCATTAATCTTCGGTGGATCTGTGTCACCCCAACTAGCGACACAAAGAGAGGTCTGAGCAGCGAGGAGGAGAGCGAGGCTCTGGAGGCAGTGACCCGCTACCAATTGCCTCTGAAAAGCCCACCAGCCTTTAATAGACTTTTGCTGATCCGACACTTGTTTGCTGGCCGGCACAAAGAGCCGATTGCGGCACCTGACAAGGCCCCGCCGGCCTGGGGTTCCTCTCCTGCCCTGTGATAAATGACCCTGGTTTTGGAGCGAGTGGGCAAGAGAGCAGGGAAGGGAAGGAGGTGGGGGTGGGGTGATGGGGTTGAGAAGCCACGTTGGTTTGGGGGCTTGATGTGAGAGTGATGCGAACCCCCAAAAATGTTCCGCCGCACTCAAGCACCCTGACCGTCAATCACGCCCACGTGACGCATCAAATGCGGGCCTGGTTGACACCGTGCTCTGCTGCTTGGGTGATGCTTTTTTGGATAATTTAGACAATTCTGTAAAACTCATTCATAAATAATTAATCCACAACTTTGTTTTCGCAGAACATTAGTGACAAAAATAAGGAGGAAGCTTTGCAAAAGAAATAAAAGAGAAAGTCATATGCAAAGTTTATTTTTTTCTCTGAATCGTCATGGCAATCAGGCATTGATCTTTTGTATTAATATTTTCTCACTCACTTACTGTTGTTTAAAAGTTAAATATATGGAGGTTCAGGACCTGTCCCACGCATATAGGGTACAAGGCCAGGGAGAGGGCACTCTCGATGGGATGACAATTCATTTCAGTTCACACGCACGCGCGCGCACACACACACACAAAATAATCTGCTCTTATATGGAAGCAAACTGGATCACCTGCCCTGAATCCACATAAAAGTTGTAAGAATATATAAATTCCGCACAGTACCACATTTGAACTGATGCTCAAACAATCAGGATGCTGTTATTCTGCAGCCCCTTCTACTGTATATTTTAAAAGAAAATGTTAATTATGAAAAAATCTGGCCATGTGACCAACTTGTGCATCACGCTAACGTAAGAAATTAGGTGTTGTATATAACAGATCATCAGGCTTGTTTGGATGGAAAATTTTAACGGGGACCTGCATGCAGCAGAAGCTGGAATGCTTTAGCAGGTGAAGCCACACGAAGAAAAGAGCCACAGTGGTGTACAAAGCTTAGAAGCCACAGCAAACCCCAGAAGCACGCCAAGGACATCATGCTGTACGCTGGCCATTTAAAAATGATGTATACAGGATACACAAGGGCACCCTCCCCTATGTGCTCCTAGCTCCACACACAGCACTCACAGTCCCATGGTTCCTTTATGCTAAGTCTGGGATATATTTCATTGTCCGCTATCATAAACATTAGTGTTTCTGCTGATGGTTTCCTTTTCCTGTGAAGAACAAAAGCCACTGTTCATCTGCGGTCGACTGAGCTAAAACCAGGTTGCGCGCGGTCTTTCTTTCCATGTGTCTTCCAAAGCCTGCATTCCACCAGGATGCTTTGAACCCATATCTTCCAAAGTGTCCACGATGTTACTGTGGTAGGGTTGACCATGCTGGTTGACATAAAACTGTCAATTCGTTCCACACAAACTTTGTGGCTGCAAGTATTTAAGAGCGACATTCTTTGAGAATCAAGGCCTCACTTCTCTATAAAAGATGCTTTGTTCCTCTACTTATTTGGCCACAACCTTTGTATTGCTTTGGAACATTCAAGTTTGATTTGGGCACTTATCTGAACTGAGGACTTAAGGGTAAGGATGTCACGATGGCACCAGGGGATGGATGCAGTAATAACTGGTGATAGCTTCACTGGGTACCATTCATACTGGTACTGCCAATCCAGAAAAGAGCAGATAACACATTCCTGATCCACACAAGAACATTTGATCATAACCACAGACTTCACAAAGGGCATACATGTTAATAAAAATAGTAAGATGCATTGCCATACACCTTATTGTGTTCTTTTTGTCTTCTCTACCATCTTCTTACTGGTGGGATTTCTTCAATTCTCGCTTTTCCCCATTCACTCAAATACAACTGGCACATGCGTTTGTTGCTTGACGCTTTGAATACAGCAATTTGTAACCCAGTGCGACCAAAAACGTGCAACAGGTTAATGTTCCCTCACCCCACCCTGCTCAGTCAGTGCTCCTTAGATCTGAAGTATCGGCATGTCACGGTTATTACTCTATTTCTCGCCAGTTTACGTTCAACACACAGTATCAGTGCTCACAGAACTGTTCAGGTATTCCGGAAGATTCTCCATGTGGGAGGAGTGGTGTGATGGGGATATGGAGAGGGGTACTGAGATCGACCGGTTTGTGTTGACCCAGAAGCAAAGTTCCACTAGATGTACATGCTGGTGAGGTACCATCACCAGATGCACCTCGTACCCTGTTTTACCCTTCATCCATCACAAACACACTGTTAAAGGGTGTGCGTCTACCAAACGCACCAGCATGTGCATCTCTCCTACTTAGCTGTGCTCTGCGAGTCCCAATAAACACACACGCACACACACACGCCACCATGCTGCCCAGCTTGGCAGCCAACGCTGGCCGCGTCTCTGTTCCGGGGGGATGGATGAGCCCTGCCAGCCTGGCTGTGGGTCCTACTGACCGACGGCTGATTAATCTCCCCCCCCGAACTCGGGCAGGGGGTGTGTGTGTGTGGGGGGGGAAGGTGGCGAGAAATGAGCGGAGCAGGTCCAGGATTGTTATAAATGGGGCGACACCAGCAGAGTGGCAGCCTGAATCATTACTCACGCGTTCAGGAACCCTGGACCACAGAACCCCGATTCCCCCTGCAGCCCCGCCCACCCCATTCCCAAAACACCCCCCCAACCACCACCAGCACCCCCCATCACCGTGAGACACAGCCTGCCACTCATTTCCAATGGAGCACGCGACATTTCACAAGTCCCGTCCCGCGATTTGTTAACAGACCTTAAAAAGAAAGCAAGAAAAATGGTTTCGCTGTTTGTTTGCACCCCTCAACCCCTCCATCCTTTTGTATTTCGGGAGGGGGGGGGGGGATTACAGTTAAGTTGGAGGAAGTCAGTAGGCCCCTGACAGCTGCAATCCTGCAGGAACTGCTGCTAAAAGGGTAAGGAAATGCCAGGCCTTTCAAAGGAGTCGGTTGCCCCCCCCGCCCCCATCTGAGTCCCCTTTGACAAACAGCTGCCCCAGGACCCACCAGTCACAATAACTGCTCACGTTTGCAAACAGCATTAATGTGTATGACAGAATTATAATACATATATACACAAGGGTGGGGTTGGATTGGGGGGGCAGAGGAGGGGAGAAGGGGGGGTTCGGGTGGGCAGAGCTATTTATACTTCGACAAGGTAATGAGCAAAGGCCGGACGGGAGTCAAAATGTCCACAGCCGATATGCTAATACACCAGCGGCTTGTTAACCGAGCCTTTATGATGAAAATACAGCACAAAAATGTGCTCTTATTTGTTGCTTTTATTCCTGCTCGCTGTTCTACACAGAAGTCCACGAGGGGTCCTGCCGTGTGGTTGAAAAGCAGGACTCGTGTACTTTATTGAAAATTACCTGTAATCTGAAAGCACTTCTGGATAAAGCTAACAAAAATGCAGAAAACTGAGTAAATAAACAGATACAAGTGGCTGATGTTTAAGGATATGTATTATATAAAGTGATACGAGGCAGATATGCATTGTTTTTTACTTGTATCAGGCTGTATCGGTCGGTTTATGTTGAATCATTTGTTCAGAGTAGCTTAAAGCACTGTATTTTGTGTACCAGCCCTCTTAGAGTTATTCACCCATTTTTACAGCTGGGTGACTTTTACTGGAGAAATTTAGGGTATGCACTTTGCTCAAAGGCGCCGCAGCAGGAGCACAGCTGAAACCCGGGTCCTTCTGTTGAAAGGTGGCAGTTGTCGCTACGCTCGCCATGGCCTGGCTGTAGGTAAAAAAGAGGGATTTCATTTTATTTTTGCAATTAATTCAGTCCTTTGGCTTTTCTGCTCGTGTAGACGCGCGGCAGAGTTTAAGAGAAGCAAACTCAAAAGAGGGAAAATACAGCTTTCCCCCGCAGCTCCAGCATCTTTTTCCAGGCCTGACGGTTTTGAAGCCGAGATTTGTACAGGAATAAGGCTTGTAAATATATCTGTTTGGGGACTGGGGGTGCGCAGATGAAATATGGTCCCCGGGATGTGGAGCAGTGTGAAAAACTCGGGAGCACCAGGGAATAACAAATCTCCTGGTGTCGTTAGCCGGCAAAATGAATACGCCGCTCCAAAAAAGCCATCCATCTGGGGAAATGAATCTTAACAAAGATGTCGCTTCCAACCCCCTTCCCTTATTTATTTATAAATTTGTGTTATTTATTTGTTTGTTTGTTCATTTAAATGGAAGCCGCTACAGGGAATGAGGGAGTATTTATTGAACTTGCAAATTAAATGTTTTCTGTTTGTAATTCTCCCGACTTTGATAGGATGTTGCTGGGAATTCCGAGGAAGCGGAACTGGGAATTCAATAAATATTCGAGTTGCCGGCCCCCGAACGCAAAACATTTTGGCCAATTGTAGTCCGAGGAATGGTGGGGGGGGAGGGTTGGCGATTAATTTAGAAATGTATATATTAACCAGGCTCTTAGTCAAGTTGTAAATATTTCCTCAAATGCATTTGCTCGCCCGCACAAAGAAATGCAGCACGTTTCATGTCCTTTTTAAAGTCGACCGGCACCCAAGGATTGAAGTTAGCGGCAGAAACGCGGCCCGGGTTTGAACGCGGTTCCTAATTATAACAGCTTTTCTTTCGCCTTTAATTGGGTCACCGCGAGCTCGGCTTCGGGATCTGTGTGGGTCACCGGATCGCTCCCGAAATGAATATTAGCCTGTTGTTTGCAAATAGGTGATGTATGGTGCCCATATTCTGTGGTGATGAATGTTTTTTAAAAAATTTCCTCTCCTTTATCAATTGACTAACAAACTCATGCATCACTGCCACTCCAGCCCGCTTTCCACATAAATTAGATAACCCACCTCCCCGTTCTCCCCTTGTTCTTCCTGTGCCTTTCTTCTGCCTTTCTGGCTGCCTCCGTGTTGTTGTTATTCCTGTACTACAGTGGTTTAAAATATTATCATTACTTAATGCATTAGGGTGAAATGCCCATCTAATCCTGCCCCCCCCACTCTAACACACAGGGCCATCAGCCGCTGGTGCCGTCTGCCAGATTGCCGCAATGGATAGAACCCTTAAGTGAATAGGAGGGAATAATGGCCGTTAAAGGAATAATTCAGTCCAGAGCGGAGCTGTTTAATCTTGGCCGGAAGGTGGGTGGGTGCGGGGGGGGGGGGGGGGGGGTTGCACGGCGATGGCAGTAAGTGTTGTTGTGTAATTAGGGAGTATTTATCAAAAAGGCCGGAGCTGGAGCCTCCTCGGCAGAACACTGTGCTGCCACCATCTCTCTGACTTAAAGGCTATGCTAATAGGAGCGCGCACACACACACACACACACACACACACACACACACACCCTCGGGGCTCCGGCATTGAGTCAGCGATTGACTGGGGCAGCAGGTGGCATAGTGGTTAGGAAAGCTGCTAGAAAGCTGTCTTTAGTTCTTATCCCCACTCCTGCTGTAATTCCCTCCATGATGGGGCTGGGATTGACGTGGTTACAACATCCTGTTACTTAAGTTAATAAGTATAAATGGGTTGTGGCTGCATGACCCAAACACTGCAAGTGATCCTGGACAACAGTTTTGAAAAGGCTAATAATGCACTAACTTAGCTGGCAAACAAACACAGCCAAATTACACCATATACTGCGCTTTTACTCTAATATTGATACATTCCTTACACTGCACTACACAAATACTGTACATTAAGTTGTGAGAGAGATGTGGAAGGCACAAGGTTTCATTCTCGCATGAAACTTAACCAATGTACTACAGTAGTTTGTGTTAAAAATCAGCATACAAATATGGTGAGCAGGTTTGTTGGTTTAAAATGCAGAAATGCATAGCGGTAAACATTTATGTCTGTTTATGAGTTAGACTCTTGCTTCTTTTCCTGACAAACATCACTAATCCAATTAATTATACAAGTTTATTTAAACTATTTGAAACCAAGATCTGTGAGTAGAATGTAAAACATTTCAATTGCATTTCGGGTACAAGTTTTTCATAAAAATTATTGTTTTGAAAGTGTACTTTAGCCACCAAGCTATTTCTCACTACTGTTTATGTAGCATAAGGAAATATGTGTGTGTGTGTGTGTGTGTGTGTGTGTGTGTATACACTGTATAAAAACTGAACTATTGTTTTTTATTTTGCAGATATAAAAAATAAAAATGTTGCAGTTGAGTTACTGATGTTGCATGCAAACTATCTCATGTACTTATGTACTAATGGTAAACTACACAGTCAAAAGTATGTGGAGCCCTGAGCATCACACCTATGTTTGCTTGTTGAACCTCCCATTCCAAACCCATGGGCATTCATATGGAGTTTGCTGATTCTTTGCTGCTATAACAGCCCCCACTCTTCTGGGAAGGCCTTCCACCAGATTTGTGATGGAATTTGTGTCCATTCGGCCACAAGAGCATCAGTGAGGTTGAGCGAGAAAGCCTGGCACTCCAGTTCATCCCAAAGTTGTTTGGTGGGGTTGAGGTCAGGACTCTGGGCAGCCACTCAAGTTCTTCCACACCAACCTGAGCAAACCAAGTGTTTATGGAGCTAGCGTTGTGCACGGAGGGTGGCACAGTCATGTTGGAGCATTAAAGGAGCTTCTTCCCCAAATTGTGGCCAGAAAGCTGGAAGCACTCAGTTGTCTATAATGTGTTTGCATGCTGCGTGGGTGTGGCTGAAACAGCTCAGTCAGTAGATATACATACTTTTGACCATGTAGTTTATATATGCACATATATAATACATACCTGTGAAGGAAATTACAGTACAGAAGCATACATGTCATATTCATGCAAAATGAGTGCGTAGCATTCCATTTGCAAACTCAGTTGGTTTGTGTTCAGTCCACCCTCCACTTACTTCAAGCAGACACACAGTTCAATTTCAGTTTGCACAGTACAGACTTACATAGCTCTACATACTTGGTTACCCAGGAGGTCTGAATTTTCTTATGCGTCCCTGATCCCCAGCCAGCAGCTCTTCCTTCCCCTGTTACGTGTGAAGAAGTAAGCACTCTACAAGGCACTTGTCATGACCAAAGTGAATCCTCCACCTGAAGGACACCTGAACAGACTCAGGCGAGTCCCCTGTTGATGTGGCGTGATGGTGCGATGATACGGCCTGCCAGAGGACAGCTCTGTGACAGCAATCCTCGGGGACTACAACCCCCATCTCTTATGTTATCTCGAGGCCATCCCTCTCGCCAAGCTCACTGTGCATCATGCAGATAACCACAGTGTGTGGGGGACAAAACGCACAGGGTGTCCACATGGTGACGCAGTGACATGGCACAAGGACGCATCTCACTGGGGTTCTGGGGCTTCTAACCATCTTCGGCTCAGCTGTTATACAGGCTACTCAGCCACATGAAGGAGCTCCTCTGTTGGAAATGACCCAGTCTCCTATACACAGAAGGTCAGCACGAGACAGAAAATGACGGCCAGACATAAGCCGCTAAAATGAGTCATCCCCCCATCCCTCAGCATGATCGCTGGAGAAGAAGAAGGGTAGTCGAGCCTCTCCTCCTTTTCAAAGAAGTGTTTTCTTTCTAATGGATTAACCCCTATGCGCCGGAGATTACGGAAGACATTTGGACCCTAAATTAAGTCTGTATGTGCATTTGGATGAGTAGCAGTCATGTAGGAAAGACATTTGTATGCAAACACCGCCTGTGGCTCAGCACCAGCACCCCTGTTTCACACAACTGAAAATTAGAACTGGCAAAAATTAACCTCATCATAATAAACAGGAATCACGCCCACAAGTTGTGATAATGCCGCGAAGGTGCGTGCTCGGAGGAATTTGTGGATTCCTAATGGAGAGATTTCAGGGGGAACGCGGACTTAATGACAGATGCAGCGGTAGAAAAAGGAGTCGTTGAGAGCAGTTAAAGTAACACTTTCTGGCAAATGATAACTGATTCCAGACTAACATTTTTAAGCGAACCTCGGTATCTACGTACGTTTTTTATTTTTTTTGACGGCTATAATATAAACTGGGGTTTGGGGGGAGATTTAAATTAGGATACTTTCTCCCTACTCGTGTCCTCAAAAATGTCTTCCATTGTGTCTGGGGTAGAAAGAGCGGTCGCTCCCACTTAGGCTGAGAATTATTAAGGTCGCTGACTTGTTGGAAAACCCAGCCAAATAGAGTGGATGCCCAAACTCCTTTGTATTCCTTCATTTGCCAGAATCAATAATGAAACCGGCGTCATAGGCAACGTTGCATGAAGCATCAGATGCCCCATCTGTAAAACTTTGCCAGATTGCGGGGAACGGGAAGAGGGGACGGTGAAGGGCTAGCGGTTGAAACGAGCGGCGCAAAGAACACGTGGCTACCATAGAGCCTCACCTTTCATGCTCCAGAGGCAGGGGATGATTCAAACGGCGCGCAAAACAGCTGGCGACGAAAGGCTAAACGTGTAGCTCACATTATTGGATCACAGCCACTAGGAAATGGGAGAGCAGCGATCCCATTACGACTCGATCCCGTGGCGTGATGTCACACATGGGCGCTTCCTTTGCACGCCCCCAGCCCAAGAGGGAAAGGGCGGCTCGCGTCCCCGGTCCGAGGGGGAGGTGACGGAGTGCGAGGCCCTTACACACGTCCACCTGCCCATCTCTTGGAGACGTGGCGGAGCCGGATGCATTTGCCTGCAAGCGCTTGAACAATTGGAGGTAAATACGGCGCCGACAGGCCATTTGTTTCGGCCCGGCGGTGATACATGGTTTTGCAGCGAGCAGCACATTTTTACGGTGCCGAAAGAGCCGGTGAATAATGAAGCAGTCCTCCTGTCCACTCTCACAGCTATTTTTATTATTGTCTCCCTTATAGTTTTCATTTTTCATATTCTGCCGGACCAACCCTCTGGACACGCGTAGTTGGACTCCGCCTCCATCACGCACCTCGTCCTCAGCTCCCCTTTCACTCTCTCTCGATGTGCTTCCTCTTTGCGACTTTCTTCCACATCTGGGCGTGCAGCGCAGGACAGACTCGTAATCTAGGTTAGCGACTGAACAAACGCCCCCCGGGAAGTGAAAAATAAAGCTAACAGCGTGACAGAAGCTGAACTAACAGGAGTCTCCAATTTACTTTTGCGCAGCCGACTTACCTGGGCTTTCGCTACTGTTTACATTTTTGAACAGCAGCATCAACGGTATTACATAATCCTGGCAGTAAAGGACTATCTAGAAGTTAAGGTGTGTAGACATACTGTATTTACAGCATAATTTATTAGCATATGAGCTCAATGAGAAATAATTTCTGAGAAATACAGTTTATTTCTTTAACATTGTGTACTGTGCTCAGTGATGTATAATAATATATACATTTTAAAATGACTAATAACTGTTGACTTCAGTTATTTATAATATTTATTTATAATATCATCAACATTTATAATATTTCATGAGCTCATACGAACGCTGCTAAATATCTGCAACATCACCTGTCCTTCAGCTTGCCTGGTTACGTGTTGTTAAGTACAGACAGTGCTCTGCTCTTAGATCTTATTTAAAGCGGTGTGCACTAGGAATTAAGATGAGCGTCTTCGTCTTTGTGCACCCGGGCTTGAATATCACAGCGAGCTGTGCGTCGAAGAGCAACCGATTACTGCTGTGCTCGGTTTGAGAGAACGGAGATGGAAGGCCTGCAGCACGGTGACGGTCCAAGCGGTGGGAGACTGCAGAGGGACACATGCAAATCCAGGTCAGAGTCGCGGACGGAGACTGAAGCTGTACCTGGATGATTCACTAAGTATCTAAAATTATCTCCCGGCTTCGGCCCCAGAGACCGTGTCGTTTTGTACCTCTTTAATTCAACCAGAGCTCATGTATAGCACCTATAATGGGTGCCTCTTAATTCAAGTGACAGTTTTACTGGTGCTGAGTTATGGTATCGCTGCGCCACCCCTCATTATGCTGCTACATCTTTCATGCTGGGCCTACGCTAATATTCAGCTCTTAGTCCAACAACTTCCTCTACCCCCCAGCACATTAATAACTGGATATTTGAGACAGTCTTTAGCATTGTACGGTTATAAATAAGTCTGATATCCCTATACGTCTTTTTCAACAAATGATGTCAAGATTGGGATTCCTAGTTTATTATGCAATGTAACATAAAGCTACGCGATGTCAATTTTAAGTCGGATAAACGTGCTTCTGAAATAACTATGAGAACGTTATATCTGTTAAATCCTCGGTTTTTTCCACAAGGATTTTTTTTTTGTCCTCTGTTGCATCCGAGCAACGATATTGCGGTGTCTCCGCTGGGCAGGGACACACGAAAAGTTATCTGCTGGCATAACTGCACGACGTTCAGAAAATGAGCGCGAGTGGGGAGGGAGCGAAGGCGTGAATTCAGAAATACAGACGTTAAAGTCTGCAGGCTGAACGGCTGCAGAGAGCGTTGGGTCCATGTTTAAAACATCTGCATGTCTGTCCTTCTTCTTTCACTGCTCCTCGCTCTCTCCCTTTTCCTGTCCCCTTCACCGCCTCTACCGCTCTCTCTCTCTCTCTCTCTCTCTCTCCCCCTTTCTCTGTGCTTGGCTCATACGGACACCAGTGGCCGGGGCCAGCGTGGTGATCCATCTCTGTCAGCCAGCTAAAATGATAACGCCAATTAAATGAGTGGAGTAATTGCCCTCCGGTCCCTCCAGGCCCTCCCCAGAAGTGGCAGCCGTGGAATATGAATGAGAGGCCGGCCCCTGGAGGCACAGGACACGAAGAGGAGAGGGGGAAGCAGTAGGGCTGTGAGGGTGATTTGTAACTTTTAACCTCTGCTGATCACCGATGGCCCTAGTATGAGAAAGAAGGGAAGAAAAAACCTATCCAAGGGTCCTACTGACGGAGCTTACGAGTCGCACCACCACACACAGACAGGAGCCAAGCCGGTTGTTGCAAACGCACACCTCTGTACAGACACCGCACGGAAAACCTGGTACGATAGTGAAAACCTCTCTCGCTCCACAGCACCGCACTCATTTCCGGCTCGTACTTAGCGTAAGCGCTCGTATCAACACGCGTAAATCACGCCGGGAACCCGAGTGGACCATAAAGGCCTCGCGCCACCAGTTGTGTTCGGCATAAACCCAAACAACTTGAAAACCACCAGAACCAACCACATGTGAACACCGACTGGAAACCAAAGTGAAATCGCGGTGACGAAGCACTTAGACGACAGCCGCATTCCCTCCACATGCAGATTGCAAAACCAAACCTAAAACCACAAAACGTTTACCTCAAGTTTGGAGTGAATTATCTTTTGTAGGCTTACAGTCGTGTTGCAACTATACGAAAAGTTGGCCGTGGGTAAAATTCGAATGAAACTTAATCCATTGGCTAAACTATCCAACCATGAGCAAGTCTTACAGCTTAGGCACATTACCGGACCTACTTTCAAAATAACCCCTCTGTCCACTTTCATTGTCCACCTGTCCTGGTGATGGTTGGGGCGGTCAAGAGCCTGTTTGAGAATCACTGGGCGTGAGGCAAGGGGGGGGGGGGTAACCCCTGGAGGGGACACCGGTCCACCGAGTTACCCTGTCTTTCACAACGCAGTCTGGCAAGAGGGAAGACTGAGCTTGGCGGCAAAATGACTCTTGGCTCCGTCCTTCGGTGCATATCTTACTTTTGCACAAACTCCCCAGTAATCCCTGCTAATAGAAGAATCCGAAATTATTGCCCCCGCGGGCTTATTTCTTGCAGGCTTTTGTTTGAACCCATGTGCAGCTCCACCCGATTTTAATAATTAGCTCACCCACTGAACCAAGGCAGGGAGCTAATTATTTAAGTAAGGTTGTGCCATGCATGGCTGGAGAAAACACCGACAGGGTGTGTTGCTACAAGTTAGCCAGTGGTGGAACACATTTGTGGCTTTACCATTCATACATCAAGCATCTCCAGATGACATACGAGAGCTGGCGTGAACCCAGAAGACAACGTCGACAGTTACAGCAAAGCGATGCGAACAATAAAATCCATTTCATCCCGTGGAGTAGGGCGGTGAAGTATTTTTGCCCTAGAAATGTAACAAAGAGACCAAAACCCGGTCCCAGACCCAGGGTTTCTGCATTCATCTATGTGCTTTTGGGTAAAGAGGAGGGCGGAGGGTTTCTGGAAAAATACAGGCTATTTAGCAGTTAAAAGCAGACTTGGGTGCTTCGGCCCTTTATCAGCCCCTTTAGCCCGAACTGCCCCTTTTAACAGCGCAAAGTCAAGACTCGGTTTACTCCCCGATAAGTAATGGCAGGCACACGGCACGCGTGTTGTTGTGTGTTCCCCCCTCCTCCGCAGGTCACGGATCCGTAAGGGTTAGCAACAAAAGGGGTGCTAATAGCCGCCTCTGTGGTTCACCCCTCAGAGAGGAGGGCTGTCATAACTGTGCTTTGATTCATAGCCTGTCAGCATTGAAGTGTGGGTAGCTGCTGGCCGGGCCTGAAACGGGCTGGGGGGGTGAGGGTGTGGGCAGTGGGTCAGGAGCTGGCTAGGCGCACGTTCCTGCAGAGCTACCGCTCCTGGCAGCCCGACGTTGTTGTTGAAGCAGACGTCAAGGCTGGTACTTAGTTATGAAAAGTCCCACAGCTGATGTTTCAGCTGATGCTACGAGCAGCGCCGATGCAGAACGGGTTCCTTTGTACCAACACACACGACGGAAGAGACATGGCGCAACGCTAGAGCCGAGCGTGGCGACTCTTTTTAGCCGAGACTCAATAAGCCCATCAAATAAGTAATGAAAACAAGGCTCCTGATGTGACAATAATCCCCTTTAATTCTATTAACAAGATTTATGCTATTGGTGACTCCCGTCACTTCGACACGTTCTGCATTATAATATCCCTTCCCAGTCAGCTAAAATAATAGCAACGATAACAGCAATAATAAAAGCCGCGCATCGATCCTGCAATGTTAGCTCTAGCCGGAGCGTTGACTTATTGCGAGGAGCACGGCGCCAAATCCATAATTAGACTCTTTTGTTGCACGTTGTTGTTGAAAATGTAATTATGAAAGATGAAACACAGCCTTCAATGCGATTGCTGTAAAATAGCATAATTAATATGGGGTTTGTGAGAACAATTCGGTATTACAGGGCCCCGTGTTGCAAGTGAAATTAATTAACTGTGCCAGGATTTATGAGGGAGGCGCAGAAATGAAAAGAATTAATCCGGGGGGGAAGATGGATGGTGGCTGGAAAGTGATGACGCCCAGCCTGGGATGCTCTCTAACCGCTTTAGGGGGCAGCTTTGGGGGAGAACTTGGGATCGCTCACGCAATTAGCTGCCGTGCACCAACAGCTGGGGTGGCGAAGGAATTGGGTAATTTTTGGCGGGGGTTCGTTCACAAAAATCCCCCTTAGGAAAGAGGTAACGGAGGAGTTAATCCAATGCTCCCCTCAAAACCATTAAAGGAAAGTTAAAATGTGTTCAAATTTACTGTCGAAAGGGTAGTAGCTGGGTTGCCTACTGCTGGCCAGGACAAAAAGATGTAGGAGTGGAAGGGTAAAAAATATTAACGCACTGTATCACCAAACTGTTTTACTACTGAAGTGGTTGCGTTTAGTACATAAGTATTGTTGGTGCTGTTGGATCGTAGGGTGGTACATGTGGCGGTCATAGTCAAATAGCAGGGTAAAAAATATATATAGTGTATCAAACTTTATTACCATTGCAGTACTGGCTCCTTCAGTCAAACATTAGGGTAGTATTAACATCAACGAGCGCACCAGCTGTAGTGACGCACACAGAAATAACAAACTAAATGTGACTAAACTTTAGAACTTTTAAAAACTTGTTGAATTTAGTACATTTGCGTAGGTGGCAGAGAGATTGAGAGAATGCGTGTGTATGTACTGTCATGCACACAGTCATAACAAATTGTATTATATTGTGTTATGTTATGATTACGTTATTACTTATCTTTGTGTGTGTTTGAGTGAGAAAGTGCGTCTGTGTTGCTTTGTACAGCGTGCGAGGTAACTGCTTGTCCACATGTGGCGTGACGAAATCCATCAGCATCTCGTACGTCAGCATTAGTGTGCAGGGCAAGAAGATCCGCCAACGTCACACGCGTACGCTCTGTGTGTGATGTTACTGCTCCTCCTGCTTCAAGCCTTGGCAAAGACTGAATTTTAAATCTTCGAAACAGTATGTGGCCTTCTCTGAGTTTAAGGAACTCGACTATGCAAAAACCTCACCTTGGGTGAGAAGTACTGTACCTGTGTGCTAAATGTCAGGTTTGTGGTTTGCAAAACAAAATTGTGTACAGAGAACAAACAAACGGAGAGATTAAACTTTGTAGACAGAGATTTTTCAGAGGACTGAAGAAATTGAAACAAACTATTTTTTTTTTTAATTTATTTATTTTAGTAGTAGTAGTATTGCTTAGCTGAGGTTTTTATCCAGAGTGACTTTGGCTCACTGATAATTGATCATCACATATTGCTTCTCTTCAGAGGTTTAAGCTAAAATACCAAAATTACTCTGCTGGTAAGTGATGTAATATACTAAGATATGGCAAGCAGAACTTCTTGGATGTCCAGAAGGTTTTGTTCTGTTATTGGCGGTGGTGCACAGCCAAGCAATCGGCATGTTGTTTCTACCCAGGAACAAACCGCTGAGAGCGATGAAAAAAATGAGCCATTAAGCGCACGGAGCCGAGTAGCCTGCACTGAGACCAATATCTGCTGGCACGTGCAGCAGATGTTTCCGACATCCATTGCAGAGGCAGCGAATGAAACCTCCTCGACAAACAAAACGACTCCAGCAGCAACGTGAAGTGAGTCCCGGTCTTCCCAGCGCGCATGAGCAGGCAGCATCCCTCCTGTCAGGGATAATCCCAGCCGAAGCTACCGGGGCTTTCAGGAGCCGTCCCTCACTAGCCGGCTCAGGCTTGGGAGACGCGGAGGAGCAGGAACCCATGCTGCTCTAATAGGAGGCTAATTTGCTAACTTCTTCTCCAGACCAGTCGTACTCCCACTGCTGCTACTGCGTATAAAAGTGAAAAGAACGATGAGGGGGGTAATTAGTCCTCCCTCAAGCCCTCAACCCCACCCCACACACATACCCCCCCGACAAGATAAATGAAGGCTTCCCAGCATCCCAGCACAGGACAGTTGATTGGGCAGGTGTAGTGGGAGCATCCCGGCCCCCCAGAGCGTGTCCTCCCTGATAATTAACTCCACCGCACATAAGCCGGCGAGAGCATAAAGGAAGGAGGGGGAGGCACTGCTCGGACACAAGGCCAGCCCTCAGCTACAAACTGACAGCTTGTGTCCCGTCCTCCAAATGATTATGAAATATTGTTTAATTTGCTGCGCGGACTCTGCGGCGATTTTGATGAATTGTGCGTTTTTATTTCTGTAATATCATTATTGTTCAATGGCGAGATACATTCAGAGGTCCGGACGGGGAGGAGAAAGAGTGGTGAACTGCGGCAGGGGTTGAGGGTTTGCATCCTAGCAGTAGTTCCCCTCAGCAGCAGAACTATGAGACCCTGGCGGATTCGGTCCAGAGAGTTGCAGCTGTTAGTATATTTTCAGCAACCACATATCTATTGTAGGCATGTAAACCATTGATGATAGTACATCCTTCCTTATTCCGAGCTGTTTCACGCTGAAATGTCTGTCAAACAATTTCTGAACTGGTACCCCACCCAATGGTCAGGGGCAGCCGGAGGTAGAACCGCAGTGTCAGATATTTTGGAGTCTATGCTTTCAGATCTGTGTTTGTCATAACAAAACCTCAAATTAAACAGCGGCAGTGCGGAAGTCACGACCTCCTGGCTTTGTGAACTTGCCGCTCCACGCCGGCTGTGTACACCACGAGGCCAGTGGAGGAGAGGAACGGGAACTGGGACAGCCTGGGAAGAAGTGCATAAGTTGCCAACAAATGCCATGAGGATGTCACAGAGGTTGAGGTACTATTATGTGGAAGAATATTTTTTTTACATTTTTTAAATAATATTTCTTTCAGTTGAATGGCTTTTTACTCTGTTAAAGGGTGGACATTTTCTTTCTGTATTTGGCTACAATTCTCTTATGCGGTGTCGTTCAGTTTGTCCAAACCTACCCCCCACTGATCATAAATAACTTTTGTAGCTCTCAGGTTTCTTCTTTGTCTAATTCTTCTTGCAAGATTGTGGGTGGGACATCCTTTTAATATACCTGCATTGGTTGGTCGGTTTAAAGGGTGTTCAGTGTTCCTTGGTCTGAGCTGCTTATGGGCGTTACCTTCCATGAAGCCATTAAAAGCATTCTGTCAGTGGTGGTCATTGGGAAAAAAATCTGCCATGGTGCGGTGTTCTTTTTTGTGCACAAGAGGAACTGTGTTATACTCAAAGTTGTGTCATATAATTAAAGTAATTTGGAAAAGGCTTGGCTTGTTTCTTGTTCGATAATAAAATTCTTTGATGGTTTGTGAGCAGGGCTGGGTCAGCAGGAGACACAAGGGAGAATCTTGCTCTGTTAGTCCCTGCGACGTGCCGGTATCAGACTGGCTGGAGACAGAGATGAAGAGAAAGGGAAGGAGGGACAGAAGGTGAGAGGGAAAAAGGGGGAAGGAAAGCCCGATATGCATCAGAGGATTACTATTGCTCACCAGCCCAAGTTCACATCCCATCATGCCCCCCGTCAGACGAACGAGGCCCAGTCTAATTGATCTAATGGCTATCGACAGGGACCCAGAAAAACAGGCACTCAGTTTCCCCTGATTGAATTAAACACCTTTTATGGTTGGAATCGATACAGTGAAGATGAGGATGGGAGGGGAGGGGAGGAGGCTTTTGATATGTAGACGTGGGATCTGTCTTTGGCCACCCCTGCCCACACGGCTGGGTTGAGGTGATGTTGTAATTCACGCAAATCAATGCTTTTAAAGCATTTAGCCATGCCCAATAATGAACTACTGTCAAAATAGGCCTGCAAGGCAATATATGGGGACGGTCCATATCAATCATAATTACAGAATGGCGCAGCCGTCATGGAGTCAGAGGGATGCGAGTCTCCGCAGTGTCATTTTATTTTATGGTTTGATCAAAGCTGAGTAATGAAAAAAGTATCTGGTCTGATGAGGGATGTCCAACTTTTTTTATAATATTTCATAAGTCAAGCACATTGCTCTGATTTTGCCTAACACCTGAACCCAAAGCAAATTACAATTTAAACAGCAGTTATTTCAACAGAGTATTTCCATTTTTGCTGAAATACTGTGCTGCTCACTTGAGAGGACTAGAAGAGGACTCTTAGCAGGACTTGAGCTAGAAACTTTAAGACTTGAGAAGATCAGTGTATAGTTGTGTTATATGCATACAGTATGCCACTCCTGCGACTATAAAAAGGCATCTGACACCTGGACCGGGACCTGTCAACCTGCAAGGTATAGTATGTGAACAGGAACGTACTCTCAACTCTGTCCCTTCCACGTCACATCTCTGACTAAGTTTCTTACTCTCCTGCAGTTTTCCACAGGTGGAAACACACTGATTGCTCTGGGATCAAAGCTGAAAAACACTTAATAAGAAGCACTTGGCCGTAACGTACATGAACGCAGTCTAATATGGATGAATGAATGAGGAAATGTTTGTACAGCTTCGTACCGGCAGACACAACACAATGCCATTACGTAATTATGCAAGAAAATGGACATTTGGACATTTGAACCCTTGCAAAATATTGATTGGGCATCAGCAGACTGGCCTAAAAGGCAGACTTAGATATTATCTGCAAAAGTGCCCTTTATCTGGCTGCCCACCGTCCACTGTAGGACTACTGCGGTGGGTCTCGCCAGGACACACAGATAAGGATTTTGGAATGTGGCAGAAGGTTAGTTGTACAGTGGACTAGGCCAAAGCAGCAGAAGATACAACCCTTTCTATTGTTGGTCAAACTCAGTCAGTGTCACTCGTTGTCACACTCCACCGGGGTCAAGTTCTGAGTATAACCGATACTCTGCAGTGTTCTGTGTTGCCGGCATACGGTATCTACGTTGTGTTTTGTGCATTCGTCATGTCTACAAAACACACATCTGTGTCTCCTGCTACTGGTGAGAACAAGAGGAAGGCAATTACTCTTGAGGAGAAACTCAAGATAATTGCCCAGCATGAAGGCAGCAAGCCTGTAATGGCTGTTATGACTTTTAAGGTAGGCTAGGCTAGACTATGATGTTCAGTAGGTGTTATGGCATGAGTCGGTGGAAGCAATTCCAAGACACCATGGTAATAAGTTCTGTTAAACTTTTTACTGAGCGTTGCTTCTGACAGGGTGTTACCATTAGACGGGAGCTAGTGATTGGCAGTAAACAAAAACGGAAGATGCCACAATCGAATATAAAGAAAATACAAGGTCTTAGCAAGACAGTGGTTGCAGGAGAATCCACAAGGGTCAATTCACGGTTGAGGACAGCGGAAGACTGAGCACTAACAGGAACTCTGGGTAGGAACTAAACCCCATCCACAATTGGTTCCTACACCAATCAATCAATCAGTCTGAAGAGGGTGGTGGAGAACCCACCTACATTCTGTTGCTGAAGCAGCTACAGGCATGATAGTAGGTTAGGTGTATTAAATGCATTTTCAACTTATGGTGGGTTCATAGGAACGTAACCCCATCATTAGTCGGGCACCATCTGTATGCACAGTTTTAGCTGTACCTTCCTCCAAAGCAATGTACAATGACTTTTGTGTGACATTTTGCTGAACACATTTGTGCCGGGTGATTTAAATGCATTCCAGCAGACTCTCAACAAACACACACCCATTTATGCAGCAGAGAAGTGCAACACACACACAGTCTGATCTTTCTGTCCAGTTTCAGTGACAAGCGAGTGGAGCCTGAGAGGGTGAAAAAGTGAGCAGTTCCATTTTAAAACTGCTTTCTTGGCGGAGAAGGTAATGAAATGTGAAGCCGTAGCTGTGGAAACTGTAGATGACTCCTAATTTTTGTCCACTTATTCAAGGCAGTTAGCTATGGGTCTGATTCAGGTGAGCAACTGCTTAAAAACTTGATAAAAAAGTTAGATTGGCCAAGCAGAGAGTTACAGAGGCAAATTGTACTTTGCTAAAAAATATCTGACTGCCAGAGAAGATTTGCTGAAGTCATTTTGACCTGGACAGGGTGCAGAAATTTTGAATGCCCCAAACCTCAGGAAAACAAGATGGAAAGAGTGGAACAGGGTGAGCTATAGTCAGTGGTAAATAGTGGTAAATCTATCTAACAGCAGCTATCCTGCCAAATCTCGACATGCAGTGCTAAACTTCTTTAATGAGCTCAGGAAGAACCAGAGAACAACACCCAGGAAACTGCAGGCCTTTCTTGCATCTGCTCAAGTCGCTGTTTACGACACTGAGGAATACTGGGATACATAGGAGAAAAACAACGTGGAAACTGCTGCTCACTGAGAAGAGCATGAAAGCTCATGCACAGTTTGCCGGTAAAAGTATTTGTGTGTTTCTGAACTCTCTTGAACGAATGTTCTGTGGATTAGTCGAGAGTAGAACTTTTTGAATGACATGAGGCCCTGGTCATGTTGGGTGAGAACCTTCTGGCAATGGTCGAGCACTGTGTTAGTGGTATGGTATCTGGAGATATTTTTCTGCCATAGGATCTCAGCACCTTGCCACCAATGAAGGAGCCACAAGTTCCTCTTGGAATCAGAATGTGAGGCCTGTGAGTTGAAGCTGATCTGCAGCTACGTCAGGCAACAGGACAAACAAATGAGCAACTCAATATGAGAACCGAAGAAAGCGTAAATAAAATTAAAGTACTGGCCCAAATCCAGCTCAGAAACCTGCAAATATTGCTCTGCTAAAGCAGCTCTGCAAAGAAGAGCAGGGCCAAAAGGCCTCCACAGTGATGTGAAATTCTTGCCTGCAGCTTAAGGAGGCATTTGGTTGTTGTCATTGCAGCTAAAAGTGCTGCGCCCGGTTAATGACTGTGAAGGATCAGCTACTTTTTCACACCTCTGATCACAGATTTTGTTATCTTTCACGCCATGGAATTGTCTAAACAGCACCGCTGTCACTTTTTCTCTCTCAGACTCCATTCACGTGCTGTTAGAACTAACCACAAAAATCTGGCAAACTCAAAAAAAGGCCAAAATAAAGAAACTGGGAAACAGCTTTCCACAGCATTGTATGTTCATACACATTTAAGTAATTATATTCTTAATATGGAATATAAAAATAATACACACCCGTACCCATTAGTGTTACTCAAGCACTCCTCATAGCACCACAGGAGCTCTTTAAATCACAAGGTTTTTGTATGTATTGCGTTTTCTCTGAGATAATGGACGTGTTGTTTTATGATAAAACCTGTAGTTCACCCTTGGGACACGCGGGATGATGGACACACTCCTCCGCGCACCTTTTGCCGCCGCAGTAATGAAATCAATATTGCATGTAGATAAATAATGCAAACAAGTTTGTGACAAACTGGATAAAGTGGATCCGCCATTTTCCCGCCACCTTTCACTCTTCAGTGATGGAAGGATCAGAATACATCTGTTGCTGTTTGCAACAAGCCCAGGTGTTTGAACCTGCTGTACAGGGCAACCAACTTCAGCAAAGAGATCGGCATTACGCTTTTACAGCCCTTGTACTCGCTCTCTTAATCACTGCAAACACATATGACTGCATTTAAATCAAACCCAGCAGTTCCATTCCTGGACCAGGCCCAGAGCCTCCTATATATTTCCTTTCTTCTCCTCAATGTCATTTATTAATGTTGTAAATTGTTCTCAGGTCTTTTTTAATGGATGAGAATCTAACCCACTAATTCTTAGCCATGGAGATCACTACACGGAGGGGGAGGGAATGGCAGAAAGGACTGAGAGGAAAAAAAGACCGGTTAGTGGGGGAGAAAAAATATATAGCTTTAAAAGAACGGGATGCTTTGTTGCTTATACGTTTACACACAGGTGTGTTAGAAAGCAGGTAGGATGGCCAAAAGTATGTAACCCCCCCCCCCCTTCTAATGAATGAGCTGTGCTGTTTCAGCCGCACCTACACGGCATACAAACACATTCTAGACAACTGAGTGCTTCCAGCTTTGAGGCCACAGCTTGGGAAGAAGAAGCTCCTTTCCTGCTCCAGCATGACTGTGCCCCCGCCCCCATGCACAAAGCGGGCTTCATAAACACATGGTTTGCCCAGGTTGTTGTGGAAGAACTTGAGTGGCTGCACAGAGCCCTGACCTCAACCCCACCGAACACCTTTAGGATGAATCGGAACACTGACTGCAAACCGGGCCTTTTTGCCCAACCTCACTGATGCTCTTGTGGCTAAATGGGCACAAATTCCCACAGCCAACGCTCCAAAATCTCGTGGAAAGCCTTCCCAGAAGAGTGGCGGTTATTATAGCAACAGAGGGGAAACAACTCCATATAAATGCCAGTGGGTTTGGAATGGGATGTTCAACAAGCACATATGGACGTGTTGCTCAGGTGTCCACATACTTTTGGCCACGGTGTGCATTTATGGAAAATGCAAAGTGGTCGCCTTTTCAGCTTATAATTTCTTTCGCCTTCTGTCCATGCGTCCTCTGATCCGTGCTGGTCTGGCCTTTGAATTTTAAGACAGGTAAACAGGAAAAGGTCCTGCAACGAAACGGGGACTGAGACTGTTCGGTCAGACTGATGTACAGTACGTGTGACTGTCTCTTAGCTTTAAACTTACTTGAATCAGCTTATGAGTCCCCGCTACATGCCAGTGTTTGGTCCCTGACTCTCCTTCACCACCGCCATAAACACATACTCCCGCTGACAGTTTCTGGAGAAGCACCTTCTGGATGAGATTCCTACTTCCGCCTCCCCCACACCCGCCTCTGGGACCTGACGAGAGGTGATCTAATGGGACTGACGGATGGGCCAGCGGGGGCATCAACCAATAGACAAATTTGATTTGGCTAAACAAGGACTAGGGCGGTGGGGGGGTCAGTCTCTCTACCTCGCCTCAATGGACGTATGTATCAAAGTAAATCAATTATCAATCGATACAGCTTTTCAATTTGCATGAATCAAGACGCTTAACGTTGTATTTCTCTCTCTCTCACTTCCACTCCTTACCAAATGCACGCAAAGCTCACATTCAGTGTCTCGTCCCCTCGCACCCCTCAGCCCGTCACACTCGGCACCTTCTGAACCTCCTCCTCCTTTTTTATTCTCAAGTCCCTGAAATGACATTGGACTGTGGCTGGGCTCGGTCTAACAAAAAAGTGATTTATTTTGGGACGGGTCACAATGAATATGCCTTTTGGCACAAAGTTCTGCCCTTGCGCTTAATAATGAAAATAAAACATCACCTGTTCTCCGTGCATCCATCACGACACTTAAATCCAAGTTGCCGATCTCTGAGATGAAGCTAATATTGTGTGTGCACAGGCTTGACTCTGTAAAACACAGCAGAAGAGAACTGATGTGACTTGAAAGGGTGTGAATTATTTAGAGCTGTATTAATACATTTAAAAAATAAATGTTGCACGTTGTCAAGATTAATAATTCTGAAACTGAACACTACCAGTACTTAAACCGAACACACTGGGGGCACAAGTCATACTTACAGTGGATTTACGGAGTTTTACAATTTTTTTTTTTTGTTTAGCAAAAATTCTTTCTCACAATTTTGTGTTTGTCTTTTTTTTTGTCTCAGCTGGTGTTACGCGGTCTCTCTTTTGAATAAGACGATGGAACGTGCTGGAAAGAGGGAAGTACTAGAGGACTCCTGTCTCAGCCAACAGTGCTTAAATGAACAATCCTTGTGGCGGGACTAGAGCCCACGACCTATGTTTGCAGAGATCCAAGTTGTGCCCATTTAAAGACGATGAACAGCTCATTTAATGTCGCCCTGCCCCATACGTATTTACTTCCCGCGATTTAGCGCCGATCGGCCGTGTGATGCGCTCAGCGGGCCTGCGTGAAACACACGGTAACACGGTGGCACGTGCACAGACCATGAACAGCTAAAACTTTACAGCACATAAAACAAGCCAGCCAATCCCTGGTCAAATAGCTAAAGAGACTCACCTAGTAAACCAGACCCGACCCGCTGAAGCGTCACTCACCGTGCTGGCTAAATAAAAAGCCTGCCATGAAGTAAGGCAGCACCTAAGATCGGGGTTCAACCTTGGGCTGTAACAGTAAAATTCCCCGACATACAAATGATCCCTGACGATAACAAGCCGACTCAGCAACATAGCGTGTCAGCCACGATCAGCACGCACGCGAATGAAAGTAAACATATTTTTCACCACCGGCGCTACCTAAAATATGATTTTGCTCATTAATATTATTTGACTGACACCCGGTTAAAGTGCACATTGAATGCATGGCTAATGAAGAACCCCCCTAACCCACGCGCGTGGAAACACTCGCTCACTTTAAACCAAACACTGGCATAAATCTCCTCAGCTGTGACTTCCAAGACAAATAGCTAATAAAAATGCCAGGCTTGTTCATGCGCCCATAGCGGCACAATTAAATCAGTTTCCTCTGAGTAGCCATAAACATGTTCTCCCGTGAAACCTGGAGGTTGGCTCCATTATAGCCCCGCTTGTCTCCCCCTCTCGCACCCGTGTCCCAGCGCAGAGGTCAAAAACTATGGCCTAATCTATCTCATTAGCCTGTATAATTAATCTTGACCACTTAAAAAAATACTACGTCACGTCAGATTGTCAGAAAACAGCCGTGAATCAATGATTCCCGGGCAGCTCCGTGACAAAGGGCCGGGGCTGCTGTAGCTCTGCAGGGGGCGAGGCTTCAATAATCAGGCGTTCACTCATCCCACACCAGGCTGCCCCCGCCCCAACCCTGTGGAGCTGTAGCCAAAATGGCCCTCTGGTTTCAAACAAGTGCTTTTATCTCTCGCCCGGTTTTGTGGAACAAACGCTTTGTTTAATGGTTCCGAGACAAGAGCCGGACCGAGACTGTTTGAACGAGCGAGCTGGCACCTTCCCTTGCAACGCAGCAAACCGCGGTCTTCCGCGGAGCCGCGCTTGCGGCCCGCACCTTTCCCACGGCGTGCGTTTGAGGGACGAGCGGTGCCATCGTAATTGAGCGCCGCCGCCGCTTGCTTGTGGAACGCGTGGCGAACCCACCACGAAGGCCTCACAAACTCGGGAAAATGGCATCGGTTAGCATTCTAGCTCATATTTGAGAACCTTGTGGATTGAGCATTTGAAAACTGATGAAGCATGAAGGTGGGAAAAAAAAAAAACAGCTGTAGTTTGAACGTGGATTAGGGATTGGTTTTCGGTCTCAAATTTAGGAACGAGAGTCCCAAACTGTCCATTTTGGTAGCAATAATGTGGTGATATCAAAATGCCGGGATACTGGGGAAGCCATCAACTCCGGCAACAAAGGCCTCAACTGGAGTTCCGAGACTGTCCATTCCCACATTTAAAATATTTAGGTCTTTTTATCGCTTTGGAGAGAAAAGTGACAAAAAAATTCTCTTTGGCTTCTATTGCAAGAGTGCCTGATTGACTCACAGGCCCGTGAGTTTGAATCAAATGGCCATCATCTACCCCCCCAACCACTGTCCTGCTCCAGGAACCTAAGGCCCATCCCACAAGGACACCTGCAGGTGTGAGCTGGCACTTCCGTGCACCTCAAGTCCCCTTGCAAAGATGATATTTGGGTGCTGAGAGGACGTGTCCTCCGGCAGGACTGCTGACGGCAGCTGCCCCCCCCCCTCACCTGACCCGTGCCACCCTGCGGACTCCCAGGAGCCCCACACAGCACAGCCACAAACACAATTTCTCTAATGTCATTTGCAGAGTGCGAGGAAGCTGGGCTGTCACAGGTCTCAGCACGGCCCAGGGAATGCGACATGACAGTTGACGGATTCTTACATTTGTGCAATCGGACAGCTGTCCCCTTTGCAAAGTGCTTTCTGCTCCGCATCAAAAAGCCAAAAATTAATACATTATTAACGTCACCAGGGAGCATCAGATGTGCCCGAGTTCAACGCTCAGATGTGTGTCTATAGTCTCCCGGCGGTGAAGACGTCACGTGACACACAGATAAACCTCCAACTTACCTGGACTTCAACCTTTGGAACCTACTGGGCCCCGTTTAGGAGGGCTTTAGCCGAGCTGCTGCCCCTGTGTGTATCCGGCCGTAAGCTGTTTTGCACTGTAGAGTATCACATGGCAACACGTTTAACGTTTATTCAAACGGACCAAAGTGGTTAAAGCTATCAGTGAGTAAGAAGGAGTAACATCTCAAACAAAGCAGTAATAAAAGACATTTAGTAAAAGTTGGATTGATTTATTCGGTAGAACAAAACAGCAGCACAGAGGCCGTACGTATTTTTAGCACGAGTTCACACAGTCAAAGTCCGTTCACATTTATTCATCTAGTTGACACTTTTCTTCATGATAAACTGTTTACCCTTTAACACAGGTGGGAAAGGTTTACAGTATCAGTTGATGGTGAGTAGCGTGCTCAAGGTGGCACAGCAGGTAGTGGGATTCAAACCTGGGTTGTTAATTTTTATGCCTCCTGCTGTCCCGATAAAGGGAAAGTAACAAATGTAGAAACCAGCAGACAACACAGCAATGAATCATAGTTATACCCTGGTGTTTTGCCTCTGATTTTGTGATTTGGGCTCTGATAAAACCATTGTTGTAATTCGAGAGGTAAATATTTCTGATGTACTGCTTGAGAAAAATGGATTTGAGCGATAAAAAAAACCAATGAACCAGTGGTGCACTGCAACATTGAAACAGAATTTAAAAAATGGTTTTTATGTGTTCTTTTTGCCTGGTGCATGCAGGCTCGTGTCCCTCACTTCTGAAAAGCTCTCCTGGAAGAAGATCGGTTGGGAAGGATTCCCACACAGGTCCTCCCCCACCCCCACTTTCACAGTTCCACCCTCCAGCCCCCATGGGACCCAGCTGAGCACCACGTGGTGTGGGCACCTGAAGGAGTGGGCGGCTGGGAGGACAGGCATGAGGATGAGCCTTGTATCTGCAGCCCAATGTGAAAAAGGGGGAAAGTTAAACTTTAACCAGCTCTGCTCCTTTTCTGAGAGCCCTGAGCTCCCCCCCCCCCCCCCCCACCGGAGACAGGAGTGATGGATAGCATCAGGGAATAAGAAGTCAGAGGGCCTCTGCTCCTTGTTAATCTGACCCTCTGAGTCCAAATGGACAACCCCCCATCCAACACGTTCACTCCTTCCCAACCGCCAAAAAACAAAGAACCAGCACATGGTACACCGACCTCCACCCACACTCCAACCCAAGTGCTGTTTCCTTTATTTTCAGCCAAAATGTCATTTTCAAACTCGCTTTCCAGAATTTCCAGAGATATGAAACAGTTCATTACAGTCCAGGGAAACGAAAGTAAATTAACAGTGCGATGTCTCAATACATTTGGAATAAATCCAGTCACAGCGTCTGGATGTTTATGTCAATAAAAGATCTGCTGTGATCATTTTTGGAGGACATTTTGCTTGCTGGTGGTTGAAGGCCTCTTTTAAAGCCTAAAGCTTCTCAACACTTATCAAAAATGTCAGTTGTTTTTCTGCCAGCTGCTGGCAGTAAAACAACTGGAAGCATGAACTTGGCAGTCGATTACTTCAGCAAGATCCTAAAATACAGTTTGCGTTCATAAATAATGGCAATTTCCGAAAATGCCTGTTACCAGCCCATAGAGGGAGCGACCGCTGAGATTATCCTGCCAGTTATGTGTCTGAATCCTAGACAAGGAAAAATAAACATGGAGGACCAGTGATGGTGTCTGCAATCCTTCTGTCGGCTTCCAACCGAGGGCCTCGCAAGGGTAGAGGTCCTTGTGACGGGGAAGACGGGACCCGAGATGTTTGCATTGCATGCATATGAAACACCAACGGTGTGTGTTGCACCTCCAGTCACGGAGGGCATGGGTCCGCCAAGACTCATCCATCACACAGCGCCAACATGGTCCGCACCACGGCTGACACGGGGTTAACAACTTGACACTGACCGAGCAGGGTGCAGCAGCAAGGGGGCAGGGGAGGGTTGGAGAGGGCACAGCCGGGGGTCCCAGCTCTTAAGTGGTCCGACTCTGCACCGACATGGGCAATTAGCACTGGTATGGGATGGTTCAGACTCCTACATCCCGCAGAACACCTCAAGTACATGGCACTTACACTCACAGTCCACTTTATGGGGTACACTGGGTGGATACAGGCTGGTGGTGATGGTGTAAATGGTTTTGGAATTTTTTTCACTGCACACATTAGGTTTTTTAGATCAGCTGAACATCATCTGAAGCCACAAAGTTCCAATTCCTTCTCTTCATGGTAAGTCTAGCCTTTCTCAACCTGCATCTCAAAAGCATCACAAAGCCCTCATGATCTCAGGATGGTTCCACAAGCGCCACAGTGACTTTACCCACCTGGCCTGCACAGTCCCCACCTCCTAAGCCAATAGAACATCTTTGAAATGATGTGAAATGTTGTGTGGGCCAAAAAAATCTACAAAAAAAACTGTTGAAAACTGTCAAGCCATCATGTGAAGGCAGGAGATATGAGCTAGGTGTGCTTAATAAAGTGGCCAGTGAGTGCATAATTGGGCCTTAAGTGGCCAAGTGCTATCAACACCAAGTGGACCACTTACGGTCCTATAATCAGCACCTTCAGGGGAAACTAGGCCTCTGAAATGGGAGAAGTTAAAATTAAATACACAGTGGGGTTGAATGAAAGGGAAAATTCACCGCGATAATCAGCCCCAGTACCTCATTACCGGCCGAGAGGAGGGGCCTGGACCCTATAGCCCCACTGCCAACCCACCGTCCCAGGCCTGGCCCGGCCAGACACATTACGCTAAAGCAACACCATCTGCTCCTGCGATGAAAAAGCGGAGGCCTGTTGGCTGACCCACCAGAGAACACACTCGGAACCGGCTTCCTGGTCACGCGCCAGTTTGGACCTCGGTGTCGTCCGCTCTGACCAGCTGGGCTAGATCTGGAGCGCGGGTGGCAGAGTCTGGGAGGTGTGCCAGAGGCTGGGGGTGGGCGAGGGTCTGGCCCGCAGTGGTGGTCCGGAATGACTGAGATGGCATGAGGTGCACATTTTACTGGGGTTCTTTACACCTAGAACCTTGCGGTCAACACTGAAAGGACAATTTAGGCTTCAAATGTCACATTTCTAGTTGCTCTGACAAAAATCAACAGAGGGGAAGAAACGGGTAGCAAATTATAGCTGGAACTCCATACTGCTGAGAACTGAATTCCAGGGCAGCACGGTGCTTTCTGTGCGTATATGAGTCTAACCAGATACATCTGCAACCTTTTGACTGTAGTTGTTCATTTCAGAGATCAGCAGAAGTATGAAAAAGTGAAAAAGTATAAAATGGATCTTTTTCACCCTACTGACATAAGGAAGCAGGGGCGTACCTAAGGTACCTGGCACCCAGAGCGGATCCTTTCTTTGGGCAACCTCCCAGTACACTGCGTATATTATTTATAGCATTAACAATAGGTGTCACTTACTCCAATAAATATTAATAACCAAAAAATAGAGTGAATGAATAAAGATAGATTTTATTTAGTTGCATCTCTGTATCTATAAGGATGACTGTCTGTTTGTTTTTGTTTTTGGCACACCAGTACTTCTCGCAAGTTATGTTTTTGCACAGTGAAACGCAGTCACACACACACCCACACACACACCAGGTAGGGGTACAGGGAGGTGGGGGGTGGTGCTGGAGGAATGATCTGAAATAACAAGAAGGAGGGGTGATGGGAGGGTTATACATGGCACACACCCTTGACACTGAACACTTTATTATACTAATGTAAGGGTAACAAAGTTGGGTGATACACATTTTGTTACTACTTTCTTCTTTTCCAGCTTTCCACATGACTATGACCAGTGTGTCACTCTCTGCGGTGTTTGCCTGTTCAACAGAACTAACAATACTGACCAAATACACCAATTTTACCTGCATATTTGTGATATGTGGCTGTCCAGCCCCAGTACTGCTTTACATTTAATGTCCTCTGTGCATGCGAGTTTTTTGGCGATAACTAAGGATTCGTGTGAGTATTGAACTTTGCAGTGTGTGTTATGGTATTATGTGTTTCTTTTGATTAATAAATAAAAAGAGATAAACTTTCTGAAGACTTTTTGCGGCACGGGCTTGATTCCTTGAATTGTCTGTTGCAAGAACATGATTTTTCATTTGATTTGAGAATTTGTACTGATGCTTAATTTCTTCCAATAGCAGCACACAAGGGTGCGTGGACCAGTGTCTGTAGAGAGTCATTATTTTATTTGTTTTCACCTGTTTTAGTCACCCAATAATTAAACTTTTAGACTTTTTGTCATTCCCAACAAAGAATAATTTCTTTACAGCCCTCTCGTTCATTTTCTGCCAGGCACCCAGGGCGAACAACCACCAAAAAAAACCAGCAAAAAATAACGGAAAAACCAAATCGAAGTAGGCTAACTGGCAATGTGACCCCCTGTTAAGGCTGAATGTGGCCTAATCTAATTGCGCACAATATTATCGGCCAACTTACTTTATTACTCCCATTTTTAATTCCACTTAAAGCACAATGGCATAGCATCAATCTTGATGACTGAATCTACATCGCAATTCTTCCCAATCAATCTATCACCACCGCTGCCCCCTCAACCCCACACGTGCTTCAGAGCTCGATCGCTGTCTCGTGGGATCTGTTTCATCTCCTTCCATTGCAAGTTTGACCGTTTTCCCTATTAGGACCGATCGGTGCAGCTATGGTCACACTGCTCTGGACAAAAGAGAACCAAGACCCTCAGCTTACTGTGACTTGCCCTATACATACAGTATACAGTACAAAGATGACAGTATAAAGGAGACCTGCTGACAGAGAATGTAAGGATATAGGGAGGGGCAAAGAAAAGTTAAGGGAAATGAGAAGTGAGGTGAGGTGGGAGACCAGGTAGTACAGAAAAGGAATATGAGAGAAGTCAGCATGAGAATGAACAAGTGGTGTAAGAAAAATTATTTCCCTTACCTGACAATTCCATTGAGAGCGTTTTTCACAGATCATATTCTGACACATTATATAGCCAGATATTTTACTGAAGCAGTTCAGGGACACTAAAGCAGGGACCTTTCCCTCATCTTATAAGTCTTTGTCCAAAGGCATGGCATTGGGTGTGATAGGAAGATATTAAAGAAAAGGCAAAGGGAAAGTAAAGAGAAGGAAAGTTTATGGTGAAAGATGGGGAAAATGATGAGGAGTGAGGGAAAGATGATGGGATAAACAGTGGGGAGATGAGGGAGAAGGACTTAAAAAGTGGAGAAGGAAATGCAAAGGATTAAGGAGAAAAGAGCAGGGAAGATGAAAAATGGGAAGAGGATAAGAGGCTGAAGTAGTGGGCGGGAAGGAGGGGCCCGGCCTGATTTAGTCAGCTTTTTTAAATAGGGAGACAAGATGGAGAGGACGGCTTGTATACAGCAAACTGAATGGTTTCTCTTCCCCCTACAAGATACCTTTGATCACCACCACTTTACATACCAGTCAGCAGTACTGTTCAGCAGCGGTGGGTTAATACGTTAACCAACTCGCAACTCCCAGCCCAGGAGGCTCTGGAAGAGTGTTGAACCCACACAGCTCCCCTTCAGAGCCGCTGCGTTTCCTGGGCTCACCAAGCATCTGTCCTCCAGAAAATCAAGGCACGGAGCAAATATTTATGCAGAAACAAACCGGCAGTTCAGTGTCTGCAATAAATGCAAGAGAAGGTTGGGCCTTTTTAGTGCAGGAGTGTATGAGACAGGTTCCAGAATTTTTCCAAAAGTTCTGTATGTGTTCATATTTTATTTGCTCTCTCCTATAAAAGTAAAGTTGCTGGTGGGTTTAATGGAGTTGCAAGGAGGTAGCGAGTAGCAGAATGGTCAGGTAGTGTGCAAAGTATAGCTTGTTAGCGTGGGTGCTAATGCATATAGCATGTGTTGTGTAATTGGATAGCACAGATGATGTACGGAGTTGGTGAGGGGAGCAGTTCTGGGATGCTAGAGCTGTGGTTTAGCCTTCCGAAGGTATTGTGGGCCTAAATCGACAAAACACCTGTGAAGGGAGGTGTCCATTTGATAACCCCAATGAGATACTGCACCATCACTTCACTATACCATGTGTGGGCTTGTAGGTGGCTAACTTTGGATGTTGAGGAGATGTAAACCATTGCATAATGGCTGGATAGGTTGTCCTTTTCTTAACACTTTTATGTTTAAAATGAATCTAAAGGCACAGTTACAGTACAGGTATCATTCAGAATCACCTACTGGTCTTCTGAGTGAACTTAGGGGACATCTTCGCAGTAGGAGGTCTCAAAAAGATAGAAGTTTTTCATCTCTCAGCTTTTGTGACTCAACCCTACTCTATTTAGTGTTACCGGGTTATTTGCACATACTTTTTTTTTGCTAAATCAATGGATTACGATGTAGTATTTCTATGGTACCTGATCAAAAGAGAACACACCATCAGAAAAATAACCCCAAAATTTATAGTCTATATATAAGAAAATAATAGGTCTAGTAGTCTGAGCTAATGGACTACCTGGTTGGAGCACAAGCCTGCGTACATAATGTGGATCGTGCTTCACATCCTTTGCACATCTCATCCAAAGTACCAATTCCATCGCATGGAAAGAAACCCGGGACATCCCATCAGTGTAAATCAAACTGAGGAAGACAGGGACCGCAGTAAAGGCCTTAGCAGGACCTCCACTGCTTCCACCCTACAACTGGAGGAGGAGGGAAGACATAAGTACCATCATCTTGTGTTCCCCCAGTCCTTATGTCATGTGGAAATCGACACTTCCTGAAGGAGACAGCTGAGACAATGGCCTCAAAACTCATCGCCACATCACACTGGTGGCCCCCGGTTAATGATTCCGTACCCGCAGCCAAGAGGGAAACCGCGTCCATTCGGACCCTCCATCGAACATTCTTTCACATCCAGTCGACTCCCCCATCCTTTCAGCAGCTTTCCAGAGACACCTCCTGCCGGCCGTTCTCGTCCGATGAGCTGGTGAAAGCCACGAATGGCGTGTTTTCCTGTCATTGTGTCTCCCCCAGGCAAAGCGGAAAGCTGCAGGTTCAGGTGGTGAACAGATTCATTTCTCCCACTAGCAGAAAGGAGAATTTGTGGGCATTAACTCATAACCTCTAAGAATCAAAATAACAAGCAGGCTTCACCTGCAGTGACATGACTGCATTGTCCCCTCCCCAAGCATCACTGCAAGTCTTCTGCAAATTTAGCAGCTCAAGGAAAGCTGTCAAGTTTGTTACTGCAACAAGTTTGCTAGCGGAGAGAGACAGCAGGTACCAACAAATTTAAATCATAAAAAGGGAAGAGCAACAGATACGCCATTAAAAATGCATTGCTCTACAAATATATAAAGTATAGGCACAAAACAGACATTTTTTTAGGAGCAAGGATCAAACTCTTCTTTTTTTATGGAAATGAGGCGGGTTTTCAGACAGAGCTTTTAACAGGGCGATCAGTGTTATGATTCAATGGTGGAGAATGTGGTGAGGTATTGCCAGCTTGTAAGAGATGTCCTGCTGTTATACAACAAGAAGAACTACAAAAATAATAATAATAATAATAATAATGGCACAGAGGCAAAGCAAGTAGTGCTGACACAAAGTGTTTGAGCTACTTTGGTGTGTCCTTCAATGCAGGGGAGTTTAAAGGTTCTCCCCACAGCTGTGTGCTTCCTCTGGGTGCTCTGGTTTCCTCCCATAGTCCAAAGAGATGTGCTTCAGGTAAATTGGTCACTCTATATTGCCTGTAGTGTGTACATGTATCAGTAGTAATAAAGATAATAATAATAAGTTGGAAGAACAAGCACCAGGACATTAAGGTCAGTTGAATGTGAAATGCCAAGACTGGGGTGTTACCAGTAGTGTCTACAGTAACAATATGAAGATGCTCCCAGCTAAGGGTCAAAAGATCACGCTAGCAGGAACTGCACATATCCTGCAGTGCTTGGATAAATTTCTGTGGTCTGTTGTTGACATCGGAATTCATCATGAAGCAGTTGAAACATCTGGCTGAGAGGAGGAACAATAATAATAATAATAATAATAATAAAAATAAAATAATAACAAAGGCAACTGCTCATGAGCTTGTGTGAGGGACTGCAGAGGATGCACCACAAACATGTTCCTGTGTGTCAGGTCCACAGTCTTTAAACAGCCAGAGGGATCCAATGCCAGAGGGATCTGTGGCATTTTTCCCATTTCTCCGTCACTGTGAGACTGCTGTAAGTCCCAGCATACCAGGGAAAAATGTGGAAAATAAAGCATCAACCTTTAATCTGCTGCTTTCAAAGTAAACTTTTGTTGTTCTCTGGGGATCTGGACCACACTGGGTCATGAGAAAGGTCCCTTTCCCGCTCTTTGTTGCAGAGCGCATTTCTGCTGTGGCACACGTCCACGGTGGCGCCCACGCGGCCCCTGCTGGAGTGTGGTGCTGTCACTCAGGAGACTCTCCATCATGCGGCCCGAGAGGCGACGCTTCCTTTACACGGCAGATTCAAGACCCCCTTGCATGTTACCCAGTCGGCAGAATCATTTATTATCCACGGGGTTAATCATTGAGCAGAAGAAGATCCTTGCAGGGAGAAAAGAGGAAGTGGGATGAACGCCCCATTATACATCCTGTCATGAGGGGGTGGGCATGGTCCAGAGGTTTGAAGACCATGACAGAGTATAAACAGGGAGACACACAGGCTGCTGGGTACAACAGGCTCAAGTAAAGAGGTTGCATAACTTTTTAGTGTGGTGGTTTTAAGCAGAGTGTTTATTTGGAGCTACAGGACGAGTAAAGCTGGCTGTCAATAAAGTTTCAGCACACAGCTGGTGCATCTGCTGCTGCAGGTATCAGCCCAGCATGATGCAACCGCGTTAAGAGAATCTTGACGTAGACTGGTTGGCGTCAGGAGTCCGGTGGAGACGCACCAGTAAATCCAACCAAAGAGACAGACATCCTGAACGCAGACAAGGCAAAGTCCAATCCATCATGCATGCTCCCAGCAGAGAGCATTCTTACACACACACACACACACACACACACACACACACACACACACACACACACACACACACACACACACACACACACACACACACAGAAGGTTAATAATTCACTACATGGGGAGCGGGGGAGAAGGCAGGGCAGTGGGACGTAGCAGTGCAAAATCTTCATTAGGAGCCATCACCTATCCGTTTGACACCTAGCCGGTATCAAGACTCCTTATGCACCGGAAAGGGGAATGAGCAGCTAATAGGGCGGCTAAATGACTGGCTGTGTCACTACGGTTCAGTATATGGCTGTCATCTGGGTTTTCACACATAAGACAACTTGAACACATAATCCTATTCATGTCACACCATAGATGGCTGTAACTATTGCTCTTCTGGGCCTAAACCAGCCCAACTGCACATCATGGCGTCTCTCCATTGCCACAGAGTGCTTGCTTCCTTTCTTTTTCCGCACCTTGAACTGTTAACTGTACACAACCATTCCCTTCCTATCTCTTTCACTTCTTCTCCCCCCAATCAGGAATTTCACTTCTGACCCACACAGTGATTTCTGAAACATCAAAGTCAAATATTTTTTCCTCTCTTCTGGATTTCCCTGAGCAACAAGTCATAGGGAGAATGCTAAATATGCGCTGCGCAGGGGTTAAAGGCAGGGGGAGGTGTTTGGGACAGCAGTCCAGGCCTTTGAGCGAGACGGAACAGAAGGGAAAAACAGGGCCATAAAAAATAATATAAAGACAAGAATCTGCTGATGGCACACATCTATGTGGAGACGTAAAGAGAGGATCGGAGGTACATGGGGCCACGGCTTCCCATTGTGCCGCGTTTTTGTCCAAGAATGCCCCCTCACAACACCCCGCCCACCCCCCGCCGCCTGCACTCTGCATATGGCCTGTTAATGTTTAGCGCGGTGCAAAGCAATGGCTCTTACACAAGATGGCTCATCAAAGGGGGCAGCCACACCTCCCAGGTGGGGCTGGCCAGTGGCACCATTGTGTCATCGAAGGCGCGCTTGTTGTCATCTTTGCCCACCTCTCCACCCCCTCCACCCACCCATCGCAACCCCCATGTCCCCTCCACCCAGCACCTTCTACCCTTGGGCCCATCAGCACTTTGATTCAGTTTCTGGCAGTTAATTATTGAGCCGTGCGGGGCTGGAGGTGTGCAACTGGATTTAGACAGATGACTCTGGAGATTGACATATCTGCCTGCACTGCCAGATCTCAGGGGAAGCGCTGCCGTTGCCAACGCAAAGGCAACACACACAAGAAATGGGGGAGGGAGGGAGGGAGGGAAGGCGTGACGACTGGGGTATTTCAACCTAAAGGGAAAGTTGTGGGGCAATTCATTATTGAGAAATACTGGAGTGTTTATTTGTCACGCCTTCGGGGACAGTGTTATTCAGACAGTAATTCTGTCAGAAGAAATCGGCAGGAAAGACTTTGCTACGCAGGCTGTGCAATTTGTGCACCTGCGCTAACCGTTGCCGTGTAATGCACTTGAATTAGAGAAGTAGTGCATTGTAACGCTTCCAAGCGAGGTTTTTTAAAAAACGCCGGCACGCTTCCAGAGCTTTCCGTGAGGCAGGCCCCCCTTAGGAAACACAGAAGAAGCACATCGACAAACCATGTAAAGAGCAGCACGGGGTGGGATTTATGTAAAGTGAAGCTACAGCTGTAAAACACACCTGATAGCAGCTTTGGCGGCGTCGGATCAGGTGCTCCTTGGGTCAGGCTCACGGTCTGCAGGCGAACAGGGCAGCAGCACTCCTGTGCGCAGCAGCTGAGAGAAATAAACTTCTCAACATGCTGTTGTTAACCATTTGTTAACTGCAGGCCAAACGGTAGCTGCACAAAAGGAGGAAAAGCCACCGAGCTGCACGCAGCAAAACCTGTTGCTTTTCACCTTGTGGGATGGAGAAAGCCAACAGCTGTAACTTACACTCAGGTTTATTCCATCTGGATGTGACTAGGGGGTTGCTGCACAGTTTTCAAAAGGTGGCTCCAGCTGCCCAACGCTGGACCAAACTCCTCCTGCAAGGACACTGTGCTGCACAAATCAAATAATTATTTATTTGCAATAAAAAAAAAAGTATCTGTAAAACAATAAAAATTGCTAAGATTCCATCCAACTCATTTCAACTATGCCCCTGATTCATATTAATATTATGATGTCAATCTTTCCCAAATCAGGTCAGCTGTTATTTCTGTGTGCCCTCTACTTCATTAGTCAGATCGTGTGAGAGAGACACACAGAGAATCATCTGCGCAAAACACTGCAAATACAGCACTGAGATGCATGTATCTGTGGTTTTGTGGACAGAGGTCTAATGCATCTCTGATCTATCTTGAAGATCAGTAATTGTTCCTAGGTAGACAATTAGGGCAGCATGTTGAGCAAAGGGAGAAGTGTTCTGACGGCCATGACAAGATAAGTAGAGGGACTCGGCCATTGTTTTCCAAATGGGCTGTCACTGGCTGGTCCGTCAGCATTTTGATTCAGTACCTGGCAGTTAATAATTAGGCCGTGAGGGCCGGAGATGTATTACTGGAATTAAGACAGGCGTCAAAAGACTGACAGATCAGCTAACTCCGGCTTTTTCGAAGAATAAAAGCGAGCGGAAACTGGGTGATCTGATTTTTTTTTAAGAGGGATGTTGGGACGGGAGGGGTAGGCCTGGGGTTGATAGGACAGATAGAAGAAATGTGAGAGTGCCGGTTACTTATTGTAGTGCACACTTCCAAAGCTGTCACAGGCACTTCCTAGCCAGGCGCTTAAGCATTGTCTAAAAGTAGAGAGAAAGTGATTTATTAAAGAGAGAGGGCCCAGATGGAGAAGGGGACAACCTGCTTGCTTACAAAACATCCTAAACCTGGACCTTGTGTAACATTAGACCTTCGCCATAGCTAAGGCTAAAATAAGGAACTGCTGGAATCCTGGGCAAAAAACTTTAGCCTTCTGATCACGCTCTGCTGCAACGTGGCTAACATTATAGTGTAGAGCGATAACTGATTTGTAGGAAGTAAAGAAAGAAAGTAAGAAAAACACATTTTAAGAGTGCCTTCAGTGACCCTAGGCCTACATTGTTTATAATATTAGCTGAGTCAACTGCTGGGGTCAAAAAAGGGAAAGGTAAACAGTAAAGAAATTACGTATCTGCATATCAAACTGTTTTACCATTAAAATGGTTCCATTTAGTGCACAAGTCAATGCTATAGAACAAGTAGAGGCTGTGGAAAGCAACATGTGGTCACAGTCCAGTGGAAAAGTAAAAAATAAAATAAATAAATTATTTATATACATATATATATATATATATAAAATTAATAAATCACTAGACTTTATATATAAAGTTTAGTGATTAATGTTTGCAGCACTGTGTGTATCGTGTATAATTTTTTGCATTTTCACTTTGTATAATTTTGTTTTTGCACACATTACAATTTCTCATTCCTGTCACTGCTTGGCATCTTGATGATGATGTTTTTCTGTCCCTGAAGTAGCCCCCAGTCACCCCACCCTCTGACCAGAGATATTAAGTGTACAAATTTGATTTTACAGATTTCAGATTTTACAGATCATTGCAAAAATATTTAATCAAAAAAGTCAATATAAAAACCCTTTCTATGTAAAACATAAGTGAAAATATATTATTTTTATCCCTTTCCAGTGAACATAACTTAATGCATAAAATGTTTTAACCAATTTTGATGTCCCAAAAAAGAATCATCTGACCACTCCCCACTGACAACTCCATGAAGACAGCAAAGTGCCAGCTATACCCCCTTGCAATGGTGTTCTGATCGAGTTGTACTGCCGACTGTGCACCTTTTTCACAGCCTGATGCATGTGTTGAGCATGTAGATGCTGACATACAACAGCGTCCATCCTACGCAGGACAGAAGGTTGAACACAAAAACGCCACAGACAGCGACATGCAAGCTGTAATAACAGAATATATAGCGGCAAACTTTGTTTAAAGTTGCTGTATTTAGTACAGGTTAGTAATGTATAGCATGTATGAGAGAGAGAACATTGGCATCATGTTCAGGCCATTTAGTCAGTGTGACAGAATTGGACGAACATACAGACAGATTCCAAGCATGATGGAACTACGCTTGTAACTTCAAAGACCGCAGTACAAATTCTCTGACATTCTAAGTGGTTTTCTTGGCATTTAAGAGATTTCACCACACAAAAACCTTACTAAGGGTGAGAAGCACCATTGTGGAAAATCTCATGCCTGTGGCCTAAAAAACAAGGAAGTGCATGAAGAACAAACAGTAAGACAAGAGACTGAACTTTAGAGACGTTGAGATCACGGTGCGGTTGTGTAGACTGATATTAAAGAGGGCTGTTCTTTTCCTCTGATATCCTCTCTCACGTGTGTATCTGCATCTAGTGCCGGGGTGCCGCTGAAGCACACGGCCCTGCCAATACCGTAAAGTGTCAAGACAGCCACGTACGCGTGATCCACCCCGTCCTGGCGCATCGTGAGGGGTCTTCTATGCACCTGTGAAGCTGGATTAAACCACAAGAAGAGCAAACACTGCTTCAGAGCGCTCTTCCCGAACCACGGCACAGAAAGTGGAGGTAACCTCATCAGGCTCACTTTCAAACAGAGCTCCGGCGCAGGGGAGAGAGGCTTCCCTCCGGCACAGTTGGCACGGGCCAGCGGGGAGGAAGCCTCTGCATAATTAGGCTCTGTTTTGGAAGCAAAATTGCCTCCCCTGTTGGACATTAAAGCAGTTGCAGCCCCTTTAGCCCCCCCGCCCCCTCCCATCACCTTCCCAGGGAGGCTTGATTTCAAATGGAAAAATTAATGGGAGAATAATAGCCCTGAGCTTCGTGTGCTGGGTCTCTTTCATACACCACTGTTTTAATAATTCTGCGGGGGCTCCAGCTTTTAGAAAATTTAGTGCCTTTCTCCCCTCCTCCATGCCTCCCACCAGTTGGGCAGCTATAGCACAGCAGCCATCCCCAACTACCCCCCAGAAATACACACATGCAAAGCTCCAGTGTCTCACTCTGGGGACCAGAGCTCTCTTCCTGTGCCCACACTGGATGGCTAAACTTTCAAATATTAGTAAAAAGCGGAACGGATTTCAAATAAATAAATAAAATCCTGATTAGCAATTCCCTCAGCTCGGCCCCTCGACTGGCGCTTTCATATTCATTTTACTTCTAGGAGGAAATCTTTGCAGCCAACGCTCCTTCTGAACACTTTCCAAGGTTTTAAAGAAACCTACAAGTTCGACAACAAACAGACTACTTTCTAGAATACTCCATGTAAGGCTAAACAGCGGAAAAGGACATGCTTTCCATAAATGATCTCTTCCAACTTCTTAAGAGCATGATGAAACTTGTGTGCGAGCTAGTAAAGTGGGTTCCTAAAGGCAGAGTTAAGGCACAACAGCTACAATTGTCACTATATGACAAACCATCCTCATGCAACTCATTATTTCCTTCATGTGTAAGACTCTGCCTCGGATACAACAAAGGGAAGCTAAGCTTTTGGAGTCTGAACACAGCAGAAATGGGGAGGTCAGTGTGCCGGGTTTACTGGCAAATCCAGCTGTCCTGGCTAGGACCACGCGCTGACCATACAGTTCACAGTTCAGCAGAACAATAGGGGTCAGGGAGCCTTTTAATGCTTCTCTTGAAACAACCCGCGTGCAGCCCTTTCTTCCCCATCCCTTTCCTTTCTGGTCAGCTGACTTCCTGGCAGTGGGCTCTCCTACCACAGAAACCGCCATGTCACCGACAGTCTTTTTTGTCTGCTGGGATGGGGTGGTATGACAGGCCGGTCAAGGCTGCAATTACAATCAACAAGATCAGCCATCCGCCAAGACCAGCGCCTCTGGCCGTCCTCGCTTTCTGTTCCCAGTCACGTCTGAAGAGCTAAAAAAGCACCGCGGGGATGAGCTGTCCTCTAGGAACGCACAATAACGTACTCAGCTTAAAGCACATTATGCTAATTGTTTCCCTGTAGAACAGAGCGGCATCCTACACGGGGCTGGGAAGCTGCGCTCAGGACTGACGGTAGCGCTCGCTGCGTACTGGGGTGAGGCCGGGAAGCGAGGGCCGCAAAACCACAAGGCCGCCGTGCCACCCTACGTGCGATGCCCGCGTGGAATGTTTCGGTACCAAAGCTTCGGCACGCGGCCGAGTTGACTGCAGGCACAGGGATATCAAAGTTGGGGGGGTGGTCTTGGCAGGGTGGTGGCAATGATGCGAGGAGTTTTGAATGGCTGAAGAACCTGTTTAGAATACATGCGGTCGCCAGGGCAGCCCGTCGGCACTCCCGTGTTCAAACGTTTGGTAGGACAAAACTGCTGCGTGTTAGGTTGGGTAGGCTCCAAGGTGGTGGTGGTGGTGGGGGGGGAGGTGGCTGTTCAGAGGCTTCCTGTTTCTTCCAGCTTTAAGGAATTCACAGCAAGTGAGCATTCGTGTTCCGGTACACAGGAGATACATGCATCAGCAAAAAAAAAAAAAAAAAAATACACGCAACCACTCCAAAATAGGACCAAACTTCCAAACACAGGGCTGTGTGCGTGTGTATATTTTATATATACATAACTTCAAAGGACAGCATAACACATACAGGTTCCTGAGAGATACGTCTCTTTGGTTGTTACTTCTTGCCCGGTTTAACGTGGAATTCACTGCTATGAGTAAAGGTACACAATCACTCAAAATTTGACAGCAATTTGGTGCCATTCTTTTTTTAAGGTGCTGCTGGTCCCACCAGCTCTGCTTACACTGCCAGCAAGGGCAATGGGTGGCATAATGGGTGAACAGACTGATGTCTGTTCAAGTCCCAGCAAATGGCTGGACCGGGGTACTTACCCCAATTTTCCCCCAGTAGTACACAGCTCTGTAAATGGAATACTTGTTCATCTTGGGTGAGATTATCAGATAAACCAAGAAAAACATGAATCATAACAACAATTCTGCATGGCAAACTTTTCCTCATCTTCTGTTGAAGATCGTTTCCCATTTCTACACAAACATTTCCTACTGCGCTACAGTATTTCTATTGTTTGGGAGTCATCATAATTGATGATCTCAAACACACAAAAAAAACTGATATAACAATTTATTTCTAACTGTCCAATGACTTTGTGTACGAATCTTACTAAAAAGCAGAAGTTGTGTTGTGTGAAAGCCAGCACAGCTATTAAACATAAGGATAAGCACATTTAGCCTCCTAGGACTTGCCATGTGTTCTCTCTTGATCATCACCTGCCTATGAGGAATGCGTTCACTGTTGACAAGGGGCCCGTTGACAAGGGGCCCGGCCAAGACACACACACACACACACACACACGATCTGCCACTCGAAAGCGGTTCTCATTACCACTGACAAGCAAGACACCTGTAGACATGCTGTGACCAAGCAGTAGCAGAAAGGGCTCTGTTCCTGGTTGCCACGGCAGCAGCATCTCAGCCTCCCTTGCACAATGGCCATTGCGCTGTCGATAATAACGAAAGTTACAGATAAGCCATTAACTTCTGGAACTGGTTTAGCTGCATGGGATGTAACTTCAGTTTTAGTCTAAGACCTGACTAATTTGGGAAGTTTCACTTTACTCACACAAACCAGACAAACCACAGGCCACAAAGTTAGTCTTTACATTGCACAACTATACAGATGAATGTTTCGCAAAGTCCAACCCGCTTCCAAATTTCCCTCTCCTTTACTTCTGACGGGAGTGCGAAACAAAGGGAAAAGTGCGCAAGAAGCGTGTCTGGTGTGGCGTGAAGCTGTGACACACTTGCGAAGCCGACTCCTCCCCCCATTTCCTGCTGGAAGAGCCAGGGGGGACATGTTGCAGTAATTGCTGCGTCTCCGCAGCCCCGAGACTCAACACACTTTCTAATTCTCTCATCAAAGAGACGGCGTGCTGAACTTTATTAAATTTTTATTCAATATGTTCCCTTCGCTTTCCTCTTTCAGCTTCCCCACCTCCACTACAGCCGGCGCCGAACACAAAGGAGTGAGCGCAACCGTGTTTTCCAGGACCGCTTCCTTCCTGCCTGCAAGCGGTGGAGCGACTCGTTAGCTCGTCGGCAGCTAACTTTCCCAGGTGCCAGCAGCAAGAAAAAATAAAATAAAAATTTTAAAAATGTTGTCGGGAGAAGTAGGAAGGAGAACCGGAGCACCTAGTTTGGTAGATTCTTTGCAGAGCTGAGCTGTAGCGACTCTCACACACAGAGCCATGTTAAAAAGGCCCTTTCAATGTCTCCGGGTTCTCTCAGGTATGAAAGACCTGAAGGAATAGAGAAAGGAAGCTAAGGGAATATTTCGGCGCCCGACTGGCTTAAAAAGTCTGCTGTGAGCCTCAGTATCACTGACAGCAACATACAGATCAGTACCGATACATGAAAATGAACAGCCAAAGTTTCCTTAACAACGCAACTGCACATAAACCTCAACTTAATGAGCGAAAGAGGAAATCGATAAATATTTATAACCAGACACAGAAGACACCCAAAGTGGGTTGAAAGTGTCAGCCGCAACACATTTCTAAGTGAGCTCTCGGCGGCCAGGTGGAAACTGTTGGCCTCGTGATCGCACTCCTCCAAGATGTTGCAAAAGCGCAGATTGTGACTTCAGACAACTTATTAAAGATGCAGAAAAAGTCTGAGGGAGCTTTCTGCTTTTTTTTTCTTTTCCCAGTGCTCATCATTCCACATTTTTAATCAGAGTATTACAAAATTTGAAGAAAAAAAAACGTACATAAAAGGTAGAGTATCAAATCGATCACTTAAAAATATTAAAAATTAATAGTTGACCACTTAGCTGAAAGCAAATTGTTACATTTTTAAAAAGGCAAAACAAAAAGGGTTACACCCAAGACAGTTGTACTCGCTACTACAAGTCAAGCAGTAGCAGTAAAATTTTGCTTTGCAAACACTATGCAATTCATATTTTATTACGGATTTTTGCAAATTAATTCATACAAAATGTTTATAGTGAGTGTCGACAACAATAACACATACAGTAAACAATGTATTCAAACAAACACCCTCTTCAAAACAAGCATTAGTACATTTTCTTTAGGAGTTTTCAGAATTAAGACTTGGCCAAATCCACATTTTTGGCTCTTTTCTTTCGAGGTTGACGACTTTCTGGGGTGTTACCTCTTAAAAGGAAAAGCGCAGAATGTCTGACTCAATGCAGCTCTGAGCCGCTCGAACCTCCAACATCCAGTCAACCAGGGCAATGGGGTGTCTAAGTAACAGATACAAACGGCACAGTTCACTGGCGCACAAGAGGAACGGTTGTTTTTAAACCAAATTCCTTCAGCAACAGCGATGCAGGCCTGTGCCAGATTAGGCCGTTTTACAAACGGCCAAAAATCTTCAACAATAACAGAGCACCCGAGACTTATTTGTGGAGTCAAACATTATAAGGAAGACTTAAGTGAGGATCACGCTCAGAGTATCATAAGGCTTTATGCTATGAACACATCTAGATTTTATAAGCTTAACTTGAGATTAAATGTACTTGATGTAGGTGCAAAGCAATGATGCTGGAGACCAGGATGCAGCCAGACAGTGTTAGCTGCAGTTTAAAGGCAATACTGCCCCCATCTGGTGATGCAAAGAATCCCTAATATGACAATGACATAAATTTTTCATTACACCTCTTCATCCTGTTATCCTCGAAAACCAACACTTTGGACATCAAACATTTAAAAGTGTTCCAAATCAACAACCCAAAAGGTAAGAAGGACTAAGTCACACATCCTGGGCTTAAGAATATCCATCCACAGCAACTTAAACATAGTATTTTAAATGAGATCAACTGGGAACTGTCTTCAAACACCATCTATCACAGAACAAGTGATTTATTGATGCATATTAATGCAAAAGCAACCTAAAAGGAACTATGAAACTTTAAACGGGGGAAAACTGAGTGAACTTTTTTTTTAACCAAACAGTTCTTCTGAAGTTTTCAGAATTGAATAATAACTCCGCACACTGTGAACAACTTATGAGCTTCAAGAACTGGATTAACTGACAACACAATACTTATTACCATCCATTTCAGGATAACACATTAAATGTGACAATAAGCATTGTAAGTTCTGACAAACCTGAAATCTGATCTACGGATATCAAGCATTTCATCATATCAACCACATCTGAACTTGCACGTTTTCCGAGAAACAAACAGTGTGCTTCCTGTAATAGTGCAGGAAATTAAAGGATGATTTGTCCAAACAGGGGTGCTGAAGCATTCCTACTGGGATTAACTAGATTGCTCTGCTGCCCTCGATCCCATCATGTACCCGTGAATAGGTGCGCGGAGCCTGAACAGCACCTCCCGGTGAATGCTTCATTTGTCCGTCAGGGAGCGCTGCAGAGCCTCCTGGATCATGGTGTGTTCATCTGCAGCATAATCCTGGAACAAAAACAACAACAAAAAAAGGGGGGGGGGGGTGAGAATCATACAAGGCAGACCTCAGTGTTAATCCCACAAGTGCCTTCTACCCTCTATGATGCCCTCTGGTTAAACTGAAGAAATAGTACACTTTGAGGTATTTCATATGGAAAAATACCACATCTTAAAGTCTCATTTCAGACAGGAGAAGGGAAAAAAATGCTCTGAATATTGCTGTGTATATACCTACCACAAAAGTGTCGTAAGAGAAGGTATGTCTGATCTTTAAGTGCTGGAAGAAATCGGCACTCCGGTAGTTTGGGTCACCCCAGGGCATCGAGGCACAGATTGGGCAAACCTTCACAGGAAAACAGGAACACATTTTACTTCTGCTTAGGGGGGAAAAAATACTTTCCAAGCTTCCTCAACAGTCATCCAGTAATCAGGCAGTCTAGGAAGCTGTGGCAGTGTCACTCCCCTAACTCCCATAACCATTTGGTGACCACATTTTCCGGCTGTAACTTTATATTCCCGAGCTGCTGAGACAAATGTCAGCAAGTTTTGCTTTCTTGGCAAGCGGCTGTCTCTGATTTAAGGGTGTCTATAAAGCAGAGGACATATGGAGTGACCAAAAAGCAGTTTTAATCTTATTTTCATATCTTTTATAGACACATTTCGATTTTACTATTCAACATCAAAACAAACAATTTGTTGTTTAGTTTAAGTACCTTAGCCAGATTTATACAATCAAAAAAACCACAACCTGGAACCTCCTGTTCACATGTCCAGGCCACATGTCCCAAACAACAATATTTTGAGCAGCAGAAGAACAACAGTCTCACCACGTGGCGTGTGTCTCTGGAGTGCTGGGATGTGCAGTGCTCTACCAATCCGTCTTGGTCCAAGTTCCGGCAGTTGCAATATGGACAGGAGAATGTGTACCGGTTTGGCACTGAGCTGAACGAGGACAGACCGATCAGATCATCCCAGGGGTTCTCTATTACCATTTAGCTTGACATTTTATTCAGACTGAGTTGTGTACATCAAAGTTCCATTTTTTGACAAATTCACATATTCATACAACTGTCCACTTTGATTAAACAATTCAACGTCTTAGCCCAAACGTATCATAGCACCATCTCTGTCAGGTTACGAATCCATGTCCATCACTACAATAATGTCATTTTTCCCTACAGGTCTTCACAGTAACCAACAGTGAGCAAAGCAGGGGGGTTTAATAAGTAGTACCTGACTACAGCAGGTTGGGACTTGGCAGTGCTCCTAACCCCCTCATCGATGTATTCCTGGTATTTGGAGCATGTGGCAGTGTGACCCCTCATTTGGGACAAACGCACCTGCAAATAATGGAGCAGAGAGCAGTTATGCAGGTTCCCTCAAACACAAATGTTCTACTTACAAAAAAAGAAGTATTTGACCGAGATCTCTATCACAGCCACGTCAAATGGAAACAGTACCAGAGAGACACTTTTCTGTATCTTGTAAAGGGCTGCTAGTAATGCATTAGTATTTTACCAGAAATCTTCCATATATGTACAGCAGACAGTGTATGCTGTTTTTGTGCCACCGGTGTAGTCCTTGTCCTACAGCAAAGGACATACAAACACCCGCCCACGCCTTCACTCAGAATCATGCACCAGATCTCACCTCAGCCCCACAGCCCTTGCAGGTTCCTGTAGAGTTCTGGATGAGTGCCTCGATATCCATAGCCCTGGCCCACTGGTCGAGTGGCGACCGACACACGGCGCACACAGGCTTCTGGGGCCGCAGGCATTCCTGCAGGCAGTTGGTGCAGAACCTGTGAAGAACAGGGAGGTGCTCAGAGCACAGGCCAGCAGCGTGCTGCGCAGTCCAGCCAATACCTCAGCTCACTAGCAAAAGGCTAGTAGCAGACCGTCACTGATGTCAAAACAGTGGGCTTCTTTAGCACAATGGTCTAATATCACATAGAGATTTGAAAGTACATTTTTTCTCCCCCAAGGCCAGTAAAACCAAACTTCCCTCATACCACTGAATGATATACATTATTAAAACTTATTACTCTACTAATAAGTTATTCTTTCATATAAAGGTATATTCAAGGTTCAAGGTTCAAAGGTTTATTTGTCATGGGTGAACAACACAGCATAGCAGTGTTGTCCCCATGAAAAGTGTCGTTTCCAGGCATCCTCAGTGCAAATATGGACATAAATAGATATGTATAGTCAGGACAGGAGAACAATAAATAATAATAAATAGATTAGTAATAAATAAAGAGCAGTACAAACGGTTAGTAAATTCAAACCAACAGCACACAGCAACCAGACCTACAACTACAGACTAATACAACTATAGACTAAACCTACAACAACAAAAAGCACCAGAAACGGGAAAATGAACCAGACGGGTTTCCACAATGGGTGGGACAGGCATATAGATAGACAGACAGACAGACCCCAATCGACTCTTCCACTGTCCAGGAAGGGTCAGTGGTTCAGCAGTCTGACGGTGTGGGGGGAAAAAAAAAAACTGTTCCGGAACCATTTCATCCTTGTCCGAACGCTTCTGAAGCGCCTTCCGGATGGGAGCAAGGAGAATAGTTTGTGGCTGGGGTGACTGCTGTCGCCGTGTCCGTTGAACTTCGCTCGCCCGTGAAGGGTGAGCTTGTCGCGTTACCAATGTCGATCAGAGTCTATCGTATGTGATGATAGCGTTGGTAAAAGTAGCGTTATTTTGTAGAATTAGTGCCAGTAGGGTAATAAAGAGGTAAAAAGTAAGAGGAGCCTGGAAGACGGCAGCCATTCTTGTCGGCGCCATCTTGCCAATGTCAATCTTGCCAATATTCCTGGCTGAATTTCATTTAACAGCAAGCAGTCCTGCATGTGGTCTAATAAAGCTTGGAAGTCTGAAATAAGTATTTTCCTTGATTTTATTTAAAACTGAATGTATTTCAGTACAAATTTTTAAGCCTTTTATTACTGAGCTCAAAACAATGGAACAGAAAGTATTCTGATTCTTCCCACAGGATGTTGCTTGGATTCATCCTTGTTGTACTCAAATGCAGGTATTATTTAGGAGAACACAAGACCACAGAGATGTCCGGGAGAAGCACAGGACAAAAGCAAACCAATGTTAGCGACAGAACTCAAGGACTTTAGTCTGGTTAGCTAACACCTTCAGAGAGTTTAAACAGGCATCAGAAGACATGGCAACTAGGCTCAGATACCTGTATAAAAGTGTCTAAAGAGGGTAATTTGGGAGGGAACCACGGCAACTGGATGCAGATGTCTGTGTACGGTAACTAGGGAAGGCATTTTCTCTCACCCTTGTGATGTCATATGACAACATGCCAATGAAGTAATCATATCTGCTGCTTTGGGTTCGAAATTAAGAATTTCCATCCATCTTAAATGAATATTAGCCAAAAAATACTGTTTAAAGCAATGTAAAAGACAGGTCATCCATTTGAAATAATCAAAGCTAAATGCACAAAATGCATTGTATAAATAAACTAAATGCATCTATACCATATCATCAGTGAAAGCAACCTGAACTCACCCAAAACAAAGTCATGCCAAGCAGAAATCCCCAGGAAGTACAGAGAATGTCATTGATCACTTTATGCTGATGACCACCAAGTCATCAAATTTCATATTGATGCCATTCAGACTTATTTATTAAATCTTGGGCTAATGTCACTCTCAAACTGTCATATGTGTGGTTTCCTGCATATGACAGGTTGCTAAAACTTAGCCAGCTTAGCCGATATTAATTGGGGTGATGACAAAGTTTATAAGGCTTTTTTTAAACACCCGTGAAAATTATTTCTTCTTTAAAGGGTCTCACAGCAGATATTTTATAACCCATTTTAAGGACAAACAATGCTTCTTCTTCCCTATATAAACGGTATATATGTAGCGGGTTTGGTCACATTTTAACAATTTCCCTGAACCATCTTGATGCTGAGACACCCACAGATAACAAGACTTTTCTGTTGACCGCTTAGCTACGTGAATATTCTGGGAGTTGTAGTCCAATTGGGCGCCACCACACAGTGATTTATACACTCAACAACTACAAGATCCATAATACTTTGTAATTAATAGCTAGATAAATATAAACAAAACTGAAAGTAAGACCGGCTAACAGCATATTTTGCATTTGGAAAAAAAATACACTTTAATTATGCACTTTACGTCCGTCGAAATATAATGTTTAAATAAACACGTAATAATTTGCTCATCATTTATGTCTAATGTTATATTCAAATAAGGTACATGGGACTTGGCAGAAGGAAGTCGACTGAAAAACCAAGATAAAACCTATTCTCACAAACAACACGGGAACATTCGCGTCAGTTTCGAAATGAATATGCCCCTTCGATACGCACGTATGACCGCACTGTGTTTTCACGGGACGCTCGAATATCTCCAGGCAGACGGGGCAGATGAATTCGGAGAGATCCCTGTGTCCGTCCCCATCCGCAGTGCTTTTCTTGCCCTGTGCCGTGAATGCGGCCATTTGTCGCGCAGGCGTCTCTTCCGTGCGCTGGCGGCCAAAATCAGCCGTTCGGATGACGTCAGAGAGGAGCCTGGCGAAGGGGGAGGGGCGTAGCGCAAACCCGGCTGTAGTCAAGTCAAGTCAAGGTTTATTTGTCATGGGTGAACAACATAGCATAGCAATGTTGTCACCATAAAAAGTTTTTGTTTCCGGGCATCCTCAGTAATATAAATGTATAATTCCACTTGTCTTCTGAGCCTTCCTACATTTATTATTATTATTATTATTATTATTATTATTATTATTATTATTATTATTATTATTATTATTATTCAGCCTATGTCTTTGTCCAAGGCCATTTAGAATGCTATTTTTATCTATTTATTTATTTTCATAACACTGCATATAAGATTACAGGACTTTTAACCTTTTGATAACAACCCGAGAATGAAATACTGCTCAGCAATAGCACAAGATCAACTCACTAGGATAAAATTAAAGCAATAAAGCATGAACAACAATTTCAAAGCCATGACAAGATCTTACAAGAAAGTACGTTTGCTAAAAACTTAAATGAGATAGTATGAGATCATGATTTAACAGAGATAAGGTGAGATTTGTTTTTAACTGTTTTTTTATTAATTATTATGAACAACACTAGAAAGCAGAAGCATAGAAGCAGAGACAGTACACCGAGGGACTGCTAATATGCATGCATTCATAAAGCAAGGGCTGAATGTCAAAAGTTTATAATGCTTCAGTGCTATCTATTCTTTCAGAGTGATGAGCAAACATTTCAGAATTTTTCTGAACTGTCATGCATATCTAATGTTACTTTTACATAAGACCACAGAGAGGTCCGGGAGGAGGACAAAACAAAGACAGATCATAGAGACAACTCAAGAACTTCAGACTCTCTCACTTGGTTAGCCAGCACCTTCAGAGGGTTTAAGTGGCTTTTCAAACAACATGGTAACTAGACTTGTGTATCTGTGTAAAGTGTCTATGGAGGGTATTCAGGGAAGGAGCCACAGCAACTCAGTGCAGATGTTTGTGCATGATAATGAAGGAGGTATGTTTTCTCAACATTGTGCTGTTGTATGATAGATGCCTAATGAGAAATCACTGTCCTTGGTGCTTTGCTTACCTTGTGCTGTGAACATGGCCATTTCTGATGTGGACATCATAGCTCTACACTGCCAGTCAAAGTCAGCTATTCAGATGACATCAGAGAGGGGCCTATGACCTCTATTTAATAAGTTACAGAAGGATCACCAGAAATCCCAGAGTTATTTATAGCTGTCAGACAGACCAAATGTTAATTTTAACCAGAAGAAAATTATACACTCCACATATTTACAAATTGAAATTTACGTGTAGCCCAAGCATTGCAATATATTTCCTTGGCATGTTTGGAAGGGTAGTGAACTTAATCCTAACCCTAAAGAATTCGGGTTGTGGTTTGACAAGAAAATTGATGGGGACAAATTAAACTTTTTGTTAAAGCTTTTTTGAATAGTTGATTAAACCCTCTACAGTAACTTTGTATCTTATTCACATTCCCAGAATAAATGCACTATATGGCCAAAAGTATGTGGACACCTGAGCATCAAGATTCAAAGGTTTATTTCTCAACTCCCATATGTATGTGCCCGTTGAACATCCCATTCCAAATCCATGAGCATTAATACAGAGTTGTTTCCCCTTTGCTGTTATGACAGCCCCCACTCTTATGGAAAGGCTTTCCACCACATTTTGTGCCCATTCAGCCACAAGAGTATTTGTGAGCTTGGGCACTGATATCGGGTGAGAAGGGCTGATATCGCAGTTGATTTTTCAATTCATCCCAAAGGTGTTCAGTGGGGTTGAGCTCAGGGCTCTGTATAGGCCACTAAAGCATGTATAATATGTGTGAATGTGTATTGTATTCTATTTTCTAACTTTTTCAATTAAAATTACTTTGTTAAAGAAAATCATTTGAACTCAACATCAGAACTGTCCTGTTTAGGAAGCATAAAGAGACACTCTCTTATCCCATATAATATCATTTGATTCTATCAAAACATTGTACGAGTGGTGTATCTCACATGTGTGGTCCCGTTTTTACACACTTTTTAAGGTTCAGTGTAGTCCATATTTAAAAAAGAAGAAAAAAACACCCAATATGATGTGGTTATCATGCTATAAAACCGCTGTCGCGCCATTGAAATATTTGACGTCATAAGTAGCAACGGACGCTATTGTGAGACCCCCCCCTCCTTCGTGGTTCAAAACCGGAGTGGCTGCGGGGTAAAAGGGCCCAGGATGCGCATGCGCAGTGCAATGGGGAGGATTTCCTGCAGGATGCCGAGGTAGGCTCGTCGCGTCGAACCGTTATTTTAATGTCGTTTGCTTCGCAGACACCTTCGTAACACACATTTCTGTTTCACGCGTAGCTTTCGCGAGGGCCCCAATCCTCGCTGTATCCCTCATTTCGGTGCTGTCAGTTGTGTGCAGTTAACGGACAGGATCCGCCGTGAGCCCGACGCGTTCGTCGGGTTGTTAGCTAGTGCGCTAGCGGTGTCTCCTGAGCTGGGCTTCCGAAAATGTCGTTATAAATCTACAGGATAGTATCAAACAATAGAGATTGCCTGATGTGAAGCTTTAAAACATGAGTTTTTTAATATTGGCATTTTGGGCGGGTTGGTTGTTTTTTTGCAGCTTGGTAACACCGTGGAGCGAATTGGATGTGGCCAGCTATCCTGAGGACGGTTATAACCGTTAACTGGGTTCGGTACCACTAGTAGTTGTAGTATGATATTTGAAGACTGTTATGGATTCATTTCTGTTTTATACGTGAGGCGACGTAGGAGAAGCCAGCCCTCAGTTTTGTGTTAGCGTGTCGTACCTGAAGAACCATCCCGGTTGTATGAGGACAGAGACGGAACCCCTCGGTACCCTGTGATCTGCTCTCCTTCGCACATCCGATTTAACACTTAAGTCAGACAAAAAAATGGGAAAAAAGTTCTGTGTGGTGATGTGTACAGTGGTTCTGTGTGGGAGAGATCCTTTGCCGAACAAACCCAATGCTCCAGCATTCTTTGTGTACTGACGTGGGGTTCAGTGCTGGTATGTAAAGTGTTTACGTAGAAACATTTTTGTATTTGGGCCACATATAGCAACATTTTCCCCCAGCTGAATAGTGTGGTCAGGGTGACTTAAACAGTATTTTCTCTTTTCACTAAGAAAGAATCAGTATGCTTGTGTTTTTCAGGATTCCTTCACTCACCAAACAAAATTTGCACATTGTGGTCAAAGGTAAACCAGAGGTGACCTGTAAACAATGTTGGTGCGAGTTACTTTTGTGTGAGGTTTCTTACAGTCAGTGAGAACAAGGATGTTGGATGGGGAAAATTGATCGTTGTGAGCTGTTCTACAGTCAAGGGCAGAATTGAAATAATTTTAGTCTTGAACCAACTGTTTTGCATCCCAAGAAGGATAAAGCTAAATTGTTGCTGAGAGCTGAACTTTCTGGAGTTCTGTGTAAATTCAGAATGGCTCCCAAAAGTTTGACTTCTAATGCTAAGGCGACTGTATCTGAGGGTATATATGTGCCAGTTAATGTAATAAATTATGCTGGTGGTTTTCTTAGAATTTAAATCTCTCATAAACTCAGATGTGCAATAACCTTGTCTATTCCCCAGTAGTATCAAATCCTGATAAATATTTTTTGAACGTGTGATACTCCACCTAAATGTGCAATATTTTTTAAGAACTTATAGTAGCTTATTGAATATTCATACTTATTTATATTTATTTATTGTATATTCTATTTATTTAACATGTTTATCACTACAGTTGCTTATTTCTCTTCCTGTTATGTGTGTCTTCCTGCTATTTGTGTCCTTGTTGATTGCACAGTTGTAACATAACTTTATCCCAAAGGAAATTACTTATCTGATTCTGATTTTGATTTTCCTTTGTATAGAACAAAAACCTACATAAAATGTATAAATGCTCATTTGCTGTTGAAACCATTTGTGCATTTGAATTTTCTTGGTGTGATGAAGATTAAATACTTTGCCCTGTGATATTAAATCGGTTAACTCTGCATTGAAAGGATTAGTTGTAGCTTAGTGTACAAACATTGTAATTTGCTTGAAAAGTTTTGGCAAAATGATAGTATCATTCTGTGACCTTAAGTCTCTATCCTTTATCCTGTAAGCTGCCTCTCTAAATTTATTGCCTCCTCATGAAAAACACACAGTCCTCAAGTCTGTTTCTTGTTTTGCAGGAGGTGTATAAAACGTTTCCTTCAAGAACGGTCTTCACTCTTATGACCTGCAAAGTGCTGTCCACTCATGGCAAAGCCTTTGGTTTTCCAGGGAGCTTAGCCATAGTAGGTGACCTGGCGGGGATGAGTGTGGCTCTGGCTGCCCAACCTGCTGCTGCCCATGGATGCTAAGCTGCGAGAGGACCTGTTTAAAAAGTATGTTCAGTCTCTGGAGCGGCGGTTGGAGGAGGAGGAAGAAGAGGACGGAGGGAGGCACAGGCCGGCCAATGACGGGAGCTTGATGTCTGCAGCAGCTGCCTGGCTGGGCACCTGTCAGGTGGATCCAGGTCAGCGGTTCCGAATTGTGCGCTTTTACGAGGTGGCAGAGAATGCCCTTCTCACACTGAAGGGTTCCAGCCTTCGAGCTTTGGAGACAGCTTTTGCTATGCTTGAGACCATCTGCACCAACCTCCTGCTCTTCCCTTGGAAGAAGGAGTTCCGCTGTATCAAGGTATGAAGTCCCCGTGGTGTAATGCTACCTTCTTTTAAGGACCCATATGTCTGTGAGTTTCGGTGTGCCGTTAGACAACTTTGCTTGATTTAAATAAATGGTTAATTCAGGATATTTCAGACCTGTTTAAATCGGTGATGTATCTGAAAGGTATTGGATCACTGGTGAACGTGATTTAGTGTTTGATAAAACCGTCTCAAGTACTGACATGGTTTTGAGAAACTGATGATTAATTTTATCCATTGCATTATGTTTTAGACCTTCACTGGCCCCTATGTGTACAACCTTCAGACTGCTATCTGTGACTCAGACCTACGTTCACTACTGCGCTCCATGGGATACTCTCGGGAGGAGCTCCAGTTCCAGGCCCGGGACCAACCAGGCAGTGTTCTCCACCTGCGACAGCTGGCCTTTGAGCTGCTCTTGGCCCAGGCAGAATGCAGGTTGCTGGGAGAAGTAGTTGCATTGGCTGGGGGCTCGGCGACAGAGCTTGAGGCAGTAGAGGTGCGACGGGGAAGCCGGGAGGATGCAGCAGGGTGCGGAGAAGCATTGCGTCGCAGGGATGTGCTGGCCGGGGAGGTGTCACGACTGTCTGTGCGGCAGGAGGATGTGGATCGCGCCCACCTGAGAAGGGGCAGCCGACCTTCCAAGTCTGTTGATGTGACTGACGGTGCAGGACACTGGCACCCGGCCAGCAAGCCTGTGCTCAAACCCTCGCTGAGCCTGCGCAAGGAACCCCTCTTTGTGGATGCAGAGGAAGAAATGCAGGACGAGATCATCCGGCCCAATACCTCCCTACTTTCCATTGGGACCTTTCCTTCGTACAGTCCTGTAGCAGACTTCTTTCCCATTCAGTCCCCACCAGCAGAGCCCTACACGTATCACCTGTCCTCTCTGGATGAGATTGACCTGTACACCGAGAGGGGTGCTGGTCGGCAGACTCCGTCCAGGCCACCTAGCCGGGAGCCTCGTGATGTTCGGGACACCTGGGGTCTAAAGGGCCACAGCAGCCCAGCGCTGTGCGTTAAGTGTCAAGGGTGCGGCATGGGTTGCTCAAGCCTCACATCCTGCCAGAAATGCGACATGATCCTGTGCTCTGCGTGCCATGCAGCAGATCCCTCTCCCTGCTGCGGTCTGCAGGACTATCCCAAAACATCCCACCCACTTGATGGTTACCTTCCAGCAAAGGAGAAAACGTCTGTCTACTCTAATGCTCACTCCCAGCCGTCCGAGAAGCCACTCATGGCCACCAAGCTGTTCCCCAGCAAACCTGTTATCTCCACTAACAGCAGCATGGGTTCTCGCTGCGGTTTCTGCAACAAACCGGGCGCCACGCACACCTGTGTGAATTGCTCCAAGGTGTCCTGCGACACTTGCATGAGCCTGTATGCCAATGACGTGTGTAGCCGCAAGAACTTGCACCATAACTTTGTGCCCAACCATCAGCTCAACTACAAGTCCAGCTCAATATCTCACCTGGTATATCGATAGACTGCTGATTGCCCCTGGCAGCTTTGAATGGACACATTTCTCATATGTTTGTGTGATGCCATCTCTCCTCTGCCCCACAGCCCTCTTGGGGAAATGTAGCTGTTTATCTGCATCCTCTGTCATACTTGGGATTTTGGGTCTCTTCCCAGCTGGCCTGTTCACAAACCCAAAGTAGACGAGTAGCTTGTGCTAATACAAACATCCATCTAGTAAGATGTAGTAGAGTCCAGCCCTTCTAGGCTCATGTTGCATGGAAAATATGCAGCATCTGACCTTGTGAATTGAACAAAAATGTGTAGTTGCATTCTTTATAAAAGGTCAGTTTAATTTTGGACCTAGAAAAAAAAAAAAAACTACAATGCTATATACATAATTTTAAATCTATATTGTATAGATCACCTTTAAACTAAAAAGGTTGGGGTGGGATTTGTTCAGAGACCTCGTTGTGTCAGCTGCTATAAAAATCAGCTTGGATCTGCCTTGTGGGTCTACTCTTGTCAAATATGCTGTCTGTGGGAAGCAGTGTGGGGTTGTTTTGTAGCTGTTAGAGTAGTCAAACGTTCAGTAATAGTGAGTCCCTCTGGTAAACTTGTTTTGTAGATGTCAGTTAAGCCTTTCTGCTCTCATAAACATCAAGACCCTAGCGGTAACAGCTTCCTGCCTAGCAGTATTATGAGAACTGAAGTTTCCTTGCGGAGAAAGTAGGCCTAAGAGCTCTATAGTGCTGATGTAAAGCAAGTGATCGGGATCCCACAAGTAGAGACTGACACCGGTTCACAGCAGCGTGTTTTCAGTCAGATTTTTTTGTTGCTTTGATTTTAAATCGGTAGCGCACAAAAAGAGTTGTCAAGCTGAAGAGATGCTGAAATCGTTCAGGGACAAAAGCAATCAAGTATGAGAGGGAGGAAATGAGCATTAAGGTGATTTTAAATAACAACTTTTAATCCTTTATAGATTAGGTTCAGTGCATCTTCCATCAGTGCTTTTAGAAGGGTTATTCTGTTACTCTCACACCCCTGATTTACCTGCTGCACATGGTCACCTGTGTTGGGCTCACTCAGTGTCGTGTGTGCTGTGATCTTAATGCAAGTATTTTGTGTGAAGTATGCATTTCACGTCCTTTTTTTTATTTTTGGGAAACTGCTACACTTCTATATGGTTTACTTGTCCAGGTATGTTGATGTGGCTGTTTGCATTCAGTGTTTACAGTACGAAGGGTTTACAGAAACTGACATTACATGTTTACATGGAATTTTTTAATGCCAAAGTGTGCAATGCATGCTTTAGGGGTTTATTTTTGCTTCAGCAACTCGTTTCTAGATACAAACTTGTTCACAGGTTTCAGCTGGTGTTCCAGTGCTACTCTGGCTGGTCGGACTTGACCAGACTTAAAGAAGATGGCTTATTCTGCTGGCAAGGAGAGCAACATGTTTGGCTTAGTTTTTGCCAGTGTGTAGCACTACTGCCTGCTTGTACGAGTGGGATGACAGCTTTTTTTGTAGCCTGACCCATTAACTTTGCTTTTTTCACACCAGCAGTTCTTTGGATACAATAGATAAACAAGGTGATCTTCACAGGTCCCAAAAGTTCCTCGACAGCATGGCCCACCACAGTCTCATTGTCATTTGAGGCAGATGGTTCATTTGTGGAAAAGGTGCGATTGTCAGGGTCCTCACATCCATAATGCACATTTGTGCAGAGTGGCAGAGCCAAGCACGACGGCTCTGAGCCCGTGCTGCGTCGCCATCTCAACTCTCCCTTACATGTCGCCATGTTGGTGTTTTAATGGCTGTGTTTCAATCCCGGTCTGATTCCTGCTTGCAGAGAACCATATTGGACCTGTCCCGGGCTGTTGAAGTCTTGTGGAATGGTACAGCACAAGGTTATAGGTTATTATACTGAGCTATGCAACAATGTACAAGCTGTGCAGATTGGGAAGGTTTGACTACTATAACAGGTAGTGAAGGGTTTAGAGTTCAGTGCTAGGGCTATCGGTCAATTCCATTTTTTCCTTTTCTTTTGGCATTACATGAAAGAATAACTTCAGCCTGATAGGTTGCAATATAATTGATGTAATAACACTGTATGAACTATGACCTGTGTGCACAGACCATGGTTAGTGTGGACTAGCTGTGTTATAAACAGTGTTGCAACTCCTCCTTCCTGTTGCTGTGTTTGTCTTCAAATCACTTTGTTGTTCCTTCTCTCGGTCAACCATATGGAAATGGTTTAATACATCAGTTTTCCAAAATTCCTCTGAAAATCAGATGAAACTTAAGAGAATATAATCATACCTCTACAATACATTTTCTGGTTAAGTGGCTGATGGCCAGAGCTGTGTGTGTGTGTGTGTGTGTGTGTGTGTGTGTGTGTGTGTACAGACAGCAATGTTTCTCTTGTTGCCATGGCCCCTCGCTCGTGTTTATTTTAGCACTCGAATGTAGACATTGTTGAAATAAACCACTGTTTGGGCATCTTGGCTTTAGCACAGAAAAACCTTGTGGAGAGGAGCAAACTGCTGCTATAAGGCCCCCACCCACCCAAAGAGTTTCTCTTAAAATGTGAGCGACAGGTTTAAACTTTCTTGTCTGGGGCCTTGGTTGTGGAAAGAGAGGCAATAGGAACTCGCATATGCGGTCAGCAGAAGAATCAGCAGAGCAAATGTAGGAGAATAAATACGTTCTGGGTTAACTTCCCCTGTGTGTGTGTGTGTGTGTGTGTGTGTGTGTGTGTGTGTGTGTGTGTGTGTGTGAGAAAAGTTTATTTGTTACGTACATGGTTGTATACCATGTAGTGAAATGTGCTCTGATCCAGGATAGACTGTGCATGAAAATTTACAATGAAAAATAAAACAAACAACAAACCGAACACCAAGAAGAAAAGAAACAAACAGCAAATAGATAAATAAGTAAAACGGTAAAGAAACCTTAAGGTGCACTCGAAGGACAGTGACAGTGAGGGGAGTGGTCACAGAATATTGAAGACCCTGGTCTGTGAGGATTGTGATAGCATGTCCGGGTTCAGAAGTCTTATGGCCTGTGGATAGAAGCTCCTCCTGAGCCTCTCTGTTCTGGCCATAATGCTTCTGAAGCGTTTGCCTGATTCCAGCAAGATGAATAGACGGTTGCTGGGATGAGACACCGACGATCCTAGTCGCTCTGGTCCTGCATCTCCTGGTGTAGATGTCTTGTAGGGATGGCAGATCAGATCTGGTGCAGTGTTCCGCTGCCCGGATCACTCTCTGCAGTGCCTTGATGTCTCGAGCACAGCTGTTCCCAAACCAGGAGATGATGTTCTGAGTCAGAACAGTTTGTACAGCACCAGAGTAGAACGTTTTAAGGATCGCCGGAGAATGTGTGTGTGTGGGTGCGTGTGTGTTTGAGAGCTCCATCACAGGGAGACTCGCACCCATGTGGAAAGTGGAACAGTTGGTCACATTAGGGATTAGTTTGGTTGAAGATAATCAGGTCTGAAAGTCTGTGTGCAGCTATTTTTAAAAATAAAATAGTGCCAAGAGCAAAATTGTAGGAACAGTTAACTTATTTTTTTGTAGCTTTTTAACAGGTCCAGTTGCAGAGTTTGCAATTTTTCCTGAGGTTGCAGTGCACATGCAGCGCAGTTGGCATCTGCAGGTTGAATGGTTTCCCCTAGTTGCTGTTTGTTGTTGCATTTTCACGTTTATCCACCAGAGGGCATCTCGGTTTGGAGAATGACTGTGCTCACCTGAAGTGCATGTTCTCCCATTTTGAAGAGAAAATATAATCATAAATTAAAAAAGTATAATGTGTGCTCCTCCACTGATCACATTGTTGGCTCTTTTAGTCAAGTTGTTTGTCATTCTTACCTGGCTAACATTTCTTGTCTATTAATGAATTGTTTTTTTTTTTTTTTTTCTTTGCAGTTTTTAATTTTGGTTGAACTCTTTTCTAAAGGGGGGAGCAAATGTGTTGCTTGACTTGAATGTAACTGTGGAAGATCCTTTTGTCAGCAGCATTATACAGCAGATGGGTGCTGTGCTCAGGTCCAGGGTTTGTCTGTTATCTCAAACGGAGATCACGGTGCAGCCAAGAGCAGCTGGCTGCTGCTGACTCAGTTGGAGATGAAGAACCCACTTGGTGATTCGGGAAAGCAGCTGCTTGCTGTTGGGAGTTTGAAATGTCTGTGATTTGTAGTCAGATTTTTTTTTTTCCCCCTTTTCCTAATTAATCATCTTAATGGTTTACAGAAACCCATTTGTATAAGTATTACGTGTGATAGGTGTCTATTTTTTACTAAGAAAGTTATGACTTGCACATGTAATAAAAGCTGCAATTGTAGAAGGTCCAGGGTTATAAGGAAATGCTGTTTCCCCCAAACCACAAGGTCAGAGAATTACTTTCCTTATTGGCCTTTTGTTGCCCATGGGTCATTATTTCAAAGGCAGTTTTCTCCATGAGAATGTAGCTGAACAAGATGAGCTGAATTGCTGGCTTAGCCAGATGGTTGCTGAAATTGAAGGGACCAAGGAGATGGGTTCTTCCCGTTAGAAGTTCACTATGAGGAATAAATGGATTGTGCTGTGCTCAAAGTAGCAAGTAGGGAGTGCTGTAGCCTAACTTATTTTAACATGTGTAATGCTAATAAATGTGAAAATGCAGTGAAGTTCTGTCTTTGTTTAAAAGGACAGGAGGCTTATGTCACCTTAGTGTATTATTGAGTAAAATCCCATGGTAATTGGCTGATCTCTTGCATTAGTAGTAGCTCAGCAGATTATTAAGTAATGTTGCACTTTGACCTTCATGTGCAAACTTCTGAGCCCTGAAAATACACTCTTCTAAAGAAGGAAAGCAGAAGTAGCCGTTGTGACCACGTTAGCCACTTTCATCTGTAATGTGCAGAAGAGTTAGCTGAGCTGCTCTGCTGGAGGGGGTGTCCTCCAAGTGAGAATGAGCTCTCCCCCTTCACAAGAAGGTTGGAAGTTCCTGGACCAGCACATCAGACACCTGAGGTTTCCAAATGCCATGAATGATGACACACTGGACAAAACTAGGAACAACTTAAACATACTTATACATATTGTGCACAAATTATACTGAGCTAGAAGATGTTTAAATATTTTCTAGAATAATGAAATACATTCATAAAGAAACAACCTTGGGTGGTCCTGAAATTTGGGAGGTGAAGGTGAGATGAGGCTCAGGGCTTTTACTGCTGAAGTCTTTCAATTCAGACAAATCAGTTGCCGAAACTGATGGGCAGGAGGTTCCTTAATGACTGAACAACGGACTCATTTGAAATTGTATTTTTTTTCCTCATCTATTGAAATTTACACTGACCAGTGGTGATGAGAACATCGGTATTCGGAGGTTTTTTTTTTTTTTTTTTGGATTGAAAAACAAGTTTCTTAGCCAACTTAGGTGGAAGCTCAAAAAAGAATAAAAATAAACAAGGAGGGTAAATGAGAGTCTTGCAGGGTGATGGAAAGTTAGATTGCAGTTTTTTTTTTTATGCAGGAGATACAGCTTTCCACGTGAGTTCGTCATCAACTTGTACACCTAGAAACTGAGCTGACTATACTTGGGATTCTTGGTACTTGGACAGATAGGTGTTTTTCATATTCATTAATGTGCTCGGTTTGAAAAGCATATCGGGAACTTTTAGAAGCATTAGGAGACAACTTTCTGGCTTTGAAGCAAGGATCAACATGTCAGCAAAGCTGTAATAGTTGCCACCGGAAAGAAAAATATTACTATCGGCAAACAAAAAATAATTTGCACATAGCAACATGAGAAGTCTTATTTATTTTTCTCCTTTCCTCAGCACATGCTGTGGACGATCTCATTGCCATCAAATTTCCCCGATGTAAGGGGAAGCTTTTTGTCCAAATGTAGCCCACAAGAACCTTTACAAAGGCTGCAATGAGCTTCTGCAGTGGAGCTGGCAGCTCTCCTGCGGGCACATTAACTCCAGCTTTGATGTTCCATAGTGCTGGCGGTCATCTCAGCAGAACCTCGGCCTGTGTTTCCCGTCACCATTGTTCTCTTGACAGGGATTTCAGAGGAAGCCCATTAAGAACCAAATGAACAGTTGCCAACAGCTAATTGGCAGCAGCAGGGATGAAACTCCTGTCCAGCGCTGTTAATTCTCAGTCATCTCACACCTTGAGACGTGAGTTAAGAATTCCCTTCAGGAGTCCAGTATTGATCAAGAATTTGTAAGCTAAATGCAGATGAAAGGAGGTCAAAAGGCAAAGGAATAAATATAAAACTAAGCAAAGATGGATGGTTTTGAATTTGATCATTAATTATTTGAAGAAGAGAATTATGAGGGAAAACACTGAAGGACAGCAATGAAATTCAGCAGTCATAGTGTCTTTCCCTGGATCTCCTTCAAAAGTAGCTCTTCTCTAAATGAGTTGCCCTGTTCCTGAGTTGCTGTACTTGGACAACAGTGAGAACGACATGATGATCCACATTACAACTTGACAGCTGCCCATTTAAGCTGAATCATGACTTCCCTTTCTGAGGAACCCCCCATTTGTTATTGATCCCATCCCATGAACAGGGCCCTCATCGCAAATCGTACTGTTTCCCACCACCTGACTGTTGGTTTGGTTGTGTGCACAAGAAGGCGGCAGACGTGAAGCATGAGCCTTTTGCTGTGTGCTAACAAGTAATGCACCATTGCAGGGGTGTGGAGCCTATCTGGGAAATGTAGGATATGAGGCAATGCACATCCTGGATGGGATGCCAGTCCATCAGTGGGCATTACTACACATCCACACTCACATTTAGTCACGTATTACAAACAGTTTAGGGTACTCCATCAACCCACAACCATTTTTGTATAGTGGGAGCAAACCCATGCAAGCAAATGCCATGCTGACTGAGGAAAGTTCAAACCTGCAGCTGAACAAACTTTTGGTGCTGCAAGGCATCGGCGCTACCTGCTGTGCACCCGTGCAGCATAGATGTGTAAATCCAAATTGTAAATGCGCTTAGGTTGTTAAAAGGGATCTTTTACAGCTGTGTAAAATGGTGTCCTGGGGCTTGTGGAGGAAAGTGGAACTGGAAAATGGCTGCACTGCACAGTCCTGCGTACCGTAAGCTGCCCTGTTCTGTCCTTCCAGTTACCCTGCTCTACTTTATCTGCTCTGATCCAAAACCATAGTAATGTTTCTGACAGCAAAGGATACTGGTCTGGGTAAGAAGACCATTTTCCCCCAAATCACCCAAATGGCTGTATAATAGCCCCCCCAAGGATTTCCTCACAAGCTTTTCCACTTTCCTAAAAGATCATTTCACTTAATAATGCGAGAAAGGTGGTGATGATGCACAGCACGTAAAACGTCGTAAGCATAAGACATGATCCTATCAGGAGAACAGCTGAGGGGCAACTGCAGCGTACTCTTGCCTTTCTTCTGACTGCGGTCAGAAATCCCAGGGAAGTTTTGTGCTGTAAACTCTGCAGCTGGAGTTACTTCTCCAGGGGGACCAAAGCTTTTTTGCTCCTGCCAGAGCCAGAATCATTCGGCACAGCCGGGCTGACACCCAAGAAGAAACCATAGCTCTCCAGTGATCTAGCATGGAGGCTATTTGGGTGTTGCATGTACAGTATGTACCTTGAAGGTGTGTTGAATTAAGAATTGAAAGGGTAGCAGGTAGCCCAGCACATAAAGGCACGGATTAATATCAAGAAAATCTAAATAAACTGGTGCTTTTAAAATCATTTTGGGTAAAATCATTAGCTAAGCAGTGAAATAATAATTATGACAATCTCACTTTATTCACTATTCATACTCATTTATAGTGTTACATCAAAGAGATCAGATTCCACTTGAATATTAGTTACTTAATCCACGTCTGTGAGGATGACGCTTTTGTTTGTGCTCCAGGGGATAAAAGTGCATGTTTTTTTACTTTCTAAATACAGTCGTGCCCCCGCATCCACTGATTCAGTATCCGCGGTAACTGCAGCCTGAAGAAAAATGTAAAATTAAAGCAATAAACAGTTCATAAGTTTTAAAATGTGCACCAAGCAAGAACGGGCTGTAACGTGAAATCTAGCAGCCCAAATGCGCCCAGTACTTGACTTGTCTTCCTTTGTCCCCGTACCCATGCTTTCCCACAGAACTTGCCTCCATTCTGCTTCTAAGCATTCTCGCTGTTCGCATTAATATATAGTGTTCAGTATTATCTGCAGTTTCACATAACCGCAGTAGGTCTTGGAACATATTACCCACATATACTGGGCCACTACTGTAATGAGAAAGAATCATCAAAGCAACAGTTTTTGGAAGCCTGCAGCTCGGTATTCTGAGCTCAAAACTTGCAAAGCAATAAAACCACAAAACAAGTGAGGAGTTTGAGGCCTCGGTAAGTATTGCAAATCTTGTGAGAGCTTGAGCTGAAATGTGTTAAATCACAAGGCACCGTTTATTGTGGAAGGGGAAACGGTGTTTCGTTGTTAGAATAACAGAACATTATGTAAGCGCAGGACTAGTGTGTGCTCTCCACGCTGGCCTGAGTGAAAACACCTTGAAATGCTTGTGGTTGGGTGGGTGGGTGAGCTTCCCAGCAGCCCAAGGACATGAGGAACCAGGTCCTGATTTGCTGGGGCGCAGGGTGAAGGGCTGCCTCGAATTGCCTGCCTGCTAACTGTATGGTGGCTTTCCCTGCACCCCACCATCTAACATCCCAGCTTGGTGGTTGCTGTGCCCAAATGTCCAGAAACAATAAATAAATTCCTGCTCATCTTCATTCTGGAAGTCATTCATGAAGCCCCCAAAAGCATTTTTTAAAAACATGAGATCCCCTCCAAAAACCGGGAAAAAGAATCTAGGTTTCTGTATCCAGTGGAGTTTTAGCTTTGAATGAAACATGACATCTGTTTAGTTGAGTCAGAAGCTAAATTGGGCATTTGGGCATCTCCCAAATTAGAGGCAGACTGAAGCCAGTTAGATGGGACATTAGTGCAGTAGCAACTCAATTATTGAAAGTTTCTGGGCAGCAAACCGGTGTAACCATATTAGGATATGTCGATGAAATATTGTTCACCTGGGCTAAGTGGTGCTGTGGACGACAGTCCCAAAAAATAATCATGAGGCATTCCTCCGGGGCTTGAGATGTAGCTGTTTCTCAGTCTGTCCTCAGAGAGCAGGGATGGGCCACCTGTCTTCACCGACCCAAAGAGACGAGGAATAACAATGCAGCTTAGCTCTACTGTTAGTAACAAAACGGGGGTGAAATGTACGGAAAAAAAATACGTTGAACCATATATAATGGCAAACACTGCAACCTGGCATAAAAACTGGAGCGAAGTAAAGTGGCTATGAGGGAATTTGATGGTTCACACAGACAGGAAAATAAAAAGTCATTGGAAACATTTGCAAAGTACAAAATTTTGGTGAAAATGGTGTTTCCTGTTGAAGGAGCGGAGCTAGGCTTTATGTCGTATTGTTTGCTTGGCACTGTACTGGCCGACGCGCATCAGCACCACAGAGAGCTGACAGTCTCGCGCGCTCTCATACACAACTTCACACCATGCAAGAGCACCAGCTGTAGATTAAAGAGAGATTTCAGCCCCCCCTTGAATAAGCGGTTTCTTTCGGAAGTGTTAACTTTCCGCTTTGTCCAACACACGTTACCTGGCCAAAGGCTTGCAGACCCCTGAGCATTACACCCATATGTGCTGGTTGAACGTCCCTTTCTAAATCTATCAGCATTCATATGGAGTTGTTCCCCCCTTTGCTGTTATAGCAACCTCCTCTCTCTGATGAGCGTTTCCACCAGATTTTGGGCATTTGTGCCCATTCAGATATAAGAGCATCAGTGAGGTCGGGCACTGATGTTTTGTACAAGGACAGTGTGAGGTCTGCAGTAGGAGTGACGGATGCTTTCAGGGTGGGGGTAGGATTACATCAAGGATCAGCTTTGAGTCCTTTCTTGTTTGCAATGGTAATGGACAGGTTGACAGATGAGATCAGACAGGAGGCACCGTGGACTATGATGTTTGCAGATGACATTGTGATCTGTAGTGAGAGTAGGGAGCAGGTTGAAGAGACCCTGGAGAGGTGGCGATATGCTCTAGGGAGAAGAGGAATGAAGGTCAGTAGGACTAAGACAGAATACATGTGCAGAAATGAGAGGAAGGACAGAGGAATGGTGAGGATGCAGGGAATAGAGTTGGCGAAGGTGGGGGAATTTAAATACTTAGGATCAACAGTCCAGAGTAATGGGGAGTGTGGAAGAGAGGTGAAGAAGAGAGTGCAGGCAGGGTGGAGTGGGTGGAGAAGAGTGTCAGGAGTGATCTGCGACAGAAGGGTACTAGCAAGAGTGAAAGGGAAGGTCTACAAGACGGTAGTGAGACCAGCTATGCTTTATGGGTTGGAGACGGTGGCACTGACCAGAGCTGGAGGTGGCAGAGTTAAAGATGTTAAGGTTTGCATTGGGTGTGATGAGGATGGACAGGATTAGAAATGAGTATATTAGAGGGTCAGCACAGGTTGGACGGTTTGGAGACAAAGTCAGAGAGGCGAGATTGCGTTGGTTTGGACATGTGCAGAGGAGAGATGCTGGATATATCGGGAGAAGGATACTAGGGATGGAGCTGCCAGGCAAGAGGAAGAGAGGAAGGCCAAAGAGGAGATTTATGGATGTGGTGAAGGAGGACATGCAGGTGGTGGGGGTGATGGAGAGAGATGCAGAGGACAGGAGGAAGTGGAAGCTTTTGATCCGCTGTGGCGACCCCTAACGGGAACGGCCGAAAGAAGAAGAAGAAGTAAGGTCGGGTAAGAAGGCCTAGTTTTGGTCGACATTCCAGTTCATCCCAAGGTGTTCAGTGGGGTTGAGGTCAAGGCTCTGTGCAGCCACTCAAATTCTTCCACACCAGCCTGAGCAAACCAAGTGTTTATGGAGTTTGCTTTATGCATTGTGGTGGTGGGGGCACAGTCATGCTGGAACAGGAAAGGAGCTTCTTCTTCCCCAAACTGTGGCCACAAAGCTGGAAGCAGTCAGTTGTCTAGAATGTGTTTGTATGCTGCATGGGTGAGGGTGAAGCAGCTCAGCTCAGTCAACGGGGGGGTCCATACACTTTTACCCATGTAGTATGTGTACAATATGAGACTTCTTTTCCTTCCTCATGCAGCTGGTACAGACTGATGCTTATTCAATTTAATTATGAATTAATAATTAATTAATAAAATGTATATATTAACTTTTCTTCCCAAAGGACTGCTAATTCTCTTACCAGCTAAGTCAGTATTAATGACGTTAATGGCCAGTCGACACCGTGGGGATTTTAAAGCCTAGTCCCTTTATTTTTGCAGCATATGATGGAATTTCCACAGCCAAGACAAAGGGTGACACCTTTGCATGACCTTGGCATCTCAGCCAGGTGGGCTGCTACAAACTCACAATGTTTGTAGCCAGTTACTGGCAGGTTTTCTTCCCGTTTTGCTTGGCTCAACTCGGATCAGAACCACATTCATCCGTCTTTGCTTCCTAAGAGTTTCTGCGCATCAGATGAGCTGAAGCCGAGACCTTATGGGAGCAAATATTAACCAAGATTACATTTCTTCTAGGCCAGCAACTCTCTGCGGAAAGCATTTCATCATCACTCAACCCAATTTATTCCATAACTGGCGTATTAGTGCTTCTGTCATTTTACGTTGATGCCAGGCTGATCTGGGAAGACCATCCAAAGATGGGTAAACCCTAGACGCCGTACCTACCATATCACACTTCAAAATCTGAACCAGTAAGGTGGACCTTAAACTTATCAGAACTTAAAAAAAGACATTTAATTGACTTTGTTGGTCTGTTTGAGGAACCATCGAGCAGCAAGCGGAGGCAATTGAGAAAAAATAATGACTCCTCAGAGGGAACAGCAGCTTTGCACATCTCTACCCTTCAAGGGAATTAAGAGGATTATGGAGACGTCATACTTGGCATGACTGTATTGGAGCGAGCAAACTATGGATAAAATGCTGTTTCTAATATGCAGCTGTGGAAAGTTTTACTTAATCTTCCTAAGTCACCTGAATCTTTATGAACCTGTCCATCTGCCGGAGCAGAAGCGGCCCTTCCAGTGGCAAAGAAACCCAATCTGTCAGGTGTCACAACCTCGAAATTTCCAGCCGTAAGTGACATTCCAGCCACTTTTAAAAATTGTCGCGTTCTTGCCATTTCTCTGATGGAGGCTGTTTTGCTCAGCTTGTGTTAGTGCTTGGAAGGAGCCAGGCGAGGTGATGCTTCACAAACGAAAGAATGGAATGAGGATGCTATATGGGGGGGGGTGACAAACAGGCCTGTCACAGCGGATTAAACATTAGCATCGTTGCCATTTGATAAACTTCACATTTTGACAGAAGCTCTTTATTTCCTCAGCTGTTCTGCCTCAAGGCTATGAGTGTGGCCATGCAGGATGCACAGCAAATGAGCTGGTGTTGAAGATCCCTCCCTGAGGTTTTTGAGAACATTCAGTAACATTCAGTGTATACAGAAAATACGAGACTCCCTTGCTGACAAATAGGTCCTAAATTCCACTAGAAGCTTTAGTTGTTCAAGACCGATGCAGATCTGAAGTGCAGCTGCATTTTATACCGTGATTCACTTTTCTCCTGAGGCAAACATTTTGTTCTTGCCTTCTGATGGCTTATACTCCTCCTAAAATGGGAAACATCTTTACACCTGAAATGTGATCTGATGCAGAACTTTCCAGGAGTGTTTGTGCTGGTCGTACAACAGGGCCCTTTTTGGAAAGCTGAGGAAAAAGCTATGAGATATTCTGGTTTATGAGGTTCACAGCTCCATTTTACTGGTCCCTGTGACCTGGTTACACAGCAAACATTTATGTTCGGCACATGGATTTATTCAGATGTCCTAGGGCAGGCCACCCAAGCTGGCCTTGTGGCTAAGTGTCAGCTAACCTTTGGCCAACCGATTATCCATTTGCTGTAGCGTGAAGATCACTTGCTAATGCGCTCGATGCGGGAGCAGCCATAATGCCCAAGTGAGGTTGCCTGGGCGAAGCAACTGAAGATGAGCAGTTTCAGCTCAATGAGATGAATCTTAGACTGTTGGGGGCTACAAGCATGCAGCAGGGTGTAAGAAAAGGGGAACCCCCTCATCTGAGCACTGATGAGCACAAGGATACTGAGGTTCATTTTAGCAGCAGACAGGTCATCCAAAGGGACCCACCCCACCTAGCAGAATGTCTAACTCTGCAACTTCCTTGTCTTTGTTCCCCCTTGAGGTCTTCACGTTTCCATGCCGACGCTGGTTGACCGACTCCCATCGCTTCATCGTATGGCTGTATGTGAATCGTTTCCCTTCGTTAATTCTTGCCTGCACTAAATTTAACTTTTTAACCGACTTATGATTGAATAAAGCAAAGCATCACTTTTGAGCTGTTTAAAATTTCTTTATTGCATCGTTTCAGTTAGACGTTTCCGTGAAAGCAACAATGAAAACAACAGCAGTGGCTACAAAAAGACATTATTATCATCAATTTGTTGTTCCCCAGGAGCAAAACTGACACCTCATTAAATAAAAATGTAGTACTGAAAAAATTTCTGCATCTGCAATAGTTCATGATCTTTTAAAAAAACAAATCCTGACCTCCTTTCCCTGAACTGTTTAGGTTGTAGTGTAACTGCATAGTAAAATAACATGTTTACAGTGTTCAGCCACCTGTATGCATATATGTTTCGGCTTTCTTGCATAATATTTGCAACCGGCACAATGACTCCACTGAAAGTTTGGTGAAAATGTTAGTGACCACTTTGTGAACCAACATTCTAGTCAGCGGTTTACAAGCCCTGTGGGCAGTGAAGGCTTTGACCAAACCCTACAGTTGCATGAACTATCAGGAGACAGAGGTCTTCAAATCTGAAAACGCTGCCGCTTACAGGAGGAAAACATCTCGGCTGGGGTGTTGTGTTGAAGACAGACAGGGCAGATTGCGGTAAGTAGGATTATGAAACTGTAACTTCTACAGACTGCAGGCTGGAGCTTCTCTTCTCACTTCCAGGGTGTTCTAAAGCGATTCCACGACTGAAACAGTCAACGCACAGACACATATGCAAGGTTTGAATTAAATTGCAAGACTTGCAGGCTGGTTGCGGTGCTATAGCTGTGCACAAGGGATGAGGTAGGGTGTATTGAGCCCTCAGCATTATCATTCTACACAGTGACGTTAGCACAAGCATTCTCTCCCATTTTAAAAGAAAGTCTGAAGTTTATCCCTCTTCCTCAAGGCTGATCAGATATTCTTTACGGGATTTTTGCTTCTATTTAAAACTTGGAGGCTAGCAAAGGCAACTCACTTTGGATCATTTTCAATACCGCTTTTTGACTCTAATAATAAAAAAATCCTGATATGTTCCTTCACGGCACAGGTCTGCGTTCTGCAGAGTTGCCACCTTTGAGCTCCTTGAGTTTGGTGCTTCTTAGCAAGATTACAGCTAAGATAAATGAACTCTGAGGGAGATCACTTGAGCATTTAGGGATTAAAGGAATTTCCAGGATTGAGCTTATTCTGCCAGTTTTTATTGTACTGAGTAAGAATGCTGACTCAGCAAAGTGTAACACGCTTTATGACTAAAACTGTATGACAGTCGCTCGCGGAGGAACCAGAAGACACTCACACACACCTGGATACCACTACTGGACACCATACCAACCCTAACACTATGAGCTTCACAATAAAGGTAAATAAAATCCAAATTACTGAGTCCGTGTCTTCTTGTTCTGTGAGTCAGTTCTCCCAATGTTTGAAAATCTCTACACCCTTGTTAGACAACACAGACAAGCACAGGAGGTGAAAGCTGTGACTGAGTCTAGAATGCTGTGGGTTCAAAATAGCATTGCCTGGTGGCAACCTGGGGTCTAAACAAACCTGGTAAGGTGAGAGCCTCTCCTGGAAGGCTAAAACAACTGCTGATACCAGGTTTCTACACCGATGATGCGGTCAGGTGCGCTGCAGGGTCAAGCATTGTAGATCTAATTTTTTAAATTGTCTTTGCCATTTCCAGGTAGAAAACAGTTTTTTTTTTCTTCTGTGTGTACAAATGCAGAAATTATCTGCTGTAAATGACTTTTTGATGAAACTTTACACCACTTTTCTAAGTTCGAGGAAGTTATAGCAGGGATCAGTGCTCTGGCACTGATTTGATTCCACTTACAGGAGTTTCTCTTGAAAGACTGCGTTCCATCTCTGTTATCTTCTGAATTACAGCACCATGAGGAGATGGAAAGGAACACCCAGCACTCGCCATCTGATGGCAGGATTCCTCAGAGGCACACAGAAGGAACTAGAAGGAAATTATCAAGCCAGTGGAAAGATTTGTTAAAGCCGTAATAGAAGCTTTGACGTCAGCACTTTAAATTATTTTTTTACCCATCAAGCTAAGGAGTGAATCTTTAAAGCCGGGGTTGTAAGCTCTTTGATCCATGTTCTGTCTGCCCCTGTTGGTGCCAGGCGGCCAAGACTCTCCCTGAACACCTTTCCTCTTTAATCCCACACACCAGAGGGATATGAACAGTTTTCGCAAATTATTAAAGGTTGGAAAGACACCCTGGAATCGGGGCCATTAAAATAAATTGTGTGATAAAGAAAAGATGGTCACAGCCTCCACCCTTGGCAGATTGAAACCACGAGGGTCAGCAGCAGTTAAACCCACATGTGGCTCCAAAAATTTGTCACTGGATTTTGAAGCTAATTCTTATTGACTTGTTTTCAGGAAAACCAACATGATTGTACCTCAACGTGTGCATCGCCGTCACTGTTGACAGCTTTTCCTATCGTCCACCAGACTTCTAGTCTCAGCATTTCCAGCAAACCCAGAGCCGTGCTTTGTGTCATCACGTACCCTGTTTTTGCACCGGCCACCATCTTTACCGATATTGTTATTTTGTTTTGTTAAAATAGCAGTACTTTGGAGACCTTTAGAACACAAGGTGGGGTCCTATGGACTGGAGAAATAGGGTCACATGCACAGACCCAATGATATTATTACGAACACTTGGTTTGTACAAATACTGTAGATCAGCATGCTGACTTGGGATTGGTCAGTCAGCCTTCATAAATATTAATCGAGAAATAAGAGCTGAGACACTCGCTCACTGCGCACAGTGAGGTGCCATATGAGATAAACGTGAAACTTCAGTGGCGCAGAAAACTATTTAGACAGGATGTTAATTTAACAATTTACCAGTTACAAAGGACACCCATACAACCAAATACTGTATCTACATGCAGATAAAAGCTGAATTTGTCAGTCAAGCCTTTTTTTTTTCTTCACAGCCACTCTTTCCAGCATTCCACAGCATCAGTACATCAGTTATGCACCTTGCTTTTCACACTGGTGTGGTGACCACTGTTGCCATTTAAAGAGCTTTTTGGCCAGCATTCTTTACGCTGACAAACGGCAGTCAATAACAAATGATTTGAAGTTTCATTTTCAAAAACATGGTAAAATCAAGGAAGTCGAAGAGGATCTTCATCTTCACTTTTAGGCCAAAGTGGGGGGATGTAAAACAAAGAGCACAGAGTGTTTTGTCACACGCCGAGTGGACAGGTACACACATGGCAATGGTCCTTCATAGTGAAGGGCAGCAGAAGGACCAACAGGGCCGGTCTTCATGCGGCCATGTGGTCATAACTGTAACTCATGATCCTCCAAGAAGTGAACATAGCTGATAAAATAGACATGAGGGTCCTCCTCACAAAAAAAAAAAAATGCTTCAGAGAAGTTCAACTCAGATTAATGAGGCCCCAAACCTGCAACAGCAAACTGGAAACGACTCTCGGCACACAGACTTTTTTGCTCTTATTCAGAACTAGAAGACTGGAAAGTATGTTGAAATGTCTGAGAAGAATCAGAGCGTTCCCAAAACGCACTACTCAGACATTGAGGAGGACTTTTAACAGAATATGATTGTAAGAATGAATGAAAGGAAAAGGGTGCATTGATCCATAGTGAGCAGAAACAAATGAAGTGATGTTTTTATGTATACATGGAACAGAAAGGGTCCTGCTCAGCTGGGTATTTCCTTAAATTACAGAACGGCATGGTGAGGAGCAAGATGTTCATATCGCTACTGCCGCAGAACTGGGGTTGGGTGGGGTTTCATTTATTTTTTCTATCTTCTAGTGCTGAACTGCATTTCAGGATAGAAATTTGCTTCATTTGGTAGAAAACCCACAGGTGGGCTGCAGGTGAACTGCAACAAGGTGCGGTGGCAAATGCTCGCATCAATTAAACATCAAAGAATTTTGGAAAAATGTTGTTCGCTGTGGTTTGCCCGCTCAAGGCTGAAGGAACAATGTTCTGCCTGCCAGTCCTGATGGTTCAGGTTTTAATAATTTCAGCAAATGGCTTCATGGACAGAGCGGAGTGGAAACAGGGAAAACGCAGTAAGTTCTGCATAGGGGATCTTCCACTAAGGGCAACGTTTGGCAGAATTTAAGTACATAAGTAGATAAACAAACAAACAAACAAACAAACAAACCAACAGACAAATAAATAAGACACAACGCACAATGGGGAACTTTGCCAATTGTATGAACTGTGTGTTATACGTTGTGTTGGGAAAAAAAGCTCTTTCTAAATGAATAAAAATGTTAAATAATATTAATGTAGATGTCCTAAAGCCGGGTGTTATGCACAGTAGTTTGGTGCTTTGTGTAAAGTTGAAGTTGCTGGCTTTGCCGCCCCTCAGCTGTAGGCAGGTTCAGTACTGGGTACCAACACCAGTGCATTATCTTCTGCCTGGTGGATTTATGTATTCGCATCCTCCAGGAGTGATGATCTTCCGCTTGTATTTCTGATGGTTCCCTACATATATTAACACCTTTTTCTCCACCATTCTTCTTTCATCCTGTTAATTTTTTAGGCCCTCAAGGCAGTGGTTCGATCCCAAAAGCGGGGTTCTACAATGGAAAGCCATGTGGGCAGGAAATGTGCCCAGTGTGTTGGCTTGTTTGCACCGACTGCAGACAGACAGATAGCATTTTATGTAGTGCTTCAGAATTAGGGAGCAGACAGATTCCATCTGTTTGTTCAGCTGCCTGCTACAGGTTGATTTACATTAATTTGGGATGACCCCTGAGGGAGCGACTGAATTATAACAGCAGCTGTCACCTAGTGGATAAGACACTACTAACAACACTCACGCACTCCTGCACCTAACTGAATGTGAGCTCTTACACACAGTAAAAGTTTGTGGGATTTGTGCATATGCTGCTTCATAACATATTTGGAAAATGTTTCATTAATTATTGATATATATTGAGAAGATAGAAGCCTTGCTGTTCTCAGTGAACAAGTGCGGATGTGAGGCAAGCTGTGTGTGTGTGTGTGTGTGTGTGTGTGTGTGAGAGAGAGAGAGAGAGAGACTGTGCCTGTATGGTGAAAATCTCCCACCTTGCCAGAACTCCCTTCCTGCCCTTTATTAATGAGGACATGTTTGGAAGCTACACACGTGTCCATTATCCTTTACAAAAGACACAGCGAGGGTTAACTTTTGGTGAATCATTGACAATGCAGGTCCTTGGAGAAAATAGGAAATATAGCTGTGCCGAACTCTCCTCGCTCTATAATCTCTACTCAGCAAAAGTGACGAGCGGTATATTTACAAAGGCAGGACAGTGCCTACAGAGGTTGGTCGGCAGCCGATTGTCTGTCTATCACAAGATTGGAGTCATCCAGCAGGTCATGTGGCATCTCCACACATTGTCTTCCTGTCCTTTTGTTAAAAAAGGCATTTTACTTTAACGCTATTTTCTTTTAGACTGTAAAGTTTGTCACTGTGCATTTGAAATACACTCAACAATATTACAGCTATATACAAAAATATGGACAAAAGAATAAATTATACTTTACACATCACCTATAAACATCATACAAATATCAGTGCACTTTCAGGACTTCGTGTATAGAGTGAAACCTCTCCTCTCTTTAGCGTATTATTATTGTATTTTCTTTTCCTGAATTCTTGAAATATTTAAACAGGCCTTTATCCAAAGCGGCTCTGAGTTTGATTCATTCATTCAAGTGGTCTTGCTTTATTAGGTCAGATAAGGGCACTACAGTGGGTCCCCACCCAGGATTCGACCCAATACCATTCAGGTGCTTGGTCAGGTCAAAGCATTGAGGATTTTTTTTTCCATCTTCTGCTCAGGATGGGGTTTTTGCCTCGCACAGCAGGTTAACATTTTCACCATATGGCAGATTTCATTTCAGCGGCACAATGAAGCTGAATCTTCACTTCTGGGAGGAAGCCTTTGACATGCCTGCTGTCCATATCTGAACAATAACCAAAGACCAGACAAGTATTGCGGCAAAATAATTTTGGGAAGACAGAGCACTTTTTCAGTCATGTAGGCATCTAACCAGAGAGGAGCAACCACAACTACTTCTTGAAATAAAAAGACAATCATCTTATCTGCTTTCCTACCTGCTCACCTCAGCTCCTCAGCTCCTCCATCAAATCATTAAAGTAGCAGTTTTGGTAAAATACAACATACTGTATGGAAACCAACATATGAAATGTTCCCAGATTTGATAAGCTTTATGGAAATATGAGATGTTCATGAACACTGTTCAGATGTTCAATGAAGAGATGATTTACAGCAAAAGTTTCCAGTCTTAGCAGGTGGCCTACTGTTAAACGGGAGATTTCCCCAGATCTGGATGCAAAGTGAGAACTTTGTCTTTTTTTTCTGCGTCTACTTGTTCCACCTCCATTAAAGATGAACTTCATCCCTTTTCACCTCACTGCTCTTTACAGCATTGATGCCAGATGTGAAAAAGGGTGAACTTGAACATCACACATAGTTTTTTTTGTTTGCCGTTTACCTGAGATCTTTGAGAGCACATTTAAGAGGGAGTAGGATGCGGTTAAAAATAATAACAAAACCATAAATGACTGTACATCCTGGTAAGAAATAAATGCATCAGACCTTTTGAATTGCACGGTCAATTTTCTGAATGGTGCTTCACAGAAAAGTTATAAATAAATGAATCTGGGAAGAGGATCCTTATTTTTACACTTCTCTCAAATTTACCATGATTAAATAAGAGTGCAGGTGCAGTAAAGCTTTAGTCTGCATCCTCATGGTATTTCAGCTCTCTTCCTGCTACGAAGCAGTGCTTTAAAGTCTCTGCAGCAGTTTAGCACAATAAATACGAGTCTGGCTGCTCCGAACTCCAGAGCATTCCCATCAGCACAGAGCAGCTCCTTCCCATTTGTTTGTTTGGGATATTTTATAAATTTTATGTACGTGCAGCAGGGTGGAGGATGTATTTCATTGACCATTCTGTTGTACCCAGAGAGAGAATTCGTTTAAATGTTTGCTTTGAATTTTACAAGGCAAACACAGGGGCTGGTTTATGGTAAAATAGTCATGGAGGCAGTAGATAAACACTTTCACATGTAGTTTGCTCCTTGTGTATTTAAATGTTTACAAGATAAAACTGTATTCCATCTTTTAGATGCTTTCTTCACCTCTATGGGAGAGACCTTCAGTGGTTCTGTCCTTGTTAACTTCTTGTCCTGGTCCTCACGAACTGGAATGGTGTTCAGACCTTTTCTGTGGGGAACCTCAGATGGCTCTGTCAGACAAGACTATTCCCTTAGCAGAAGTACTCAGCAGTTTTGAAGCAATTCTCCCGTTTTTAACTGGAACAAACTCAGCTGCGCCAACCTCCCTGGTAAAATGTGCACAGCGTTCAACGCAGAACAAAACCACACAGCCATTCCATTCATCCTGTCAGTTCCAGCATTTTTAATAGCCAGAAGAAAAGCTTTGAAGGGTCACATCCCACATAAGGGAAGTCATTTACAATTGGGCCTGAGAAGTCAAACTGACTTGCGTTGTTGGGTTTTCCTTGATATGAACTTTCTCTGCGGTCCTTGAGTTTCAAGATGTTCTCGTCCGACACAGCAGCTGTCATCCATCTTTGCTTGTAGACTTTTTTATTCTCTGTCTCAGTGTTGCATTGAATTTAAGAAAGGAGTGAGGAGGTTTGGATCAAAGTGTTGTAACCTTTTTGGCATGACAGCTCCTCTCGCTAGAGGAAGTCGCTCTGGAGATCATTGGAGAGCTGACTGACGGCCACCTCACTGTGGCTGGCACCTGTGATGATGCGAGCGGTCCGCTGGGGTACGGATGGGCAACTGGCCCACTCCTCGGGGCAGTGCCGGCAGGCGCCATGGCTCTCGGGTAGCCCATTGGAGAGCCGCGTGGAGTTGCTAGCCTCCTTGATGGTGCGGTGCGAAGCGGTGCAAGAAGAGCCCTGCAGGATCTCAGCTTCAGAGCCCCAGAGGCAAGAAAAAATGCGGCGGCAGTGCGCTGCGTCATGACACAGGGAGCTGCGGAAGTTGGGCTTGAACACCAGGTAGACCATGGGGTTGTAGAGCGTAGAGGATTTGGCAAAGATGGAGGCCAGCGCAAAGGCGATAGCCGGTACACGCTGGGAGTCACCAAAGGCTGCCCACATGGCAACCACTGCATAGGGGCTCCATGCAGTCAGGAAGCCCAAGCACACAGCCACGGACAGCTGCAGCAACACGGATATGGAGACACAACCGAGAGCCATGAAGCATTCAGATACGGCGAGTTTGCATCGGACAGAATTTTTAATATAAACCCAGAATACTTATTATTTTTTTCTTTAACCACCAGAGTAAATCCTTTATAAAACAAATTCTGAGTGAGGTCACTAAGATCTACCCCTGGCCACCATGTGACACCATTGTGGTTTCCCATGGCAGATGTATGTTGCATGCACTGGGATAACTGCTCTAACTTACCCACACCGAGATGTTTAAGAACTATTCGATTCAAGAAGCATTTATCTCCAGCCCCAGTGCTGGTAAATTCAACATCATTAATAAAATTTACAGTTGGTAAACTTGGACACAAGCATGCCCCCCCACTTGCTCCATCCCAATACCTCAGGCTCCGGGCCTGTACCTTGACGATGAGGCTGTGAGCATTGGCGGTTTTATTCTGGGGAGAGACGTGCTGCTGGACAGCTTGCCGGGAGCCACGGACAGTCAGGAGGATGAAGATGTAGGAGAGGAAGATGATGGTGCAGGGGAGGACGTAGCAGAAGAGGAAGAGGGAGATGATGTAGCTCGAGGCGGACACCTCTGTGGTTGGCGCGTGCCAGTTGATGCAGCAGGCCGTGCCATACGGCTCAGGGCCGTAGCGTCCCCACTGAGCCAAGGGCCCCACGGCAAAGACCAAGGCATAGCACCACACGGCCACCACCAGGATGTGGGCATGAGAAGACGAGAACTTGTTACCTGCAGTTGAGAGAGGTGAGAGTGACACGATGGACAAAAACTGAGCTCACTGCCCTCTGTACATAACATTGAAAAGCAGAGATTGTCTAACAAAGTGGTGTTTGAGGAATTTTGAAAGTGACCACTTGGCAAGCAACAACTGCTTTGCAGCACATTCCTTTTAATTCATACTTTCTTATATACTGAGGGTCATTTAAGGACTTCTTTCCATGACCTGTTTACTTGTAAACAGTTCACTTCATTATAGCAAACAATCTGTTATTATGATCACATGATAATTCTTGTGCATGTGTAAGTATAAGCTAGTCTGGTTGGAGGGAATAGCTGAGCATTTCAGATCTATTTGGCTCGGTCGCCAGAAGTTTATGAAATGTCCTCAACGGCTGTTCCCTCTGCCTGCATGTCCTCGGACAGAGAACGTGCCCAGTCCGGTGCACATGTGAAGGTGGAAATTAGGAACAGAGTAAGCTTATATAACAAAAAAAGGTTTAAAGTATGCATCAAAATATACATTTTCATGTCTTTAGATGAAACAAACAGCATTTGCCATTTGTGCACAAAAGCCAACTTCAGAAGATCTCCGCTTTCATGTACTTATGACTCTGGGAAAGAGGCTCCGTCTGACTTTTTTCCTCCAAGGGATCTAGCTGAAGAGAACTGTGTCTGGATGCTGGTTTAGCCAGAAATCGCTGCCATGTATAAAATATCTAATCTCATAGCCTGGGCCTACACAGCAGTTGATGTTCTACGTGCAAAAAAAACATGTTATTACTGCAAGTTTTGTAGCAAACAGCTTTAGTCAAGGCGGCCTGCAAAGTTAGGCAATTCGATTTACACTATTCTTCTTCAACTTTCGGCCGCTCCCGTTAGGGGTCGCCACAGCGGATCAATTATTTCCACTTCTTCCTGTCTTCTGCATCTCTCCGTCACCCCCACCACTTGCATGTCCTCCTTCACCACATCCATAAATCTCCTCTTAGGCCTTCCTCTCTTCCTCTTGCCTGGCAGCTCCATCCCTAGCATCCTTCTCCCGATATATCCAGAATCTCTCCTCTGCACATGTCCAAACCAACGCAATCTCGCTTCTCTTGACTTTGTCTCCAAACCGTCTAACCTGGGCTGACCCTCTAATATACTCATTCCTAATCCTGTCCATCCTCATCACACCCAATGCAAATCTTAACATCTTTAACTCTGCCACCTCTAGCTCTGCCTCCTGTCTTTTGGTCAGTGCCACCGTCTCCAACCCATAAAGCATAGCTGGTCTCACTACCGTCTTGTAGACCTTCCCTTTCACTCTTGCTGGTACCCTTCTGTCACAAATCACTCCTGACAGTCTTCTCCACCCACTCCACCCTCCCTGCACTCTCTTCTTCACCTCTCTTCCACACTCCCCATTACTCTGGACTGTTGATCCCAATTATAGGTAATTCGGTTTACACTGATTTACCTATTTATTGAGCAATGTATTTTTATGAATTGGTTGCAGTGCTTTGGAAGCTGTTCTTCAAGCTTGCCGTGAACCAGAAAAGGTCTCCACAGAGAGACGACTCCACTGCAGTCATAATTGGAGGATGTGCTTTGGAAGAACCTCACAGTGTGCTGTGCAAGTGAGGTCATGTGGGGTGAAGAAAAGGTAAGCAAGCTGAAATAGGGGCTCTAGTTGCGGTAACAGGTTCTGCTCAGCATGGCTGCCCTCCATTTGTTTTTTTTTTTTTTTTCCAGGACTCTGGTCTGCACAGGGACTCTGGCCCTGCTGGCCATCTTGTGTACTGCAAGGGCATTTGCTCTGTGTGCTCCTTACCCCACCTTCCCCACCTGATCGCCATTATTACCCTCATTATTGCCTGTTGTCCTCAGCCAATAGCCTGTCTTGGTGGTTTATTGCTTTGAGTATTTAAGTCCTGTGTTTGTGCTTCTTCTTTGTCAGCTTGTGACTGTGCTTTCCTGTGATAGTGGGCTCTGGTTCTCCTGACCTGCTTTTGCCTGCCAAATAGAATTGTTTATGGACTGTTTCTCTTGGGGGACTCTGTTGTTCTTCTTGACCCATTTTCCCCTGCAAATTGGACATCTCTGCAATTGGGTCCTAACTTGTGACCTCTGACCACTTGTCTGTGTGAGAATCAATAACCAGAGGAGCGATGGTTATTCACGGCAGAGGCTTGGTAACTATAAAGCAGTGTGTAGCTGTAGGGGACACTTTGAAGGTGCATATGGGGTGGCGCAAACTGACAATGTCTGTTAAATAGATAAGCCAAAGGCAGTAGATGGTAGAAGTTCTCAAGATTCCTGGAACATAATTTCAAATGTTTGTGTAAATCTGTGTAGATGTTGTAAGGTTATTGGATTTATGTATTTTTAATACATAGTAAACTTGTGTAGGAATCCGTGAAAGCAAAAACACACTTAAGATAAATGTACATTTAAAAGTATACATTAATCTTGTATTTTATTTTGGAGTTTGTGTAGCTGTTGCACTATTCTTGCTGGTGCAATGAGAAGCTCCAGTGGGAGCAGCAGTAATGACCATGAGGGAAGATGTGGTGAGCCCTTCTCTGCTTCAGCTGTAACCCCCTGACTTTTGGAGTTTGACATTAGCTTGTGGTTTGCCTGGTTTGTGGCCTGGTGTGTTAGTAATCTGTTTTGTATGTGTACTTTAAATACCCATTTGTTCGGTGTTTGTGCATTGTATGAGTTTGTATGGGGATCAGTACCCTGTTCCTATTTGTATGTTTTGGTTTGTTAGTTTAGGGCAGTGTAGTTAACAGGAGAGGAAGACCTTCTTTTGCCTTTTTGGTGTAAAAGGTAGGTAACTGTCTTTGGTTCAGAATAGTTCACTTTTTTCAAAATCATTTAGGACACCTTAGAGCACACCATTACATCTGTATATTTTCACATCACCAACATGCCTGACAAATCTTTCCCAAAAATCCTTTTTTTTTTTTTTCCTGTTCAAGAACTACATAACATCCATCCCCTTGATCCCTAGCACCTGACTGAGCCCAATACCATGAAGGAGTTGGAATATTTTAAAAAAAAAAAGGTGTTAAAGGGTTTACATGCAACACAGCAGGAACCAAACCAAGAGGTATTTGTGGAAGGATTTTAAAGATAATGATTTATAGTAAATAGTTGCATATAACTGTGCTCAAAGTTTTCACAACTGAAAACCAACTGTTCTACTGTGTGAACCCAAGACCAACTGTTAAGCCCAGAAAGAAAGTCTTCCATACCTGAGTATACTGATCTAAACTAACAAAACACACAAATAGGAATATGATGTCACTTTCTCTATACAAACCATGCAACACAGCAATTTAACAAATTATGCTGACCAACAGTTAACAAGGCCAAAACTGCTGAAATTGAACTCTTCCTCTTGTGGGGGGTTCGTATAGGCACAGGAAGGTTGAGGTCAGTTGGCATAGTCGATGTCCATTTGGAGTCCCCACAGGCCTCATTGAAAACAGGGAAGAGACACAAACACCCTTCCCTGCCCTGTTACACATGTTCATGCACTCCCCCAAGGAAGCACGTGTGGGAAATGCATGCCCTTCCAGTCTTAATATGTAGCTAAATTTGCATATTAAACATAACTATCAGGCCTTAATAAATAAGAAAATATGAAGCCAATAAGGCCATTTGTTGCCCTGATGATAAAGCAAAAAATGATTTTTATTTAATTTCCAACTAATAGGAATGCAATTAGCCTTGTTAGAACAACTTATTTTAATTTTTTCATACATCGATTCTTGTTCCTTGAGTAATAAATGGGTAAGGACCTCTGTTGTGCATTCATAATGAACAAAAAAAAGATCATATCCACACTAAATGATTACAGTGGGTAAATAAAAAGGCAAAATATTTTCTTTGTGCTTGTGCATTCATTTTAGAAAATGGGTGTGGCTTGTTGCTCATCTTCCTAAGATAAACAACAGCACTGTGGATGTCCAGCATTGCAGTGTCAAATGACAGCAGGAGCAGTGGCAAGAATAACAGTGGGGTGAGGCCCCATTCCCATCTTTACCAAGGGCCACCAAACCCTTAAATCTGCCCCTGGTTGTTCTGGCTCAAACCAATCTCTGTGTTTTAGTCAGTGTCTATGTTGTAGGGGGGCTGAGGGGCATGACAGCCTGGAAAAAATAACTGCTTACGCCTTAAAAACAGACCCGGCACGATTTAAGATTTTTGCGGCACAAAACAGCACAAGTGTGGCACTAACAAAGCATTCATTTTTTTTGTGCTGTTAGTGGGGGAGTGGGGCAGCTTCAAACAGCTTTTCCTAAGCATATTTTTTAAAAATTTGGTAAGAGATGCTTTTTTTCAGTCTTTGGCAAATAAAATGGTCTAAAAGTTTGTCTGGCACTGCACCAACTGAGACCTCACAAGCTGTTCTGGGAGTTATACAGTCAGCCACCTGCCAACTGTGTTTTTGCACATGGCTCGGAGCCAGGAGCTTTTTAATATGTGAATGGCATTCATGCCAACCATCTTACAATATGGCAGGGTGATGATGGAAACCTTTCGCTATAATTATTGTTCAGTTATCCACCAAGTGGCATAAAGAAATCCAGTCACTAACCATATTAGTTCTGCTAACCGCACTGGTCCAAAGTGAGATTGTAGATCTATTTTTTCACATTTATATTTGCTCGACACAATCAAACCATCAATGTCCTCAGGCTGTTAGTGTTTCAGTGTTTCATGAAAACCTTGGTTGTGGTTTTTCACTGTTTTACATCAAAGACAGTCAGATGGATCCACTTGTATGATGTGAGACTCAACTTCTAAGCCTCTCAGCTCATTTTTTTAATGAATATTTCTGTGAAATGAATGAATTTTTTTTTTTGCTTATGTTCTGTAAAAAGATTCACTTCAAAGCTGCTGACCTCTGAAGCATAAGCTGGCATCACAATTCAAACCACTTGCTCGTGTGAATGAAATGGACTGTTTCAGCAGCGTTTTTACTTGTTTTGTTTTGGCTCCAGCATAAAGTATGATTTTAGAATTTGGATGGAATCTGAGAAGGAATAAAAGAACAGGCAACATGCATAGCGGCCATTGTTTTCCTACTGCTGTGCGACTGAGAGTGACATTTTTTCTGCTCGGAAAAATACAGTTCTGCACAAATGAGTGACAATTTGCTTTAACAAAACATTGGCCGAGTGCTTGGTTTTATTGTTGTGTTGTAATTTTAAATACTTTTGAAGCATTGCTGGTAAATGAGAACAAAACAAATTCATCCATCCATCCATCCTTTATCATGGTCAGGGTCATGGTGGTCCAGAGTCTGTCTTGGAATCACTGCATGCCAGGCTATGACACTGCATCCTGGGTGGGATGCTGGTTCACCACAAGGATGAAACAAATATTAAAGTAAAAAATAAACCACTTGGGTCTTTGAATTAGACACGAGTTTAATCCACATTATTAGCCAGTTATTCTGTGGAGCGAGGGGTGCTTTTAGGGCAGTGATAGCCAAAATCTGCCTTTAGAATTAGCATGAAGGTGGTACCCATGCTCCATATTTGCTTTGCCTTTTACTCCCTTGTGTTTGTGTTATACAGCCTTCATTTAAATTAATGAACTTGGACATATGTTCCAATTCTGAGTGAAGACAGAGGCCTTTACTTATTTCCAGGGGAAACTAACTTTTTCTCATGATGTTTCTGTAAACAGGGATTTTTTGGAATGCCTTAATTTCCTGCAAGTCAAAATCCTGCTCGTTGCACATCATCCCTGCATGATGTCAGTCACAATGGTTAGTGACTGCTGCTGTGAAGGATCAATACAGGTGGTGGTCGTGGGCGACAGAAAGTGATGGTAGGGGGTGGGAAGCTCTGAGTTACCATCAGTAGCAGCAAAGACACAATAAACAGCAACGAACAAGAAACCAAGCAGAAACAGCTGCGCCCAACTCAGACTGTGTCCACTTTGCTCCAAAGTGCAGTCTTCTTAGAACATTTACGCCACAGAAGTGGTTTCGCTACTCACCATAGAGCGGATAGCAGACCTTGAGGCAGCAGACGCTGGAGAGCACCGTGAGGTTTGTCAGGCTGCACAGGCCAAAGAGGACCCCACAGAAGGCATAGTACTGGCAGGTGAGTTCGTCAAACAGCCACCTGGACAAACAGGGACGATTGCAGGAACTACACAGATGCCAGGAACACACTTAGTCTCTCATAGCAGTCACCTTGGGCCTTTCATTAGCCACGCCTCCGAGGCAAACACGAAGCAAAAGCAGACAATGGTCATAAATTTTGTGTCATTCTTTCTGGTTGTGAGACATGCACAATAATGATACTTACTCAACAGAAAGGCCAGAACTTGAATGCAATAAACCAAATAAGTCAAACCTGATTTGTAATGGGGTCCCTTCTTTTGACCAAGAATAATGCTCATGATGTGGCTGGCAGAAAGGGAGAACTTGAGTGCATTCCATACTTTTATATGAAAGCTAAAGGTGTGGGCAAGGAGAACAGGGACTTGGGAGTTTCTTACCTGTGTGCAAAAGATGAGGGGATGGCCAGAGGGAATAGGGTGATTGTCATCCCAAGGTCACTGATGGACAGGTTGATGATAAAGAACTCTGCTGGCTTTAAAGAGGACTTCTTGCGGTAGGCAACAAAGAGCAGGGTTCCGTTTCCCAAAAGGGACAAAACACCTTGATGAGAAAGAGAGAGATCATGTGTGTCTGAAGGAGACAATGAGAGAGCTGGAAGGAGAGCTTTGCTGATGGCTGTTTGTATAGCTTATTTCTCACAAACATTTTTACTAGACTATGTGAATGTTACCCTGGAGAACAATGACTCTGAGAACATAAAGGACTAAAGCTGGTAAGCAGAATTTTACCAATCAATTCCTCACAAACGCTGTGCACTGGGAGATCTGTGTGAAGGCCAACACCTCCTAATCTGAGTGTGTATGGATAGAGAAACGATACCGTTTGGCTGACCTGGGTATCCCCCAGGCAGAGATGGAGACTCTTGCTGTTGGAAGGAGAATCTAACCTGCCATGTTTCTCACCAGGATGGGCGGTTTTGAAATTGGGTGAAAGAATGGAGGTTTGACCGTTGTTGAAATTTACCAAAGAGGGCATACGTGGTTCCCATGAGGAAGTCGTTTTCATTTGACATCTTGGACACAAAGAGGGCTGTTTCCGAGGCATTTCCCATCTAGAGAGAAGAGAGGAGATGAAATGGAGAAGAGTAATTCTGGCTGGGGTTTGGGATCATTCCCCCTGCAGGCCTCTTATGTTCTTTGACTTCTCCGGTTTGTTCTGCCTATATAACAATGATCTGCCATGTGGCTCCATTCAGAAGGAAAAAAAAAATTAATGTTCCAGCTTTTCACTGCTGCTTAGTTTTCTTGAGAGTGAGGCTAAGACAGAGAGAGGCACCAAGGGAAGGGAAGTGTTTCCAAACCTGATAGGTACGAGACAATCGGCAGCTCAAGTGAGAGAACATTTTGGCTGCGGTGCCCATGTGCACCATCAAATCACACAGCAGTTCCCAAAATGTAATGGAGGAGTCAGTTTGTCCCTCAAGTATGTCTGCACACTGACCTCCACCTTTCATGCATGAGGGCCACAGTTAATTTGCATTTGCAGTGTAAGTACAGAGGCAACCAAAAATCTCACTAAAAAGCCTTTGGAACAAAATCACTAAGTGAAACGAAGGAATTAAAACAGTTGTCCTTTTCAGAAGGGCGTTTGAGAATGAAAGGTCATAGCTTATTGCATATCAATTTACTCCACAACTAAACCAAATATTAAATTGTCAGAGTACTTTTTCTACTGTTTATTCTTTAATGGGCAAAACAGTGGCTACACAGTAATCCCCCCATCTGCTATCTGGGTACAATTCATCCCTGAAAACGCGATACCATCGTTTCAGATGCCGGCTGCCTCTTTCTCATTAATTTAAAAGTGAGAAAACCGCTTGCAGCCCATTCACAAACACTTACATAACAAATCAGTCCTTGACTTCAGCCCGATAAACGCTGTAAACACCAGTTACATAATTATAAAACACAATGCATTTGTTCATTTGCATGTTTACAACATGTGGTACAGACATTTCGTGCCGCCACCGGCGTCGTATCCACATGCAGCTATGCCACACGTGAGTTTCCACTCAAATACCAATATTCAGGAGTTCATTTTCAAGAGCCATTGTGGCGAAAATTCAGATTTTGAGAGTTCGGATAATAAGGGATTGCTGTTCTGAGTTTATAGTCATGAATATCTCTTGGCAAAACTTGAAGGTACAACAACTATGGTGGTGCCTAGTTACTGCAGCGATGCTATGGATCCTCCAGAGAATGCATTATATCAAAAGAAAATGTTTCAACAAGTTGGAACATTTTTATTGGCTCTTCTTCTGTCCCTTTTTCCTGTTCCTGACTCTGAGCCCCGCATCAAGAAATGCTACTGAATGATACTGTAAGCAGACTGTTTTCTGAACATCTCAGCTCAGCCATCTTTTATGTATGAAGACATGAGGTAATAAGAGGAGCTACATTGCTTTTTTTGAAAACTGGCAACAACGTTTGACTTGAGAGATCGCATAGGTGGTACAAACTGTGTAGGTCCAGGCGTCCTCTTTTTTTCCAATCCTGGTGCAAAAATAACATCTGAAAATCTGCAAATAAATCCCTGGTCTACAGTCCTATCAGTCTTATGGGTTGCACTGACCAGAAGGTTGCTACATGGCTGAATCCTAGGCAAACCCAATGCAGGGTAGGGTCAACAAGCTTGGGGGTCTAAATTTGCTCTAAATGATAAAGAAACCTCATGATAAATGATAAAGAAATGATAAATGATAAAGAAACCTCAAGCAACAATGCTCAAAACTCATCCACGTGCTGGATAAAGAGAATAAAACAGCAGTCAAGTGGTTGAGCAGAACAGAAGAAAGACAGGCAGATGGAGGCAAAAGGAGACAAGCAGCTGTAAAAGTCAAATCTGTATGGGAGCTCTGTGTCTCTTAGTCAAAGCTTAAAGTTCTTCAGGGTTTCCGTGCTATTCAGACACAAGGCGCTTTCATGAACTCCTGGAATGAAGCAGAGCAGCACCTCAGGCTACTGGTAGAACTTGCTTGAGCAGAAGGTTTCAGAAATTACTTCTAAAGATAGCACCTTGCAGCTGTTCTGCAACCTCACTGTCTGCTCCGAGGCTTTATGGAAGCCCACAGAGCTTCACCGAAGGGTAGAAGACACAATGCTGCTTTTGAGAAGTCCCTGAACGTTCCTCACAGAAGAACCTCTTCATGAAACAGGCACAGAAATATTTTTATGAGAAATATAATGTCAACGTTGTTCTTGGGAAATTCTGACACTGCTCAGCAGTGCGGACCCGTTGAGAAGGATCCAACTTGGCCCTTGAAGTACATGAGAAAACCTGAACACTGGTGCTCAGTATGGAGAAGGTGGGATAGTGGTTCAGGAGAGTAACTTCCACTTTGGGGTTGATAGATGAAACCTCAAGAGCAGTTATGAAGACACAACCCATGAGCAACTTCTTTAAGTTACTGTAGTAAAATAGACAGCTGTATAAATAAGTACGAATAGTGAAACACTGATTGATGGTGAATAATCATTATGACTTGTATGCTTATAAGCAAAGCCCTGCTTCTCAGTTTATAAATAACTGATTTATGAGGAACAATACTTTGGGCGACGCAGAATTTCCACTGGCATTTGAGGAAATAAACAAGCATTAAACTGAGGCATGAGCTAATGCGTGAGACGCTGTCATCCACAACATCGCCCGATGAAGGCACCAAAAGGAGGCTCTCAGCAGGCATTACAGTAAAGGAATTACAGCAAACCAGCGGTACTAAGTGAGGTGCTGTTCAGCAATTTCACAAGATCGCACAATTGTATTTTTTTGGCATGATTAGAATCATTACATTCAAGTGGTTTCCTCAACCCCAAGTAGTTGCCATCCTTGATGGGAACTGAAAATCTCATAATGAATGCTTGTAATAAAACCAGGCAATAAATATACGATCACAACCCAAGCAGCGAAAGCTGTTAAGATGAGCTTCTTTGAAAAAAGTGTTAACCACATATCACACTGTTACAAAAATACATATACAGTAATATAAAGACAACTCATCCACTGGGCAGCCACATATGTAGATGTTATGAGCAATTTACAGCAAGTAATAAACCTGAAAGACACATCTCTGGTGTGCAGGAGGCAACCCTACAAAGACTAAGCAGGACTCAGACCCACACTAATCCAGCCTAGCTGTAGTGAAATAGCAGCACTCCTTGCTGAACCACAGAGCTGACCAACAAATATACCCTATTGGCCTGAATATAAGAAGATCCTGATTATAAGACGACATTCTTTTTCCACACTAATTTTTGGAAAAATGTTTTTGGAACATTATACTATTTTTAGAAAGAAAAATCAAGTTTATTCATACTGACTGTATGTGCATTTTTAGAATGGACTTTTTGGGTTTTCCATCTTCGAATATGACATTCTGTAACTTTATATTGAGAGGTGTTTGATGACTCTGCCTCACTGATAACCATTGTCTTGAAATTGGAATCATAACTCCTCCTCTCTCCTTGGTTTATTTGGCCAAATTTTGACCTACTTTTTTTTAGACCATCTCAAAGTTTCGCCATCCTTCACACTTGCCTGCTCCAGTTTATCATTTCTGTCAGTAATTGATGCCAGTGGATAAGTGACCCCTGCTATTGGTGTTATTCGATGTATGACCTTTTTAGGTCTAATGCTCGAATATAAGAGGACTTCATCTTAGATGTAATTCCAGGAAAAAATATTGTCTTATATTGGAATCAAGATGGTGTATATGTTACATTGACAACTACAGTCCAAAATTTTAAAATACAGTGAAGAAAAGTTCCGTGGACAGACCACAGTGCTCCAGAAAGCAAGAACGCCTACACGCACATTTCTGCATGTGAGCACGGTTTAATTAAGTCTGCGCATACACCTAGTTTTCATTTTCTAATTTTTCAAAATAAATTTAACTATTAAACATTCATTCTTTTTACTTTTTAAAACAGGAAATGACATGTAATGTAAGATATGAAAGAGTTACTGCATATAAACACACAAATCCATATTAATTACTACATTAACATTTTGGTAATTAGCTAAATGGTGTTTGAAGTGCTCTTTATTACAATGAAATTAATATTTTACAGCGTCAGCGATATTTTTAGAAAATTAATTGCTTATTAATTAATCAGTTTAAATTTGAAAATTAATTCGTTTCATAATTGTCATAATAATAAATAATGGAAATAGCTTCCTGATATTCAAGTACGCGGTTTTGCAGCCATTTCTAGGAACCAGTGACAGTCAAAAACTGGGCACTGGCTGCATTATATTAAAAAGGAGACAGAAATGTTTAATTTACTAAGTATAAAAGTGTATGAGGCAACAGTTGCATTTTCCAGAGTGATGTCTGCTGTACACTTTGTTCAGGAAAATGGGCATTTCCCTGAATTGTGAATTATTTGATATTTCCATGCTGTCAAAAGCTGTTGGTTGGGTAGTGTGGTGTATAAAACCACTGCCTGATATGGAAAACTTGAGTTCAATTTCTGTTTGAGGAATAAACCTGCTCTTCAGTATCAGTCCTTAGGTAGAGGCTGGACACTATACCCACCTCACTTGCTTCGGGACATTGACTGCTGTCACTTTTTACAGAATGGGGGACAGTCACTGACCCCTGACTTGCTACTGTCTGTCTGACAAGTCGCTTGATGACTCCTTAGAACGAGGGTTGAGTGTGTAGGGTTAGGGTTATAGCTATAGTGCATTGACCTTCCCTGGCAGACATCATATTCAGTCTTATACGGTACCAAAACATACGTAAAGCAAGGCCAGGCTGTTCACTGCTCTATATGGAAAGCAAACACGTGCTGCCTTTATAAACACCCATCTGCAGTTCTTTTTCAGCAGACAAATCTGTTGTTCTCTAATCCTCCACTGGAACAAAAAGGCAGCTGAAGAATAAATACTTTTGTTCTCATAGCATCCAGCTGCTGAACAGCGGTAAAAAATTGATCAATGCAGCTCCATTTCGGCACAGTCATGCGTCTCCAGCGGTGCGGGTCACCGAGTGACGGTAACAAAGCTGGACATCCATCTCAGGTCAAGCGAGACCCATGTTAGCATGAAGCACAGACATTAATCCTCTTTACTGCCTTAAGAACAACAACACACAGCAGGGATGAAGGCAGCACAGCCGCGCACGGCCCCACGTGGTTCAGCGAGAGAGACGTATTTAAATATTCGCTGCGGTTTGCACATGCAGCTCAGCTACGTGAAAAGGACAAAGAGGTGAAGGAAGTTTTTTTTTTCCTCTCACCTCCTTCTCAATCTGTTTCTTCTGTTAATTGAAAAACTTTTTAGAAAAATAGAGCAGAATAAGAGACTGTGAGATGCAAAAGCAATTAAAAATTCTTCAAAGTCCACGTAGCTTAACGTATCTTTGCTACGTGTATTTTCTCGAGGGTTTGTTCTGACGTAGTAATTTTGCACCGGGATGTCTTCTGCATGTAAAGGAGTTATTATTGATTAATAATTTATTATTTGTCTGAAGGTGGCTGACTGTATACTCGTGTTTCCAAATCCCGGGAGTGTTTTTTTTTCTCCCAGATGTATCCAGCATTCATACCAAGTAGTCATATCCCCCATCCAGTGGTATCAAATGAAATAAGACCAGGTGGGGAGGGACAAAACAGTGGTTTTCAGACTTAATCATAATAACAAACCCCCCGACAGAATTTTTGTCACAATCCTAACACAACTAGGCTAGTGAGCTCCTCTCATTTCTTTCGCCCCCATTTCATCAAGAAAATTCCAGAACAATTTAATATTTTCAAAAGTACAGGATAAGACACGCACAACCATCTGGATAAGATCCAGCACCCTGTGTGTCATTCAACAGCTGATGTGCCTGTGTTAAACATGTCCAGATATCAGATTTATTTGTTTAAAGTATCTCGGTGCCATGCCGTGAATTGTGAAACGGATGCTTGTTGAACCTGGTTTACACGTCCATGTTCAAGGGTCCAGGTGAATTGACTGTCATTCCGCACTTACACAGGTGTGCAAGAAGAACAGAATGCTTCTTCTGGACAGGGTGCACAATATACTCAGCAGACCAACACCATACACATATACAGCTTAAACAGGCAGTAGGATTGATGTCACTGCTGGAGGGATGGAGGGGGGTGATCTGGCCTAGTGGCAGTGTGAGCAGGAAGCTGAGACAGAGCGCTCTGGCCTCTTGAGCAAGGAGCCAGGAAGTTCATTTGTTGGCAGAGAAGTTTGTTGGCTGCATGGTGAATGTAAGTGATGGAAAAAAGCAAAAGGAAAGATGTGTCCAAGAGGCTGCTGTCCATAAACAATCTATCTATCTATCTATCTATCTATCTATCTATCTATCTATCTATCAGAGCACAGCAATCCCTCGGGGCCACTCAGCAGAGCCTGGTGCTCCTCTTCTCAATCCCTCAAACACATAGCATCCCGCTCCTTGAAAGAGAGACACTTGACAAAAGTCAGGTTGTGGCTCCTCCACCAGCACCTTCCTGTCTCAGCAGCTCTTCTCACTCATTCAGACCTCCTTGGCACAGGATGTGCACCTTCCATCTTTTGCCCTTTTAAATACACTGCACTGGAGTCTCAGTCTTTCACCGTGAAGTGCAAATACGTCAATTTTTTAAAATGCTCCCAATAAAATAAAACAGTTGCATTTAATCATTATAGCAAACTATGAGCAACTAAAAAAAATCTTGTTAATAACAGATGGTTGGAGCAGCCACGGGAAACTTTTCATTCGGGGGCATTCCTTTCCTGTTTTCTCATTCCACGTAAAACATAATTACTGCGCTTAAGAAAAACATGGAAGATTTTATTTTCCATTGTGATCCCTACGCAGTGTAATTCCGAGAAAGTTCCCGTTTCCCGGAAAAGCAGATATCCTGCATTTTCACCCTTTGTTCCACATTATTGTGCTGTTTTCTGTAAAATGAATAAATGCAACGACGGCTATGAAAGGCATCCAAACAGCTCGATCGCCCAGGGGTTTTGTACGTATTCTGGCTTTGCTTCTGTTGTTAACCTTTCGAGCTGTGTTTTGAGGCTTCTGATATTTCATTGCTGTGCCACTGCATTCCCTAGATGTCTTCTTTTTTAATTGCCCCCACTTAGGATGGAAATCTGATTTCCTTCAGGTGACTTCCTGCTATGTAACCCCATCCTCTGTCCTGTCCACCTTGCTCCAGCTTTTTTCCCTCAGTGTTTCTGTAAACCGGGCCGAAACCGCTGTCCATTGTCAGGACAGGGAAGGTGAAGGGGCTGAATTTACTTTTCTTCTGACAAATAATGTGTATTTCTAACTAACAATGTGTATCAGAGGTTACTGTGTCCCTGATCTGTTAAGCTTTGCATAAATTATTGGTGGAAAAATACTAAATTCAGCAAAATTTTTATCTGAAACATTAGCTGCAAGCTATTACAAATGGAGGCTCTCCCATTTATCCCCAGCTTTCACATGAGCTACACTGCTGACGGATTTGTCCGCAGTAAAGCAAATGCCCTTTGTGGCTTCTTGTACCACTGCAGAGCTCTATATAAAATATTCAGCCGTTGCATGAAATTTTATTTATTCTAAGGTCAGTTTGTTTCCATAGCATATCTACAAAGGCCGTGCTGAACTATTTAAAAATAAATGTTGCTTCAAGTTTTTTCTGGGCCAAGGAATTTTAATGAGAGTAAATGCTGAGAATGAAAACTGGAATCTTTTTCCACCTCAATATTAGCAGCACGGTGCAAAGTCCAAAGATCTGCAGATGAGCACAAAGACCTTTCTGTACTGTTGGCCTGGAAGGGGACAATGACCGCTTAAAGAAGGTGAAGTAAGTCAAGGTGCATTGCAGCCAAGGTACTGTGTAAAAACAGGTATTGCTTATTTCCCATTATACCCCGAGAGCACAATTGTGAAGCTTCCCAGCCCAGAAGAAGATAGATCAGTAGAAACTACTGGTAGGACATTCATAAAGGAAGAAGACCTGAATCAGAAAGGTGGGTCCTGTTCATCGCCCTCTTCCCAGACCCTCACTGGGGACAGGGGGCTAAGGGATGAAATGCAGAGGCATTGCTGAATCGTGGTCTCCTGAAGATGTAATAAATACTCAAAGCAAAGCTAAGCACAAGTTTTAGAACAAAGTAGTGAGGGAAAAACTTCATTTCTGTCTTTCCCACAGAAACCACCTTCCTGTTTTTCTGCCGTAGAAGTATACATTCTCTTAGGCCTGCATGTTGCTACTTTTTATTTCCCTTATGAGTTCATTCTTCACCAACCTGTGCCAAGGACACTTTCACAAGAGGACAGTATAGACCCTTCTTCTCCAGAAGATCCCCAAGGTGCTGATACAATGCAAGTAAACTAAATCCCTTCTGCTCTATGAATCCCTGCATACCTTTGTGACCTTGTCATCATCCCAAAAGACATATGAACATGCAAATTCATGGCTGATCTAAGTATACTTTAGAATATCAATTTGAAATATGAAATGAGATTTTTTTCTATCAGGTTTAGTTTTCTTGTGACACCACCTTTATATTTTTATCTTCTGGTGCCATCGTGGGGTTAAAATATTAATAAAAATGTTTACTTTTCAAGTATTAAGCACTATTATATCATTTTTTAACCATAAATTCCCTTAAGAGAAAGATGAGGACATGAGGGTGGGACAGATTGATCACTATGGCATACTGTGCAGACTGAAGGACGTTTATTACCTGTCCAGACATGAGTCTGGTCTCTACCTAAACAGCAATTCTAGTTCCAGGTAGTGCTGTTCTCTCACAGAACCTGGGCTGGTTGGACGTGAGTTTGAATCCGACTCAGTCTATGAGGAGTTTGTATGTTCTCTCCGTGTGTGTGTGGGTTTCCTCCCGCAGTCCAAAGACATGTGTTTCAGGTTAATTGGTCATTTTAAATTGCCTGTAGTGTGAGTGTGACTTGGTGTGTGCTTGTATGTGCTCACCCTGTGTTGGACTGGTGTCCCATCCAAGTTTCACAGCCTCGTACCCTCTGCTGCTGGAATAGGCTCTGCAGCAGCCCTGTTCAGGATAAGCTGTTTCTGCAAATGGATGGATAATTATTTGAATAAAGATGGAAAAGAATCCATCCATCTATCACTGATAACCAGTGAATCCTGAGTAGGGTCGCTGCAGCCCAAAGCCTATCCTGGAATCACAGGTCACCCGGCAAAAAAACAACCTCTGGATGGGACAAAAGTCCACCAAAAAGTGAAAGTAGAGAATGTACCTTACCAAATCAAATACGATCTTCAGTTAGGTATAGTGTAAACACTGCCAGAAAAATTCTAGAGTTGCTGCCATACAGGTAGAGGCAGAGACTTTACAGTAGAAGGTTGGAAATTCTGTACATCATTAAGGCGAATATTGTTGGAGCACAGCTAGCATTGCCTCCCAGGTGGACACAAAGATCAGTTTAAAAGTCTGAATTAATCCTAGTTTGTCTATTCCTGCCTCTGTTTGGAGACTGGCAGTGGGAGTGTAACTACGGCACTTTCCTCAGCAAACCATTACTCATCTATGTTGTAAATATTGTCTCATTTGACTGAAATTAAATCCACTCCACATTTTCAGAAATGATACACAAATAAGTCCCTAATGGATTTTTATCCGCCCATCCATTATCACTTTCTGCTTTATGCCGGTCAGGGCTGGGGCAGCCTGGGGTGTCTCAGAATTGTTGGCTGCCCAGGCTGTGGAACGACCCCTTGGATGGGATTCCCGCCTGTCACATTAATGGAATATTATGTGCGGTTATTTTTTTAGTTCATTAACTGTGTGTAATTTTGAAACAGGAGAGCTCTTTGCTTAATGGATGAGCTCTCAGATTGTTAGGCTGCTAACAGGGTGAGGAACTTACAGGTAAGAAGAAGAAGATGAACAGAAATCTTGTAATGCAGGTCCCACCTGGACACTTGGAATCAACTGTTATTCCATCAAAACGCCAGATTTTTCAAACATATTTTTACAGAATCTCTCCAAATGTCCATTTAATCAAGGTGTTTGAACCCAAATTTACTCTGCTCAGGGTAATTCCTCATTGTCCACCACACTTGGATCTTTTTCCAGCTCTTTCTTTACCTCCTTTAACATAGAATGTGTGAACTGTTGAGACGGAAGGAACTCTAAGAACAACTGACCACCAGCTGGGGAGGAACTTGGGACAGAACCCAGATTTTACTTTCCTTTGTGTGTCTGCAGGTTTAAATTATGAACTACCTAAGCGACAAATAAATGTGTGCATTATTCCTTTCCTAACTGGAGAAGCTTCAGTGTCAGTGACTATCGTGAGAAGCATATAAAGTGCTCCCTTAATTCTACCATGCTGTTTTGCAGTCTGGAAGGGTGAATAGCGGATTTATTAATTGAAAAGCTGACATGCTTTGCATGTGATGGTTCAATATATCAGTAGTGCATTAAAAAAGCATAAAAATAAGTTGGAAATTGTGCATTTTACATGGCTTTCTCTAATAATGATCAGACAAATTACATTAATGCCTTCTTTCTGGATTGCACTGCCCAAAAAATGGCTTACAGTGTATGGCCAAAAGTATGTGGACCCCTGAGCATTACACCCATATGTGCTTGCTGAACCATCCCATTCCAAATCCATGGGCACTCATATGGACCTGTTCCACCCTTTTGCTGCTATAACAGCCCCCACTGTTCTGGAAAGGCTTTCCACCAGATTTTGGGAATTCTTGCCCATTCGGCAAAAAGAGCATCAGTGAGGTCGGGTGAAAAGGCCTGGTTCATGGTTAGCATTCCAGTTCATCCTGAAATGTTAAGTGGGGTTGAGGTCAGGGTTTTGTGGGGCCATTCAAGTTCTTCCACACCAACCTGTGCAAACCATGTGTTTATGGAGCTCACTTTGTGCATGGGGGGGGAGACAATCATGCTGAAGCAGGAAAAGAGCTTCTTCCCCAAGCTGTGGCCACCAAGCTGGAAGCACTCAGTTGTCTAGAATGTGTATGTATGCTGCATGGGTGCGGCTCAAACAGCTTAGCTCAATTATTAGAAGGGGGGTTGACATACTTTTGGAAATATAGTTTATGACAGAAATGCTGACACCTGTACCTGTTCACTTGACAGTACCAAGGGACACAAGACTAAAAGTATTGATTCCCATCTAGACCAACCCAGCTTGTTTCCACCAATATGCTTCTAGGAAGTTCTGAAAAAGGCCATATCTTAACTTCTGGTATGAAAGTGTCCACACTCTTTCCAGATGCAAAGATAGTGGGAAAAGAGAGGGGATATAAAGCAAGCCATACTGAGCATGAGGACTGGCTCCATCTCTGATACATGGGATCTACTGTATGTCTGCAGCAGCCTGAGATGAAAAGCACCATAGCTGCCTATTGTAGAAATTAATTTAATTGTTTTTACACTGATCTGTAGCACTGAGGTCTTGTAGTTCTGGGGCTGTGGGTTCAGACTGGGGTTTGAGCATGGCTTAGTCTCTAAGGAGTTTGCCTGCTTTGCCTGTGTTTGTTGGTTTCCTCCAGTTGCTCAGCTTCCTCCTACAGTGCAAAGGAGGGTTTCAAATAAACTGAAGACCTTAAACCATGCACATGTGAGTGAACAAGGCTTTCCACATGTGTCGATTCTGCAAAGGAATGGAGTTGTATCCAGGGTGCATACTGCTTTGCGACCCCTGTTTTCTGGACGTACTCTGAACTGCAACAACCACCGATTAGACAAACGCTTACTGACAGCAAATGAATGGGTGGTATTGCTACTGTAGATTGCATTATAACTAAAACAGTTTTGGTTCCTCTTATGTGAGTTTTTTTAATGTTCGTGTGGTTTACATTAATCCAGTTTGCTTTTACTCTACATTCCTTCAAGCCTGAGTTTATTATTTGTTTCATAAGCACTTATTCCTATTCTAACAAAACTCCTATCTAAAGTCCAAACAAAGGGAACATCTGGAGTGGGGGTGAGGGGGGGGTCTATGGTCTGCAGCCACTATTGTCACAAAATTTCATAATTCAACAACCAACAGACTGACATGCAGCCAAACAAAACCAATTACAAACTATTACAGGCACATGGAGAAATGCAGGAATTAAAATCTTTATGAGCTTTGTGTCTGGTATCCAGGTTCCCTTCAGAAATATAAATAGAGCACAAATCTCTGCAAAATGTTTAAGCTGTAGGTACTGCATGAGGCTGACTGTATAATAGCGGTCCTGCTGATAAAGCCAGTGCTTCCTGAAGCTGAACAGCTCCGTGTACTCAGCTTTCTATGTAGAATGCAGTGAAACTGTGCTATAAACTATTATTCTATCCCCATTTCATAATTTACCACGGTGCTGTACACAAAATACGTTCATGTACACAGTGCTGCCATCTTCTATGACTTTTTCTTTTCTTGCCACAGTTACCACACAGCCCTTCATCCATATATATAAAAACTAAGAGATCAATAATAATTTCCAACTAATGATTGTGTAGTATAACTCTTGTACTGTGGTATTTTATGGCAGCAGGGCAGTAGGCAACACAGAGGCTAAAGCTGCTGCTTTGCAATCGAAAGACCAAGGTTAAATCATACCTTCTGCTCTAGAATTCTTAAACCAGGACCTTATATCAAATTACTCTAGGAGAAATACCTAGGTGAAAAAGTGTAAATTACTGCAAGTTCCTTCCCATTGTAAATCACGGCACCACACAAGAGTGTAGCCATGCCCACCTGGAATTACCGGCCACACCAGGATGGTGAGGGTCAGGTGTGGTGACACTGCTTACATGGACCACTGGAGGACAGGTGTGTTCACACTGCACTTCTAGCCTTGATGTAAAAAATTACCTATATTGGCGTTTTCTCTATGTTTTTCTTATTGTTAATGTACAGAACTGTAGAAATGCATCCCATGATGCTTCAAATCTGGTCACTTTCCTGAATGCATATACACAACATGTGTGTTTTGAAGATAAATAAATGTGGGTATTATGCCGTAGATCAGCAGACATCCAAAACACACCTTCTGTGTTAGACCACTGCTTTGAATCTTGATGTTCTGTATTATTTCAGACCTATTTAATCTTGTACACTGACTTGGCATTTTGTTTGGCCTCTAGCATGTGACTGTGGTGTGTGGTATGACTGGTGAGCCTGTAGACAAAAACTTGTGGCTCAAAGGAGTCAAAGAAGATTAGTGAAAATCTTGCAGCAAACAGATGGGACACAAGCATGCAAATCAACATCAATGCTGTCAGCAAAGAACACAAAAGCATGTCTCCAGTGAGCACAGGAGCATCACAACTGGACTGTCACATGAATCCAGATTTCTTTTGCATCATGTTGTTGTAAAGATTAAAATTTGCCACTTCAACATGAGTTCATGGAGCTGCCTGTCTGATGTCAACACAACAGACTGGTGGTGCCAGTAGGATGGTGTGGGGAATGTTGTCTTGCCATCCATTATGTTCTCTGATATGCAGTTGATGGAAATGTCCAGCATGATAAGGCATATATAATCAACAGATAGTTCCAGGATCATGACAACAAGTTTTCATTGCTTCAGTGATCCGGACAGTCTGCGGATCTCAGTATTATCTGGCATCTTTGCTATGAGGTGGAAAGGGCTGTTTGCAGCAAGATTGTGTAATTTGCAATGTTTCAGCAAAGGTCATTTTTTCTTAATGTCATAAATCAAAAGCTGGGCTCAGTCATAATTTTCACATTGTTCCTAAAGTCGCTCCAATGGCTTGGTCAGGGTTTGATCAAACAGACATTAATTTAGAAACCAATAACGAATAATTGCCACCAAACATATTTATCCTACAAAGAATGAACCATCATCACACCCAGCATCTTATAGAATCTGTACCCAGTCAATTTCATATGGTTCTCAAACCAGAATGAGGTACAATATCCTATTAGGCAGGTGCACCTAATAAACTAGCAACTCATTGTATATGTGCCATACAAAATAAATGTAACACTGCATGGTAAACATCATCTACATATACAGCACATCCACGTTTGTCCAATGTGTGCTGTGAGCACAGAGGCTAATTCTCTGCTTATCTCCCTTATTATTCACCATAATGAAAGAAAATATTATTTTCATATCTACAGTTCATCCAGTCAAATGAATACTTCTGGTAGAATAATGCCGAGTCATGAGGCACGGTTTTCAGAAAATGGTTCTAGGAACATGACAGCATGTTTTCAATGCCTAAGTCATTTGGAAAGTCCCTGGATCTCAACCTTACCAATGAATTCTGGCTTGAGGTGGAAAAAGTTGTTCGCAGCAAGACCGCGGCTGTCCAATTAGCAGCAAGTACGCCACACAACCATTTTAACCGCCATAACACTTTCCGAACATCATAGCCTAGCCTAGCCTACCTTACAAGTCATTACTGCCATTACAGCCTTGCTGCCTTCATGCTGGGCAATTGTCTTGAGTTTCTCCTTCAGTGTAATTGCCTTCCTCTTCTTCTCACCAGTAACAGGAGACACAGATTGGCATTTTGTAGGCATGGTGGATACACAAAATACAATGTCAATGGGGGGGGGGGGGGGGTATCCAAAAAAAACTGTTTGTGAACTGTCAGCAGATTGTTGCTGCTGCCCAGCATTGTAAGAATATCGCTTGCCCTGAAAAATCTAATTTCAATATTCAAAGTATGGTTTCTACTAAATGCACATCGCTATCTTGCCATAAAGTCAAAAAGTCGGAGACTGTCTGTATAGCTACATTTTTAAAGAACATTCCAGATAAGCAGAAGAGTCTGGAGACCACTGCAGACAGCCAAGACTTTGAAGGAAATAGGAGCTCAGGCTCAGGTGTTGCGATTCCCCCTGTGACCTTGAGCTGCAGCAGTGGAATTTGACTGGAAAACAAGCATCACGGGGAGGACTGGGATGATCAAGATTGGTCAGCTGGCTGCCATTTCTGATTTCCGTGAGATACCTGCAGGGTGTGGGCCTGCCTCAGTGAGGGATGCACTGGACTTCAAACTTGTTGTTCATTTCCCTACCTGGCACCACATGACGCTCTGTCTGAGGAAACCACCGCCTTCACTTTGAAATATGCATTCTGGTACAAAAACTGGCATAGAAGTTAATGCAAAAGCAACACCTGGAGGCTTCCCTTCCAGATTGAGGACTATTTTATTCCCTTATTTCACAACTCCTCTTATTCAGTGAACCTTGCGCCAGTTCTGTGGCGCTTCGCTCCGTTTTGCAGTAAATACCAGCGTTGGTTCTTGCCATGTGAGTAAACTAGGTCACCTACCAAGAACAGAAAATTAAAGGTGACCCCCAACAAGGCCCCTTTTAGTCTGTTTCTATATTGCAAACCAATTCATGCCAATAGATGTGTTTAACTCCATATTTCTAACTTTTTAGACACCCAATGTGGCAATCAGAATTGACATAATGATACACATCAATAGTCTATAAATAACACCACTTGTTACCTGTTTCTGCTCCGTCAGGACTTTTACAGAAGAGTGTGATAGAAAAATAAGAAGAGGCAAATTTATCCATCCTTTATGGTTAAAGCTTGGCCATAGCAAGGCTGCAGTGGCCCACAACACACCATGTGCAGCAGGGTAGCCCCTAGATGAGATACCAGCCCATGTCCATCCCATTTCAGCAGTTTCTCACAGACACATATGCATAAAAACCGTTATTAAAGCTATTTTAAAACAGACATCTTCACACTATTGGAGGAAACCCATGCAAACGCATGAGTAGCATTTGACCCCACGACCCAGGTGGTGTGAAGCATGAGGTCTGCTTAGTGAGCTACCTTAAAGTATTTAACCATCTTAAAAAGCAACCCCAAGTCAATTTTCTTATCATAAACAGGTTCTTTTTTCTCACTGACGTCCTCCCCCAGGAGGTTACAGACAGCGTTGAGCAACACTGGAAAGTGCAGTCATATTTCTGCAGCATTTGCGCACAAAGAGCTGTCTTCAGTGTTTTTCGTAAACCCAGCTGATCGGGGTTGTCATTGCCATTTCCACAGATGCCGTAGGACTGTCCTGCCCAGGATTGGGGTTTATTGAGCTGCTCACTCCACACACATGGTTGTGCATTTGTGATCCAGCAAGGTGGAAGGACGCGCACTTTTACTCGGAAAAATAACGCAACACAACTTGGAGAGAGTCGACAGGAGGTGATTAGCAAACATCCCTTGCTGTCTTCAGCATCTGAATATGCCAGGAGGTACCGAGGTGGTAGGTGTGACAGGTGTGACAGGTGAAGAGAGCAGGATCATCAGGGCTAGCGCTCTGCCAAGAAACCTTACACACTCTGTCGATCTGTCACTCATATTTACTCCACTTCTTACAGTCAGAGCACATATTCCTCCCGTTTACAACGTCAAAGTTCCCCTCGCTGGAAGTGGCAGAGTAGAAATAGATTTTCTGTCACAAGTTCCTGCCTGCTGTAGCAGAGCAAAGTTTCAGCAAAGGTCATTTTTCTTAATGTCATAAATCAAAAGCTGGACCCAGTCATAATTTTCACGTTGTTCCTAAAGTCGCTCCAATGGCTTGGTCACGGTTTGATCAAATGGACATTAATTTAGAAATCTAAAAAAAAAAGTGCCACCAAACATATTTCTCCTACAAAGAATGAACCATCATAGTAGTCATAATAAAGATAAATATAGAACATCATGCATATTCATAGCCTGCATAAATACCTGTAAAATAAATTGTTTTCTGTTACATACTTGTACACAGATGCACACAAAATGCTATTAAAACATAATTTCCGAAGCATAAATCAAACTTATTGTAACAAATTTCCAAAACCATTTTCTTTGTACGAAGTTGACCTTACATGTGCTAATCCTGACCTTTTCGGACATGCAGCGCTTCTGCCTGTTTGTCCTCATCTAAAGAACTGAGCAGTGCGGCGGTCGCCGCCTTAAATCTCAAAGGCAAACATAAATAAATGTGAAACGGACACTAAATAGCACTCTTTCCTAAGCAGAGAGCGGAAGTTTAATAAAAACGTGCACCCTGGTTATATCTCCCACCACCAGCTCCACCCCTCAAACCCAAGTTGCTCACAAGCCAGTCTTGATCTTTCCGAACGTCTGGTCAATGTTCCCAGATGTCCCTTCCCCTCCCCTTTCTTCTCCTCTGCCTACATAAGGCAAACTGAGGTACCAAGGTCCCACAGAGTGAAGAATAAGACCATTAAAAACTCGGTTGCCTCTAAGGCTGTCCCTCATGTGCTGACCAAATGCTTAAATCCCTGGGTTTCAAGGCAGCACGTTTTCCATCATCGGGGCACTCTGCAAAGGGCTGAATGCTTTCGAACATATGTACGCCATCGCTTGCCCTGTCAACCCAAGATACCTTATAATAAATATGGCACCTGAACCGTTCTAAATTCTGATTTACTGATCAATTTTCCTTTCTAAGGACCAGTTTGATGCAAGTGTAAATCCTGTGAATGTAGATCAACAACAGCCAGCTTACTCACCTCAGAAACACTGCAGAAATCCTAAACCTTAGTGGATTTTTTTTTACTGTTTTTATTTAGCCAAACCTTTTCTGCAAAGGAACGTTTTTACAGTGATTCGCCCATCTATGCAGCCGAGTAGTTTTTACTGGAACAGCTCGTTGTAAGAACCGTGACCAACAGTATGGCAGCAGTAGGTTGCAGTCGACCGTAGATTCTTTAGGTCCAAAGGCGAGAGTTCAAACTATGGTGCCACCTGCGTACCCTTTTGTAAAGTAAAAGCCATGGAGGCCAAGGAAGTCTGGAAAGTGTTCTTGACTCTAATTTTGCAAGTTTTATAAATTATAAGAAGTACATTTCACATTTTATTACCATATCATATAAATCAGTAAAGTTTGAACCTCAGCTTCTGCTTGACTATTCTAGCATCATACTAGACCATCTGTATCATCTTCTGAGACTTTGACAGGAGTGAAACAAGAAGTAAACCAAATTTATTCTATACTTGTTCAGCATGCCCTTCAGATTGCCAAGGTACAGCCTACCTTACAGGGTGAAGATTCCAGATGTTACACGAACTCATGGGTGATGGCGTGAGACCAGAAGCAAAGAGTGTTCATCCTTCCACAGATGGACTGTTTCAGGAGCAGTTCATGGGTGAGAAAAAAAAAATAAGGAAAGGCAAATGGGATTTGATCTTGACATAATGTTGCCATCGACACCTACATACATTTGGACACACACACACACGCACACACACAACTTCAGTGGAAGCTGAAGATTCCAAAGGAGGAAACTGTGATGTCGCCAAGAGGAGCAGGGACAGGAAATTCTACCCTGAACCAAACCCAGCAGCGAAGAGCCCAGTCTCTCCGCGCCCATCTCCATCTCCCTCCCTTTCCTCGTCTCCTTCTCTCTCATCCCCTTGCACTCTCTCTCTCCTCCGCTCACTCTGTCCCCACAGCAAAACACTAATCTGACATACTGTAGTCCCAGGCTTCAGCCAGAAGGAAGTTGAAGGAAGCCCCTGCCCCTTATTCACGCACACCCTTTCGCAGGAGATGATAATCCAAAGAAAAACAAAAAAACACAACATGGTGTCTGTTTTCCTGGTTTCTGCTTGCCCTCAAGTTGTTCTCTTGCAACAGGGTTGGAGCTGAAAGGAATTGTGAGGGATCAGGACACAGGAGGCATTGCTTTTGAACTGAGAACACAAGCAAACATCTGAAGAAATCCTAGCAATACCTGCGTTGGCTTCTACTGGCATTGCAGATGTGGGCAGCGCGGGAACGGCATGGCAGCATCCCTCGGGCTGGGGGGTCCCCACATCTCTTTTCATCCCCCAGCTGCTGCATTATTCATAACCTCATTATTTAGGGACAAAACTTTCTCTCCAACCCATCTTTACAGAAGCTTCACATCAATACCGACACCAAGATCCAAACTAGTGATGTTGGAGTCCAAGTGTTTATGAATTCCTCCTCAATTATTCCTGTCATAGCTCCTATTTTTTCATAGGTTCAAATTATTAAAGGGTTTGTTTATTGCTTCTTCCTCCCAGATCCAAGTTTTCTGAGATCATCAGAGGAACCAACAGAGAAAAGATGGAGATACACAGCGAAGTGAACTGTCAATATGTCAGAGCCAAATAACTGTCAAATTTTTCACCCTTCCTATGAGCTTTCTTTTACTGCTTGTCAGGACTCTGGCCAGGACTGGGACTTTTAGCCATTCTGGGTGCTGCAAGGCCATGTGCTTCTATTTCTGCCTGTGTGCTCCTTACCCCACCACCTCCACTTGATCTCCATTATTACCATCATTATTACCTCCCGTGTTCCTCTCCAATGGCCCGTGTATGTTATTTATTGTTTTAGGTATTTAAGTCCTGTGTTTTTTTTTGCCAGTTTCCTGTCGGATTGTGACTGTACCTTCTCTGGCTTGTTCTGTGATAGTGTTTTCTATTTGTTTCATTTTTGTCCCTGTTTTCCCCTGACCTGCTTTTGCCTGCCATATTGAATTATTTGCTGATTGCTTTTCTGGTTTTTTAACCCCATTCTTCATAACCTGTATTTGCCCAGCATTTTGGATTGTGTGCTGTCTGTGTCTCTGGTTTTTGGATCTTGTTTTTGTCCCCACAAATCAGATGTCCCTGTATTAAATCTCCTTTCCTTCATTCAGTCTGCAGTTGGGTCCTGATTTGTGAACCCTGACATTATGTAAAATACACAAAAAGAAAACCCAAAGGGGTACAGCATTGTAGATTGAGAAACTGAGAAATAAGCAAAAGTGACTATGGGATAAAATGTAAAGCATAACTGAGAATGTTGTCCCAGTTCTACTTGTCTATGCGCTGGAGACAGTGTTTAATTATTAAGTTGTTTAGTTCCATTGCCTTTGCAAACCCCTGCAGTCAGATGCATTTTCCTGAACTGACCTATTGGGTTTTGCCCAATGTGAAACGCACCCAGAGATCCAGGTCCCAAAGGTCTTCACTGGAAGATACACATTTCAAATAATTATGATAACTGTATTTTATTATATTATAATGCTATAATCATTCATTTGTATGCTGTACTTCATGTGTGAAGTGTCGGTTAATTTGTGAACATACACCTATACTGTAGATAAATAAACCTATACATACTGTAAATAAACATGCACATATATATATATATATATATATATAAAAACCTGTTTAGTTACTAAATTAGTTCTTTACTTGTGTTAAAGGAATGGATCAAAGTTTTTTTAAACTTTTTATCCGTACCAAACCGTATTCACGGCATTTGGTCTGTTTCAGTGCAGAGCTTAATATTTTTTAAACTTTATTGTGTTCGATACAATAAATGCAAGTTCTGGACAGTCACTTAACTGATCATTTTAAAGGGAATGGGCATCTGCTGTTATCAGAAACAGAACGATTAAAAAAACATCCAACAGCATAACGTTTTCTACCAAAAAACGGAAAATTTAAACAACTGGTTTTAAAGTTGAATGGAACCGGTTCGATCTGGACAGCTTTTAAAGTTGCCTCACGCTGACAAATACTCTTTTCCACCCCTAATTCATAGATTCATGCAGTGATTTTATAGCATTTCACTGGAAAAAAGAGGACAGCTGATAGTGGAGCATTCAAATTTATTAAAAAAGATACTGGACAGTTCAAAAGGGTGAAATATTTCAAAGGAACAACCTGCTAAGACTGTAATTGTGCTTTTTTAATAACTGCTTTCATAATTTAAAGTTACATGAGCCTGGTGTTGAACACTAATGCTCTGTAGTCCTGCTCGGCTGGCAGATACACTGCGTGGTTCTATCTGGTGCTCTGCTAAGTCTGAGAAGAACCACCTGGTGCCTAGGTGCTCCCAGCTATTTTTCACTTTGCAAAAGTTCAGCAGTTCTCTGATCTCTGCACGTTTCATCGTGAGGTGACAGCTGTTACAGCCCAACCAAAGATCAGGCCACATCACACAGCAGAGATTTTTTTTTTGTTGTTTTTCAAAGTTGGCTGTGTTCAGCCTCGACCCCCACTGCTGACAAAGATGGATTAAATAATAAGCGGTTGTTGAAGAGCAAAGGGGCAATTAATCCATCACCAACAGCGGCGAATTTCCACCACTGCAGCACTATAAATGGGTGAAACCAGAGCAAGGACAGGTTTCTAAATGCTCTCCTTTTAGCTCTTTAATTCTCCACCTCACCTTCTGACAACAAAGACTTCAGCAGCGCAGCCGGTGAGGGATGGATCACATTTCAGGGGCTTTGTGACCAGCACAAGGTTATTGATAAAAAGCAGGCAATTAGAATGGTGCATGAGGCTATAGTTAGTCACCTCCCATTAGACTGATGGTGGAACATCTACAAGGAATGTCCACCCAGATGCATGCACCTACTGGAGCACCAAGAGGTGGATGGGGACATGAAGAGGAAGGCTACATGGCCAAGTATAAGATTGGCTATAATTTCCACGAGAACTTTGTGCTTCTGTAGGACCAACCATCTTGCTACTTCAGCAGAATTGCTTGACATGTTGAAGATCTGCTCCTGCTGCTAAAGTTGATAGTAATTCTTAACCCCCTGAACTGTTATGTTGCTTTCTCTTTTATTCAAATAACCATCGACCTTTGAAAGATTTGCAGGTTTGCATGAAAACCATTGCTTTAATTTGCCACTTAAATAGCTTTCTATTAAAATTCTTCTCTAACCAGTTTGCTTCGGGTTTAATAAATCAGGATTAGAATTAAAGAAATGAAATTATTAATTAGAATTAAACTGATGGCGGTGATAAGCACTAAAGTAACCATCACTAAACCCATACTTCACCCTGTCACTGATTCACTGCTTTTAACCATTGGTCAAGGTCATGGCGGCCCGGCACCTAACCTGGAGTCACTGGGCACAAGGCTTAGAGGAGTTCAGCCTGGGTGGGGGATCAGCCTGTTGCAGGGTAAATCTGCACTTGCTGTTATTTAAATTGTTATTATACAAAAATTTTGAAAGCATACAAATAAATCATTGACAGAAACATAAACACAGAGCCAAGCATGGCAACCAGCTTGATGGACTGAGATGCAATCAAGTGTGGAGTATATCATGGTTTTAGCCATTGTGGGTCATAGCTGTTAATTTTCACTGGATTTCCTGCTTTCTTACATTTTTTTCATGTCTCATGCCCAGCAAAGACACCAGATGGTCTTAAAACCAAGGCTTCATCCCATAATTTCATGGTTCAGGTGGAGGAGGCATCTGCAAGACACAGGCAGAACACAGAGCAAAGAACCAGAGCAGAACACAGCAAGCACAGAGAACCAGGGTCTGCCATGGGGGTACCACAGGGAGAGCGAGCACAGAGAACCAGCAAGGACTGAACACAGCAAAGGTCAGGAGAAGACCGAGCCCTGGGTGAAGAGCCAGCCGCGCTTTTAAACAGTCTGCAACTGGGAAACTGCGCACGCAAGAGTCGGCTAAACCGAGGGCGTGGCAGTGCCCCTCCGTGAGAACAAATGTGCACGCAGGAGTCGGAAAAGCCGAGGGCATGACACATAGGTCCATAGGACCTTGATTTGTGAGAAGGATAGCATTCATGTTGAATTGAAAGAGGATTTGAAGATGCCTGAGCCACCTACTGTTCCATCTTTCAGCCCATGTTACATGTAACCAGCAAGCCCAGTGGACAACTCAACTCACAGACGCCTTGCTGTCCATCTACCCCCACAATGCCTTGGGATGCTGTGTATGCAAACAAATGAAAGAAATCACCTGCATGTTGCTCACCTGACATTCTTGGATGCCATGGCCAAGAAATCTGATCCTGTTCACAAAGTCTCTCTTTAAGTGTGTGTGCCTAAAATCTGGCAGGTCTCCATCTGGTCACAACTTGATCCAGTTATGCTTACAGGTCATAAAGCCTGCGTTTCAAAATTAAGACGCACATAGTAAAGTGTTTAAATATAAAATTGCATTTCATTTATAGGAAATGTAAGCAACAGTTGGGTTCCTTGCACCCCCGTATTCCCACCGCATTCCTAACCGTACAACCAGCAAACAGGAGCATGAAAGGTTTTGGTTTTAATGCGACACTTCGTCATTCTTTGTCTACAGTCTTGTTCATTCTGTGATTACTGACTCGGGTGAATAAACCTCATAAACCTCAGACGCAAAGTGTTGAGCAGGAGCTCTTGCTTTGGACATCATATCTCTACTTACTATGAACATTATGTAAGTTTTTATTGTTATTTTGTTGTTCAAAACAGTGGCTTAATCCAGCATGGTGATTTTTCCAGCACGTTTGTGTTATGTAAGTTTGTGAAAGTGGCAAGAACAAAGCCTTGTTGTCTCAGCTTTTTGTGCCACGATGGGTTCTCTTTCTTCTTCGCTTGCTTGTGCACATTTTGTTTCCCTTGGGTTCCTTTCCATAGGCACATCTGAGACCAGTATCCCATGTCAAACTGGATCCATGCTGGGAGCTTGAAATTAAATATACACATTATACAGAGCAATACTTATTTTCAGAACTTGGTGGGATTTAATCCTCTAATCCCACAAAGCTGTGAGACATTCACATTCCTAGTTGTGGATCTCCTCAAAAGCAGTGATGATGATGTTTTTCATTCACATTTGCCAGATCCTTATTTTCGGCTTTTAGCTGTCATATTAACGCTTACTTTCAGCAATCATTTGCACCAGACCAAAATTAAAAACAATATGACAAGTATTAGTGGAATGGCAGGGAACAAGGTTAACATTTGCAATAATTTGATATTTGGGTATTTTATCCACAGCTGTCACCCCACGTTATGGGGTGAAGTCTATCTCCGAAACCTGATGTTCCCTCAGGTGGCCTAAATAATTTTACTTCTACCAGCATCCACACAATCCACATTAAAGAAATAGTGGCTTATATTCTTATTGTTCAAAAAACAGAAATTGCACTCCCAGTACATTTAAACACTTCATGCAGATGTTGTACAAAATACACCAGTGTCTGAATGCCCAAGCGTTTTTGCCTCCCAAAAATGGCTCAGATACAGCAAACTCAGCAAAAATTAATCTGCGAAATCCCAGTTTATTTCCCCAAAACATCTCCAACACTCTGACATACGTGTTTCGGCCTCATAAACATGACTTTAAACACCAATTATGTAGTTATGGAAGAGTTTATAAGAAAATTAATATACAATTGTGTGTTTATGTGCAGTTACATACAGGTTCCTTGTTACTGCGACTGTAAACATGGCAGCATTAAACCAGCAGCGTTAAAACTCATATTTTCTTGCTGGAGTCCTCAGCTCCTTTCATTCTCAGCATTAATTCAAAAAATTTGAAAAGAAAGAACAGGCATCTGGCAGCTAGCAACGTTGCAAATCAGAATAAAACAAACCCTTCTTGGGAAGAAGCTCTGAAATCAGCATCATCAACATTCCCTCAAGACCTCCCACATGCATGGACGTCTCCTTCTCCTTTGTGCGGTCTTTTTGCTAAGAAGTTGAGACGATCCGGCAAGCAGAGCTACTGAGAAAAAAAACTCCCTCATTATTTTGGATCTAAATCATTTTGGAATTACGAAAGTCGGCCTCTCGTGATCTCTTTCATGTCTCTGCCCTCCGGGATCTTGTGTCTCGAGCAAAAGGGAAAAGGAAACAGCAACTATTTTTCAAAATAATGAGAGATAAGACGTTATTCTTCTAGGCTGTAAGTACCAATGACAAGTAGCTGAAAACAAATATAAGCAGCGCATTTGTCCTCCTTCTCAACAAATTCATAGATTCAAAATATCCCACCAGAAAAAAAACTAGATTTTCCTTAACTATTTAGTGTTAAAAAAATAATGGATTCTTCCTGTTACTTCTGATGGAGCTGTAATGAAATGTTTTTGCAAATACTTTATATCCTTATGGAATTTAAAAATATTTATGATTTAATATATTTTCATAATTAGTTATATTATGTTATTTTATATTGTGTTATATACCACAATATAAAATAATAGAATATTGTAGAATATTTACAAACATTATACTCATATGCCCTTATGGAATATAAAATATTGATATTATTGTAATTAATTATATTAATTCTATTACTTTATATTTTATATATTTTGTAGCATATTAAATATCTTGAAATATGAAATTCTCAGTAAAATGTATGAAGGATGAAATTTATTTTAATCAAGAAGACCTGCTGTCAGAAGGGGACACATCAGCAAACGAACAACCTAGGGGAGCTGGTTTGGAAAGGATGATGCTGCGATCCGTACCCCGCTACACAAGTCCTGCGACAAATGCTTCGGTACATCTGATGGTGTGGGGCCTAAAGCCTGTAGACTCCAGAATCTTATAGTTAATATCTTTTTTTATACTTGGATTTGGCCAAAAAAAAAACAAAATCAACAGATCTGAAAGACTGTTTACACTGTTTACAGTGATTCAGCACCACTTATACTGCCGGTCATTGAGTACAAGAACAGTAAAAATGGGTGTTCACAAACTAGACGTTCACCTTCACCTATGAACCTATTTACTATTGCTATTCTGAACTAAATTAATCCTAGATGAATCTTCCTGTTTCCCTTCCCTTTTTGAAAAATAAGCAAAAATGAAGGCATTTGACGATTATCATTAGCTTGACATCTGCATTGATGAGTATTATAATGCTGTTTTTTATTGGAGAGACTCTGCCATCAGTGCTTTTGGGTCCAAGCACCTATTTGCCTGGATGGCTTTCAGCAGTCATGATGCACAGCTGCCAAGGGTTCCTCCTCATCACTATAATGCATGGGCCTCCAGTCCCCAGGGCACAGCCACCATTCCCCCTGCATCGAAACAGTCGCACTGCAGTGCAGGAACCCGACTAACTGCACAGGACTGAAAGATATGAAACTCCTTCCACAGAACCTCATGGGCAAACCTTTCAGTATCATGGTGTTTGGAAGCCATCTGACTACTTTCCTTCAGAAAGTTCACTCTTGGACCTGTTCTCATACCAAAGAAATCTTTGTCAGCTGAGGACTTTGACTTTTTCGCTTATTTTATTCAAAATCATGCACATGAAAGACACAAAAATGTATGTTTTTGAGCTTTGATGGACTCAATTTTTCAAATCCTTTGCTGAATCTGCTGTTTGCTTGCAGGTCAAAAAGGCTGTCATGCAAAAATTTTAATTGAAAGCAGTAAACAATGTAGGCACCTGCACAAAGGTTGGAGAATTTAGAGCCATGATGTAATGCCAATAATATTCAATGAGGTGTTTTATTTGATTGCTTTTGCACTTTACAGTGACAAAGTGAAAATCTGGTGGTATGGATTTCCTGTAAAGTAGGCCTGCTCTTTTCTTGATGTTGGCTGGACATTGGTGTTCTTCCGACGTGAACAGTAGAAAGTGGAAACTGCTCATTCTGTGCATGCAGCTCTCGTACCCAGTTGTGTTTTCACACTTGCTGGCTTCTTTCCCCTTGCACACATTGCAGTGCTGGAACCCAGTGGAAGCTGAAGACAAATTTGTCCTTCGTAGCAGCAGCCCAGTGGGCAGAGGTACAGTACAGTTATGGCTGTTTTATGCCACTGTCCCTTTAAGAGTGCGCATCAAGCCTGTGACATAGTCATGCACATATGTTTTTCCAGAAGAATCCTTATGTGACCCCAAGAGGTCTGAATCAACAGTACGGTGGCAGCTATAAGAAAATAATAATGTCTTTTATTATCATGGTTAAAATGGGAGAAGACCAGAGAATTGGCCTCTGTGCTCACACTTAGATGTGTGGTATATTTAGGTGATGTTTCCCGCACAAATGTTACATTTACTTTGTATGGTGTGTACACTGAGTTGCCAGATTATTAGGTATGCCTCTCTAGTTTCGTATTATGTTTAGTCTTCAGAACAACATGAATGTGTTTGGGTATGGATTCTAAAGATGCTGGATGAGCTGTGCATAATCTTGTTTTGAGCAGCCCTTTCCACCTCATCCCAAAGATGCTGGACAGCTCTTACCCTGCTATCAGCCTTACCTTCCTACTGTCTCCCCTTACTTTGCTGTCCTGGCTTCTCTGCCATTTGGCTATTCATTGTGATTCATGCCTAGTTTACTGAATATTTATACTTAGTTATTCATTGTATGCATGCCCACATCACCATGCTCTTACTACAGTTTAATGCTTCCTAGTGGCACTTTCTATTCAGGTTTTCAGTTTATAGAATATCTGCCATTGTCTACTAATACTAAACCTTGGGAAATCTGGGTTCCATTGTGCCATTCTGTTTTCAGGGCATTCCTGTGGAAAATAGTGGCCCTGTGCTAGGGAACTACAATCATGCATGGTTTTGCAACTCATATCAGGCATAGAAAATTCACTAGACGGTGTACAAGTACAGGACCAGGCAAGTATCTCCTTTCGGCAGCTGCACATGAGTTTGAGTTGGCTCTGTCCCAACCTCACTACACTGCCGCCATTGTAGTCACAAGGACCCAACTGCTGCAGGGTAAGGCTACCCACACTGAAGAAGTTCCCTCTGACTTTCCCTTCAGATCCAGCAACATTAACCAGGCCTTCATGCTTCCTTTAACTTTTTCACATCTTCAAATTGCTTCCCCAGTTACTCAGTTTTTACTGTAATTGATATTTCTTGATTTTTTGTTTATTAGGTGCTACCTGGATTAAAGGTCAGAAAGTGGAAAGGTGAAACAGTAAGAGATAAATACACTGCCTGCTCAAAAAAAAAAAAGTCAGCACCTAGATTTAACTTAGCGTTGAATGAATGATGTGGAGTTGCTTCAGTTGGTCAGATCTAGGTTCAGCAATGTTATGTGCCCAAAAAATGAGCTCAACTGAGTACCTGAATATACTGGATGACCAGGTTTTTCCATCCATGGATTTTTTCTTCATATTCCAAGATGACAATGCCAGGGTTCATGGGGCTCAAACTGAGAAAGAGTGCTTCAGGGAGCATGAGAGAGACATCATTTTCACACATGGATTGGCCACCACAGAGTCCAGACCTTAACTCTATTGAGAAAGAATCTTTGGGATGCGCTGGAGAAGACTTTACGCAGGGGTCTGACTCTCCCGTCATCAATACAAGATCTTGGCGAAAAATGAATGCAACTCTGGACCGAAATAAATGTTGTGATGTTGCATAAGCTTATCGAAACAATGCCACGGCGAATGCGTGCCATAATTGAAGCTAAAGGCGGTCCAACAAAATACTAGAGTGTGTGACTTTTTTTTTTGACCAGGCAGTGTATATACACAAAATTTTATCACCTTTATGACACCATCGTGTAGTGCTGCACGTGTTTCCCATGTGTTATTATTTAATAATTTGAACATCTTTCTGCCCTGCATCACCCCACACCCCCATCACCCCTCCCTCGCCAGTTTGGGTGCTTCTTCAAGCATACCACCCCCACCCCCGTCATCTCACTCATGACCTGATGTCCATGTTGTGTTCAGCACGAGGAAAAATAAATATCGTAATACGCTTTGCATGTGAAGTGGCTACACTCTGCCTGTGACATAACTCTGTCCTGAGTGACCCAACAGCGTGAGCATTTCCAGACCTTATTTGAAATACTGACAGTAAAAAATTTCAGGATGCTAAGCTATCTTTTTGGAGTTGAAAAAGCTTGATGCCCAGAAACGTTGCTTAGGGTGAAAAGTACCTGAGGGCCAGGTTCCAACTCTTTGGCTTGAACAACAAAGTTGTACATAAAAAACAAAAAGCTTACAATAGATATTGAAGCTTTATTCAGCTATGTCGCACATTTTGTTATTCATCTTCTGTTAAGTGTCTTGCGTTTATGCTGCTGTATGCTTGCATTCTCCTACAAGTGTTAATAAACTTAAATTCTATCAACTCTCATGTTGCTATGGTTCCCAATTTGTGTACTTAATATGCTAATGAACATATGTGCTGTGCATCCATGCTTTTGCAGTCTTGCAAGCAGCCATCTGTTATGAAAATTCATCTAAAATACATTTTCCCAAAACACTATACGGTTGACCCTCCCAGATGACGGGACTTAGGGGTTCACCCCCCCATGATGTGGAAAAGTGGAAAATTTTCAGCCGAACTAGACGAATAAAGTGAGCATGCAAGCGCAGCAAAGCAAAGCGAGCACCTCCAGCTGGGGGGTTGCAATTTGACTAGTTTTTAAGGCTATTTGGGATGGGCATTTGGTCACATATTAAGGTCAGTATTAAGTAAAAATATAAGAAAAAAATATGAGAAAGAATTTCACAACAAACATATATTTTATGCATTTATGACTTTTTAACTTTTTCTCTACTTTTTGTCTGCTATGTGTATCATCTGCAGTGCTACGCAGTATCCTGCACAAGGCTGCAAAGCTCCGAAAAAATTCCCATTTAATTGTTTGTTTCCGACCCATGAAAAATTGAAGCCCCGATGCGGAAACCTCCGATGTGGGAGGGCTCAAGCGTACATTTGTTTCCAAATAAATACCTTGCAATTGACAATAACAGAAAAAATCGGCATGTTTACGGTTTACATGAAGGCTGAGTAGCTTAACTGGGATTGAAACCTGTACACAGAGGACAGAGGATGTAGCGGTTTCTGAACTGACAACTCCTGTGAACATGAGGAGCAGGACTGAAATCCCACGCTGCTGCCATTGCACGCATTGACAAGAGGACCTTCATGCTGTGGGGCCTTTTCTGAATCCATGTTAAAGTCTATTACTGGGTACAGGGTGGCTGTGGGGGGTGGGGCCAGAAGACCGCGGAAGGCAGATGCAGGAGACGTCCTGGCAGGGCACCAGTGTGACACACAATCGCTGTCACCTCCAGGTTGACTAATGGCAAAGGAAACATTAGCCACTGCTGTGAGCAAGAAAGAAGGCATTGTTTGGGCATTGCTGGGGATGTGAGGACTGTGATCAAGGCAACAATAAAGGCTTGAACATAATTCTACGTAAGGAAGGCAATTTTGGAGGTAAATACTGACTTGGACAGTCCTGTTGTTTGGTAGAACTACCTCATTGGTGGCTGGAAAATAAAAAAAACAGCTTTGGTGACAATTTTTGGTGCTACAGTGATGTGATTTAGGAAGTGGAATTAAGATTTGAAAATTATTTTTTCTCATCTTCAAACCACCGATTTAATTTGTAAAGCGTATTGTTGGACCTGTAAAAAGCCAGCGCTGCACCCTGGAGCTGCAGAGTGTGTAGAGTTTCCAGCTCTATTTAAACAACGTAGGATTTAGGTGTGGAGGAAGGGGATCCAATCGACCAAGTTGCTTTGCTGATTGATTCAGCCCAGTACTGGAGGGCTCAGACGGAGTGAAAACTTCTGCAACCTGGAGTGAAGGCTAACAGTGCGGGGTGGAATGTACAGAACCGGACTTCATGTGGAGCAGGGTATGGTGTCAGCATTCATCCATAAAAACAATTACTTTATACCACCTACAGGCTTTAGGTTTATTTGTTTATTGCAGCAGGCGATAAGACAGAGGTGTTATAGGTAAAGCCTGTTTCTTGTAATTGCTAATTTCACTGCCTTGGCAGTCATCCCACCCTGAATCCCAAAATGACAGAACGCGCACCGCACCGCCCACACTCAGCATCCCATCTGACAAAATCTGTACGCCGCCGTGTAATTGCATGGTGCCCTTCAGACATCATGCCAATGTATTTCGAAAAGGGTATGGAATTACCTCAGCACATCTGCTGACGTGTGAGTTCTACCACCTTACACATGTAGGATGAGTGCTTATGGTTAAAGGTGTAGCAACAACTGATGACATAAAACCAGAAGTCGAGCCAGAAGTATGTGAACCCCCCAACGACTGAGCTGAGCTGAGCTGTTTCAGCCACATCCACACAGCATACAAACAATTGTAGACAACTGTGTGCTTCCAGCTTTGTCGCCACAGTTTGGGAAAGAAGAAGCTCCTTTCCTGCTCCAGCGTGACTGTGCCCCTCCGTGCACAAAGTGAGCTCCATAAACAGATGCTTTGCCAAGGTTGGTGTGAAAGAACTTAAGTGGCTGTACCGAGCCCTGACCTTAGTCCCACTGAAAACCTTGAGATGAACTGGAACACCAACCGTGAACCCAGCCTTCTCGCCCAACCTCACCGATGCTCTTGTGGCTGAATGAGCATAAATTCCCTAAATCTGGTGGAAAGCCTTCCCAGAAGAGTGAGGGCTGTTATAGCAGCAAAACGGGAGGACTCCATATTAATGACCATGGGTTTGGAATCTGATTTTCAACAAGCAAACATGGGTGCGATGCTCAGGTGTCCACATTCTTTGGGCCATGCAGTGTGCCAGCGCCACCCACTGTGCTACTGTACCACCAATATTGTGAAGTGCAGTAGATTTTGGGCCTGAAATGCCAGCCCACCATTCAGATGTGTGATAAATCTACCACTGCCCCTTAGAAGTTACCATAGTGTTGAGAGTTTGGGGCAATGACTCACATAATATAATGAGGCACATTGGGCAAATTACCAATTATGAAAAGTTGAAGCACAAATTATGGTTTCAGGGACAGGCTGTAGCCTTGCGCTTATTCGACTGCACTGCTACGGAATCCTTTGTTTAGCCACAGTTCAGTGAGAAATCTGCGTCCGCTGCTGTGACACATCTATCACTTCACCCTGTAGATGGGTGGGCTGTGAGGGACGCTTGGATGCACAATAATTTTGCCAACTGGCTTAGGAGGTTTGTGCAATTTTCTTCCTTTGTAATGAATGCAGCCATTGTTTCATTCTGCAGCCAAGGCGCTTTCAGTAGATGAAAGTGTGTGTGTGTGTGTGTGTGCGTGCGCACGCGTGCGCATGTGTAGAAAAGCTCGGAAGCAGTAATGTAGAGACTACAAAACTTCAGTCCTTCAGCAAGGAGTTAAAAAGTTGGTGATGCACAGGTTAGCAATGTAGACCCAAGAGGTGGCTGTTGATCCAGGTCACAGGAGGTGTGCTGTTGTTGTACAGTAGATGAAGCTCTCCGCTGGACTGATCCATCTTAACACTGAGCAGCAGCGATGGGTACAACTTGGATAAAACAACAAAAAATGACCCAGTCTAGGCAATAACTGAACTCCTGCGAGCATGGGTGTCTTTCAGAGGCCACCCAGAAAGCTCGCATGAGGTTACTTCAACATAAAATTACCACATGTTTGATTTTAAAATTGGTATTTGGCTCATCTGCAACTGGGCACCATTCCTGCTTCAGCTCTGTCACACCAGTATAATTTATAGAGCAACCTGCAAGAGTAAAGTAAGCAGCTTTAGGCTCTCAGCGGCCATTCAGAAGCTGGCAAACAGATGCCCATTTGTCGACGGCAGGAGAATACAGTACAGGCTTTGTACCAGTCCCTTAACCACAAATAGTGTTATAGTGGGTCTCACTTTCACTGCCCCAAGATTCCCCATTGAAAACAGTTCTTTTTCTCTCATCTTATTGTGGCATGAGCTGTAACTGCCGGGTCAGCGTTGCACGGATGTTTCCTGGGTGAAGCAGCAGCCCTCGGACTACGAGCATCTCTTACAGTATTTACAGTACTTGTCACCTTGAGAAAGTTGGCATACATTTGGCATATGTTTTTTTGTATAGATCTATGCCCTCGTTGTTTAGTCACATTTTTAAAGCAGCAAATGCGCCAGCATGTTCTACCCCAAGAGGAGCCAATTTCAGAATACAATCATGACAAAAACATGAATGTACGAAGCAGCAGGCAATATGGTCGCTTGTTGTCAAGATAAAGGCAACACGCAAAGCAGATTGCTGGCAGACTTTTGGCTGCAACTGTAATGTGGCCTCACGCACACTGTGAGGTACACCCATCGGCTATGAATTCAGCTTCACGTTTTGGCGGAATTTCGAAGCAATCGTGTTCATTTTAATGGGATTTGACGACATTTTAGCTCAAACTGGTGTCATTTCCAGAGCTCAGGAACAAAAAAATTCTAAGCAAATGAAACTCCAGGTACACTGATGGAAAAAATAAGTACACCCCATGAAATATTTTCTCAAGATTTGAAAAGATATCCATATATTAAGATTTTATATTTGTTTAAACAGTTTCTTTAGATTAAGGTGATGGGGTGTACTTACTTTTTCCACATGCAAAATTTGCCTTTATGCTTCTTTAAATTGTACAATGGACTACAAACTTTAAATGTGGCCTGATGTTTCATATATTAGATTGCCTTTATCTGTAGATACAATTTAAATGAAATAAATCTTGAAATGTTTATATATGTTAAAAGAAAAGAAAAAAAAAACATTCCATGGGGTGTGCTTACTTTTTTTCACGACTGTAAAAATATGTGCTTTATGAGAATTCGTCTTTCAAAAGGTTTTTCAGGAACACTGTACTTTGTCCAGTATTTCGGTGTGAAAAATTTATTTTGAAGTGTTTTCGGTGGCAGGAAGCAGCAAATATTCCTCAGCCTGGATGCATGATCTTCAGCATGAAGCTTGCAGTTTTTCAGGTCCATCTGAAATACTGACGTAAGTACCGTTTAATCCATGATATTAAATAAGGTTGTGCTCATTTAATTTTTTCTTTTTTCTAAAGGTAGAAAGTGGTTCTTAGCGCATGGAATGCTGTGAACAATGACTTTTAAACCTTGTGTTTCGGCATGATGATGAAGGTTGACTAATAGTTTGGCTATGCTGGGGTCCACTGAGTTTAATGAGTATGAACCACAAGCTGCATACTTTATTAACACACATGGCTGACAAGGACTCCAGACATGAACGATTATATTTTTATGAATTGTAACACTAAAATGTAACAGCTAAATGGGCTTTAGAGCTGGGAGGGGGGGCAACAGTAACCCAGGTGCCCTTGAAAAGAGTAGCTGGCTAGGAAGCATCCAGCTGTGTAAGAGCACAGTCGGGAACCCAGGTGATACCCACTATGCTGTTCAGGGTGCGGCCATTAAAAAGTGACACAACAGGGACAAGGAAAAATGTACAAGCTTCCTACTAGACAGCTGGCCCCCTCTAGTGGATGACTAGGCCCACTACAGCAGGGGCTGCTTTGATCTGCACCCACGCAGACTCTCAGGGCTGCTGCTGGCCACCTCAGGAGAGAAAAACGGTAATGAAACACAGTCTCGACACTGCACCTTGTCAGAGTTCCAGCACTGTTTCTCTTTCCTGCTTTGTTTCTTTTCAACTCAAATTGAATGTCACCCACACGTCCCCTGTGTATGTGTTGCTTTGCCAGCAGATTTGCTTTCCAGCTCATTTTCCCAGCAGTGTCTTGTCAAGCAAAATGGATGTAGATGAAACCCTTGTATGTAGACGGAAAGGCCCTAAACTCTGGATGCATACCCTGTTGAGACGGTAAAAGGGGTGAGAACAGTATCAGGTGGTGTTTTATCTCATTTCTTCAACTGATCTTCTTATCGACACATTTTATGTACTCGCACGTTATCGCGTATAATCCACTTACACAGCTGATTTTCACTGCACTTATTTAACAGATTGCATCTTCTCACTAAGAACAAAAGATGTGGATGCCCCATTAAACTTTAAAAAAGCATTTCGTGTATCAACACTGTTCATTTTTAAGGGTGAAATAATTATAAAGGTAATTAAATATTAACATCCCAAGGGAAAAGTCCAAGAATCCAAGTGGTTCTCTTGGGCATGTGATTCCCTCCACAGTAAATAATTCCTTTCCTTCAGCAACTCTGATGACTATCATCTAAAGCAGACCTTTTACTGCTGATTCAGCCAAATGAAGAAGAAGAAGAAGAAGAAGAAGAAGAAGAAGAAGAAGAAGAAGAAGAAGAAGAAGAAGAAGAAGAAGAGCTGTCTGGTCCTAAGTGGAGCATTGTGGGAAACTGATATGCGCAGCTAAGGATTCAGTAAAAGTACTTACAGGAATGCAAGAGATGTTGGACACTGGAGCTGTGGAAAGTCTACATGCTGAGCTCAGAAGGCAAGTTCCAGAAACACTGTGAGCACAATGCATCTATGGCAACAAAGGGATCTTACTGGGATGCTGCGGAGTGAGTGTGGCCTCTTCATGTAGCCAGATAGCAGCAGATACCCCCCCACCTGCAGGTACCATCAGGGATTCAGAAACCCCCAACTAAACACAGTCCAAGTGGAACCTAAGTCAAGAGAAGATCTAAGGTGCACAGATCTAAGATATAAACACATAAACAAGCAGAGCTACCATTAAAATTCTAGCACCTGAGCTGTGTAAACAGCAGACAATGTAAAATTTTCCCAAACCAGCTGAGGTTTGTGCACTGTAGCGCATTAATGGAGGTTTCAAGTACTAGAGGTTTTAAAACGGCTTTTCAGAATTCGGTTGTGCCCTCCAGTACTTTACGGTGTGCGGCCGTCAGAGCAGCAGAATGAGAGCAGATCCTGCATTCTGTGCGCTAAATATGAGCGTAACTGATGTTCCATTCGGAAAGTGCGTCAGTTTCACCGCAAACAATTTCACAACCGCTTCACAAACAGAGGAGAGAAGCCAAAATAGCTGACGCTTTCAACTCCTCTGAATTAGGAAATAGAAATCAGCGCGTTTGACCCAGCATCTTCAGACAAGCCACGTCTGCCTTGCAAATCTGCGCAATAATAGAAAGCAGACATTTTCCCAGAGTATTTGTTTGCATTCCTTTTAATGCTGTCCTAAAATTTAAGTTAAATTACAGTACTTATATTTTAATTTGTAAATTTAATAATCTATATAATTTCCCCTTTTGCATTTGGCCTTTTCAAGTCCTCCAGGTCAAGAATTAATCTGACCCCATAATTTGAGGGGTCTCCCATATTCTTCTGCATCTGCAAGAACGTAAGCAGCATTTAAGATGCACCACGACATAGAGGAAAACTGTTCCTGTGGGGGTTGTACCAGGTAAGTATAAGGTAAAAGTTAATAAATGCTTCATAAATGGGCGTAGCCATGAACAATAACTATGTAAGAAAAATCAATTTATTGGAAAGTATTACCTTCATTTCTAGATCGTACATAATTAAACTTGGGCTGTTACATAAACCTTGGATAAGTGCAACTGTAACTTGGACTGATGAGTAATAGAGGAGGTGATTCTAAGAACTGGTTGCCTACTTTCCTAGAAAGTACACAATTATATCTAAGTTATTGCCAGCCTAAACTGGTCACAACTATATGGTACTTAGTTCAGTTAGTGGGTAATAGTGGAAATTTTTCTTAGTATTTCAGCAGTAGTTTCTTGGTATTCACCTACTTATTATCTGTAGTAAATACCCAATAATATGCTATAATTTACCACATATTTACCAGGTAAATACTTAGTTATTAGTGGACTGTAAAAGGAAGGGTTACCAAATTATTTTGTGAAAAGGCCCCAAACATGAATTCAAGGTTCTTGCAGGAATCCAAGAGCAGAGACCGGTTCTCCATCTTTTTCTGGTTTTCCCCACAGTACTGTTACACAAAAATGTAAAGGTAACAAATAATTGTTTACCAACAGATTTAAGCAGACATGTACGTGTGTAGAAACAAGAGAAAGACGAACTTTTGAACAAAAAAAAAACAATATTTGGCACAAACAAAATCAGACAAAGAAAGCTATGGCAATGAGGCGCTACCTCTTACCATTTACTTACCCACCTCCGAACCCTGTGAAAACTTGTGTAGTTTTTTAAAAAAAAGATTCTTACAAATATTCCAGAAAATAAGTGACAGAGCACAAAAGTGCTGGTATTAAATAGGAAAAGAAGCATTGTGTGCAACTACTGTCCTGGTGGACCTTACAGATGGTCCTAAGGGTTCTGTGCCAAAGTAAGACAGGAAAACATAGCACTTATGGTGCTTAATGTCAGTCTTTAAAAACAGCCACTCTTACCCACAACAGTGAAACTCCATCTCTGGACTCAGGCGCCTGCTATACAGATCTAACCTCTTAAAAAATGAACCAGCAATAAATCATTTTAATAAAGTGGCCACTTGAGACTGTAATAACTCCTCCAGCTAATGCCCAGTGTGTCTTGGCTCCCAGATTTAATGCAGTTTTGGTGGTTTTTTCACACAAAACTAAAATCCAGAAAATCCCTGTTTCAAATATACTGAATTTCCTAAGAAAATCAGAGGTGCTGCCCATTGTTTTGCTAGCTGTGACGACGTCGAGTTTGCTCTTTCGGCTGTGGGATGAAGGACATTCATGGGTGAATCATATCTTTAACTGTGAATTAACTTTTTTAAAACCTATAACCGATAACTTGACAATATCATAAACGTCAGCAAAGGGTAACTGTTTATATGATGGTTACTATGGTAACATGTTATGTGCCAGCCACGCTTACCGCTTTAGAGGGAAGTCACATGATGTTCCATGTTATTTGTGGCCATAAACCAGAATCAGATCGAGAGGAGGAAGGATACAAGGGCTGAGACAAATGCGTTGCACAAGTTATTTCTTTTTTATTGGGGTTAAAAATGATTTCTGTTATGCTGCCAGCATCTTTCGCATTTGGCTGTCATTTGACTGGTGATGGTGTCTAACATTGGTGCTTTGACTATTTCATCTGTCCGTTCTTAAAGGTCAGCTAATAAAATTCAGAAGGAAGGGATTCAAATATGAGCTCATCCTAACTTTCCAGCCAATAACCAGAACGCTAAATCTAAAACAGAAAGGGCAGTTTGATCACTGCAAAGTGTCTGACTGCAAGCTTGAATGTCAAACACTGCTTGGTTATTCCCTGGCAATCTGGACCAAATTATTGGCTGAATTAAAGCAAAAAAACTCATTATTCTGTAAAAACCAGCACAGAAATGAACTCGAGGTGACGACACAGTTACAAGAATGTCCTTATTTCCTGGACGTGGAGTCTGGTGTGAACTTCATCTGGCCCCTTTCAAACAAATCAGTTACTGTGAGAGAATAGGAAAGGCCCGATTAATGGAGGAGAATGTGCAATTGTGTCCAACTTGGAATGACTTTATTTTCCCGGGTTTCAGTCTGAGCAGAACTGTCACAGTGGATTTAACAGGACCTTTTTTAGGCACCATTCATCTGAAAAAGACTACCAAATGTCAAAGTGAACATAATCTCTACAAACTGATCTAAATTTATTGCAGTTAAGCACAAAATAACTGGTTGCCCAAGTATTCAAAAATCCCCATTAAATCCATTGTTGTAAAACAACAGAATGTGAAGAAGCCGAAGGGGGGATGAATGTGTTTTATTGGCACTGCAGAATGACTTCCATTTATGAATTGTGATTATTTAACATTGCTAGCATTAATGTTATCAGCATACAAACACATTCTAGACAACTGTGTGCTTCCAGGTTGGTTGCCACAGTTTGGCGATGAACCAGAACACCAACCATGAGCCAGGCCTTCTTGCCCAGTCTCACTGATGCTCCTGTGGCCAAATTTTGCACAGATTCCCACAGCCATATCCCAGAACCGGGAAGAAAGCCTGCCTAGAAAAGTGGGGGCTGTTATAACAGCGAAGGGGGAACCTCTCCATATGAATGCCCATGGGTTTGGAATGGGAGGTTCAACCAATACATATGGCCGTGATGCTCACGTATCCACATACTTTTGGCCATTTAGTGCCTTCTGCGTTCAGTCAAGTGAAAGGACCTCAGAGCTCGGAGAACAAATAAACACTCCAAGCAGTAACTGAGAACTGTAGCCAGGGTTGGAGGGTGTGTTTTTGGCAATTGTGGGGAAGGGGGTGCTGTATCTCTGAAGCGCTTTTCAAAGCCCCAACAGAGTCCGACTTCTTGCCCTGCATTAACTGGGATTGATTTAGGTAGAGGGTGTAGAAAATTGTGTCTATATCTGCCCCCATGCAGCTCTCCAGCTCAAGTCCTGTGAGCTGCCACAGACAGAGGGGCAAGATAATGTGACTCAACACCACTTAAAAGCCTTCAGTTCTCAGTACCATACTTTTAGAGGAGTGCTGATAATTCATTCTGGGCTACATTTTGATTTTAAATCACAACACATTCAACCCAGCTCTCTCAACACTGGATTCACTTTCAAGATGCTTAGTCTGCCATGTCAAATATCTCCAGAAAGAGGGCATATTAATCAAACATCTTTCATAGCATAGATAAGTGTGTCTACAGCACTCTACATTTCAGCTTGGTCCATGCTCTCTTTTTATCACCAATCCTCGGATTAAAGAGATTCGCTGTTTGATTTTAGCGCAGATGATCTAGGCCATTTAATCTGAAAAGAAAATAATGAATTCAGAGTGAAAGATGGATACAATTACCACCTAGGGGCTAAAAAGAACAATGATTCCTACAAATAAAATAGTTCAAGCAAATGCAAGGCATAAAATGAAATTTTACACAATAGACACAGTTGGCAAAATAGTCTGTGCATTTTTTACATGTTCCTCGCATAAGCCTCCTGAGGCAGTCGGAAAATAAAACTGCACATAGAATTTACACTGCACACCACCTATCTCTCTGTTTTTACACACTGCTGACATATCCAGATGCACTTTTGACTTTTACTTAATTCCAGAATCTGATTTTGAATTAAAACACAAAGGATTTTCCAGTAAGACCATTGTTCCTCAAAGCAAGTCTGGGTGCTTAAAGGTCAGCTTTGTGGTTTCGGGAACAAACTGGAAAAAATACAAGTACCTTTATAAATAAATGTAACATATTTATACAGCTCCATCTCCTTTAAGATTCATTTAAATGAAAAAAAAGAGAAAAAATAGCTTCTGTCCAGCCAGTGTGGCTTCCCGTAGGGTCATCAGAGACACGTGTGGAAACACATGATCGTTCTCATCTGTGCCAAGCGAGTTCCTGATAGTTCATTTAAAAATATTTTAAAAATGTATTTTTTAACAACATATTTCCATGTTTAAGACTATTTGGAAAAACTTGATTAAATATGGATTTTGCCCATCTGTGATTTGTATGTTTCAAACTGAAACCAGACTTTGTGTTGCTTTGCGATAGCAGGATATTGACTCAAACTACAAGGTTATTGGTGAATTCCAGCCAATGCACCAGAGGCCTCTTTTGACTTTCATAAAGGAACTTAAGAAGAAGTTGAGGAAGTTCTTAAACTACCAAGTAAAACTTTCAGCTCCCAAGTGTTCTGCAGTTCAGATAAAGTCCTCCTCCGTGTGGTTCTTGACCACAAGCAAATGACCGAGAACATAAAAGTGCTTCATCCCTTTTTCTCGACCCATCTTGTGTGTGAAATGGGAAGGAAAAAAGTTTTATATCAAGTGTTATTAAATGAGGTCATAAACTCCAAATGAAAAATAAATAAATGAACAGTACAGAAAGCCAGCCATGATCAAGTCAAACATCTTCCCTGAACAAGATAAAGAGGTTTGGTTTTCAAAAGGCAATTGACTCCACATGGAGGAAAATGAAAGGACTGTGATGACTCATGCTGTACCAAGTCAGTGCACGCGTGCTTCAGAAGCGCCATTCATGCAATTTCATCCTGGTGGGATTTCAAACACGAGACTGGAGTTGTTCTACGAGCCCTCATTTGCATTGGCTTTCCAGAGTCTCCCGCTGTCAAGTGGGTCCAGCTGCTGTGTGAAATGTTCACAGCCTACAGTGGTTCAGAAGTTTGGTCCGTAAGCAACATGGTGTCGCATCTCCAACTGCTGGTATCTCACCTTTTCCTAATGGGAACAGCTTGAGAAAGTGATAAAGGGGCAGCGGTTAAAGACATGAACAGTCTGGCTACTGGGAAGGCAGCTTTGTTCTGCCCTTCAAGATAGAAAATTACTACTCGATCCTTTCTGTAGACAAAATATCTTCCTTTGAAAGCAACAGACTGATGGGATCTTCTCTTGCATAGCCATTCACCTCCTTCCCTCATCCTTAAAATAGGGATGCCTGCACAGTCACAAATTTGTGTGTGCATGGGTATGACATGCAACAGATGCTTCAATACCACCCTCACCCACAATTGACCCAGCATCTACTCAGCTGCTAATGTTTCACTTAGCAGAAGGCCTTTTACCACAGTAAAAGCAGACTCTACATGAGCAACATTTACCCATTAAAGAGGGCAGAAAGGACAGCTGTTTCATGTGTCAAACCATCAGCTTACATCACTCCAAGTGTTCGGTGGAATGGAATGAGCTGGTTTCCAAAAAAGGATGTGAGACTGAAGGCAGCTTGCCACCTGACGAGAAGTATGTAGTAGGCATGAAAAAAATGCATTTCCTGATCTCTCACTGCTCCTCATCTTTTCAGTCATGATGACGGCTTTCCGTCTCTTGCTCTTGGTTTGTAGTTTGTAATTCACTTCCAATAACTGTTGCTCGATTATTATCTCGCCATTTTAAAGCAGCTGCTGGAACAGTCACTGACATGCCGACATCAGCCTGGCAGTACTGAACTGCACCCATTACATCAGCGCTACTGAACCACACTTTGAATTTGAATGGAAAAGTGAGCACAGATTTGAATATCAAAGAGGGAGCCATGAAAGCAGCAAAAAGTTAAACACAGAGTCCACATGGAATTTGGATTAACATCATGAACCAGGGAGAAAGGATGAGATGAAGCAGGATGGGGGGAAGGATCTCGAATCCCAGAGTGTCACAGTCACCAACACCTGACAGGACTCATGCTGAAGTAGGAGGCAGGAGCAACTGTACTGTTAGGAATTAATACACAGGGGTTCGTACATGTATCCAGCAATGCCCACCTAACAGTAACTACACCTGAGCATCTCATGGGGAAATATTCAAATTACAAGTAACATTTAAAACATGAGAAACGTGAACCAACTCCTTGCTTTGTAATAAACTGAGCGGAAAATCCGACTACACGTGCAAATACTACTTGTAATGTTTTGACAAAATATGTCAAAACATTACAAAATAAGCATTTAACCTGAAAATATTTAATCTTCTGGCATGCCTTTTAAAGCAAACATCTTTCAGGTATTTGAAATGGAAGAAATTACATGTTGGCCTAATCCCAAAAAGTGTATGCATCAGCTTTATGAAATACCCACCTGTTCATAAATCAAAAAGCGCAAAAAAACAGGTAACATTAATGATACTCCCACTTTTTGGAAGAAAATAATTGGGTTTTGCATTAGGATTGTAAGTGGAATCTTAACTAAATAGCAACAGGCAGAAATGTTATGAGGGATGTGCAAAGCATTATAAAAGCGTCACTACATACCAACCTTTTCTATAAAAACTATAAAATAAAAAAAATTAAAAAATAGTGGTTAGAGATCCTTTCAGATCAAAGAAACTACCTGTGTAGATCTTTAAAACCAAAAAATTACAAATGAAACTTTTTGTAAATTAAATTATAAATGTCTGAAGTCAAGAACTCAACAGTAGGACTTCTGACAGATGAACCAGAAACCTTTCAGTCACAAGTCCAGGTGCTTAATAACCTTCCCACAGCTGCCCAAGTGGGCACTGAATTCAGGCTTGCCTAAACAAGCAAAAAACAAACAAATACAACACTATGATTGCATGGAAAATTGTTTATTCCTTTCTCAGCTAAAAATATGAATCCTTTATGCCATTAAAGAAAGTTCTCCACAAACGAGAGCTTATTGTGATACATTTATGTTAACACAATGAAATTGTACAAACCATTTTCGGAGAAATTAAAATGTGTGAACAGAAACCACTATTATAAAAATTCTTATCCCAAATAAATAAACAAATAAATACAGGAAAAATATATAAATTTGGATGACGGTATTCAGTGTCAATGACGGAAACATTTATTTGTACCTTATCTATATTACAGCGATATCTTAACTTTTTAAATTAAAAGAACATTAGTGCATTAATATTGCTTTTTTGGAAAAGATTCATTTTGGGCAGAACTCCTTTCTTTCCATCCTTACAAATTACCTCTTTCAACCCATTCAGTGTAGTCATCTCCAGTGTCACCCCTTTTTAAAATCTGTTCACAGATTTCTAGTACATTCATTCTTTCATACAAAAGAAATATAATTGTTCATGTAACGTGGTTCACTGCAGTAAACCGGGGTACCGGAAAGCCTGAAGTTCAACCCATCTGCACAAGTGTCACTTTCATCCAGGCAAGCTGCTCATATAGGCTGAGCCTCCTCTTCGTCATCCTCAGAGCCAGATGGACCCTGACGCACCTCTGCGTACCACTTGTTGGTCAGCGTTTTCATCTGGATGCGGCCATGCAGCAGGTCCTACGTGGATAGGAGGGGCAGAGAAACAATAGTGAGCATGTGTTCATGTTCACTTTCATTTTGAAGGGGGAAGAAAAAAAAAAAAAAAAAAAATCTAACAAACAAAATACAGGTGATCCCCAACTTACAATAAGGTTACATTCTGATAAATCCATCACAAGTTTAAAATATCTAAAATCGAAAATGCATTCAATACACCTAACCTATTGTCACACCTGTGACTGCTTCAGCAATGGAAAATAAGCGGTCTCTCCGCCCGTCTTCAGACCAAGCATCGGATAGGCATAGGAACCAATTGTGGAAGGGATTTAGTTCCTTCCCAGACTTCCTGTCAGTGCTCAGTTTCCGCTGCTCCTTATGACCGCTCCCGTAACCACTGCCTTGCTAAGACCTTGTATTTTGTTCATTTTGAATTGTGGCAACTGTGTTCCGTTTTTATTTACTGGCGATCGTTAATGTTTAGCTCTAGCTCCCGGCTAACAGCAACATTCTGTCGGAGACACCTCGGTAAAGAGCGTAACAAAACTTAAACTTATTACCGTGGTGTCTCGCGACTGCTTCCATCAACCCATGCCATAACATCTACAGAACATTATAGCCTAGTCTAGCCTACCTTAAAAGTCATTGGAGCGTTTTTGGTCTGTTGCTCTTGGTTTGTAGTTTGCAATTCATTTTCAATAACTGTTGCTCGATTATTATCTCGCCATTAGCCACTATGGCAGTCTGGGACATATAGTTTGCTACTGGTGCACAGTATCATGAGAGAGTATCGTACCGCATATCGCTTGCCTGGGAAAAAAGAAAAGAAAAAAAATCTAAATTCAAAGTAAGGTTTCTACTAAATGCGTAACGCCATTGCACCATTGTAAAGATGGAAAATCGTAAGTCTGGCCATCTTAAGTCTTTTTGAAGTGCATCACTATTTTTCAGCGCAAGGGGGCATATGTTCTTCTCAACCAGCAAGAGTACCTCTGCTTTGCTGCAGGAAATTCTGTTTCTCTTTTAATAACATTGCCTAAACTTCTGCTCTTCAAAAACACAATAACCATGTCAGTCTGAATTATTTGTCAAACCTAAGCTGTGTCCCAATGTTGATAAAATTAATTTAAAATCAGAATCGGTTTAAATGAATTTTAATGGCAAACTCAGTACTCCAGCAGATACCAATCATCATCGTGCATCTCTAGATGGTACAGCTAACATAACCGAACCTTAGAATTTTAACCTGTTCCTTGAGTTCAGGTGCACGATTGCACTTTGCTTTCGGGAGAGAACCAATGGTTGGATGCAAGTAGGCGCACAGAATACATACAGAGTAAAAGCAGTATAGCAAACTGACACAAGATAATGTGTTTCAGAACGAAAAATGGCTTCCTCCAGCTTAAGGAGGAAGGGTTTGGAAGCACAGAGTCCAGTGGAGTAGAGTAAAAGAAACAGGGAGCAAGGAAACTTGGGGGCAGCTGGGGGTTGTGGAGTCAATGTGAGCACAGTTCACCTCCTGAGTGAGTCTACGGGTGAAGAAGGGGTTGAGGTATTTGGCATCTAGCCACATGAAGCCCTTCAGGTCCTGTCGCTGGTAGATCTGAGCTTCGTACTCCTCCTCTGTGAGTTCTGAGAGATGCTCCGACTCTATGGCATTACCCTGGGTGCAACAGATGAAGAGAAGGGTAATACTGAACCGGGAAAGGACAACTACACAACATGGGTACATCTATCAAGGGCTGCAGACTTCTGCTGGCAACACCACTTGGGGGGGTGGGTCTGCTGTCACTCAATTTTCTACCCTGTGCTGCAATGGCACCAGCTGCTGCAATCTGTTTTCACAGGAAATAAGCGGGAAAAAAAATCTAGTCTATTTACAAACCATCTATTCCGATGCGGCATGTTTTACAAGTGTGCAAACAAGCCGACCAGGAAATGACTGGTATGAGACAAAAAGCACTTTGTCTTGACATCTTTCCTGTGCAGACCACATCCTTGTGAGATGTCAGTATCAAGTCTAAGGTTTCCAGAGGAAAAACATCTTAAACAGCCACAGACCTGAAAAAATACTTTCAGAGGTCTTATGTGCAAAGTGTTTTTGATTTGTGCTTCGAGACGCATGAATTATGCAATACTCCTTTCATGCAAGTGGATGGTCTAGTTAGACTAGAAAATCAGGATGTCAACCAGGTGATGTTCTAAAAGCCCAAAAAAACTGTTCCTCGTGCTCCTAGTTTTTTTTTTTTTTCCTGCTCTGTCAAAATCACATGAGTCTTAGCTACACTTTTGAACCTTAGGGCTGGTAACCAGTCTGCAAAGCAGTATTACATCAGAAATACATTATGTTTATGTCTTCCGATTTTCTCTCCCTCTTCAACCTTGAAACGGATTGGTTTTATGACCCCGTTATGAATCTGGAAATGCAGACAGTATGACATCTCAGCACTGCTCACCATCTTCTCTGTCTTGCTCAGGTTGATGTCCTTGCGGCTCTTGCGACGTGACTGGCTCTCCTCGATGTCCATCAGGCGGATGAGGGGCATGGTGCCTCCACCCAGCAGAAGGATGGTAAAGAGCACAATGACGATGGTTGTGGTGCCAATGAGCTGGCGCTTCTCCATGGGCTCCAGGCCCAGATGGAGGCTCAGGGCATAGGGAATGGCTCCACGTAGACCTGCGAATAATCAGTGAGGTGTGGTGAAGTGAGAGGTAGCACACAAAGAGGGACAGAAAACACCCATCAATACTGTGGTGACTGGCAGTTTATTTGTTATAAACCTAAACTTGAGACCAAAAGGAAAGACCCTGTTAATATACATAAGTAAACTAACATTTAGCTGACTCCTTTGTCCAAGGTGACCTACAAGGTTAGAGTTAGCAACTTTAAAATGATTTACCCATTTATATAGCTGGGTATTTTTACTGCATCATTTCAGGATAAGCATCCTGATTAAGGAGCAGCAGGGGTTGAATTCAAGCTCTGGCCTGCTCATTGCAAGGAAACCTCTGTTCACTATGCTGCCTGCTAAATGGAAAAATTCAACTTTTAGTAGCCGTGGACAAAAGAATCTCCTAAGACAATGATACAAAATAAAAATTAAATTACAAGGAAACATACAATAATGTAATAAGTTAAATGGCAATGTCTGGACAAAAACAAAAAGTGCTAGAATAATAATGATAAAACAATGTCATTTTATTTCCTGAGAGCCATCTATTGTCTTTGTTGTCCAAGGTCCAGCAAAAGATGGAGTAGCTCAAATCCATAGCAAAACAGCCACACAGTTGACCAGTGTTGAGTTTAACAAGCAAAGCAAAGCACTGAGATCTTACCACTGAACCACATGATGAACATCATTTTAGGAGTTATCTTGTGATCGCGGAAGAAATTGAGAAGGAACGAGAGCGGGAAGATGTTCACAGCGCGACCCAGGAGCACGAGGACCTGCATGGTGAGCAGCTGGTCAACTGCAGGGCCACGCCATGCACCACACAGCATGATTTCCTAATGTGTATCTTTTCGTAAAAACACTGTAGTACTTACAATACACCAGATGACGAAGGAAAGCTCAAACTTGTGGGGGAAGCTGAAAATGGAAAGGCCCAGGAAGGCAAACACACATGTTTCTGTAGAGAAGACAGACAACAAAGATCTCGAACCAGCAGGGATACAAAGCAGGACTGAACACACAGACAGGCCTCAACCTCAAACAGTAAGACCCTGAGGTACCATCAGAGCACTCAAGGGTCAGTACTCAGCATTACTGATGTCAGTTAAGCAATTCAAAAGTCAACATAGTAACATTTCTAAGTAAAATCTACAAATGGCTGCATGTCAAACTCACATCACTGTAAAGTGTACAAACAGCTAAATACTTACCTGGTGAGAAAATGAGATATTAATAAGGGCGAGCAGATAGCAGAGGGGTTTGTGTAAGCACAGAATGTGAGAAGAGCATGAGATACAGGGAGAAGCGTGAGGAGCTGAAGAAAGTGAACAGTTATAGTTCTACTGGAGAAGATGAGGGATAGATACCATGGTGATCTGACAATAAACAAAAGAAGTACACACAGATGGAAAAAGAAGAGAAGAAGGGGACCGACAACAGGATGCGTACCGCACATGAAGGCCACAGTCCGCAGGGTTTGCTGCATCAGGACCTGAGTAACAGGTGACAGGTTGTGGTGGGTGTAGTGCGACATCACAATCCCAGAGAACAGGATGGCCATGATGCCTGCACACAGACGAGGACACAGTGAGCATGAAAAACATTCAGAACAACTCAAACCTGTGATACTCATGGACTTTAAACCCTGAACTTTTGATTAGAGGATACAGAGGTGAATTCTTCAGCCCCATTTAGCCTCCCTAGTAGCAGTGTGCTTGGGTTGAAAGAACACGAGAAGAAAGAGTCACCTTCCAAAGCCAGGAAGAGGTGGCTGTGCTCTAAGACATACAGACCGTACAATAGAGGGTGTGAATGTGTGCACTGACCGGAAAGTTTGATCCCTTCTGCCAATCCATATGGCAGGTATGCAAAGATGATCATCATGCCGAACTCCAGAGAGGGCGTGTTCCTCAAATCAAAGTGTTTCAAGCACTTAAGTTTGATGAGGTTAAGAAATACAGGAATTCGCTGCACTTTTATCATTTACCTTCACTCCTTCAACATACCCCTTCCATAAATCACCTCTAATCTGTCCAGTATCAACAGCAACTCAAGAAATAGCCATCAAATAGACCGCTGATCTCAGTCATTCTTTTCTCCCTGCAGTTTTCTGACTGAAAGGGCAACACAGATTATGGTTTTTATCTCTTTAGTTCTGTACTGTTTGTTCTAGAATAGAGAGAGACAAACACCCTCTGTCAGTTTCACACACATCTGTGGAGAGATTTCTTACTGATTTTCACTTTACTAAATCTCCTGTGAAACTAAAATACACACAAAAATGTGTAAGCATTTTTCACTCCTGTGTTTTTTTTTTGATAACCTGACTAAGATTTACAGAAGACATACTGATGTTAATAAAATGCATACTATTTGTGGTTTACCATCCCTAAATGGTCATTTTCTACAGAAAAGTATCCTCAAAGTTTATGCAACACACACACACACACACACACACACACACACACACACACACACACACACACACACACACACACAACCTCTCTTGCCGGTTGTATTCCTGTATTTTCCCCACGTGCTATCGCAAACACACCCGCACACAGCAAAAGCGTCACACACAGGATACAATAGCAGAGATGAGGCCTGTGAGGGTGCCCAGGGCTGCAGAGCCAAAGAACATCTTGAGGAAGTACCCGAGAGCCTGCAGGAAGGTCTCCCAGCCTGTTACTGTGGAGTTTTCTGACTGAGCGAAGCCCTCAGCCGTGCTGCCCAAACAAAAAAAACCAACACAGGTCAGAGATCTGCAAGAAAAATCACACTGTGCCTAAAGAGCTGACCAAAGAAACATTCAGCTGAGGAAAACAAACCATCTGCATCACAGGATATCTAACTTAATTCAAGAAGTTGGCATGAAACAGTATATTAGACCATACCTTTTTTAAAATTTTTTTAGCTTGACACAATTCTCGCAAGCAACTTGGTTTGCCATTGCCTTCTTCCGGTATATTATAAACATGGAAATTAATGAAAACATTAAGTGTTTTACATTTAGGCAACTGGTGTATAACTTGTTTTATCATGTTTAAGCCAGGGGTTTATAGTTATATAGGTGTTTTTGGATTAACTGGGATAAAATAATGGGAAATCGGTATTCCATATCATAAAAATTCGGTATATGATACGTTTTCAGGGACGGATTGGATTTTATGAGGGTTACTGAAATTTTTGTAGGCGTAATTTAGGGCAAGAACATCTTTGATACTATAGCAAAAAACAGGATTCGAACCTTATCCTTTGAATGGAAGACAGCCACTAACTACTACGCCACCTGCTGCTCCCACATTGGTACCTGAGGCACATCTATCAACGACTTGAGATTACCTGCCAGCAGGTGGCACTCACTCATTTCATTGTATACCACTATTCTACAGCCATTTCCTACATGAACGGTTATCAGCAGGAGTCTGTGATCATATTTTCTTATTACTGATGGGCTGCAGCCTCCAGCCTCCAAATGCAATACTGCTGTCAGTCCTCGTGGGTAACACATGCTACCACGACAGCTTAATGACCCAAAACTTCCTCAAAGCCGTTTAAAAAAATCTTTTTCCAAATGCAACCAGTCAGTCATCTGTGCATTTGTCTTAACTGAGGTTCAAACCGAGTGGCTGAACAGTTCTCACAGAGCTGTACAAAGTGCCACACAAGACTAGCTTCTGCCACACATGTAGCTTCAAGGCCACCTGGCTTTTCTAAAAACTTGCTGGCCACACTCCTGAGAAAAGCTACATTTTTATATCCATTATACTGCAGAAGCAGATGTCACAGAAGTTACCATGGAGGGCAACTGGAACCTCCCACTTTGTAGGTGGTATTGTCAAGAGTTGAGGGGATGGTGCTGGCAAACCTACTATTCCTGTAAAACCTGTCTCTCAACTGCCAGTATCTGTTGCCTCACAATGAGAGCAAAACAAGAGTAACTGCACAGAGGCGCCCTTCACTGCATATACAATTGGGTAAAGTAATGAGAAGACATTCTGTCATGGCAATCTAGTAAAAACAGTACAAATAAGTTACTGGTAAGAACTCAAAAACTATCTATGAATCTATTAAATTCTTCTGCAGCCATTACTCCTGTGAGATATTATTGTTCAGTTCTTATATATTCATTCAGCTGACACATTTCTCCGCTGTGTGGGATGCAAAGAGCAATTATTTATCTACTTACGCAGCAGTTGAAGAGTACTAGAGCAGGAGCAGGCATTTGAACACGGATTCTTCCAATGCAAGGCTCTAACCATTACACCACCTGCTACCTAATGGTGACCAAAGTTTAGGCACCTACAATCAAAGAGACCCATCAACTAACTACATGTTCACTGGGGTTCATGATATGCTGCCTTTTCCTCTTTGAAATAGCAGAGTAGATTAGAAGTAGAGTAGAATAGCAGAGTAGTATTACGGTCAGGAAACTAAAAAACTGTTTAGTCAAGAACGTACTTAAAGCCACCTTAAGAACCACCCAAGACAGGTATGCACTTCACATTAAAAGTGAGCAGACGAGCACGTCGACAGGGCCGCCGGGGCACAACATTAACCTTTACCTCGGATGTTCAGCTGCAGCAGCTCTAAAGCACAGCCTTATCTAATATCTAAATACTGTACATAAAGAAGTAGTGATGAAGACACATAAGTCCCACAGAACTTGGAAAAGGAAACAGCTCTGTTTACAAAAAATATGAACACGGGTTTTCAGTTAATCAAATGCAACATGCTTGAGTCACCAGATGCAAGGTTTCACCATGAGGAAAAGGGAGAAGCTTAGGATCACGAGGACAGGCACATACTTGGTGAGCACAATGGAGACTGCGTCGTTCAGAATGCTTTCCCCAAACACCAGCATGTTGAGCACAGGGTCAACGTTAAGGGCGTTGAAGATGGCTATGGTGGCGACCGGATCCACGGCGGAGATGAGGGAGCCAAAAGCAAAACTACAGGTTGGAGGGGAGTGGATAGAATCAAAATCAGAAAAAGTAAGAACACTGCAGGGAACAAACTATTGAAAATCCACACCACCACCACATATATAGGTAGGGAATAAAATGACCAAAATGATAAATGTCACCTGTCTGTCATGGTCATCTTGTAAATGACATCTGCCTGTAAGGAAGACAGATCAAATGCAAATCAACATATTTAGTAATACCAAATAGAAAAGGTATATGAGGAATTCAGGGAAGCAGCAGAAGCCATGTTTCACCTGGCCCAGGAAGTAGATTCCTCCTCCAACAATGAATGCAGAGATGGCCGTCCCAATTACAGCAAACAAGGTGATTGACCCAATATTCTGGAAAAAGTTTCCCTGGGAAGGAGGAAGTGCAGGTTTGAAAATGGTGTCAGAGAGCTGAAATACTGTTTTCCTGACCTCCAGCACATTTCTGACTTTTACTTGTGGAACTGAAACTATTCAAATGACTACCACTCATCCGATGACGAAACCAGATCAACAAAGTTAGTCATGGAATGCAGTACTGACTTGTGACTAAACTATCTCAGGTGTGAATTTTCATTTAAGCAGCTTAAACACCCAGCAGAACATTGGGGCACCGCTGCGAACAAAAGCATGCAGGTAATATAAATGTCACTGTGATCAGACACCAGAATCTCACCTTGTGTAGGGAATATCCCGACTCAAAAATGATTGGTGGCAAAAGTAGAAGGAAAAACATATTTGGCCGGAACATTTCCTCTTCCTTTCAGTGACAAAAAAAGAAATTTGGGACAAAACCATTAGTAAACTTTTGCCCCCTTTCCTTTCATTTACATACAATCCAAACATGAATGGGCAGTTATTGCAAGTACACTTTATACAACCCCACATCAGAAAAAGTTGGGAAAGTATGGAAAATGCAAAGGAAAAAAAAAAAAAAAAGTAGTGATTCTTACATTTATTTTGACTTTTATTTCATTGCAGTGTAAACCCAAGATATTTCATGTTTTGTCTTGTCAACTAACATTTCATTTGTTAATATACATCCATTCCTGCATTTAGGCCCGCAACACATTCCAAAAAAGATGGGACTGGGGCAATTTATAGCTAGTAATGAGGTAAAAAAAAAAAATTACATAATAATGTGATTTCAAACAGGTGATGTCAACAGGTGATTGTAATCATGATTTGGTACAAAAGCAGTATTCATGGAAGGATGAGTTTTTGAGGTGCAAAGATGGGCAGAGGATCTCCAGTTTGTCAACAAATGCATGAGAAAATTGAAATGTTTAAAAACACTTTCTCAAAGAAAGATTCAAAGGGATTTGCGTATTTCTCCCTCTACAGTACATACCATTAAGCGATTCGAGGAATTTCAGTGCATGAAGGGCAAGGGCCCAAGCCTAAGCTGAACATCCGTGATCTCCGATCCCTCAGACGGCACTGCATCCAGCACGTCATTCATCAATAGCTGATATAACCACATGGGCAAGGGATTGCTTTGTCAAACCTTTGTCAAGTACTACAATACGGAGCTACATTCACAAATGCTACTTAAACCTTTACTGTGCAAAAACGAAGCCTTATATTAACCATGTCCAGAAGCGGCGTTGACTTCATTGGGCTCGGAGGCATCTGGGATGGACCATCACACAGTGGAAACGTGTATTGTGGTCAGACGAATCAGTATTTCAGATCATGGACACAGTGTGCTTTGGACCAAAGATGAAAAGAACCATCCAGACTGTTATGAGCAACAAGTCCAAAAGCCAGGGCCTGTCATAGTATGGGGTTGTGCTGGTGTCCTTGGCAAAGGTAATTTACACTTCTATGATGGTAGCATTAATGCAAAAAAAGTACAGTAGAGCAACACATGCTGCCTTCAAGATGACATTTTTCCAGGGACATCCATGCATTTTTCAACAAAATGTAAAACCACATTCTGCACACATTACAAAGGCATGGCTGAGGAATAAGAGGGTATAGGTACTAGACTGGCCTGCCTGCAGTCCTGACCTGTCCTCAATAGAGAATGTGTGGAGAATTTTGAAATGAAAAATGCAACAATGATGACCCCACACTGTTGTACAACTTGCACAAGCCGTGTTTGCAGGAAGAATGCAACAAAATAACACCTGAAAAGTTTCATCGCTTGGTATCCTCAGTGCCAAACCGTCTTTTAAGCGTTGTGAGAAGGAATGGCAACATTACAAAGTGGTAAATGCTTTACTGTCTTGACTTTTTTGAAATGTGTTGCAGGCCTAAAATGCAGGAATGGATGTATATTAAATGAACTGTTATTTAACCAGACAAAACATGAAGTATCTTGGGTTCATACTGTCTGAAATGAAATAAGTCAATGTAAATGTAAGAATCACTGTGTTTTTTATGATTATTATTATTTGCATTTTACATACTGTCCCACCTTTTTCTGATTTGGGGTTGTACAATGTCAGTATCACGTAACTATTATGATTCTTTTACATCAATACCTGAATGACAATTTATAGTCATACAAATATGTGCATCAGTGACAAAATAAATCATGCCTTAAAACATTTCCTAAACAGTGATGAGCAGTAGATTGTGTAGTATTTATATCCAGTGTCTTCCAACAGAAAAAAAATAACCCAGGACTGGCATCCCTAATCCTCATGTAGGACAGTAAATCAAGGTAGTTACCCTGAATTGATACAGTATGAATACCCTGACAAACGGGTAAATAATTCTAGATACTTTAATATACAGACATAACATTAAGCCTCTTTGGACAGAAGTGTCAATTAAATGAATACATAATCATAAACACAATTCTGCTGTCTAATATTAAATATTTCTGTATTTGTTTACCGAGCAATGAAATGAGCCATAAAATCTAATTTGTTTTTTAAAATCAAACCAAGGGCAAGCTGGCAACATGGGGCTTGCAGGTTTTAAACTATATCAGCTACTTCGCTGCATGAGACGCTCGACCTCAACTGCATTTTTTTAAAATCCCACTGTTCAACTACAAAGATAAATGTACACCAACAAGTTATGTACTTGACTTTAGATAGAGCTAAATAAGGTGATAATGGAATAATGTAATGGGGTGCTCGGTTTCCGGAGGTGTCCTATGTCCCTGACCAGCTGCTTCCAGTAAAGCACACATATTGTCACATACGCGGGCCATCTGGTGGCCCTCTGCGAGTCAGGGTGTTCGGGAAATCTGTTGTCGAAACAAGCCTGAAAGCAATCTAGCTCTCTGCTGACAACCTCCTCCGCCCTCCCTGTGACCCTGCTCATCTCCTCTGACATATCAGGCATAGTCTACCTCGCTCGTGTCACTCAGACCCGATGCAAGGTTAATCATTTCTGGAACGTGCTGAAGGCCGAACGGCAGGAGGCATCTCCTGTTACCAGCCCAGTGACTCAGCCTAGAGTCCCCGTCATACCTCCAGCAGCCCAGGGCTGACATAACAGTCCCTTCTACGAAGGAGAAGCTGAAGGGAACATGCCTTGCTTGTCTGCATCCTCAAAAGAATGTTAATTAAAGGCTTAGGGTCAAAGCAAAGTAGAAAAGCAAAAAAAGAGCAAAAAGCAAAGGGAAAGAAGCGTGAACACGCACAAAGGAGTTTCCAGAGAACTCCTGTGAAACGAAGCTTATAGTAAGCTACAACTTCAAGGAAAAGGACTAAAAATAATAACAGCCAATGAAATTCCACCACTAGCTCCCATTTTTTATTAATATTCCAGCTATGAATCAAATGTGCTCTCCAGGAGTACAATGCTTCTCATAGCACAGACATAAAGACATAGAGGGGAAGAGGCCTAAATCAAAGGCCTTACCTTCCAATTGGCCAGTTGCTGAGACTCGATGATCTTTATAAAACCTCCCATTAAAATGCCTAAAAAAAAAGAAGGAAAAAATAAACCAAAGAAAACAGCTATCATTTAGAGGCTTTACATTATAGCTATCATCTGAAACAGTGCTGCAACTTCTCCATTTCACGACCAACAAATACGGTAGTTTGCCACTGTGTACCGAACACTTAAAACAGTCCTAGTTATTAGCAGACATGTGGTTTCATACTTTGACAATATTTCTCATGAGGGATGAGGGTTGGGTCACATTTAGAGTTCATTTAGGAAATTAACTGAACATACAGAGCAAAACACACAAAGAAGGGCAGAGAACTCTGGCTTTAATACCAGTTTCACTTTTAGATTCATGTATTGTTAGATAGGTGCCTTTCAGGTCACAGAGGACAAGTGCCTGATGCTCTACTTTGCCCTTTTTCAACTCTCTATTTCCGACAGTTGACATTCAAATATACAGTTCACACATAAGAGTCAATTAAAAGAAATACTTTGCAGAAGATGAAACCAGAATGTTCTGTTTTCATATGCTTGGAGGGGCATGGATATATTAACTGTTCACACCTATTTCACAAACATCATTTACATTGATGATTTTGTGGTCTACTGCTCCTGAATATAATACTGCCAAGTCAACAAATAGAACAAGCAGCGCTTACCTTCCCATTAAGTAAAATGGCAGACCAAATAAAGCTACAGTGACAGAATTTGAAATATGGGTTATATTGCCACTTTAAAATTAAATAGAATGCTTGTTTTAAAGTGCAATTGTCCTTAGTTCCACTGGGCTCCAATGGCTCAGGGTCTCTCTTACAACAACTGATGAAGCCAGCAGCCCAAACAGTGCACATAAGTGGGTGGCTCACAGCATGCACATCAGAACAAATACAAATTTAACACATTCTCATATTAACAGCACAATGTTTCCTATAGCATGACAAAAACAGTATAGTGATATCTTCTGGAAAGCATGCTGAAGCAATGACAACAGAGGGTCTTACAAAACAGCAATCAATATAATCACAGGGTGTGAGTTTTATGCCCTGGAATCTAGGGGAAAGGATCTGCCACTTACCCAATGAGACAACCGCAACGCTCTCTGGCAAGAAATGCAGCTTAAACTTAATAAGTAGGTGCACCAATATGATGCTGATACCTATAGGGGGAAAAATATGATGTAAAATCATTTCAGCATTTGAAATCCAAACAGAAACATAACATACAGATAAGATGCGTTTTACTTTGCTACACAGCTCTTAGCTGTTTCCTTTTATCAAAATCCTTTCATCAAAATATAAACTGTTTTATAGTCAAAAGCACATCACAGTATCTGCCTGTGTTATATTATTATAGTGAAACAGTAGTAGTAACATAATATTATAATACTATAATAATTTATTATTGCAGGAATTAATTATTATTTATCATTAACAGTGAAAAGTGTGCACACAGGCAACCTGGAGTGAAAGCCAAGGAACCCACAAGTGTCGAAAATATCTATGAACTGCTGCAAAGGAGTCAGGAAAACATGCTGACTCATTTTGGGATATTTTTTTTTTTTAAATCAAATAGCTTTGGGAAAAACTTTAAAAATAAAAATAAAAAACAACCAGTCTCCAATACATGTACTCGCACTCACACACAACAGGTACTGTATAATGCTACACTGACAATTTATTGGGCTAAACATGCGCTTAAATTAAGATGGAAATTATCATAAGCAAATAACAAATCATAGTGAACAATATAAGACTCGGGACAGTAGTGTAATATTTTCATACATAGAAGGATTATGTAACTAACATTATGAGTCATAAAGCAAACAGTTATCTCAGACCCTAGGCTGTTATAGTAAGACAGTCAGTGAGTTACACAACAAACATCAGGTGAGCAATGATGATCATCAATACAAGTTATTAAAGTGAGTGCAGCAATATTTAAATAGTGGGTTTAACAGCAGTACCAGTGACAACAAGCTGGCATCAGCAATACCAATCTGAACATCATTATAGCTACTACCCATGCCAAAAGTTTAAAAAACTTTTTCATATAGTGCTTCTCAGGAAGTCATCCCAAAATAAGTTAATCATCATCAGTTTACATTAACAGAGCATCTAACAGCTGAAATTAGTAAATTACCCTTGAAGTTATTTATTCTTTCATAAATAGGGGTCTATGTAGATGAAGGTACACCACTATAGCACTTGGCTGACTGGCAAAACAAGATTATTCATTCATTCTAAATCTGACCAATTCCACTATATTTTTGATCTATTAATCACGCTTGTTCTCTAGCAACTAACTACAACTGACTTTCCCTCCCCCCCAAACAAACAAACAAAAACACACACACACACACACACACACACACACACACACACACACACACACACACACACACACGTGTGCAGCGTGACAGCATGGCAGTATGGTTGCAGGCAAGGTTATGTGTCCAGCACTTGGTGCACATGTACACTGAGGCCTTTAGGGCAGACTGGAACTGGCTGTCAGCCGCATAAGGCCATAATACTTACAGAAACTTAATATTAATCCACTTGGGCAGAACAGGCTATGATGCTCAAAGTAGGAGCTGATGCTGAAAAAGTGTTGTTTCATTTCCATGGCAGTCAGAGCTGCTCAGTGGACCAGCTATGCCCACTCACCAATGACCAGCAGGCTGAAGAATATTGTCATTCCACTAGACTGCTCTTCCTCCTGGGCTTTGACCCCTGTCTGCACTGGCAATATTGGCTTTGGAGTTGGAGGAGCAGGGGTCGTTGCCTTGGCAACCACTGTGGTGATAAAGTGTGAAGCATTGCTGGGAGAGTCTGTACCATTCAGCCGGCTATAAAAACAACAATAAACAAATATAAATCCACAATATGAATCATTGTAAAAAACCATGTTTTACATTGCTGTTAGTCATTACTTGTATAAATACGGTTATTTTTTAGCAGCCCCTTCTCTCCCAAGTAACATATAATTCATGGTAAATAAAAGTGTATTTCATCAGACAACTGTCAAAACACAGTTAGTCTCATATCACAGTTTTTACCTGTCCACATTACGAATAAATGTTTTCAGTACTGAACTGAAAGTCAAACAGAAAATTTAATTCAATTTATTTTTATACAGCACACTTCCTGCAGTGACACAGATCACTGAACAAAGGAGAAAAGGCATGGCAGAGGTAGATATAAAGTAAACCTGGAGATAAAAGGTAAGCTACACAATAAATGTTACTAAAACTATAACAGAAAACTGAGAGGAAAATATGCAGGAAATATGAAGATGATCATGACAGTTGGCATGATGCAAATTTAGGTAAATAGCAAACTGAGCCTTGAAAGAAAATAATATTAAGACCCTTAACAGTGCTGTGTCCATTGTGGACACTTTTTAATCCCTAGGATCTATAATTTCTCAGGGTCTAAAGTGAAAAACCAACATGGTGTCCATCACAAAAAAGGCCCAGCACAGGATGCACTTCCTGTACCAGCTGAGGAAGCTCAAACTGCCACAGGTGCTGCTGATCCAGTTCTACACAGCAGTTATTGAATCTGTTCCCAGCTCCTCAGTCACAGTCTGGTTTGGATCGGCCACCAAACAAGACAAGAAAAGGCTGCATCGAAGGCAAATTCCCTGTATGTGTGTGCATACTTGGCCAAATACAACAGATTCTGATTCTTGAATCTTTAAAGTGACCACTTTTCACTAATGCTGAGGAAGAAAGGGATTCCATCACAGCCAAAGTCAAGAACCTACAGTCTTTTGATTCTGGACCCTTTGTAAGTGAGACTGTAATGCGGCCAGAGGTGGAAGACAATAGTACTTTTGCAGTGGTGCAGAGAATTTTAAGGTTTCATAGGCATCAGGAAACAGATATTTTGAGCAACTTACAGGTTGCAACAAGAGAAATAGTACAAGGAGAGTTTAATGACTCCTTATTTCTCTCTGAAAAGTTAAATATGGGGCAGCAGCTGGTCTAGAAATTTAAAATCTGAAATAAAGATGGTTGAGTTGAAGAAGGGGCTGGTTATGTGCTGGTCAATGGGTTGACATCTTAAAGTTGTTCTCAGCCAGGATTTACCAGCAGGGTTTGGCTGCTGTTTCCAACAGTAATTGGAAACAGACAAAAAGATTTTAAAAGAAGCCTGGAAAGTGGCATATGGAGAAATAGTCTGACATAGAAATTCTGTACACAGTTCTGCTCAGGGCATTCTTGCAGCCTCAAGATAGCTGGTCTGAATGCCCTTCACCATGGTGCATTACTTTATCTTGAACTGACACGGTAAAAAAAAAAAAAAAAAAAAAAACCTTACCGTATAAACAAGTAAATCATGGTAATTATTTAAGGCACTTTGAGCAAAAGCATAAGCTTAACACAATTTAATAAAATAGCTTCTCGGCCTTTTGGCTAAATTCAAAGTGCAGGTTAACATAAAAGTCCTAACCCAAATTACCAGGACTAACATTGCATTTCTTTCCTACGTTGTCATTCACACCTGTCCCGTATCTTGGTGCATTTTCCCGGAGGCGGGGGGGCGGGTGAAAGGAACACCTGTCCGCCCAGAGTTTTTACATTGTTACTTCACGTTCCATCACAAAAGCTTTTGGGAAAACCGAGGCACGCTTTGTACATGCCGAAACAGAGGATAGAAGGTGGGGAAAGAACGAGAAGTCGTGAGCGCTTCCTGCTCACCCCCGAAAGCGCCATCTTTTACGAGCCAGCACAATAAACAGCCGAGCTCACCTGCTCGCTCCGTCCGGGTGACTGTCCGTGAGCCTCCTGTCACTCCCGGGCTGTGCTCGCACATCGCCTCCGGCGCGTTCCCGTTCCTCTTCGCTGCGGCTCACACCGCCACTTTGCAACAACTCCCGATCGCTAAGTCGCTCTGCCGCACATTGCGTTAGGAGCAACAGCGAAACGCACATGAGTGTTTCGCACCAAACGCCCGCCATTTAAAAAGAAATTAAAACGCTGTTTGTGAATTATAACTTGAGTACATTTCTTGTACCTTTGTGCGCAGTTTGTCAGCTAAAGCCACATTTCCTGGATGACGAGCCCCAATGTTGTGAAGGGAATTGTAGTAGACGCTCATCCGCTCATCCGAATTATGTAAGATTTTGAATGCGTGGCGATTCTAAAATATATTAAACATAACTGATATGTAATAACGTTTTACAAATAAAATACAATATTGTTCACTATTTAAGACCGTTTTGGGCATAATTTCAGCCAAAGTTTTAAAAAATAATATTCTGGACTACATTACCCATCAAGCGTCAATAATGGGCGTGGGGATTTGTAGTAGTGGTGTACAAAGTAAACGGTTACGTATTGCTAACGTCATTTATTTCACATTGTAATCTTTTTGTTATAATTTCCTGGAAAATTTAAAAATGAAAGCTTCTTCTCTTGGGGTACTTTATAACTTTCCACCGTCTTAAGACCAACAGTAATCAAAAAATAGTCCGAATTACGTCGCTGAACAATGGAGCGTTATTTCATTTCGTAAAATACTTTATTCTAAACGTGCAATTGTGTGGTATGGTTTTCCCCTTTGCGTGCGTGTGTGAATGGCGGATGAATGAATTTTGTTCTGAATGTACTGTGAATGCAACAGACTTGTCATGACTGGTTGTACACAATTTCACACTGGAATGGAAAAAACTATATGGCGGAAGAAGCACCTTCGTACGTCTCGCATATTTGTGGAATTATTGTTTTATTTGCACAATAACGTGACTCGCATTAGTAACTTTCTTTAGATTCAGTCTGTAAATGATATAAATAAATGGCAAATAAATGCACGTAAACTGTTCTATACAACGAATTACACCATAGCAAGGTGTGTGTTAAAATGACTGAGGTTATAGCTGATCGTCTGTTTTACTCTCATCCTTCAAGTTTATTTATATGGACTCGTTCGGATTCTGCCAAAAGTCACCCGAGTGGCGAACCTTGCCATGTTACTGATGCGACTTGTCACACATGGCAGCACATAACTCCCCTCCCCCGTGCTGTTATCTCGCCCACTGTCTATCTGCTTCTTCCTCTCAAAAAAAGCTTGAGAAAAACTGGCTCTTACACACTCTATTTAAAGACACAACGTAGGATAAAACAGAGACGAACATTAACACACTTCTACTGTACAGTATAACATATCACAAACCTTTTATACCTACGTTATATGTACTGCATTATATTAACATAAACTCTTCTTACCCTCCACATATATTTGAACGTTATTTACTATTTTTCCTTCTTTATTAATGATCACTTGTAATTTTAGGGTGGAATCAGTCAGAACTACAGTTGCTTTTAATTTGATTCAGACTGTATATTTAATAGAATTAACTAATTTTGCGTTTACTTTATTTACTTGAACTGTCCAATAGAAAATAACGTGAGTGGAAAATAATGTCAGCAGCTGCATACATTATTCATTGGCACAATTAAGAAAGGCCGTTGTTTCGGTCCAACAATATACCGTTCAGTTGCACCTGGGGAGCATTTGGTATAGCTGAACAAACGTCTCAAAACGCCACTTATAAAGTCCATTTCTTTGCCGTTGTGTGTGAGACCAAGATGTGTGTAACATGTCACAATTGTGAACAGGGCTATCGTAATTTAGACACGCTTCCTGGGGATTTTGCGTTTTGGTGTTTATCGACGCACCCTTAGCCGTTACAGCGTGTGACTGCGGAGGGAGGACACGCCCCTCGCGCCCCATTCAGCACCGCCGCGCGAAGGGACGGTCGCTCGCGTTTCGCGCCTTCGCCTCAGACCCGTCGTAATTATAAGATTTGGCTGAAACGTCGACTCCATTCGACTGGTAAAATAAAAAAAAATAAATTAATAGGAAATACAGTTGGATGTTAGGATTTTCCCGCGACCGCTTCAGAGTCCGGCTCGTTCTCTCTGAGGCTTCATACCGCCTCATCTTTATCTCTTCTCAACACTGGCCGTCCGCGCTCCACGCTCGAACCCGCGCTCAGTGATCGCGCCTGTCAGTGCATCGGCGGCCTGCTGAAGTAAAAGAAGGAAAGACCGAAAGCGCCCACGTTTCTTTTTTTTTTCTTTCGCCTATAATGCCGAGACGTTTGCGATTCCCGAGAAGGTCATTCCTTGGGCTCTTGTTCCTCTTCTCTCTGTCTACGTCCGCGCTCTACTTCGTTTACTCCGCACCTGGCATCGGTGAGTCCTTCCGTCCTCCATCGCTCTTATCTGACACGGATCACAACCTCGCCTACATCAGCTCTATACACTGTGTGTGTGCGTGCGTGTATATATATATATATATATATAATATATATATACACACACACATATATAGACACAGACATATACTGTATATATACACACACATATATACTATACACATATATATATATATATACACACATATATATATATATATATATATATACAACACACATATATATGTAAATATGTAGTGTATAGCGCTCGTCTGTGTTCGTATATGCATGTTATATTTAACTGAATATATGTATGTATACAGAATATGATCGGTGCTCTTTGCGGATACAAAATCGTTAGCTATTGCTGTATGATATGGTTGATGTTGCCATAACCCATTTAACCCATTTGTGTGTCTTGCTGTGGACAGCTTCACTCCTGGTCTGGACAAGTCATGATGTTGATCATGAAGGCTGTGCTGATGCATATACAGATTTTATTTATTTAATTATTTGTTGTATTTTCACTACCCCAATACCATCACCGTCCCCCTTTTTCCGAGAGCATCTGCCAGGAGCCACGGTTGCTACGGTCATCTCGACACATCAACCGCTTCATGCTCCCATACATGTTTTCTTGCCTTGCTCTTGTCTCGCCAGCCAGGCCCTGCAGTTTATCACAGGGTTGTCCTCACGTCTGTTTGTGTCTCGCGGCTGTAAGTGGCATGCTGGTGGGAGTGGAGGGGGCCTGGTTGCGGGGTAACACCGTGGACCCAGTGGCCCCACACACTTGTCTTCTCTACATGCCTGCTTTGATTTGCTGGGAGAGAACATGTTTCAACTGTGTCCATAAAGTGCCAGAGCTTTTGAAAAGCCCTGTGGTTTCTGTCCCACTATTATGACGACACAGTGTTTTATGCTCTTGTTTTTCAGCATCCCTTCAAATCAGGGTGTATTTCCAGTCCAGAGGCCAGCAGTAATATAGTAGTAGATAGTGGACCTTTGGCTAGAAGATGATGAGTTCAAATTCCAGTCAGGTGACACTTCCCTCTCCTCAACAAGAAGCATCACTGGAATTATTAAATGAACATCATAAAGGTGTAAAATGAAAACGTAAATTACATTATTAGCAGCCTGATGCAGTAATTAACACGAGTTAAGTTAATCCTGTGGAATGAACAGTGGGATAAAGGCAGGTTCGCACAATTGAAAGGGATGAACCACAGGAAAGTCACGGACCATCTTTTGCAGTTTGAGTTCGGTGCTTCGTATTTCAAACTTGGGTAGCTCACGCTTAGCACCCAGCAGTATGCCAGTGTTTCTTAGAAGTACCCCCTCCCCTCTTCCACTGGACACTTTGGGAAACTGGAGACCAAATTACAGAAAGCTTTGTTTTTCGTCTTAAACCTTAAATACCCGGCCAGGTTATGAAGAGTGACCTGCTCCATATCGGTACAGTTATAGTTAAGACATCTGAGTTATTTTAGAATTTGAGTACCTTCAGAGGCTGTTGTGAAGCACTAATGCAGGATTTGGCTCTGGTGGAGAGAAGCTGTGGAGGTTGTGCTCATTCTTCTAGGTCCTCCTTCAAGAGCATGATGTTGGACTTGGTGCTGCAGTGAGAGGAGGACAGGGAAAGCAGATGATAAAAACCCCAGTTTACTTTGGGAGTGCAGACTCAGATGAGAAAAATGAACCAATGAGCACCAAGATCTATTTATTGACATGTTTGAGTATTAAACAAGTGTAAAATAATCCTTTCAGCAGAAAGCTCCAGTTGAAATCAGTTTTGCAAAGTTCTGTATCAGTGATGTTTAACTGTGAAGGGAAAAATTCTATTATATTGTATATACTGGAAGAATGTGGCCAAAGTTGAACCCCTTTTTTACTTCTGTGTCATTGATTGAATTACTTTTACATACTTTATCCATGAGTGATTTACAAGAAAGATCATTTGCAGTGAATCCCTAATAAACCAGTTATGAATGTATTTTCACATGTGTTAGGGAACAGTTCACTTCATTTATGATCCCATGGATACATTGGGCCTCTGATCTCTTAATATGATCAAATCATTAATATTTTGTATGAAAAAATCTTTCAGGTCAAAAACCTGAAGGTTATACTGTGCACTGAAAAAGCACATTGGGTTCTTACGTACTAGAAGAAAAATGTGTGTCCAAGAGAAACCAAGATGACTGTGTAGATACCAGCTGTATTACTCAGATGTGAACCTGCTGAATCAACTGTTTCCTGCAGGTCCAATTTTTTTGAGCAATTCAGCGGGGTGTGGAACCAGCAGGCTGGGTTGAAATTGCAGAAAGCTACCTCTCAGAAAGGAGCAGCTAGCAGTAATGGCAGGAGATAAATAATAAATATGCTCTGTAACAGAGTGACTGTTGACTTGCCCAGTGGTGGTGGATTTCTACCAACATAGGGAGGAGCAGTAATAGAGGAGAGCAATAAACAGATAGAACAGCTTACTCTGGACGTCACCAATGGGCCTCCCTTGCACCTGTGACCTTGTTAGGGCTTCCTGTGGACTCTCATGCTAGAACAATGCTCCACTGTCAGTTCACCCAAGGGAGGCAGCATGAAGTGGATGAAGGCCCCAGCTGGATGGCCTAATTGTGAAGGCTTGTTTTATTAAAAATGAGAGGATCCCGTCAGAATGCTCAAAAGCAGCTGCCTATTTTTAGACTAGAGACGGAGAAACCAGGTGCTTTCCATGGTCGTGGGAGTCCGAGGAGGGATGCTCTCTTTGGGAGACGTATGTTCATCAGCTTATGGCTGTTGTCCTTGACAACGCAGTTCCCGTGCTGCCGAGCCTTCAGGTGTGGTCAGGTGTGCTCGGCTAACTGTAGCCCTCACCTCTGCTTGTCTGGTCATTGGCAAAATATTACTTTAAATATTTCAGCCCCCCTTCCCCACAAGTCATTTGTAGTACTTTTATTTTTATGGCTTGGCATTTTCTGCCTTGGTTTTTTTATCCTTCCATTTTCAAATCACAGCATGAGCAGATTGGGAAGGAAATTACTACTGCCTGCTAGAGAGGGAAATCAAATTTCAGTGTGGAATTTAAACAATTATGCAAATATAATTTATCCAGCTATTGTCAGTTATATCTGTGGAGACTATTGACATCTATTGCACCACTTCCAGATTCTTGGGTTTCTTTGGAAGCATGTGGATAATTTTTTTTAGCCCTGTTTTAGGTATTTGCGTAAGGTCAAAAGACACGTGATGATAAACTCCACTTTTACGGTTGCAGAGATTAAACACCCATTGTTCAAAGTCTACAGAAAACCTGAGCATTTTATAATTAGCAGTTCTGGACTTTCAACAGATATGTGATATCTGCATACCTTAACCACCTTTCTTTGTACAGTAAGAAAACAAAGGTAGTTTTTAATGGATGCTCACATTTACTTTGTAAAATGCTGTAGGAACATTCCTGTCTAATCAGGAGCAGACAAAAGTGGGTATTGATGTGTCAGTATTTTTTTTAAGAACATTTAAAGGGCTTTAGTGTGCAAATGTTTGTAGTGTGAAAATGTTGCCCAAGTGCTGTTAGTTTTCATCATATTGTTTAATTTTTTAATATTTTCCAGCCTATTGTGTCATCTGTTTGTAGAGTTAGGTACACCATGCTACCTGCATTGGTACTTTGATGGAAGAATATAGGATGACTATCTTGTTTGGAACTAAACTTATGCAACCTGATCTTGGAAACTTCATATTACTACAACCACGGTGTGTTTAACCACAGGGCTACCTGGTGTTTATTGATGCTATGCTGTCGTCTTGAACACTAAAACATTTGCTAGTGATACACATTTATGATGCACTTGGAAAATTTTAAGGGCAGAAACCACTGGGGTGTTTTGTGCTTTTTTTTGTTTTGTTTTATGTGTTCCAGGGTAGAGGCAGTTCAATCTCATCATTTTCTTTGAGTCACTCAGATGCAGCATAAGCCCCATGATCTTGGAGGATCTGGCTTCTCTGACTGCTTGTTAACTTGTCTGGTACTGAGGGCCGATCATTAATGCGGACAAACTGTAGATCTCAAGACGACAGACTGCAGGTGCAGGGTAGCCGCTGGACAGGGCTTGTAGTGGCACGTGGTGAAGTCTATTTTGGAGAATATCTTCAGTATTATTTGTGATGAAAGTGGGGCACAGTGGGATAAGCCGGTGCCTCACAGCTCCTGGGCTGCTTCAGGGGTATGAGCCTCAAGTCCAGCTCAGGGTGTGTGGAGTTTGCACATTTGTCCCCATGGTTGTACCCCTTAAAAATGTGCACAGAATTTTCGGTCCTCCCTTGTCTTGGAAACCACTTGTTTGTGTTGAGAAAATGCATCAGTTGTATGGCAACCACTTTGTTGGTTGCAGTGTAGAGAACAGAGAAGGTTAAAAACTAGACTATAATTTCTATAGGAGTATAAATTAATATTGTCAGTTTAAATGCTATTATAAGTTATCAGGCAATTAAAATGTGTGGCAGCTCATGGCTTGTATTAGTTAATTTTAACAGATTATATTTGTGCATCAGTCATGCAGGAGGAGCTTTCATCCTGTAACCAAACTTGATGGCAGCACGTTACTGCTGCTAAATTCAAAGAGATCTTAAAATTCAGACTACAGTACATTAATGTTAGGTTCTTGTCATGTTTACAAGGTTGCATAGATCCGTGTGTTATTTGGTTATTTACCCAACAGCACCTATACCTGTAGTTATTTTTTTATTTATTTCTGTCTGCCTAGTTTTAAAATCAATGTACTTCTGTACTGTTACAATGGTATACTGATGAGACTTGAACTCTTCTATTTTAAGTCTCATTAATTTACAAGGCAGGGGCATCAAGTAAATGAGTTATAGAATAATATGACAGCAATAAAGCAGTTGGAGCTACATAAACCAAGAGGAAATTGCAAACTGAAATAAAGAGATCTCTAAATGGCCATTTTTGTGGTTGGTAAGCTGGTTATCCTGAATACCCAAGTAAGTGGAAGTAACAATGTCCTTCATCTGGGTCAGGGATGACAAGTCATTTGGCTTTGGGTTTTAACAACTTAGGCATGTGATAGTAAATATGTACAAAAAAAAAAACTTGTGTCTTAAAACTAAGAAAAGGAAATGATAACATAGTACAGTATTTCCAACAGGAGACTGAGTCAACAGTTATGTGTTGCAATGAGGGATGCTGTCACAAGCCACAGGAAACCCCAGGGTGTGGATGGGGAACCTTAACTTCATGAATTAATTAAATTAACTGAATTATTTCCATTGAAAGAGATACTGGTTTAAAAGTAAAAAAAGTGCCAATTCAGGGCATAGAGGATTGTGCAATGGACTACATGTTGCCAGTCTCTGCATATTTCTGTATCTGGAGGCCTTTAAGATAGTATTTAAAGGCTCAGCACCTCAGAAAGGCTACTATATTTGCACCACATCCTCTGGCCTAGTCATTTCCCAAGTGATGCAATTCTATACGCAGCTACTGAAGTACTGTGCTCAAGAACTTGGTGTGAGTATTAACGAGAAATGTATTTTTGTTTACTGACCCTGTATTTTTGTTTACATAACCCCTGAGGGTTATGGTGCGCCTGCCTAGTGAATAAATTTCAATGTAAAAAGATTTATTCAGACTAGACCATACCTTAACTGGCATATTTTGGAGGTAAGCAGGGTGTACTAGGTATTCCTGGGTGTCGAGAAGAGGGGGTTACTGACTGCTAGGTCTCTGTGGACTCCCACAGTTGCTGTATAATACCCTTTGGTTATCAAAAGCTTTGCATGAACAATGATTGTGGCTAAAATGGTGGTAGTTCAGCTCCCTTTTGAGCCTTTACAGTGGTCATGTTGTCTTATAAAGGAGACTGAGGTGATGAACTGCAGTGAGAAGAAACATCGCAGTACACCTTTGTTTTGGCCTTTTCAAACAAAATCCACGTTTCCCTCACAAGTGCAGTCACCTGTGGCTCTCTGTCCAGACCCAGCCTACCTGCTTTCTGGGTATCCAGTGACCACTGTCCCCGGACAGCGCTTGATGTCAGAGTGGGATCGCTTTGTGTGAGGACTGCTTCTTCTCAACATTCCTGGTCCACGTCTCTCCTCTGACCGCTTGCTGTGTACAGTGCACGTACTACGGTGAAATGTGTCCTTTAACTCCTCTCTGTTGCTGGAGACCCTGGCCTTACTGATGGTATCCATTTACGGTCTTTTTTTAGAAAGTGGTCTGACTTGTATCTCCTAATGATAACCAGGAAGTTGGTGTCAGCCAGTTCCTCCTGCAGCACAAATGTGAAGGTAAAGCCTAAACATTTTAACAACTGCTATATCCAAGTGTCACCTCTAAATGTGTGACAGGCGGAATAGATTTTTTTATGCATTAACAATGGAGTGGAGCAAGTATTTTCTTAAACACTCATGAGCCTCAGTCCATTGTGTCCATTTTCTGTGGAGGTCAACAGGAGACACTCCTTTGTGCCACACAGGCATTCAGCTGTTTACAGTGCACTTGATTTATTACCAGGCTTTCCATGAAGGAACCATGGATTTTCACATAGACAGAAACCGTGCCTCCGACACCAACGCAATGGGGCAGAGACCACAGGCCAGCAGGTGATACCCTGCTGCTGTGTGCACGGATATTCTGGGGGGGAGGCATGATTCACAATGTCAAACGTGCAGTTGCTTTACAGTCAGTGTGTAGAAGAAAGGGAGTTCATTTTGACCACTTAATAGTTACCTCTGTACCCTCGTGACTCAGCCTTTCTTCCTTGTTTCTTCCAGTGCGGAAATAGTATGACTTCTCCTCTCTCAGTTTCTCTGTTTTTTTCCTTTATGTCTCTCATGGGACCTTTGATCTGGGAATATCTAATCATTTACTCAGCAGGTTCCTCTCCTTTTTCTTTTTTTTTTCTTCTTCACTGCTTCATCTTCTTGGCTGGTGTTAGATGGACAGTTCTTCCCATTCCCATTTTGTCCTACCGAACAGAGTTTTCCTCCTGGGATTGTGAGAAGGCGTATGGCCTGCCACTGTTCCCAGCGTGCAGGCGCCAGAAGTTATAAAACGTTTCTGATTACCTGCCTAGTTTCTGATCATGTGCGCTTGGTGCATTTGTAGCTTGTGAGCAGCACAGGGTGGAAATAGGCACCTGTTCGGCATCCTTTCTGCACTCACCCACTCAGCAGCAGGAGAGGTAATGGCCTTCCTTCACTGCAGTGTGTGAATCGTATAAAATGAAAACAGGTCACCAGTACAAACTGAGCCTGAGCAGCATGAACTTACTGAAGTATCATCTTCATGTAGGATCCACTAGGACACCCAAACCAGCGTTTTAAGAAGCGCAGAGCCTGTACACAAAGCGCTCAGGTTAATCCACAGAATATAAGCAGTATGTGTACAGATTTAAACATTGAGCCTTCTGTGTTCATTTAAACTGTTTTTAAAACCACAAACAAATGACTTGTTAGAAGTAAAAAGGAAAAATTAAAAATGTAAAATGTAGGTTTAAAATCCCTTTGTGAGACTTGAAGGGGTTTTCAGGGAAAATTTGGCAAGGCTTCAAGGCTCAAACACGTAGAAGAGAGGATCTGGTAGGCTGAGGGGAGTGGGGACCCCATGATGCACTCATGATCAGGCCTCATGTGACCCCTGAACAACTGGGACACCAGTTCCACTGGTTCCTTCAGGGGGTGACTATGGGTCATCATGTCCCTGCTTGGAAGCAAAAACTCATGGTCCCATGACACCACTTTACTTTCCCTCCTCCGAAGTTCCAGTGGGAATCATGAGACTTGCTGAGCATGGGGATAGGGGTGGGTGTGGGGATGTGATGTAGTACCGAGTTGTGCAGGAGGAAATAAATTCGGTTCATTCATTCCCTGATTTAATTCTTCTGCTTTGGGTTTGTAAGGAATCCATCTGAAGAGCAGTTCAGCTGTTCATGTCATCCTTATTACTGTAGCATGAAGCAGGTTCTCCAGTGAGCTGATGGGCTTAGGTTGGAGAAGGTCCAGTGCAACTGTGTTCACAAGAAGGATAAAGACCCATATCATGCAGTCCAGGGTCAAGACCTGAAATTTAGCTAAGATATTCCGTCTTGTTTAGTCAGTTAAATGAGACTTACTCTAGATCCTTTTTCAGAATTACGGAGTTACACAAGGAGACCTGTGGCATTTTACACAACCTCTTTGTAGACAAGGTAATGAAGTAACTCTTTAGGATAAACACATTTAGATACCCATATAACATTTCCTCGAAAATACAACATTGTTTGCAAAAGCACAGATTAAATTCTTGTGAAACATCTGGAGTAAATAATTACTTTTTTTTGCGCAACAAATTTGCAGCAAAGGGGCAGTGTGTCACAAATATTTTGGTCAAATCACAGCTTTGTAGTTGTGGGTTTGAAACAAGCCCCAGCTCTGTGTACTCTGCTGTGTTTTTTCTGAGTTTAACTGGGTGCTTCCCACATTCTGAAAAGATGAAGTGGAAAGTCAAGTTGCCTGTAAGATTTAGGTGTGTGTGTGTGTGTGTGTGTGTGTGTGTGTGTGTGTGTGTGTTTAAATCCTATGGGACTTTCATATCCGCACAATAGATTTGCCAAATTATCACTAAAAATCCAGGAGGGGACAGACCAGGGTATAAGTAATATTTGTAAAACTAGCTTAGCTTCTTTGCTTTTCATAAATACAGCTAAGTGAGGCAACAAGGGAGGAAACTGCTTCTTGCACTGTAGCGTTAGCAATGCTTTCCAAAAATGTGATGGCCTCCACAAAGTATACTTGAATCCATACCAAAGTACTGTTTTCATAGGCTATAGCACGAGCTGATGTGAAAAAGGTGTTCATTTGGAAAAGTTGTTAAAAATAATGAAGGGCAAGAAAGCCCGCTAAACTTTCAGATTAAGGCTTGTATGGTTCCCATTTATATTCTTTGCTTACACATTGGGTAATGCTTGATGGGGGGGGTGTCCATACCCTCCCTTTGAGCATGTTTGCAAGTGTATTAGTTGCTGTCAGCAAATTATTACATTTTTTGTGCCTTGTTATTTGAATCTAATCCAATCTTGAAAATGTTTCATATAGCAGAAGTCTATATTCCATTATTTTAAAATTGCAGGGGAAAAAAAGGAATCCCAAAAATAACCTATCCCAAAATCCTCAACAAATTTCTCCAAAATGTCACTGAAATGCTCTTAAACAGCTATTTCACAGTCCACAAAGGTTTTCTAGACAAGCTTCTCCACTTCTGGGGAGTAGCAATAATGCAACAACATGAGCGAGAGACATGGTCCTATTGGGAGAATAGCTGAGATACAACTGCAGTGCACTTTTGATACCTTTCTGGGTTTTTTTTGACTATGCTCAGAAATTCCAGATCTCAAGTAACTGCTCTGGTGTAATTCTCACTTTTACTTACCCTTGGAAGAAGTGATGAACTTATGAACCAAATTAGAAAACCATTTAAAGCACTGAGGTTGGGAAATGTTACTTCATAGTACCAGATCCTCTGGAAACACTACTATTTGGACCAAAAACTAATGCCTTTGGAGCAATTTTTGAGGATAAAGTAAATTTGCCTTTCAATTTCAACCATTTTTTTGTTTAAATGACCAATTCAGAGCATTTTCATGATAGCTGTGTACATCTATAAAAGACTGGAAACCATGTTAGAATGTATTGTAGAACAAAGCTTTTCAAGTTCAGCAATAAAATGCATATCAAAATGTTTATACAAAGAGAAAAAAATTATATAAAATATTAATCTGTAACGATAGTAAGTTAAGGCAGCAAAGGACCATATACAAAAACCAACAGGTAAGAGTCGTACTTCCTCTGCTTTCATAAAGGGTGATGATGAAAAACCTGAAACCTTTAATGAAATGTTTTATTTTAAAACATTCCATTTACCTGGCAAATATAAAATGAAGTGGGTAGCTGGAGTTCGACCAGCAGCGAGAAGCCTACCTGCCTAGTCAACTGCTGTTAGCATGGATGAAGCAATGCCATTTAGTTTCTCTCAGCTGCAACACAAGTTTCCTGTATTTATATATTGACTTGCATAGCTGTTTTAGTTGATTAATCCCAAATAGTGTGATATTCCTTCTCTGTATGTCAAATTTGTCTCTACTCTCAATCTTTAAAAGGGAAAAATGGCCGAAGAAAAGGAGATGAATGCTACAGGGGTTATTCAAAAAGGCTTGTAATTTTCAAAAACACTCCCTTTTAATTCACGTTTCAGCCGGTGTCCAGGCATGTACAGACTGACATCTTTGTCTTTTCTTTGCATTCTTCTAAGAAATGGAACTTACAATGAAAATACACGTGTAAAATATACTATGCTGCGTTCCACCCCATTGCACTCATTCACAACTTACAATGGTGTCATCTCCTGTATGTTACTACCGGGTTGGAAAAGCCAGTGTATGATGTATTTATTGACTTAATTTAAGTCCCCCCCCCCCCCATCCAGTTTATTCATTAAAGGGTTGAAAATGGCAAGAATGCATTTTTCAGATGTATAGTCCAAAGGGTTTTAAACTGTAGTTGTAGTGATTTACAGAGTTTGTTGCAAACTTAAATTGAGGAAGTAAAGTTCCTAGTGAATCATCAGCTATCAGAGTTCATGAACTGCAAACAATTTTTCTTTAAGCAGACAGATGTAGTGATGCACCATGGTCATTTATGTTTTGTACAGAGGGTTGTTTTCGTATAGGATCTTAGCTTGAAGGACTTGGGTTCAAATCCCCCTCCTGCTGTAGTACCCCTGATGAGGGGAATATACTTACTCTGTGTTGGTAGCTGTATAAATGGTTGGGTAATTGTAACTATTAGTTAAGGGTCTGCTAAATAAATACCACAATTGTACAGCAGTCTTATGAGAAGGTTTCTTATTTTGTGCCATTAGAATGTTTTCTGTCTATATTTACGTTTATTGATCTAGCAGATGCATTTTTCCAAAGTAATTCCCATAAATACTATGCAGCATTTAGGTCACATCTTTTTTTTTTTTTTTAATCCAAGCTGACTCGCAATGCTAACTATGCTGCAATGTGCTACCTACAATAATTCACTCTTCTATACACGACAGCAAAGTAACACATTCACACAGTCACTGTGAGCCACTTAGAGTCCCCAGTCTACCTGATACACATGGATTGTGGGAGGAAACCCACATGAACATGGGGAGAACCTGCAAACTCCACATAGACCGAGCAGGGGCTGAGCTCATGTCTTTTCGCACCGTCCAGGTGCTGTAAAACAGCAGTGCTGTAAAACCGTTGCCTAGCTGTGTGAAGTTTGAGGTGGTCTCACAGTGTATGTGTTTGGGTTCGGGTTTAAATCCAGTTCAAGAGTGTGTGGATTTTCCTTGGTCGTCTTAAATTTGCTATCCAAGAGACTTTTGTACCCCCTTACTGTGAAAAATGTGAGCTGAATTCCTACCTGCACTGGGTATATTTGCCATGGGGATAGCTAAGCCAAGCCCTTTACCGTATTTGGATAATTCAACATGGTTCTCCTTCCCAGAAGGTGGCAATACATTAGTTTGGACAAGTCGTACAGTTGTCCTTTTGTTACACCCATTACTAAATGATGGGCTGGAAATAGAGATGGCCTCCCTGAGTTACTGTCCCGCTTAACCTGCTGCGGGCGCACCACTGGGCCTTGCCGACAGGCGTGTTTATTCTATGTTGCTGGGTAATTGGTGCAACAGCAAGGTGAACAGAAGGAGGACAGGGTCACACATCACAGGGAGAGGCCAAGTCAAAGTGCTCTGGGTCCATGTCAGTATGGCAGGCTTTTTAAAGTCTTGGTGAGAGCTGTCCCAGGAGAAGCATGTGGACATGGGGTCTCGGTGCAGCAAGGGCAAACAGGGCTCAAGGAATGTTATTTATTCCTACCCATTTTTATCCACTGAAGATGTATGGTACACACTGCATGTGGGAGCCAACATTAACAAGTCAGGGGTGTGTTTGTCTACACAGATTATAGCACAACCTTACACCACTTAATTCAGCAGGTTTCCACATCATTAGTAGCCTAAACAAAATGGTGTTTGTTTAGAGCTCTCACACACACATCCATACAGGTACATTTTTTAGTTTTGGCTGTGTAATTGCTTTGCAGATAAATTGATTTTTGAAATAACTTGCATAGCTAACAGTTTTTACACTTTTACGCAGATTGAAATTTTAATGAAACAGTTCTAGTTCAGTGCCGAAGTGACCCATGGGGCCAGAAAAGGGTTGGTTTTTGGTGGCAGTGATACTCCATAACTGATGTGCTGCTTTAATGGCATGGCTGTACATCAACTGCTCTAGTGCTGTTCCAAATTTGTAACCAACTTAATGTTAAATAAATTTAATTGTTTCTATAGCTGTGTGTGAAAGAAAATGCTAAATGTACATTGTTAGACATTTAATATGAATGTGAATATGCTTATTCAGAATAAATTTCCATGTTCCATATTTTTCTTGGTTGTCAATTTACATGATATTTAGATGTCATTTGTGGAGTAGCTGGACAGTCAGCAAATTAAATACATGGGCATGGTTAAAAGAATACCTTTATCATGCAATAATGCAGGAAGGACAGATAGGAAGTTCAAATAAGTGTGCTGAAATATCTACATTTGAGCTGAGAAACGGAGAGACATTTTGATGAATTGGTATTTTACTAAAGGTATTCCGCAGTACTGGATTAAAGGTGGGTGAGCATTTCTAAGCAGTTATCGCTCTAAATGCTGTATATTCATGAGACATGAATGAAACTGTGCTTTAAGTCATTAATTCAGTATATTGCATAAATTGTGCCTGAAAACTGCATATGGTACGAAATAGATTAGCAATATCTTTAGCAGTGGCAAGTAAACACAGAAAAAATTACCTTTTAAATGTAAGGGCTAAATGTAAAGACTGCTACTGTAATACAACACTGTAGGAGGGAGTGCCAATCGAGGTATTGCTGTATTCTCATCGCAAGATTTACTGCGAACAATAGAACCTGCTTTAGCTCTGAAGGGCTTTTTCCAGAACCGCATTTTACCATTGCATAGCCACACCATTTATAGTACTTAGGAGTCCCCTGTGAACCATAGTGCTGTACGCCCCACGTGCTGTACGCTGCAGGGTGTCTAATGTGTGTTACACAGGCTTTCAATTAGTGGTGCACATTTGTGATAAAGTTTCTGTACCATGGAACTATTTTATATGCACATTTCAAAGCAATTTTACTACAATTTTTTGTGCAAATGTGCTGTTGGTACACATTTTATAGTAAGAAATGCTGTGTATGAAATGTCTCGAAAGCTTAACATAATAAACAAGGGAGTGATGTTTTGATAGTGCATCAGTTGGCTGTAAAATTAATTGGCTGTGTTGGGAAAAGTAAGTGGCTGCAAAGGATTAATAAATGATCTCTCTGTATCACTGTAATGTTTTGCTGATTTCAAGTGCACACCTTGTAAATTTTTATGCTTTCAACTGGCCTCTTTGCCTGTACTCGCTTTGCTGCATTGTTTCTTGTTTTAAAATGAATATAAGGGGCCACTACTGCTTTAAATATAATACAATTCACTCATAATGGAGGCGAAAAATACCCTTGTTTTTCTTTGAACCTGCAAAACTCACCCTCCCTTATGATATCTTTGATAGGTTGCAGCAGGCAGCGTAGAAACTGGAGGCGTTGCTTTACAGCTGAAGGTCCCTGGTTTGAATCCCATCTCCTTTTGCAGAACCCATGAGCAAAGTGTTTATTTTGAACTTGTACAGTTAAAAATTGCCCGGTTGGAATGAATTCTAAATCATGGTAACTTGCCTTGCACACATACCTCAGCTGGTAAGTCATTTTGGAGAAAGGAACATGTCAGCTAAATGGATTAATACTTTTAATTTGACATTAACATGCATTTTCAGCGCAATAATAGCAAAATGGCATTCTGTAGCTTTGCATGTGAATTACTGTATTATCTTTGCATCCCCGTGTCAGGCTGTCAGAAAGGCATCCCATGGCAGCAAAGACTATTTGTCGAAGTGTGTTGGAGCCTCTCAAAGCTAACAGCACTGATCAAACATGTGCATTTGGTCTCACGGGAATGCTTTTAACCAGAGCAGAAAGCTCCTTGTGAAGGATATCCTTCCGTAAGTGTTGATGACATAGACTGCGAGGGTCTTACTGGATCTGACGAAATGGCTGGAAATGCACTGGGGGAGGGGCTGCGGGGGATAAGGGCTGTGAGGGGGGGGCAGAAGTGAGGACTGCAGAGGTGTTGGAAATTAAATAATGCATTTATGTGATCTTTGAATAGTGGGGCATTTATGAGAAATACATTTTTAAAATACTTTTTTTTCTTCATTAAATGACCATCTTTTTTTCCCACCATCTGGTCACATTTGTGTAAACCTACATGCTACATATGCAGCTGTACAAGTGCAGCCTAGAGCGAATAAAACGCGCGCGGAATGCCAGACAATGTCGTCACATGTAAGAATGTTAAGCCTTTGTGTTAAAACGCACTATGTGTCTGCTTATAATAAAAAAGAAAAAAGAGAAAAAACAGCAAAATATGTGATCAGTCAGCTGGAATGAACCGCATTATATGAGTGGGAGAAAAACATTTCTAAATTTCATAGAAGAATTCAATTATTTTCAGAAGGAAGGAGTACTAGCGCAAAGAATAAATAATCAAGAGAACATGGTTATAATAAATCCTGGCATTAATGTATTTATCCCTACATTAGCATCATCTCTTAGTTACAAAGAATGTCCTGTGACTAAATCTTGTGCATTCTTATTCCTTGGCCTGTGCCTGAAGGCCTGTGTAAGCTCTGTTCCAACTGTGAGACTGTGTGAATGACAGCAGGCCCATGGGAAAGAAAGCAAGCATGAATGCGTGTGATTCACCGCAGTGGAAGGTTCCTCACGGCGCTCTAGACTGCTGTGTGTGAGGTGCTCAGATGAGCACAGTCAGGAGCTAATGAGCACACACCCATGAGGACCAGGCTGGAAACCCCTGGAAGAGCTCTAGATACCAGCTTCTCAGGTTAATGTACAGCAGCCCAGAAGATGTCACAATGTAGGCTGCATAACGCTTCCTTCAGGGCAGTGCCAGTATGTTTCATCAATGGCATCAAATGCAAAATTTAAGGGTTTCCTCTATGTGTGCCTTCCTAACCCATATGCTTTTTGGGGCCTAGTTTGGATTTCTCATTATGGTTTAGTACAAATCCAAAAAGACGAAGGGTTCCTGGGATATGTCAATAAGGAGTCTCTGATGGGGTTAACATCTCCTGGTGTTTCAGCTGTGATATTTTAAGATTGCGATGATGCTTCTGATCCCGAAGATGGTGATGGAGATGATCATGGCAGTGATGATAATGATGAGGGCCCGCTTCACAGCCTCTCTCCTCTGTATACCTTCCTTCCCTGCCCTCCCCCATCCCACCTGCAGTGAATGAGTACCTCTTCATGGTCCAAGCCCGAGGGGTCCAGATCAGGGAGAATGTACGAAGCATTGGGGTGCAGGTGCTGGAGCAGGTGGTCCGAGGAGCTTACAGCAATGGCACAGGTAAGACTGGGAATACATGCTGTAATGTTCAGTAAGGCTTGTAAAATATATAAATATCATGTATAAAATATGAGACATACTGTGTACAAATAAATATGATTGATGCTTCTCCTGTGATTTTGGTTTTTGTTTTTTAGAATAGAATAGAATAAACCTTTATTATCCCACGAATGAGAAATTTAGGTGTTACAGAGCTCTTATCACAAGGGGAATATAGGAGAAGAACAAGTAGTTAGTAAGAAGGACAAGAACAATTAAGTTAGTAATCTATGTACACGAATAAAATAAAATAACCCTATATACATAAATAATTTATAAATAAATTAACCAATTTAGACTGCGTTGTGCAGTCTGACAGCTGCTGGTAAGAATGACCTGCGGTAGCGCTCCTTCCTACACTGTGGATGTAAGAGTCTGCTGCTGAATAAGCTACTCAGTGCTTGTACAGTCTCATGTAGGGGGTGGGAGGAGTTGTCCATGATGAGGAAACCACAAAATTTAAACCACAAAATGCCAGCCAGAATGCTAGATTGTTTTCCCTTGGACCAATGGTTCTTAAATATTTATATTTTATACCTATAATTATGCAGTTTATTTTTCTCCTAATTTTCCAGTTTGCCTATCTGCATTTTTTGTGGTAGCTGGTGTTTAATAATTACCAGAAGTTATTGAATTTTGTCTTTTATGTTTAAGGTTGTTGCAAAAAGTGCTATAAAAACAGTTTCTGTAGTCACTGCAAATCAGGAGTCCTCATGGTTGCATGTTTGCAGAAATCTGAAAACATCCTTATATTTTAAAGTATTGTTCTATGTTCAGATTACACCTATGACTTCAATCTCAGTGAACCGCACTTCCAAACAACGACATACCTCCCAGAAGGCTTCACATACCACCCCAACCAGAAATGCCCTGAGAAGCTTCCCTCCATGAGTGAGTATGCTGTCGACGTCTTGCCCATACAAGGATAAGCCTCCGTTTTGCTGCTTCAAACAGCGCAAAGAGTCTCTTCCTAGGGACTCCACAGCGGAGACTTTGTAGAGGGTCTGTTCTCTTTTGCTCAGCTTTGCAAAGTGCTACTTGAAGTTTTTGAACCTCACACTGTGTGCTGCAGGGACTGCCGCAATATGCTTTTCTGGAAAATGTGCTGTGTTTTGATAACCTTCATGAGAACTTCACAATGAGCAGAGTGAGTTACAGTATAAAGTTTTAGATGTGTAGCAAGAAGAAGACAGAGCAATGTTATTGATGCTCTGTACATCAGTGATGTGTTCGGGGACAGTAAGGAGGTAGAGCTGCCACCTTTGGGCTCAGAGTACCTAGGTTTGAATCCCAGGCTGACCTTAAAGCAAGTAAGCATATTTGGTTTAATAGGGGGTCCCCACCCTAGGGTTTCTACCTATGGCTTTGAAAAGTAAATAATTCCCAGCAGAAGAGTTTGGAGGTGGGAGGTAGAGAACAAAAAGTATAATTATATAGTGAAGAGCAGAAACTGTCATCTGACAACAGGAGCGATGACCCCATGTCTGTCATCACTCATCAGAACTGTTTGCATATGTGCGACCCCCTCCCCCACCACCACCTCAGTCATGCAGCACACGGCAGACATGAACTTCTCGTTCATTGTGTGGGCTTTAATGAACACCTATCTCGATAGACTCACACTCAGACATCTTTTCTGACCATCTACCTCTAAGGGCAAGAAAGTTTTTTTTTTTTTTTTTTTTTTTTTTTATTTTAATGGGCTTTATTTCAAATGGAAGCTAATAAATCTAGACATTACTTTGTTTTTTATTGCACTATAATAACCTGATAATAGCTTAGCTTGATACAGTGTACCGAATACAGTACAGCATATACTGTATTATTTGAAATGATCTTAAATCCAGAAGGCACCACCAAAATAGTCTAGATTTAGCCCTATGATTGCTAAAGGCTAATCCCCTCCTGCTGTACTACCCTTGAACAAGAAATTCATCCTGAATTTCTCCAGGAAAAAAATACCCAATACCCAACTGGATAAATAGGAAAATTATTGTAAGCTGCATAAAAAGACAATCATGTGCTTCTTGTGCTTCTCAGAGGGACCTGTGGATGTGAACATGAGTGAGGTGACCCTCTTGGAGGTGGAGAAGTCCCTTCTGGAGGCTGACACCAGCCTGAGCTGGGGGGGCCACTGGAAGCCTCAAGACTGCATGCCACGTTGGAAGGTACTGTGGACCGTGGTCTCTATCTGTGCTTGTGGTTCCTCAAAGGGATCAAAATTTTGACTGGTGAATAATGAATAGAAAAGAACCAGAACTTGAGGTGTCCAGGCCTTAATCTTCATTTCTCTGAAGCTCCATTCACAGTTTTTTTTTTATTTTTTTTTTTAATAAACCATCTTTGTAGCATCACCCTACTGTAAAGATGAAAGTAGTATTGAATGCTAGACACTGGAAGAGGTATTGAAATTGTGTTTTTCTACAATGCCTGTAAGCACATGGAATCAAGTGTGTAGTGAGTTATATTGGTTTTCCATTTCGTATCAGTGTTCATCTCACTGATATAGCAGCCCTACTGTCAGCTGCCATATGTCAGAACGGTTTGCATGCCACCCTCTGTTACAGCCACCATAGCTTTACCAGGACTTTATACTGTATGACGTGAACTAGAAGGAAATGTACTGTATCTCTCATAGGCTCATATCTCCTGCCAACAGCTGCCATATACATAGAACATGTGGTAATTCATTTTTATAATCTTCTTTCTCCTGTTATCACACATGAACTTTACACTTTGCAGAAGCTGGCATCACAGCAGAAATCTCAAATAAGGTGAAGATCTAATACAGATGTACATGTAGAATAATTGAGTTAAATGCTGTGACATTAAATCAGCCATCATAATGTCTACACACCGGAATGGGAAGGGCTGTTGGCCTGGGTGATCTTAGTGAGAGTGCCTTGCTCTGCTCGTACCAGGTTGTCTGGGGAGCAGAAAGCACTTCATTTGCAGCACTTTTTACTCATGACTGGACCTGCCCTGGCAACTGTACAGTTTACCAGCGGTAACACCAGCAGCTCTCTATATGGTGCTTTCTCACCTGAACCTCTTGAGAGAAAATGAATATGATTTGGAAAATCAACATTCTTTACTGCCACACATGGTGATAAATGTGCTGTCAACTGAAATACTGCCACTTACGCACTCAAGCAGTGTTTACAGTAGATTATCAGTTGGAGCTTAAACATTTCTTCTAACCTTCAGCTAAAATAGGTTACTATAACGTAAATAAATGAAGTAACATTATATTTTTCTTACCAGTCTGTAATAGTTCTGTATCTCGTGAACCCAATAGCTTGTTTATGCTATGATTTAATGTCCAAGCCTTTTGTTTCCTAGTTTTGTGTGCGCTCCTGACTCATCTGCTTCTTGGGGCCTACTTTGGATTGCTTATTATTCAGTATACCTGAAAAAGTACTGTGATCTCCTTATTGTTCTAAGAGGATAGTTTCTGTTTTGTATTTCCAAGTGTATAAAATACGTTATAGCAGGAGCATAATGGTAAAATAACTTAATCACAAACTGCAGCCCAAGTGATGGTTCTGGGTTTGTTTGCCTCTGATATAGATACTGTTGAACAGCTTGTACCGTATTCCTATCTGTTACCAGGTGGCCATCCTGATCCCCTTCCGGAACCGCCACGAGCACCTCCCCATCTTGCTGCGCCATCTAATCCCTGCTCTGCAGCACCAGCGGCTACAATTCGGCATCTACGTTATCGAGCAGGTGCATCATATTTCTCCGTCCAGATTTCCCAATCCCATCCTGAGAAGCACAGGGCATGAGGCAGGGTGAAAATCTGTGCACAGTTGCTCTCTCTCAATCACTGTCTCGCTCTCTTAAACCTACTTTTCCTGAATTACACTGATGAGCACAACCTATCCAGTCAGAGGTGAGGCTGGACAGGAGCATCCTGAACCTATGAGAACACAGTGTCATTGACTCATTGTGGTGCACACCCATCTAATCTAATTAGATCAACCTACCTATTTGGTCCCAGACCACAGCTTACTTGGACTGCACTTGAGTGTCAGGGTGAACAAAGGGTTAAAGGGTGTAACAGAAACTTTGTGTTTTTTTTTCTTTTTCTCCCAAGTTGATGTGGCAAGATAACACCCACACAGTGCTCAAAATTCCCAGCAACATGCTCATGATGATGAAATTCCTGAAATCAGCCTGCATTCTACGTTTTCACTTAAGCTCTAGTTGAATGGCAGTTTGACAGTTTGTTCCATGCAATTTGTAAGGACCTGTGACTAACTCCCCTGTGTGTGTGTGTGTGTGTGTGTGTGTGTGTGTGTGTGTGTGATCTGTAGGCAGGCAACGAGCCCTTCAATCGTGCTATGCTCTTCAACGTGGGCTTCCGGGAGGCCATGAAGGACATCAATTGGGACTGCATGGTCTTCCATGATGTAGACCACATACTGGAGAATGACCGCAACTACTACGGCTGTGGGAAGATGCCGCGTCACTTTGCCGTGAAACTCAACAAGTACTCGTACATGTGAGTGTGCGTGACCGGGTGTGACCCTCCTTGTGCAACACAGTTCCATTATGCTGTTTATGCCATTGCTATTCTATACCGTGACCTCTTCCCACAGAGCTCTGTGGCTGACTAAAAAAAAGTGTTTGTAAACTTAAAAACAGTTGCAGTAAGACCTCTTTATGCATTCTTGAGACATGAGCCTTAATGAGACAGTGATGCTAAAAGAGGTCAGTAATTCAGTATACTGTCTAAATGCCGGTTAAAAACTGCATGTGCCAACAAAATGCAAAACAGATTAGTTATACCTTCAATAATAATAATAAATAAATGATGCTAATGGGTAACAAATATAAAATTCCAAGAAAATGCAAGATATTTTTTGAAATTTTCAATTTTAAACATATGGTAAATTGATAACATAAAATAGCTATGGCAAAATGCTATGGGTGAAACATTAATCAAGGTAATACTGTATTATTACTGTACTGGGTGCACTACCACCATTGTTCCCATTAACAATAACATTTTATGTCTCAGACATATTATTCTACTGTTATTATAGTGATATATGGTAAGTGTGGTGCGAAAGTTTGCTTCCTTTCTGTGAATAACATGTAACTAGCAGTAATGCTGTTTGTTTGGACACCCTGTAGGCTGCCGTACAACGAGTTCTTTGGTGGGGTCAGCGGACTCACTGTGCAACAGTTCCGACGGATAAATGGCTTTCCTAATGCCTTTTGGGGCTGGGGTGGTGAGGACGATGACCTGTGGAACAGGTGAGAACCCCCAGAATTGGACCCCTGGCATCCATCCCCTTCAAAAAATGTAGCCGCTAGTCAAGCGCTCAGCATGCTGTGTGTCACTTTGGCAGTGTTTGTGAATCAGTTGGCTTGTGTTTTATGCCAATTTTTGCCTTTGTATAACTCTGACTGATCTGCACGTGGTTTGTTGAACCACTACTGTAACTGGGTGTGGCCTAATCTTGTGTGTGATGTCATTCCAACAGGGTGCATTTTGCTGGGTACAGAGTGAGCCGGCCGCCGGGGGACATTGGCCGCTACATGTCCATCCCTCACCATCACCGCGGGGAGGTGCAGTTCCTTGGCAGGTGAGTGTCCTTGAGGATGTGCAGTTCCAGAGGTCCTCGGTGAGTGTTCGCCCACCTTTTGTCTGACATCTAACCTTTTCTATTTCCTTGGCAACAGGTACACACTGCTTCGACGGTCCAAGGAAAGGCAGAAGGTGGATGGACTGAACAATCTGAATTACGCCCCCCGGATGACACGCAACCCCCTCTACACCAACATCACCGTCCAGCTGACCAGGGAGCTGGCGCCAGTAGCTAACTACTGACGCGACTGAAGGCAAGTGGCCAGAAGAGCTGAACCATCGACGATCGAAGATCCCTGAATCGTCATCTTCCAAAAGTTTCCTCACCTCTTTAAGGAAGCAGGTTATCTTTTCTTAAAGATGACAAATCGTGAATACATCAGCGAAAGCAAGGATTTCACATGATGCTTAATTTGCCGTGGACATTAGCTGTTAATTTTGTGGGGCGTCCCTCTGCTTTTGATCAGTATGTATAACTCATCGCTTCAGACTCCACAGATTGGTCCAGGCCTGGGATTCAACCGAGAGGCTTCACCTGGCACCTTCCACACATTTGCCTTGTGTCTCAGTCATGGCCTCCATGCAGCAGATAGTTCCTTTTTATTTGACATTATGCACAATCATAGTTGCGGCTGCTGGCCAGATGCCACTTTCTCTCACAGAACATTTCCTTTCTGATCAGTCTTTTAATATTCAGTGTGAAAGGGCCAAAAAAATAAGAGCCACAATTAACAATGCATGTGAATTATGCATGCAAAGAAGCAAAGAACAAGCAGTTCGCCAGATCTTGTGGACGTCCACCAAAACTCTCACAGACACACCTGGGCAGGACATCAGGAGGACCTTTGCACCCCTGTCCCCACCCAGCTGCCTCCCCTTGATTTCTACACCTGGTCGTTACAGCAACGCAGGGCCTGTCGTCTCACGTGCGAGGAGGACCTTTACGCAGGTGATACACCACTTTCGCAATGGATACCTCCAGAGACAAGCAAGCAACGTGAACATGACAGAATCTGCTGAAGGCTTCCTCTGTTCCAAGGCCGTGAATAGCCCCACTGTTGGGCATTCGGACCTAACGCAGACGCTCATTAAAATCCCTCTATTGAGATGGGGGCTGGTGACCCTGGAAGAATGTACTGAGAGGATATTGGAAACCCGAGCCCCATGGTGAAGTGATTACCGCACAAAATACAAGAACACCCCCACACACACCCTGTCCAGTTGGACTCATCCATGTGACCGACAGAATCATGGGCAGGGTGACACACCAGGTCTTCCTGCACCTGGGGGGCTCTCCATCCACCCAGTAGATTTCACCTGCGTGCACATAGAAACTTATGACCCATGGGGCTCCTCTGCACCTGACAGTATGTGAACAGAGACCAATGTGAGCGACAGCAGAATGTCTGTCCTGTATACTCGTTCTCCTAAAAATGTACCTGGTTAGATGGTGATCGCTACTCAGCTGCCGCATCTTCAACGTTTAAATTAGTGTCTAAATGTATTCCAGGCCATTTCGCTCCCTTTTTTCTCCCCTCTAGCTTTGAATAGCAAGCCAGCTTCAGGGAGACTGGGTCAATGCAACCCTGCAGAAATCGTGTTTTTCTGGGTCATTGCAAATGCAAGAGTGTAATTGTGAAAAGTTGGATGGACTTTACAGAGTTGCCTACCCCCACTATGTTTGCAGTGTTTCCTTCTTCACTTCTCCGTTCTGAATGGGATCATCTCGCGGTGACAAATGCTGAAAAAAGACTACGTTGCTAGCTGTTTGATACAGGCCCTGCCATGGTACTACAGAGCCGTGAGTCGCAGGTGGTTTTGTTTTATATTTTTAAACGTTTTGTAGCTGCAATATTGAGGATGAAAAATATATATAATTATTTATTTTTTGGTGAAGGATAGAGGCACCTTGTAACTGTGTACATTTTAAATATGAACTACTAATGGGGAGAATGTTCAGTACAAGCAGCACCAATACAGTCAAGGCAGTTTTAACTGTTTTCCTGTGTGAGTTTGCCTAACGCTCACCCTGTTTACATCCGAATTTGCATGCGCCCAGAGTAGATTGTCAGCATTAGTTGCGCAGTTGCTGCAGGGGTTCCATTCCAGCCGTAGCTACTGGACGGGGATCCCCAGCTCGCTCTCCTCAAGTACCCATCCCACTACGAGAGACAGACTATGTATTTCTAAATGTAAAGTTGATGTCATATCCTGATAAATTACATGTGTTCTACTAATAGGTGTATGATGCTGTAAGTATGTGTGTGCGTGCGTGCACGAGTTCTCTTTTTATTTTTTTTTCTTTCTTTCTTTGAATGCAGTACAATCGCAAACCCCACCTCATTCCTGGCTGATTTTTTTTTTTTTTTTTTTTGTCTGCTGACTGAGAAGCAAAAGACTTTAGTTACTCTCTTCACTTTCTTCACAGAAAAGAACAAAAGCCCATTACTTGAGGTTTTATGTGAGAGTAGACAGGATTTGTATTATTTACCCTTTTTCGTGGAGGCTGGCCTCCTATTTTTATTTATTTAATCTTTTTCTTTTTTTTTTTTTTTTTTTTGCGATGGTAAAAATTGAGTCAGAAGAGTGCAGCTAAAATACAATGGTTTTTTGTATTCGCACTGAGCTTTTAAACCTTGACTGAGGTGGAACCCCCTGATCAACTGAGAGCGACCGTGAGTCCCGGGGAAGAAAACAGCGTTTTACACAGCTGATCACGGAGAGGGCACTCGCTGTCTCTCTTAGGGTTTTAGGGGAAAAAAGTGGACCTGGGCTAAAGCAGGGGCTGCGGTGTGGCATTACGGACTGCCCCCCCCCGACTGCCCACCTTGGGTCAGTTTTAGCTTTTTAATTGTTCAATATTGACATTAGCATGATTGTTTGTTCCTTGTTAAAAATCGGTTTTGTTTCGTTGAGCTAATCCTAGGTTAGCGCTCAGAAGCATCACCTGAGCTCACGAAAATGCTGCCCGCAGGTCCCTGTGTGTCCAGGTTCCATTCTATAAGAGCCATGATCAAAATTTTCCTGAAGCAGCTAAAATGAAGGAGATGCCTCCTGAGAAGCTGACCGCCTTAAATCTATTATTTATTTGATCATTTTCACGCATTGTTTTTTGTATAGAAAGAAATCTATTTAAATTAAATGTTCATCTAAAAATGTCTACTCGTCGTTCATATTGTGTTGTGTGTTTAAATTGTCATCAGTACAAGAAATACAATCAAATCTGAGTTTGGAGTTGTTTTTGCTCTCTGGTTCGGTGCCATTAGGTTTACAGCTTCAGACAGAAAGACGCCATCGTACTGGTATTCTCTCTCAGGTGGCTCCATGTTGCTCCGGTTGCGTCGATCTGCACTGGCAGCCTTTTCTTGTTCGCATTTAGGTTTTACACGGACTCCCGTACTGATTTTTCCCCGCGGGTGTGAGAAACACTTCATACACCGAAAGGCCCTCTGCTCTCTGAGCAAGAGGAGTACGAAGTGCTTTGGGGCAAATTCAAATATAGTTGCAACCCCATGTTTACTTGGTACTACCCATTTTTTTTATTTTATTTTATTACTTTTTTAAAGTTTCACTGCCAAGCTATAAAGGCTCCACAGGGAACCCTCAGCTCAGAGGACCACCGGGGCCAAAAGGGGCCTTGAAGGCCATTGATGTCAACATAGTTTCTGTAGATGCACATCTCTGTGCCACTGCACAATGCCCTTATTGCTGTTGGGTGATGCAGATGCCCTGTACCTTGAAACGGCCACCACCACCGTCACTCATTCAGGGGAAATGATGAGCCACCATATGTCAACCTTTGGGGAAACTCTAGTCTTTTCTTCAGGTCACATTGCAGTGCTACAGTAAGAATTGAGTGTGTTTAATACAACAAAACAAAGCAACCAGCTTCAGATCTGAGCAGAACATGTGTTGTGCAGAGGTTTTACATTCCTTGCAATTGTAGGGTGGCTCAAACTGGCCTCCGCAAACTCAAGCCATTGCCCAGAAATATACATGAACTTAATGTCAGTGTTAATTTTTTGCTTATACCCACCCACATAATGTTAGTTTCTTAAAAATTAGTCTGTGATGTTTTTTTTTTAATCATTGTTATTACTGAAACGCACCAATAAAATGACAAAAAACATGGTTTTGTACACTGGTGTGTCCTTCTCTTTGGTGTGAGCGAACCTGCGATGTGTCATATCGTCTTCCTTGCTATGGCCTTGATCAGCTCTGATGGTTTGGCCATCACCACGAGCGGTTTTTACTTTTTCCCATGTGCCTCAGCGGGTTACTGTCAGCCTGTGGCCTGATGGCATAAGCATCCTCAAAGTTGCATCGTGGTGTGCGCTAACAGGTGGCGTAGTGGTCAGGGCTTTTATGCCCTTTACTGTTGCACTTACCATGCACTGAAACGGTAAAAAGGAACCCACTGTATAAATGCGTCAATAACGGAGCAGCTTGCAAAACAAACCTCATTCCATGTGTTCCTTTGGAGAGAAGTGACAGCTAAAAGCGTATTGAGATGAGTAGGGGGCGGGTACTGGTCTCCCCAAGCCGGTGGCGTTTGACAGCCTTGCTAAAATTTAGATTCTAGATAAAAAAAAAAAGAAAAAGATTCACAAAGAGCGTCGGCCCCTTGCTGTCGCACAGGCAGAGCTGAACAACAAGTCTCTGTTTGCATGGAGGAGGGCGGCTGCCCGATTTTCCACACAGATCCCATTTGGGTTTCCACGGATCCATTTCCCAATGGTGTCCGGTTTCATCTCAATAAACCGGTGAAGGTGGGGGGGACAAGAAGGACATGGATAAGACGATGGCCTTTCCTTTAGCGAGCCTGTACACACACACACACACACACACACACACACACACACTCATACATATCAGTCCGCATGTGCAGCCGCACTCATAAACATGGGACAACAATGGAGTCTTGCAGCGTCACATGCGTGTGTTGTCCACACATGCACACAGAGGAAGAGACACGCAGTACCTGCTTTATTCTTAGGGACATTGGACACTCGGTCTCGTGACCAAATCTGTGACCACGTTCCCTCTGATCGCATTAATGTCACATGATATGATTCAGTTGCAAACCGATGGCTCAGGGGTACAGTTACTATACCGTGGTGTGTTGCCTGCCAGTAGGCCTGAGTAAGCATTATTGGGAAATTAATGATAAATTTTAGCAAATGCGTGAAGAAGCAGCACGTCACCCTGCACGCAATGAGGTTGTAAAACAAGAACCTCTAGTTTCATTCGAACAGTGAGCTTTTCACACCAGCGAGGGCGTGGAGTCCACAAACTATTTCCAGCGTTTGAATTATTTTACTTGAGCAATTTGACAAAAGCAATGAAATTACGCATCTCGCTTGGCTTTGGACTGCAAATTAAACTTAGCATCCTTTTTAGATGGTGGAAGTCTGATTAAAATCGCTCTGTGGCAAGCAAATCACTTGGGAGATGCACAAAAGATGCATTTATTATCTACAGATGCAAAGTCCATTTTGCAAAACTAACTGGCTTTTTAAATGAAGATGTGTGGTTAGATGTTCCATCGCTTTTACTACTAATGTTGTTCTTTGGGTAGCTGCTTTGCACAGAAGTAAAATGTGTGTACATTATATATAATATATAATTATAATACATCTGCGTGTGTGTAATACTGAATCTTTTACTTTTTTTATTTCATTCTGCGTGAATTATGGTTATTAGGGTTGGTAGGAAACAGCAAGGTGGTTGTAATAAAACATTAACATTTGGTAAATTATCAAAAATTAATATTGCACTTTAATGAATGCATCACTTTATCACTGTTTGGAACACCATGCTTACTTTTGCAACAGAAAGATCAAATAAGTAAAACAGTAAAGACAAAAAATTCAGTTTGTCAGCTCCTAGCGATCCATCAGTTGTACGTCTGACCCCTTGCGGTCATGAGTGGAACTTCAACACTATGAATTTTTTTTTTTTTTAATCACACCTAAAATAGTGCTTTTCGTATTTAGTTAAGAAATCAACTATCATTTAAAGAAGTCGAGCGACTAAGAAAAAAAAACACTTTGAACAAACTTTTTTTAGCACTAAATGTATACAATAGTTTAGCACCTTTTGACATCGGCATACAGTATCTTGAACAGGAAAGACGAGAAATCGTACAAAAAAGTAGAACTGACCTGCCAGTAGGAACCCGTAGCAGCTTATTAGTCTCTGAAATCGTTTGTTTTGTTTTGTTATTTTACAAATACTTCTAACACACAACAATGCAGTCACTTTTCGGTCATATAAGTTAAAAAGTCAGTTAAAATCAATACAAAACACAGAAACAAACAAACAGAAAGAAATGCCCCATCAGAGTGACACTGCAGAAAAATGATGGTGTCTGTATGGCCGGAAGCGTTCCTGTATGTCTGTGGTTTCAGCTACTGGTCTCCTCGCTCGAGCGACTTGCTCCTGCAGTCTTTCAGGCCGTCTCTCAGGTCAGCCAGCTGGTGCTCGTGGCTCGACAGCGTCCCGTTCACGTGCGCCAGGTAGTTGTCAGAGTGTCTCTCCAGCTCCCCCCGAATCCTCTCCAGGTCCTCGGCCAGCTCCCCTAGGCTGCCACACTGGCCCTCCACCTGCGTCACCCGGCTGTCCACCTCCTTTACCTCCCTCTGGACGCCCAGCGCTGTGCTGCGGCAGCCCTGGAGCTCTCCAGCCAGCCTGCGGCCCAGACTCTGCAGCTCCCCCTTGAGTTGTATGAGGCGGCGCTCACTGGCACCCAGCTGCGATGCCTGCCTGCCCACTAGCTGCGTGATGCCCTGCACCTGACCGACCAGCCGGTCCTCCTGCTGCTGCCAGGTGGAGTTGGCATGCGCCACCTCGCGGGCAAAGAGGGTGACCGAGTCACGCAGGCCCTTCAGCGTGCGGTTCACCGAGTTGACGTTGATCTTCAGCAAGGTGATCTCACCCTGGACGAAACCGTCTGCTTCATCCTGCTCCAGCCGGGTCAGCAGGCCCTGAAGCGAACTGTTCAGCATGTCCAGCTGTTCCGAGTGGATGTCCAGCCTCCCCCACACCTTCTTTTCCAGCCCTTTACACTTCTCCACCTCAGCATGAAGTCGCCCCATGTCCTCACTGGGGCTTAGGGAGCAGGACGAGGTGCACAGGAGCTCCAGGTCCGTCAGCTGCTTCTGCACTCCGTCGAGGCCCGTCTCCACCCTCTTGCGCACCGATTCAATTTCCATTTCCAGTTCGGGGACTGCGTGGCCCTCCAGCAGAGCTGGCACTGTGGAGTTACTCAGCTCCTCCACAGCCACAAACAACTTTTCTTCCAGGGCTTTCAGCTTCTCGTCCAGCAGGACCTTGAAGCCGTCCAGGCCTCCTGGACCACCTGGCACTGCCCCATCAAAACCTGCCTTCTCGGTGGCATTTATTCTGGCCTCAATGTCTTCCAGCCGGCCATCCAGTATGGTCTCTGTGTGGATGGTCTGCTCGGTGAGGGTGGTTTGAAGCTGCCGCTGGGACTCAGTGAGGCTCTTGACGGATTCCTCCAGATGGAGCACCCTCTGTGTGAGGCTGGAGACCTCTCCGCAGCAGCTCTCGGTCAGTGTCAGACCCTGGATCTGAGTCTGCAGGTTTCCCAGCTCCTTTCTGATTCCCGTCTCCCTCCCGTCCAGGGACTGCTGCATCTGCTCTTGACCGCTCAGCTGCTCCTGGTGGCAACGCTGCTGCAGCTGCCCGATCTGCTCCTCACAATGCTTCTCTACACCCGTCAGTCGCTTCTCAAAGCCATCCAGGATCTCAGCTCGCGTGCCGGCCAGCCGGGTGTCCAGAAGCTCCTCCAGGAGCCTCTGCGAGCCACCACCCACCGACTGGCCGCCCACCACCTCCATCAGCTGCTTGAGTTGGCCGTCATGGCCCAGGACCATGCCTTGTATCTCATCCAGCATATCGCTCTTCACTCTGAGCTCATCCTTGACCTCCGTTACCCTCCCTACCAGGTCACCGAAGCCTGGGAAGCCCTCGCCACCTTCAAGGCCATCAGGCGTGCCATCAGGGATGACACCGAATCCCACAGTGGAGTCGGAGAGTCGCGGCGCTGTGTTCAGAAGCGTGCCCAGCATCTTGCTGGTGTCCTCGCGCAGGGACAGGCGCAGCCGCTCCTCCAAGCCAGACACAAGGCCATTGAGGGTGTCTAGGCCCTGGGAAAGACGCCGCAGGTCCTCCTCCATGAGGTCCAGGCGCTCACCGGTCACACCGGTCAGCTTGTGGGCTGGACACAGAGAACAAAATACATCACAACTAAGAAACGTTGACACAATTCAGCATTTATTTTCTTATTATCACTTTCTTTCTGTCATTAATTTAATTTACATTTTTTATTATATTCTCATCTTGGTACATAGTCTTTTCTATTTGACTTGTTTCCTAGCAACCGGGAAAAAATAAGCAATTGTTGAATTCATTATCTTGGCTGATTAGTCCTTATCCTTAATGAATTCCTTTATTCACCGAGTCTATTAGTTTCTCATCAGGACCTTCACCTCAGCCAGTGTTTTAGAAAATGGACGTGGAAACGGTTATTATCTTTGGAAAAACAGACAAACGGATGCTTATTACATTTGCCATGATCTGCTGATAAATGCACCCACCGTAGCCAGATTTCACATTTCCAGAGGGAAGGTGGCCGGTGGGGATGTTTTTGTGGTCATGTGGACCAGCAGGAAAGGGCTTCCCAGGCTCCACGTGGCCACTGGGCAGCAACGTCTTGTCAGGGTGCACTCTGGGGTGACCGTGGGGGTAGCCCTTGAATGGAGGCCGTGGTACAGAACCTTTGAAGGGGGGCATCAACATGTCAGGGAGGGAAGTGGGCCCCTCGAAGCATCCGTCTCCCGAATACCCAGGGCAGCAGCGCCACTCGAGCTCAGTGACCGTTTTGTAGCCCACTTTATACTTGGGCTTATAGAAGGTCCTGTACCTGCGTGACATCAGGGAGGAGATGGACAAAGATTGTCACAGAGAACACATCTGAACGCTTCCCGAACACAATCTGTGCTTGGATCTAACAGAACGGCTCTTTTGGTGTGGAGCCGCAACTTACAGCACAGCTGCTCCTTTTTACGTTTGGTTTCCAAAGTTTTGTTTCTTTCTACTTGTGTGCCCGTCTCACATTCAGCAGATTTTGTTCATATAGATTTCGTGTTTAATTTTACATAGCTGGGACTACGCTGAAGTGGAAAATGGAAAAGCTCTTCACTGATCATCAAAAAGAGCAAAATTTTGTTCCATAAGACACACAGGCATTTGCTCCTACCAGCCCTGTAACTTTCCCAAGTGAAACGTTTCCAACCCTGCAGCTGGAGCTATTTGTGCTCTTTTTTACTTCCATCATACATGTGATTGCTTAGTAACAACAGCCATTACACTGATTTACTCTGGTTGACCATGCTGGAGATACAAAATCACGTCAAAAGTCACGGGACTTGGGCCTAAAAGTTGTGCGGTGCAGTATGGAGGTTTGACCACAGGAGAGCAGTAAGAAGCTACGTGAGCTGCGTGTGCGTAAAGGAACTGTTAAGAGGGCCACTAGTGCTGCAGTGTTGCTCACATTTCAGTTTAATTCATTTCCCAGGGGCAACGTTCTCATTGTTTATATTGTTTACTGCCTTGTTTATTCCTTAATCTGATGAAATTTGGCTCCTGGGGAGCTTCTGGCGAACTATGTAAAACATATTGTCTGTCAGTTTCCATAACTTACATGACAGGGGGGCACTTCTGTCCCCATGAACACTTGTTATATTCTGCTTTGACGTATGTGGCCGTTCCATCCTGCACTGTGCAGGAGATGTTCTTCTGGACCACATAAGCGCAATAGTTTCTGTGGAAAGCAGAAAAAGAAAAGCACAGGTCACCAAAGTGCAGTAATATAAATATGAATAAATACCACGGTTTGTCGAATTGTGTCCAGTTGTGGACCTCAAACTGACTAGTGAAAAAGCCACATTTTTTTTAGCTACCACAACAGTTTTTTTGTCCCAGAACCATGCGGGAATTTTAGCAAAACGAACCCGATTCCTCAGTAAAAATCTGCAAAAAATGTGAGCGGTTAAATGGCATTTATAGGTCCACATAGATCCGGATAAAATTATTTTTACTAGAGTAGCTGAGTACTAAAAAAGTAAGGCATTGTCACATTAATGCCAGGTCACATTTCCCTATATAACATCATCTGCACCTTCAATAAAATGTGTTCTAGGAAACACTTGTGGCCATATCCTGTGGAGACTGATATTTATAACCAGGTGTAGACACAAAATCCAGGTTTAATCCAGTTTTGATGAGTTTTTGGCGCTCGTCTTCCAACGGGGACAAGAACGCATTTATTAGACCTCACTCTCGGGTCAAGGGGTTACCACGTTCAGCCATGCCCTCCGCGAACGACTTTCCTGCGGCCACCTCGTGCCGCAGCAGGTGGCAGAGCCTCGGCCACCATGCAGGTCCAAAACGGCTCTTTCTGCAAGTGGACAGGTGTGAAAACTATAGACTCCAGTGAACGATGGCTGTAGAATCCTGTCCCACTGGCATTAAGGCTCCTAAAGTGAAATTTGATCACATGTGGTGCATAAATTAAAATCAAAAGTCAAAATGCTGGGCAGTGACAGTCAGATATAAGTTGGACTTCATTTAAAAACCTGATGTTGGATGCCCAATGGAGCCTAGGAATGAGTTTATTTCCAAAACACTGGACATTGTGTTTGTATTTATAATTCAGAATTTATTTATTTATTTATTTATTTATTTATTTAAATACTGTTTTCATATCTAGGGGTCAAGATGTCGCTTTGAACTTAAATTTCATGTCAACACTGTGCAGGTGCTGTACTAAAACGGTTGAAATTACTTATTTTTTTTACACATTACTTCATCACCAGCATATTAGTGTATGCCACAAAAACTGTGCAGTTTGAAATAAGTGAATGAAAATAAACTTTACTTTGTCTCAGAAGCTGAGGGTTTGACAGGCTGGCTGTGGTGTTAATTTTGAAGCACTATTCGGTGTTCCGGCTCTTTCCGAAACCTGGCTGAATAAGATCAGGCAGCAGATGTGAGGAGGCAGCTTCTTCCTTGAGCATCTAATAGAGATGCGAGAGAGCGCGGCCGATTCTCTCCAAGAAAGCTTGTCAGAGGCATTCAGAGACATTTTATGGTCATAAATTCTCCAGGATGTGGCTTTGCGGGGTACAAGAGCGCAGCAGCTGCAGAGGTGCCGCGGGGATGCAGAGCAGGACCTACTAGGGTCCAGAGCTTTTCTGAGGCCTTTTGCCTGGAATAGAATCATAAGTCCTCCTGCATCCTTTCTAAGACAAACTTCACCCCCAAATTAGCCTTCAACAGGCCATTTAAATCCACAACAATTTGCATGCAGGACGTCTGCTAAACATAACCTGAGCATCCATTTGTTATCATAATCTTTGATGCGTTTGTAATTCCCCAGATCCACAATTGGCTTTAAACGTGGATGTTAGCGCAGCGGCTTCTCTTGTCGTAAACGCAAGATTTACTGCTGATGTGTAAAAAAACTTTTACAACCTGCTGCCGATTTAATTTGTGAACGCCGCGGTATTCAAAGTATGGGACTAACTCGCGCCGTGTCATCGTCATAGGAATGTCTCTGGGGTTGCAGTGGGTTCAGACGAAGGACAGAAGGAACGGCGGGAAGATTTCTTTTTCATGAGCACATCTGGGGAAATTGGTACGGTGGCAAAAACCCCCTAAAGCGAACCCCCCCAAGCCCAGTGCCACACATCTCTACCCTTCTTCTTGCCGCACAAATTTTTGTAGCAAATAAGTTGGGACTAAACACGGTTCTCAAAGGTTCAATAGCGATTTCCTTTGCCGAGCTGTGATCAAGCGACCTGCTAGTTCTCTGGTGCGACACCACCGAGCGCTGTGATGGGGAGTTAGAGGAAAAGGTGCCCCTTGAGGATGGAAGCAGCACCTGGCTTCACCCCCGGAGGTCCACACAAGTTTGTAAAAGGCACCCCGAGTTCTGCATCTTGCTTTCGCAGTGGTTCCAGGACTCGGTACCGCATCAGTCCACAAAAGCACCCGGCACTTCCCGCACACTTTGATCCGTGCAAAAATGTTTGCATTTTTCTTTTTTTCAAAGCGTATCATTTCTTTTGCACAGCGGGTGCCACACTGTAAATATTTCCAGGATAGCGTTACAGCCCCCAAATCCCCCACAAACGTCTCCCCTTGAGCGAGAGAGAATTCCCTTTAGGATCCCCATATGGTTCCCTTCGTCGCACATTACTGCAGTTTGTCCTCCCCCAACCCGTGCTCTCCCTCTCTCACTTTTTTCTACACATTTTTCTGCAGACTGTAAACCTAGACTCCCAGACAACGCATAAGCGCCACTGCTTCACCTGCAGACATGGGAAAGTGGCTATAATGTCACCTGCTAGATTTATTAGCGTGGGGGAGGCGAAGGATGGGGGGTGGGGGGAGTCAGCTGAGTGATTCCCTCTCTCTTTCTCTCCAGCGTTCTCTGCGGCATCCGTTAACCAAACCCTCCATTTTAAACGACTGCCAGATTTGAACGGCCCCAAAGCATCCAAATGACAGACGCTGCACCTGCAGCTGCTAATGCGATTTAAAAAAAAAAAAAAACATGGCCCCTCTCGCACTGTCTCTCACCTGCCCGTTACCATGGCGATGACTGTTTCTCACGCATGCATTTTAGAGCTCAGGTGAGGAAAATTTTGCCCTCAGAGAGGGAGTCACTCGCAGACTGATGCTTGACATGCAGGAGCCCTACAGGTGAGGTCGGGACTCACTTCCTGCACAATAACTGTCCCAAAGTCAAGGGGGGGCCTTATTAAACACTAGAAATTTAGCATTTTTAGCAGATTCTGAGCGTAATGGCTGCTTCAGATTCAAAGCATGCCCAGTTACCCCAGGCCTCACTATGAGGATGCGCTCTCGGCTTTTGCGCAGTAACTGGCCGCTCACGCTTGCCTTTCACAGGTACAGTAACTTAGCCAGCGCCTCTGGGCCTGACAACATGAAGCCTCCACAAATAGGGGTTACCAGTGTGCAACCACATCTTCAACAGACGGAGCTGTGGAGGTCTGAGGAATGAACCGGGGGCTGTGGAGTGCAGCCCAGAAACACCACCAGCAGGAAGACACTCCTCATAAATACACACTGCTGCTCCTTTGACCCACCTTCACCTTCTGGAGGAAAACTGCAGTCGCATCCTCTTTTGCCTCCACTGTGGCTGGAAGTTAAAGGGGTTTATTTTTAAAATGCATCATAGTAAAGCACAGTACACAACAAAGTCTTGCTCAGAGTCGAACGAGCAGGGTCCACGTGCCATGTGACATAATCATAATGTTCCACTTCTTCATTCAATTTAGTTCAGTTCAATTAAATTTATTTTTAAACAATTCCCTTCCAGACATAGTTGCTTCAAAGCACTAGGATAAAGGAAGGCACACAACAGGGCCAAAAGTATGTGGACCCTCCCTTCTACTGACTGAGCTGAGCTGTTTCAGCCTCACCCACGCAGCATACAAACACATTCTAGACAATTGTGTGCTTCCAGCTTTGTGGCTACAGTTTGGGGAAGAAGAAACTCCTTTCCTGCTCCAGCATGACTATGCCCCCCATGCACAAAGCAAGCTCCATAAACACATCGGTTTGCCCAGGTTGGTGTAGAAGAACTTGAGTGGCTGCACAGAACCCTGACCTCAACCCTACTGAACACCTTTGAGATGAACTGAACCACAAGCCTGGCCTTCTCGCACGACCTCACCGATGCTCTTATACCTCAATGGACACAAATTCCCCAGAATCTGGTGGAAAGCCTTCTCAGAAGAGCGGGGGCTGTTATAGCAGCAAAGGGGGGAAAAACTCCATATTAATTTCCATGGGTTTGGAATGGGAGGTTCAACAAACACACATGGGGGTGATGCTCAAGTGTCCACACACCTTTGGCCAAGCAGTGTATTTTCAGTGCAGGTTGCAATTTGAAAACTATTGGCTTGGTGTCAGGCTGCTTTTATCTTCCAGGCAAACAATAATTTGAAGCTATGTGGAAACAAGACAATGCTGTGGGGTTCGCTTCAGTTCCCACCTGCCACCGCCCTGTTGTGTGCACAGAGGTCCAAGAGGGGGCGCTCTGTTGTGAATTCCTGCCCCACTAGGCTTTTATCTTGCAGCTCGGGTGGCCTTTGTGATCTTTGTCTGGGACGTCACTCCCAATGAGGACGGAGTCACAATGAGCACTCGGCAGGATACGGCTCGGCCAAAGATGGGGAACGACCGCCGGATCACACGCTCCACTGCTAAGGAGTGGAAAACAAAAATACTTAGTGGGATGGGGTGGGACATGGGCAATAAGTGCAAGATTTGCAAGAAAAACACTGGTGATGAAAACACTGAAAAAGTGTGATTGTGTGCCCAAGAACTGTGATTTGTTCAGTCCTGAAGTTCCAGGGAAACAGCACACTCCCATTTGCACACACACACTTGGAGGACCCTGGGAAGGAGTGAAACAAGGTCATCATGAAGTTCATATGAACATCAAGAATGACCACAGCCTGACCAACTGCAGCCAACTGCAAGTAATCCGCGTTCCTTCGGTGTTTCATTTCAACTGCAACCAAGTGTTAATTTTTAAACTCTTCAGTCTGGCACCATGATGTGAGACAACTCTATTCTATTTTTGGGCTGCAGGTGACAAATTAACTGCGTGCGTGTCTTTGACTGGGTTGAGATAGCCTGTGACATCTTGTAAAGCCACACGCAGCAGAATGCAAGTGACGCTTTTGTCTCCCATCGTTTTTTCAGCACTGTGTAAACATCAGCCCAGCCAGTAGGGTGTGTAGTGGTCAGCGCTGCTGCCTCTGGTCTGAGAAGTTGATGGTTGAAACCCACCCTCTCTCTGGCACTCTTTAGCAAGTTACCCACCCAAAATTGGCACAGTTGGAATTACCAAACTGTATAAATGGTTTTCTGCAGAAAAGTGAATAAAAGTCTTTATTTTTTTTTTACTTCTGGCTAAATTGCGTGATGTTGCGTTTTGACGGTATGAGCTTCTCCACCCCAGGCACATGGTGGAGAGTGTTTGCCCAGAGGAGATGTCCCTGCAGGAAGGCATGCGGAATCCCTGCTCAGTTCACTGTGCCCCCTTTCGCCTTCACCTGCTGACTGCATGCTTGATCGCAATTTCTGGAGAACACCAGGTAGCCAGGGGAGATATTCGCAGCAGCAGAGCTCCACAAGGACACTCAGGAAAAAGGAAGAGGGACGGGAAATGGCCACATGCCGGGGACCTGGGGAAAAAAAACAGCCACCTCCTTCGCAAAATTTCTCTTTCGCTTTCTTTGGAACCCGAGTGCAGTCTCATAAAAAAATGGCAGGACAGCAAGTTTAGAACTCAGGAGCGCAGTCACCAGGGGGTTCATTTTAGTCAACACCGCGGTCCTGACAGCAGCTCCACTATGTGAGCAACGATGAGCGTAAGCCAGCTGTTAATAATAACGCTGAGCTCGGTGACCTCGGGTCGCCCTTGTTTATTCTGCACGATAGCTTTGCCCAGGAATTGCCATCTTATACGGCGCAGGTGATCTGCCACATTGTGACCTTTCTCATATTTTGGACACCGTTTCTTAGAGGTAGCAATGTTCACCCTGGAATTTACAATCTCACTCCTCAGGGTCCCCGATTCTCCACAGTCCTGAACTGCACCTTGGGGGGCCCTTATTGCCACAACTTGGTCTCACCTCACCCACCATCTCTTCACGTACAAAAAACATCAAACCAAAACTCCCAAGAGGACGATTAAACTGTGGAAGGAGCTGTCATGCACTTGCACATTCACTCAGGCGTCAAGTTGGACCCAGCGCTTTCCTGTGTGCCACCTTTGCAAGTGCAGCCCTAGCATTCCCGCACGAGGTTCTGACTGTGAAACATGATGCAAACCATTCGAGCTTTTGCCAAAAAAATCACACACATAACTGAGGCTTAACTGCACCTAAGCATGAAACCTTAGCATTTCATTCCCTTAGTTTAAGCTGCATTTTTTTCATATTTGCAGAATTTTCGCAGAGAGGCAGGATTTTCGTGATGAGCAAGCAACTGCTCAGATTACAGTATGATGAGAGCACAGAGGATCTCCTTAGAGCATCAGCGCAGATCTGCGGGGCATTGAGCTACTCACTTGTGTCTGCTCATGGGCTTCCCGGGACTGTAGTGGGGACCGGCGCCAGGCTTGTACAGGTTGTATCGGTATGGGCTGCCATAGAAAGTTCCCTTGGCATCGGCTACAGACAAGAGCAATCCAGTGATGATGGTCCAAAGAGCCACATCGGAGAGGAATGACTTCATCTTCATTTGCCGATCACCAATCCAAGCTGCAGCTTGCAGCCACACAAGTTCAGCTGCACGTGAAGCTCCTGGATGACACTTTCTCCTCTATCTTCGTACCAGTTGCTTCCTTGTCCAATGTTCCCAGTGCGTCCGAAGTTGACTTTGGCACAGCTGGAGTCAAAGCAACTTTGGCATCTACAGCAGGGCTCCCTGCCCTTTCCTCCTCAAGCTTCTCTCGAGCTTCAGAAGTGTAGGAGAAAGGAGTGCATGAGAGAGAGTAGGAGGGACCGTGATAGGAGCGTGAGTAGAGATGAGTGGATGAAGAGCACAGATGTGAAGGGTGAAGCAATCGCCAGTTGGACCGGGAAGAACGGCTGAGTGAAAGAGAGAGAGAGAGAGAGAAAGAGAGAGAGCACAGTGCCTTGGCAGTCACTGGTGCACTTTCTAATGCCGCTCCTGGACACGAGACCTGCTGACTGGGCTTTCATAGCCAACTGTGTTCTCCTCCCAGAATGGCAGCCCACTAGTGCCTCTTCAAAGGGGCCAGGCAGCCGGGGGCTGGATTTGCATACCCCTCCCAAAACCACCTCCTTGAAATGCTACCCAGAGAGGAGTACCAGGAAGGTGGGGGGGGTCAACCAGCGCTCTCTCCAGAACTGATCTGGAGAGAAGGGGAACAGGCACAGGCCGGCAGCCATCCCTACACACACACACACACACACACACACACACACACACACACACACACACTTTAGGGTCTTTCCCTCCCTCACTACCCCCCAGTTCTGTCAGGCAGAAGAACATCACAGAAAAGCTGATGGAAAATAGTTTCCGTGTGTGGCGCTTCTACAGATTCCGCTAATATGTATCAGCCATTCACCTACTGAGTTGGGCACAGAGCCTTTTCTCCACACGGTCCTTCTGATTGGGTGCAAATTGGATGTAACTGCACTGGGGTTCATTTTTCCTAAGCAGGGTCATCCCTAAATGTTTGCCCCTTGTGTGAAAACTGAATTGCTTTGCGTGCCCACAATTGCAGCTCAGCAGCACAGAAAGACGCATGTGCAAATCTTCTCAGCCCAAGAACCAAGATGTTCAGCCTCGGTTGTGTTCTTCAGTAGTCCTTGCCTACCATTATGAAGGTGTGTGTCTGCGCCTCCCTCCTACATGTTTTTCAAGCTACAGATGGAGGTGTAATTTTATAGATTTCAAATAAAAATATAAAACCGTTACACGATGAAGGCAAGGACACCACCTTCAAAAAGGGCCAATCAGAGCAGAAAAAGAGCCAAATGCGTACAGTTTGGATATTCACTTATTTTTTGCCGTATCTGAGAGAAAGGGAGGAGGTTAAATTTGTATATATGCAAAATGAGAACAGGCCGACACCGCTTTTCTGGTGGAGAAGTTGTTTGTCAGTAAAAGTTATATCTAACTGCAGCATAGTTTTAGATGCCACCACAACATCTCCAGATCTTGGGGCTCTGCTGAACCCCGGTCTCTGAGCAGGTGAATGTGCCAGCACAACAGCCATCTTCTCTGTTACCTTGGGTGAATGTATGGAAGCGATTTTGTATAAGAGATAAGCCTGCTTAACCTAAAGTGGTCACAGATGTTTCGTAGTCCGGCGTGCAAGGAATTCGGCATCAATATTTAATCTGCTACAAGGAAAAAGGACAGAAAAGTGGAAAGAACAAACTTCATATTTTGTTGTGGACTTTTAATCTGGAGTGTCGCGGGACCAGGACTTGCTATATTTCTGCTTTATATATGCAAAATAAAGGTACAAACAACTCAAAGTAAAATAGTGTGAATCATAGCCAAGGGAAAAGAAAAATGTGTCCAGTGAAGTTGTTTGCATTTGGTGTTTCTTTTTTTTTTTTTTTTTTTTTTTAAATTAACCCCCACCCACCACCCCCCGTGTAGTAAAAGTAATTTGGTCAGCTGGATAAAATACGACGCACAATATGTATACATGTTGAAAGAACGTTTATGACACAAATACATCAGGTTTTGTTTTTTGAGTTTTACAGGCTTGTTTTGTTAGCAAAAGTTGCCATTAAGTCAGTTTAAAATGTGTATGCAAGTTGGAAGCTGCAGCTCTAATGTTGCTTAAATGCAGTTTGTGTAAAAATACATATGAAACATTAAAAGAAAATTAAAATCAACAAATGTGAAATGTGAGTGTAAACCTTAGCTGACCCACAGGATATCGCAGCCGGCATCTTTTTGTATCATCATTAAGTATACAGATGTCATGCATCATTTATGAAACATCTGTAATAAAACCCAGGCTGATCTCCTGTTCCCTTGTCAGCTACAAAATCAACAGCTGGGTACAATTTTTAGCACGCGGAGCCAAAGTCTCTTTCAGCAACATCCTGTGGGCACAATCGAACACCAACCCTTTCTTTACTTTGCGGGTCTTTCATGGTGGGAAGTGATTGAAAATTTGATCAAGGAAGCAAAAGTAAAAAACATAAACCCCTCGCTGCCTGTCATTAGCTGCTTGCCCAAGCTGAGGCTGCGGTGAGCAGCTGAAGCACAGGATGTAAGGCTAAGCAGACACACACACACACAATGAAGAAAATTAGATTCTCAACCCACCTGAAAACTAAGTATTTGGACTGTGGGAGGAAACCTTTGCAGATACAAGGAGAACACGCAAACGCCACACAGCTGGATTTAAACCCACGGCCCGAAAATACAGCAAGGGAGTGATGATACCCACAGGGTGACTGCGCTGCTGTAAAATAATAAAAATAACAAACTTGAGAAAAGCATGACCAGATGCTGAGAATGACTTGCATCTCAGTGGAAGCAAGATGTCATCACAAATGTGCGTGAAATCACATCTAAGTAGTAAAATACATCTGTGCATCTCCAGTGTTTGGAAGAAAAGTCCGACGAAGGGCAACGCACTGCCCCATCCGAATTTACTGTAAGGACCCACACCCACAATTATTAGATACAAATATGAGATTCCATCCTTATCAGCATCACCTCAACTTTTCCACATCAAACCCAGGCCATTATTCTTCAGCCCCAGCTGTAAAAAGCGGCTTGCATTTAACAACCGCACATTAACAGCAATTAAAGTTGCCTTAAATTTTCACGTTCATTACAGCCCAATGGGGTACAAAAATGTGTAAAATGTGAAGTAAATCTGTACAAATGAATGTGCCTCATCTTTGTAGATTAATATTTATTGAACTGCAGAATTATTTACCGAAACATTGTTCCCACTGCAACAGAAAGTTATTGAATCTCTGTGGTAATTTTATTTGCCAGCGATTAAAATCTTTTTCAGAAAACTGAGCCACATTCTGTGCAATTGTTAATGTTGCCTGCATATCATCCTGTGGCCATTCTTACGCACTTAAGAAAATGTGCAAAATATTGTATTTGTATAAAATATTATATTCATATCTAATATTAATTTTGTATGTGCATAATGCAATGGATATTAATAATTTTATGTTTTACCTACATTTTACATCCCTGTAGTCACTGTTTCCCTTTTGGGTACAGCAGGCCTTTTATTTTAATTGAGATGACTCTTGATTATATCATATAGCAGGTGACTTTTCCTCATCCATTTCCACTAAAAAGAGGAGGTTTAGCGAAAGGCTGTAGTACCAGCAGCTCCAGGGCACATACAGGCTCCCTGTCTTCTGCAAAAGCCTGTCAAGTTCTCTGGACTACAGTTCAGACAACACTGAGACATGGAGAAGATGGAAGAACATGGAGGACATGGAATCTCTCTCACATCTTGGATCATGACTGACTCCAGTCACATGAAAACAATGGTGATCCTTCTCAAACATGGCCTGTCTGCACTGATGTCCCACCTACTATCCACCTGTCTGAAAAGCCAGGACTGGATGTCCCCCATCTCAGTCTGCAAACTGTCACGTTTACCTGTCAAAGGGACGTCAGCCATGTGAGACGGCATGAAGGGGGAGTCTCAGTGAGGGCAGGAGAGTGGGGAGAGAAGTCAACAAGCATGTAAGGAATGTCATTCTGCTTCCACATTTCCTCCTGCTTGGGGTTCCTATCTTAGTTTCGTTAGGTTCTAGCTCAAGTGCTGTTTGTACGAAAGACCACATGAAAGACCTTCTCAGAATGTCTATCTCCTGAAACATCCACAGTGAGGTAGCTGCCTGATGCCTGAGAGTGGTGACAGAGCTGGGGAAAGGAGCCAAATGCAATACTCAAGTGAAAGTATTCTCTCGCTCCCAAGTTACTTGAGCCCTCCATCAAACAACTCTAGCAAACAAAGTTTTGGGTCAAAAACCACTCAAAGCAAAGCGATGCAGCACCCTACTAAACCCAGGGAGACGGACTTTCTGACTGTCTGAGGACACTTGGGCTCCACTCGGTTTCCACTGGCATGTGCTGGCAAGTGAACTTTGAGAACCCATGGATGGAAAGACTGGTCCAACCAAATCCAGAAAGGTTAAATCTGTTTTCAGACAACTAACACATTTGGTCGGAACGTTTATTGCATTTGCTCACCACACCTGTTCCAGCTGACGGCATGTGGGCCCAGGTCCTGGTCTCTGAAAGCTGATTGTGAACATTTCTAAGGAGGTTCTGTTATTCTCCGCTGGCTGCAGTCACACCGACGGAGGTGACATCAGCCCTTGGGGACAGGTGGATCATTGTGGACCCTCAAACCGACCCTGAGGGCAAAACATGGCTCACGCAAAACTTTAGAACCATTCATTCGCTCAGCTCCTTTTTAGCAAATTGCAGCAGCGGCTCATCTGAATAAAGTGAGAAGCGAGGAGGAAAATCTGACACGGACGTGCGCTGATCCCGCACACCCGCAAACCTGACCTGATCAAAATGTCAAATGCAGAAGGACAATAGCAAAAGGGTATCTCGGCGACTGGGAAAAGAAAGCCTGCAATCATTCAAGAAGGAAATGTGCACCTCCTGATGAAAAAATGAAGATGGACTGCTTGTCATTTTGCAAACGTGGACAACGGAGGGGCAAATTCCAAGCGCTCCTTCCTTTGCGGCCGACCTTCACACAAATGAGAGCTTTGTGGCTGTGTGGCATCTCTGCGGGGTCGTGCCGTATGAGGTTACGCTAGATTTGTAACCCACTCTGGCCAGATTCATATCGCTCCTCTACAGTGGTTTTATTGCTTTACACCAACTGATCATCTGGTTTTAATTATGACAACCCCCCCCCCCGGCAACACTCCCGTCATTACGCCCCCAAATCCCAGACCTCATCACTGCAAACCAACAAGCCCAAACACAATGTCCTTCTTTATTTAACACAAGTGCTTAACTCACCATTTACCCAATTTCAGAAATTCTGTTGGTCTAACAGGCGGCTGCAAGCCATCAAACCCGGTCTTTATTTGCCCTAAATTCGATTCTCTGGCCCCCTTAATGTTGTGCACTTGTGTGTGTGTGTGTGTGTGTGTGTGTGTGTGTGTGTGTGTGTGCGTGTGCGCGGTATACATCTTTCCAGTGCTCTTCACTTTTGCAATAGGGTCACTCTGTTTCTTATCCTTGTGTGTGTGTGTGTGTGTGTGTGTGTGTACATGTACACATGTGCGTGTGTGAGTGAGAGGGGGCATGCAAAACGTACAACTTTGCATTGCAGTTTGGCTTTTCTACTAAGTTTCTCTCTCTTTTTGTTGTGTGTGTGTTTGCTTGTGTGAGGGAGGAAGTGCCTGGTTGTGTTTTTGTGTGCAGTCCTTATTTGTCCAGTCAGTCAGGCCCATGGTTTCAAAGATGGAGGGGTTACAGGTAGAAAAACATCAGGTGAATATGAAATACAGTAAGAGATTTGTTTCCAGAGGCCAGTTTCAGTCAAACATGTTTGCCTGCGAGAACAGCGATGCTTCATCACTGACGCAGCTCGAACTCCTAAACGCCACGCTGGAGCTTCTACTTTTTTCCATATTTTGTGCGAAAAGTATTAACACAACGTATGGAAAACACTCATGGTCCCCACCCAGCGACGGACGTTTTTCTCCCCTTTGCTGTTTTCCACAGAGTTGCGTTCAGCTGTGGAATAAATGGATAAAAAACCATGATGTGGCTTCATTTAGCCTGCAGAAAACAGAGCTCCATTGATCCCTGTCAGTCCGCTGCAGAAAATAAGCCACAGCTTAAGTACAACTGCATGCTAATTGTTCATACAAAAAAATTAATCGACTTCAGAGGGAAAGGATGTGTAGCTAATAGTAGCTAAGTGCTGGAAAAAACAACAGAACAGAGGATGTCATTGAAGATTTTTTTGCCATTCTGGCTTTATAATTTCCTAATTGTGCCAGTGGGGCTTTATCTCCATCTTCATATTTTTATTCTTATACTCTTCTTCAGCCTTTACAGATGGTCCCTGTCTTATGATGGAGTTACGTTCTGATAAATCAATCATGGATGGGATTTAGTTCCTACCCGGACTTCCTGTCAGTGCTCAGTTTCCGCTGCTTCTTGTGAACTCTCCTACAACCACTGTCTTGCTAAGCCCTTGTATTTTGTTTATTTTGAATTAAAACAATTGTGTTCTGTTTTTTTGCTTACTGCCATTCACTAATGTTTAGTGCTAGCTCATGGATAAAGGTTAGAAGCAACACTCAGTAAAGAGTTTAACGGAACTTAAACTTATTACCATGGTGTCTTGTGATTGCTTCCACCAACCCACCCCATAATACCTACCGACCATCATAGCCTAGCCTAGTCTACCTTAAAAGTCATTATGGGCTTTCCGCTTTCATGCTGCTTTCAGAAGACACAGACACAGATAGGCATTTCGTAGACATGATGGATGCACACAACACAGCATAGATACTGGGGGGGTATCCAAAAAAAAAAAATGCTGGCAACACAGAACACGGTAGAGTATTGGTTGTGTACACTAGCGACCGCATGGCAGACCGGGAGATGCAGATACCCAACATCATGAGAGAGTATCGCACTGCATATTGCTTGCCCGGGAAATAAATCAAAATTCTAAATCTGAAGTACGGTTTCTACTGAATACTTATCACTATTGCACCAGCATAAACTGGACATTGTAAGTCAGGGACCATCTGCATATTTACTCTGATTTGTTCCTTTTCATTTTTCACCACAATGTACAGGAATTATGTAATGATATGAATGATCACTTTGTTCTGAAGTGTGAACCTTTTGCAGTTTTTCATTATTAATCTCATAATAATCACCAAGCTCTTGTGTTCAGTAATCCAGCACTGTGAACAATTATATGTTTCAAATAATTATATATGCTGCAAATAAGTACATTTACTTTTTATAACTTGTAGATTTTCACTGTTCTGAGCAAGCAGGCGATGTCTTAGCCCTCAAATGGAAATACAAGACCCATGCAGCAGTTATAGGGGTCGTTTAATCCAGGGAATCTGATTTATGAGCAGATGGAGCTACAGGCAAAATGAACTGAACATAGAAATAAATATTTTATATTTATTGACTTTGTGCCGAAGCTATACTGAGATGTTAGTTGATTTACTTAATATATTTTCAGCATTTTAAGCCATATGGATCAAACTTAGATGTTCAGAAACAATCGTAGACTGTTTTGCTTAGTTTTTAATAAAAGTAATTTCCCTGTGGGATAAATAAAGAAATTGTAGTTCAGCAAACTCTAAGGCAGAAATACAGCAGGCCAGTTTACAGAAACATTATTAGGGTGGAAACCAGACGTTCCCCAGTCCAGCCTTGCTTTACCTCTGGCCCTCTGCTGTGTTCTCCTATCTGAAGGCAAAACTAATGTGCTGTGAGTTTACGTGCCACCTTTGCCAGATACAAATGTAAACTTTGACCCCGCTGGCAAATCAAATGTACGTTCAGCTGGTACCTTTCATTAATTCATGTGGCGCTTTGGATTTAAAATGCCCTTTTGAACTGTGCGGACATTTTAGAAAGCAAGGTGACTGTAAGCCATCTTTACTGTTTCACCCAAAGAAAGGGATTCCCCTGTGTGCAGGGTCCAAACGACACAGCAAGAGCCGGACAGCGAAGCGGTTGGGCTTTTGTCTTGAATTTTAGCAAAGTCCTCCAGGCAGACTGCAATGTAGACATCGCCCACTTCATTTCTTGAAAGGTGCGTGTGGATTATTAACCGGGAGTTGTTAGCAATTCTGTCCTCTGTTCTCCAGCCTGAAATCCTTGCACAATTTTAGCAGTTTTTTTTTTCCTCCTGGTTGTTATATTTACTGGTTTCCCTGACACTTTTCTCTAGACTGATGTACAGATATACACAGCTGTGTAATATTTACTGGAACAATTCAGAGTATTTACCTTGCTCAAGGGCACTACATCAGGAGATGGCCCTCGAACCTGGAGGGGAAGGCGCTTGTCAGCGGTTACCTCCGCAGATATTGCCAATGTAACACTTGCGGACCTTGGACAGATCCTCGCTGCGGCTTGGAGGTGTTTAATGTTTAAACAGAGAGTGGAGAACTGGAGTGAGATGGATTTCTGCCAGGGAAACTACCCTGAACACCAGTGACTGCTTCGTACTATGGAATCCCACAAACATGTCTCTCCGAGAGGCTTCCCAGCCTTCCATTTGCTTGCAGAGGACTTGGAGATTGCCATGAGCTGAGCAGAGGGCCAGTGTTTCTTCTGTATCCATTGTTCAGCCACTGACTGCCCCCCACCGCTCACACTCCAGAATGCCGAAAGGGGCAGGGAGCCTCGCTATTTCAATGCCAATTAAAGGGAATACGGTCCCCCACTCCACAGCCCACGCCCCTTCAATGGGTTCATGCAAGAGTCTCACTAAGTAGGGACAGAGGTCGGGCGCCATGAATATTCACTCCTGACCGGGAGCACAGAGGCAGGAACGAAAAGGAAGTCAATCCATTCCAAGCAGAAATAAACCTATGAATCTTCCTTCTGTGCACCTCGATGGTGTTTGGTTGCACTCCTGAACAGCTCGTACCCAATGGAAAAACCAGGGATTTCCACGCGGCACAGATTTCTGAGAGTCACGCATGGTTCCACGATTATGGGCACGTTCACCACAACCAAAGGCTCCGTTCTTACACAGTTGAGCGCTTTTCCTCAGTCAAGTTCAGGTGATAATCGAAAGAGGGTTTGAGATGTTGAGAACAAAGCGTGTACTCATGTAGTCACAACATGCAATGATTTGTCAAGAAGACCATAATTTGACATCAGATGAGGCCTCGTAATTATCAGTAAGACTTTGGTTGCATTCAGCACTGGACAGTTTTTTTTTTCTTGCTCTTGCAACAGCTTTGCAAATTCGGAAAGATGGAATAACATTTGCAAAAAATCTTCTCAAGTGAACGGGTTTTTTGTTTTGCGTATTTTTTCTACTCATGTATTTATTTGTTTGTCTATTCATGTATTTATTTAGCTTCTTTGTAATAATTTCTTTTTTTAGTTCCAGATGGGTTTCGGGGGTTTAAGAAAAATATATGCTGTTAAGATTGCAGTTCATTGTGATTGTGGTGGAAATGTTGTGGAAAGACAAATAAAAAATAAATGACAGCATGCAGTGATTTAATAAAACCCTTGACCCCATGGCCTTACTTCCAGCTTTGAGGACAAGCAGGGAGGACAAGGTCTGTTGCTCCAGATGATGACCGCCTCTGGAACACACGTCCATCCCAAGCTACGTTTCCCCGATTCTTCACCCACTGCTTACAGACAGGATTGGCAATGACTGTAACATCTTTCAGGAATTGCACATTGAAGGAGAACCCTGGAAGAAATTTATGTGGTGGTTGTGGACAGCACAGTACTAAAAGGTGAAATATTTTTTCCTTGTTTAAGGTCTGTAATTTGGCGACTACTGAGGCAGTTAAATGGTTGACTGATTTCAGCTCTTTACTAGACCAGTAACTCTTATGCCACTATAATGTACACCATCATTCACAAGAGCCTGAAAATGGATTAAAAATAAGAAAATACTTAGTAGTAAACAGAAACTGCATGAAGTTTAGTTTGTTGCCCTCTGGTGTTTTAAGTGGAGAGGGTTGTGGAAAAAAGAAACAAGTCATAAATAAAGTTTAAAGAGAAGCAGTTACAGTTTTCCTCATGCAGAGAAGGAGCTCAGTTTCATCCAAGGAACTGCAGAGTTCATACAGGAAAGTAGAACTGAGCATTAGGAGGGATCAGGGAGCTGCAGCTGAGGTGTCTGCGGTAAAGAGTTTAAACCTGAAGGTTGCTGATAAACTCTCAGGAAGACCCATCCTCTGTAGTACCGACAATAAATGATACACTACATGGCCAAAAGTATGCAGACCCCCCTTCTAGTAACTGAGTTGAGCTGTTTCAGCTGCACCTACACAGCATACAAACACATTCTAGACAGCTGAGTGCTTTCAGCTTTGTGGCCACAGTTTGGGGAAGAAGAAGCTCCTTTCCTGCTCCAGCATGACTGTGCCCCCCCATGCACAAAGCGGGCTTCATAAACACATGGTTTGCCCAGGTTGAGGTGGAAGAACTTGAGTGGCTGCACAGAGCTGACCTCAACCTCACTGAACACCTTGGGATGAACTGGAACGCCAACCACAAGCCAGACCTTCTCGCCCGACCTCACTGATGCTCTTCTGGCTGAATGGGTTCAAATTCCCAAAATCTGGTGAGAAGCCTTCCCAGAAGGGTGAGCAAAGGGGGGAACAATTTCGTTTTAACGCTCATGGGTTTGGAATGGATGTTCAACAAGCACATATGGATGTGATGCTCAGGGGTCCATATACTTTTGGCTCCGAAGAGTACTTAGATCCGCTTGTACAATGAAAACTCAATCTGTTAAGAAAACATAACAATAAAGTATCTTTTAAAAAACTAACCTGCTCACTGACTTTCTTGAAAAATACAGCAATGTTGAACTGAGGAAGTTTGATCGGCGTATTGAATTCCAAAAGGAAAAATCTAGAACAATAACACAGGTGATGGTATGACAGTACTGCAAGTGGCCTTAGCTGTCATCATTTCATTACTGCAGTCCGGCTTTTTTTTTAATTCATAATTTTTACTTCTGTATGGCTTTTGCTTCTGGTAGAAAAACTCAGTACTCCTAAGCATAATCGAATGCCATTAGTGTTGTACAATTTCATTTTTAGACATAAAAGCTTAGCAAGGGCTTAAGCGCGATGGCAGCGAGCCACCGAATGAGACTGCCACACCCGTCTCCACCTGCGAAGCCCAACAATGAGGTCCGTTTTCCCCAGCGTGCACGGGACAGAAGCAGTAAAACAGTTTGCTCCAGGCCTCCACTTGAAAGGCCCAAACTCCAGTCCTACTGTGACCAGAGCCAGAAGCAGCTGCTCAAGAGTTCTCCTCCTGGCCAGACCCCCCTTCTGTTCCAGGTCCCTGGTCCTCACACACACTGAGGGTGAGGGCTGTGCAAAGGCTTAGGCATGCAGGCAGTAGGAGCCTGGGTCCTGCAAAAGTTAATGATTTCCATGTTCAGTAGATGGTTTGGATCCCTGCCAGCTGTTCTATATTCCCATGGGCCCCAAGCTAGTAAAACTCTATAAATATGCAGTGTAATTTCTTTTTCTGGGCACAAATCTAATGGCATCGTTGGCCTTTTTTTTTGATGGCGTGATGCTTTATTTGTCATCTCCACAGAGCACCATTAGGTAGTAAAAATAATAATAAAAGGAAGGAGAAAATGGCTTTGCTGGGAGCTGCCAGAAGGCACTGGAATGCTAAACCTCACCACATGCTTCTTGATCTCAGGGCTCAAAGGAGGGCAAAGCAAGCGACGGGTTTACATGCCGTTACTATATGACGTAATTGGTTCTGATGGCAAACGCAAGGGGTGTCAACATTTGCCGACCGTTTGGTTTGGACTTCTTGCATCTCTTTTGTGGATGACAGGCAGGTCGCACGGTGCATTTCCTCCCAAGGTGTTGAAATTAACTTTGTTATTTTGCTTCAGTGCCTTCACTCCCCATTCACCCATTTCACACTCACACCTGCCGTCAGCCATTCGGGCCCTCGGCCACAACCTCATTCAAATTAAACCGATTCGGTTCCGCCTTCGGTGGCTAAAAAGCAAGCTGTCCGATTGTTTGCCGTGTCCAGCTGGTTTAAACCGCAAACAGTGAGATGGAAAAAAGGGGGGAATGGCGCAGAAAAAATCATCCCCATCCTGACTGTCCAGTGTTTACAGATGATTCAGCAGGGTTTTGAGAGTCATTTCAGGCTCTGTGTGAAAGGGGAAGCTGGGCTCCTGAAGCTCCTCTTTAAACAATGGAGCAGCAGCTGACTGCCAAATAGGTTTCCCTGCATCCTGCCCATTCATTACACTGATGCCCATTAGAGCAGCACAGTGGGTAGCTGTCACAAACTTGGCCACACAAAAGTTAACGCAGTCAACTTCACAGTCCCTTCCAATTACACCTGCCGATCAGGAGCTTAATTGATGCATTTGGTCTGCGCCGCTTTTTTACCGCAGTAAAAAGGCCTGACGGCATGAGAATAAGACCCAGACTTTGCTCCCTGTAGGTAATGAAAACAGTATTGTCCATCTTAGCCTCTTTTTCACAGGGACACACATCAATAGTTATGTTATATTGTGTAACTGCTACTGTTATTATTATTGATTTTAATAATAATATAATTATTACAATATGGTTTGTTATATGGTAATATTATTATTGAAATGATGGCAACAGCAATGACGATGATGATGAGATTTATTATAGCTTTTAACCACTTTAAAACAGAACAAACTAGGTGTCTAAACAAGATAGCAACTTAAAAAATTGGCAAAATACTGTATGGATCACAGTGATTTAGGAGCGCAGGGTTCCTTCCACAGCAGTGAGCTCTTACACTAGGGGATAGGAGCTGTACAACAGAGCTGGCCATTCAAAGCCCTGCCACTGCCCCCATGTGAAAGGCCTTTCCTTCCCCCCGCCCCCCCCACTCCCACTGCTGGTTTCCACATGCTAAGACCCCCCCCTTTTTTTCTCACAGAGCAATTAGGTTGTCTTTCAAGTGGCAGAAGAAATGGTAAATACACTGTTGGCATCATAGTAAAAAATTCCACACCTTTTAGGCTATTTCCAGCATCAGCATATGAAGAACAGGCCACCTACACACTGGCAAAATTTACTTAAAAACAGAAAAAAAAAAAAAAAAGAACACTTGTGTCCTTCTTATAGACTATTTTCACAAATAGCATAAGCTACTATGAAAATTATGTGCAAAATACCAATCTGCCTTTTTTTGCGCCGCTTTTTACCGAAAGGCCCTTAACACAGCTTGCGCACAAATGCAAATTCATTCCTTTATCGCTGCAATTATTTTACGTCTAAAAATGTTAATTTACTTTTAGGCTTGTTCACATTCTATTTGCGGCCTATTTATCAGCTTTAATTTCCATGCAACAGAAAGGCTTTGTCTGCTTCAACACCACATTGTTAATTCGGGTTGTGGGAACGAAGGCAGAAAGGGATTCCACATTAAAGCGTTTAAACGCTACTCGAAGTCGGCGGGACTTCATCGGCTCGCAATGTGAAATTACGCTGCAAAAAAAAAAAAAAAAAAAAAAGCGCACTTGAGTGAGTTGGACTTTTCGAGCTCTTCATTTAGGGTTGCATTCCTACGCAGGCTCTGAACACAAATGCCAGCAAGACGTGAACTTGGACTCCTCGGGCACCCCCACCTGCCAGGTTGCGTCAGTGGTCCTTAACTACCTGCGTCCTTTGTCGGAACAACGAAGGTTCTTACCTGATGGAAAGCAGGCGGGTCAGCAGGCAACAAAACGGGTCCAGATGTCCACAGCATTCACACAGCCCAGTCAGATTCCCAATGAGAATATCGGACACCCATCCAAATCCCAAAAAAATATCATTCGACTGCCCATGAAGTAGCATAGATTACAATTACAGGCATTGTGTGTCTTTTAAACAATGTGTTTGTCCAGTTACAGGGTTAGATGACCATGTTTACAGTGATTCCCCTTTTACCCCAATAGGTCTCAGAAAAAGCAGGGTAAAAAAGGGAAAGGGAAGGGGATTCAAGCCTTTAAGCTCATTCAGTTTTCACATTGCATGGCAGCAGCTCAAATCAGTGCTCTGCACTGCAGTTAAAATATAATTGTTAACATATTTTGTATATGCGCGCGCGTGTGTGTGTACAGCGGGAATACGAATGGCAGCGCTGAATTGATCCTTTGTTCTCACTAATACAGCTTATCCTATATTAGCTGCCAACAGTTTGCCTGTGTCCTACGTTTGAAGGATTTCATAGCAGCTGCGACAAAGTCGCAAATGCTTTGGATGAAGGAGGAGCTTCAAAAATCTTCGGCAGCTGCTTTAAAATGAAGAAAGGATTACTGTTTGGGCCGTTTCTTTTGGCACATTTTGTGGGAATGTGATATCCATCCGCATCCGCGCTTCCGCCGCCGGGGCGCATCAGATCAGTCAGTGATGGAAAGAAAAAACCTCGTAAAGCTGGGAATTTTCATATGAGCAAAAGAAATGACGACGCAGGTAGTTGGATGGGTGGTTTTATTTACTTAGCTGAGGCAATTTTGCTGCTTTTACAAGTTTCGGTCGTAGCGTACAACTTAAAATTGCCGAACGGTATTTTCGGTGACGGAAATTAATCGTTTTTATTTGAACGGGCGATGGTGACGGTAGTGTAATGAGCAAAGCCAACGATGTACAGGGGCAAGGGTTGAATGGACGGAGGGATTGTGGTCCGCTGAAGCAAGACGACAGCACCGCAGTCCTAAGGGACAATGGGCACAATGGGCCTTTGACCCGACCAACGGGGCAATGGAAGGAAGGGCCACTGAGGACTCTGCTGGAGGAGCAGAATGCAGATGAGAGGCAATAGATGGGAGCATCAGAAGCAATGGTGCTCATCGCCCACCCCCACTTCTTAACTTGTGTTCCTGGCTCCAAACGGACCCAAGTGCCCTTACCCCCCAACTCGGCTCCCCATCACGCCAGGCTGGCGCGGTGTTTTCATCATCTCCAGTGACACGGGACGGAATTCCATTCATTATTTTAAAGGCTTCAAGGCCATATTGTTTAACACAGGAAAGTCCCAAAGTACATGGGCATGCATCTTGTTACATGTGAATTTTGTGGCCTTTCTCATAAGGAGCAACGAAAGTTACAGCCCGCCATAATCCCAAGAATACGCGGAGCTTGGAAACAGGCGCTGCTGCGCTGATCGAAACTACAGCGGTCTGTTGTACGGCTGCATCTGCAACGCAGCCAGCAATAAATCATGGAGGAATTTCCCAACACTGAGCGAACTCCCCATTTAGGAGGACAAATGGGAGAAACTGATCTCAAAATGGTGTGAAGAACTACTGAGAGCAGGTTATGAGAATTAAAAGTCAAGATGTTGCCTGCTTGGATTAAGGTCAGCCAAAGCTCTCAGCCTGAGCAAAAGCAAAATTTGGTTGCAGTTTGTTTCTGAGGCCAAGTCTGGCACAAATAGGCTATAAACTAAAAGTAGCCCATGCAGCCGAACCTGAGCTCCTGGATGCCACAAAGAATTTGAAAACCATCTCCAGACACCCAACAGCAAAGACCGCAAGAATGTGAGCAGCAAAACACCTTTCTGCCCATCCAGCCAGTTCTCAGTTTGGGCAGCTTTACCTGCACAGAATAACGTGGGAGAGGGCAGATGGGCCACATTGGAAAACCGAGAGATGCAAACCATCCACTTCAAAAGGAAAATTCGTGTTAAAAATGTGATTTTTTTCAGCCTTTGAAAGGGCGGGGGGAATGAAGCTATGACGATGTTACATTCAGCTGTGTTCATACCTTGAAGGCTGCAGGTTGAACCCCTGCTGCTTTGAACAGGTACGGTAAGGACACCCTGCTGTATTCACAAATTCACAAATTCTTCAAGTCACTTTTAAAGAAAAGTTTCAAAGCAAGAAATCAGCAAGGGAACTTGTGTAACTTATTTACAAATTTGCATGTAATAAATGTCTCAGCAACTGAGCATTTAAGACCTTGGCTGTTGCAATTATTATTTTATTATTCTTGCTGACACAGACATTGAAATGGAGCCTTTTTAAGTAGGAATATTTTATGCATTGGAAGGTCAGCAAAGGAAAAGTGGCGTAACACAGTGCACAGAAGAAACAATTGGAAATCTGTAAGGTTGCCACACAACACGGAGGATGTCACTTTGTATTGCACACATCTCGGTTTTACAGACGGAAATGTCGGCTTTGTGGTGAGGAGGGTGAGGGAGTGTTGGGGTGTTTCTCCCATCAAGGGCAAGGAATTATCGTCTATGGCAAAATAAGACACTTCTGGCATCAAAATTCGGATGTAATATGCACGCTGGTTAAATCACACTGTCATGCAGGACTAGCTGGTGTGTGTGTGTCTTGGGGGGACTCACATTTGTGGAGTTCCTCAGTTTTACTGTACACAATGATTATGCAGAAAAATTGTACATTTTACCTGTATAAGAGAGTTATTTGGGTTATTAAGTTTTATTTGATTAGAAGCTGGCATATGGTGCCCAAATGTCAAGATTAAAATTGACAGGAACTCCTGTTTAACAATAGGAGCTTTTTTGGCTTTTATGACTCAGGTGGGGTATATGTGAGTTTGTTTTAAATGGGTTCGTGACAATATCTGCAGGTCTGGGCCAATGAGGGCTGTTAAATGGTTCTGAAATATTTCCACTGGACCGAGCTAGTGAGGTGGGTTACTATCCTGTTTCCTTTTGGAGACCGACCATGGCGCCTTGAGCAACGTTTTCGACCCTGACACAGAACCCAGCTCACCCCTCTAGCTTTCCCAGCACTTCTGTCATTTCCATGAGAACTGGGCCCAGGCAGAGCAGTCTCTGCTCCATCCAGATGGCACAGCCATCGTGATCCTTCTCTGGCCACTCACAGCTTTCCACTTCCCCACAACAAACACACGCATATGTAGACATGTGTCCAGAAATAGCACTTCGATGCCAAGCTGGAGGGGAGGAGCGGGCAACACAGAAGCGCCGTGCGGTCCACATGCTAGCATGGTTGAAGAGCAGGGCTGAAACAGCTGCTTCTGGATTAAACAGCCTGGGAAGGAAAGTTTGGGACAGGAGGCAGAGCATACAGGTTCACAGCCAGATGGGCCTAAAGCAGAAGAAAGAGGGGACAGGAATTTCATGACCAAAGTTAAGCAGAGCAGACACGTAAACACGTCTGTATTGAATTTCGATCACCCTTCCGCAGAGGAAACGCTGAACTCCAGCTCACTCCCTTCATTCCCACCTTGCCTTTGACAAAGGAACCGTCCCATCTGTGGAGAGCATGGGCTCATCTTCCAGAAGGGTGTGAGCCAGAAAGAGGCAATTGCACGGTTTTTCTTGTGTTTATCTGAGAGTTTTGTAGCCTTTTTGTCCGGCACCCAGAAGCATTCTCGGAGTGCTCATAGGCGACACCAACACTCTACATTCAAACCTTGACCGTTATGAGTTTCTAACCGCACTCAGCATAAACAGGAGATTGTTTGCCCAGGGTGGCCTGGGTGTGGTGTTATCCTTGTTTAGGGAGAGGGTGATGGTGTTCTGATGGAATTGAGGAGCTGCAATGGGTTTGATCAGGGCAGGCATAGACAGAGCAGGTCAAAGACACAGATCATACATCTGAACCAAGAATTGGGGGTTAAAGCGCCGCATCCCACCAGCAAGAGAATGTGTGCATGGTATAATATTGCACTTTAACCAGAAACCGACTTGCCTTTTTCAAAATCTAGCAACCAGTGCCATGTAGCCACAAATAAATCCAGCAAAATTCAGAAGTGAAAACCTCTAACCCTAACCTCTACAGAAATTCACAAACGAATCACTGCTACCGCTAATCATTTTTCTGCATTTAAACCAAAGCTCAAAGGTGTCTGAAGGACAACAACCACACTGGGGAGTGGAAAAGTGCTTCTGGGAGGTCCGGTTTCAGTGAAGCGAGCCACACCATTACCCCGGTGGTCCTATTTTAATGGAGCAGGCCATGCGGTTACCCAGGAGGTCCCAGCTGGCACGTGTCACCTTCGCCAAAGACAGCTGTACGCTGAAGGTTATGCTGCTGATATCAGCCTGCCTGGCATCATGTGGGGCCTGCAAGATCTGGAAGGCAGCCATTTGGACCCCTTGGTCCGCAGTGAGATAGACATCGACAAACCTGTGGGAGGGGGCTGCTTTTCCTAAGCAAGTAGCTCTACTCATGCGCAGGGAGTGAAAGAATGCCAAAGTTGCACGTACGTTCGCGCTGGAGCTTCTCTGGCTGATCTAATAATGGGGCTGTGTTGACTGGCAGTGGCGTCTTTTTCCCATTGTAGACAGGGGATTTGGAGAGAACCACACTTTTAACATATTTCAGATGCTTCTCATATCGACACGGATGAGCGCAGCACGTCAGCCCCTCTGACAATGCAGGGGAATTGCTTTAATTGGGAGCCAAATTACTCCCTGGCGCCTTAGGCAGCGGCTGTCAGCAACGTCTCCCAGGGGCCCCCCATGTGGTCAGTTCATCAGTGGCGTCGTCTCTTCATGCCGCCCGGTCCTCACCTTTCATCGCGTTGTCCAAGCGGCCTTCCAGCGACGCATCGTTTACAAGAGGGGCCCGTGATTCTGGCGCCAGCGGAGCCGCCAAGATCCTCGGGCCTGGATGCGCGAGCGAGTGCCACCATGTGAGCGCTGTGAAATATGGTGGAGCTGTGAGACGCCAGCATTTCCCCAGGCTTGGAACAGCCCTGCCCTTGTCATTAAAGACATCTGGAATGAGGCACATTTTCCAGATTAGAGGACCCTCGTCTCCCTTCATTTGAGGGGATTGATGCGATAGCCCTGCCAGGATTCTGCAAACAATGCAGAAAGGGAATCCGTTCTTTCCAAACTGCACGTTCATAGCCTGCGCACTGTACTCAAACCCTCAGCTAATGTGCGGAACCGTGAAGTTCCTTCGCTTCACAAACTCAATTCTCTGCTTGCTAGTTTCATAATTTTTTTTTATTTGCCGACGCTGCATTTTAGTTGTTGTTTGTCTGTCACAAAGGGCCTGCATCTTAATGAACCCAAAGGAACAGAACGTTGTGCTTTTGAAAACCATCTCCAGACACCCAACAGCAAAGACTACGTTACTATACAGATGCCCTCAGCAGGAATGGAGAACCTTCAGTGTCTGCTTTCAGTGTTTTATTCTGTGGCAAGAAACCGTGATGTGAAGCCACGGCTTCTGCTGCAGAAAGGCTGTGATGTGGAACGTCTTTCTGTCTTGTTTCTCACAAGAGGAAAACCGCTGCTTCGCGTAAATAAACAGAACATTTTACATTACTGGAGTAGTTTTATCATAGTACACACCGCTGGTTTTTATCGTATGAATGTAGTATTCCAGTGGAAATGGCAGGGCGTTCATCTCATTTTTCCCATCTTCATAAACTTTTCCTCGCAGATACCCTGGAAATACAGGATACATGGCATGATGGGAAGCCAGTTCATGTCAGCGCACCCACCCACACCCTCATCCATTCATCACGTTCGCTGAACCACATCAATCAGAATTGTGGGGGGAAATCCTTATGAACCTGAATACACAAACTTCAGGTCTTATACATTATTTAATATCTAATAATACATTGATTAATATTAGCTGTATGGCATGTTTTCATATTGAATTGGTTTTGGACTCACAATATGAACAAAGTCACTGACCCTTTTATGAAATATTATTATACCGCTGGTTCAACCTTTGGATACTGTATGATGCAACCTTCTCATGTCCAGCAGGAGTCCAGGTGTGTGCCCTGTGCTGGACACTGAAGTGTGAACTTTCCTGATTTGGAAATGTACATCAGCAGTTCCTGACTCCTTCTTCCACTGTAGAGTCCTGGGTGGGAGGTTCACTGCCTGGATGAGGGAAAGTCAGCAGGTGGCCAGATATACACAATCACAGCAGCAACATCTAAAACAGCTCATGAGCTATAGGAGAGCAACTGTTAGTCCATAGTTAATATACACTGTATGGACAAATATATGTGGATCCCTGACCATCACACCCATATGTGCTGGTGGAACCTCCCATTCCAAACCCATGGTTATTGACATGGAGTTGTTCCCTCTTTGTTGTTATAGCAGCCCTCACTCTTCCAGGAAGACTTTGCACCAGATTTTGGGAATTTGTGCCCATTTGGCCACAAGAGCAGAGCGATAAGGCCTGACTTGCGATTGATGTTCCAGTTCATCCCAACAGTGTTAGGCGGGGTTAAGGTCAGGGATCTATCTGTGTGACCACTCAAGTTCTTCCACACCAACCTGGGCAAACCATGTATTTATGGAGGGGCAGTCATGCTGGAGCAGGAAAGGAGCTTCTTCTTCCCCAGACTGTGGCCACAAAGCTGGAACCACACAATTGTTTAGAATGAGTTTATATGCTGTGTGGGTGCAGCTGAAATAGCTCAGCTCAGTTTTTAGAGGGGCCCACATACTTTTGGCCATACAGTGTACCAGGATAGCGTTTTTGCCTGAAAAAACCAAAAAACAACATTAAATGAATGTTCAACACCACATATGCGTACCAGTCAACACAACTACACACACGCTTATTATGCCTGGAAGTGAGAGGATCTTGGACCGCATCAGTTACTGAGCAAACAGCCGGTTGCCATTTCTCAGCTTTTCGAGAAATGTTCTCATAAACAGAGTGGGTATTGAGGATAAGCCAGATTGATGAAGGCCTTTGCTCCAAAACATCAACCGTGGATTCAGTTCAAATCATAAGCCTACATTCGCCAAAATAACAGCTAACCCCACTACAGGTTGTATGTCTATTGCCAGGTTAACCTAAGGCATGTTTAAATTTCTGATCCTTACATCTATACTACAGATTCTGTGTTTTGTACAAATTAAACTCCAAAATAAATTCAGGAAAGATTATTTAAATAGTCGCTTGGCATTGCTTTACATCAAACAAGTGCCTAAACGACAATGTTAAGCGGACAGCTTGTGGGCCAAAGAACCTCTCCAGTCCACAAGGGCTGGATCAGTAGAGTCAGACTTCTTTGTGTTTCCTCAAATGCCATTGTTGCCTTTATTTAAAGAATGTCATTAAATGCAGCCCTTCTTTTCCATGAAAGTCCCTGATCCAATCACCATTCCAAGGATCAGCTTCAGTCTCACTCATGGATTAAAAGGATGAGCAGCAAAGTGGACCACAATCTCCTCCGCTGAGCCAGACCATCTCAGTATCGTTTCCCACCTAAAGCGATGCACATTTTTTACATTTTTATCCATCCATACATCTGGATGGCTTCATTTAGCACCCTGCTCACATACACAACTGTAAAGTCCTTCCTGAGAACTTCCACATGTTCTATACATAGAAGAAAAGTATGTACTGTGGCCTAGTAGTTATTGTACCTCCGTTGCATGAAAGGACCAGGTTTGTTTTCAGAAAGAAAGGGAACTGGCCGGGGGGGGGGGGGGGTTTATTTACGGTGACTTCCCTAAAATAGATAACGGTTCTGACAGATTCCCGTTTCAGACCTGCCGCATGACCTCTGCCCCATCCACACCACAGCTTCCATCTAGCGACACGCAAATGCCACAGTCTATCTCTGACCCCAAACGGAAGCTGGTTTGTTTTTTTTGGTTTAGTTTAGTTGAGTTTTTTGCCAGTTTTTTGAGTTTCAGACCACAGAACTTTCAAAGCTGCTTCTAATCCATTTGATTAGCTGAACTCTGGAGCCCAGGAGAAACAAAGGGCTCATTCAGTTGAACCTCTGCTTAAAGCTCCATGTGATTTGAGGAATCTTTATAACTTAAAATGGTTTCCAGTTTTTTTCCCTCTAGTGTGCATCTTGGACTACATGTTTCCTGGCATTCCTCTGGTGTGCAACTCGAAATGAAAATGAGGACATGTCTGGCAAGCATCATATTTTTTTGTTTTTCTCTAGAAAATCATGACTGCGAGGTTTATGTCACCGTTCAAAACGTTTAACACAACCTCACCATTGCATTTGTTATTTACTTCCTACAATTTGTCAAGGTTACACGTCTTAAATTTCCGGAATCCATAACAACAAAACACAACATTTTTACAACACATGCTAAGGCTGATATCAGTCTATGACTCAAAGAAATCACCCTCTGATGTCTAGAGAGGAAGACTCAAATGTGGGCATAAAATTTGCAGCGAAATACAGCTCAGCTGATTGATTTCCAGGCCAGACAAAGGAAGAATAACGTTCCTGTTTTCTGCTCATTTTTATGCCAGCAACTGAGCAAAGTCAGACCCTTTGAATGATGAGAACCATCCAGAATTTAGCAGTTTAGGAAGAGAAAAACATTTAAAGACTGTTGCTAGGATACAAACGGAAAGTTTTTGTGCTGGCACATTGTAAAATCTTTTAATTTGGTTCTTAAAGGCTGATGGGGAGTCAAAAGGGACATTTTAGAGTCGACTCTGGGACTTATGGTAACCTACCTGTTAGAATCCGTACTCATTTTGAAATGGTTTAATTTAAATTAAGTGATTTCCCCGCTTAATTTGATTCCATTTAACGGCTGTTTTGTTATAGCACTCAGACTCACGCTAAACTGTTGTAGAACGTGTGACTATGGGCTTCAGTGGAAGCGATAAAGAGATTAGGATAGTTTCCATAATGTAACATTTATCACAGAAATAGAAGGTCAAAGCTGGGAAAGGTCTACGGAAAGCTTGCTATTTCAGCCTGAAGACCACAGTCCTCCAACAGGCTAGTTAACCCCCAAGCTGGCCTTTTTTACCCACAGTGACTGTGCCAAACTCACTACAGACAAACAGAGTCCCCTTAATGGCTGGACACACGCCCCAACTATTCTGATGCAAATATAAACTATTTACATTCAGTTTCTAAGGGGGCTTTTGAGGAGTGTAGTACGCTACACTGCACCTCGCTAAAGAAGGGGCAGCAGTCCCTAAAACAGGCCCAGGATCGGCCCCGTGTCCAGCTTCATTGCTAGTTGTGCCTCCAGAGTGCAGATGGGAGTGCTGACCGACAGGGTGGCAAACCCTTTAGGCCAAGGAAACCATCTTCACTTCAGCTTCAGCCCCAGTAGAGTCTTTTGGTGTATCTGCACCAGGTTCTGAGGTGACTCACACTAGTTGCTAGATGTTCCACTGGGCGAATCAGCTTTCACAGATGCGTAGGAATCACACACTGCCGAAGCTCCACCCACTTGTTCGCCCTTCTCTAACAGTGTTGGCAAATAATCCTCTACCGCGTCCAGACGTCCTACGTTACTTCCCAGTGCTTGGTTGCTTCTCCATGAAGGACCTGTACATTTTGCCTGGTTGCACATTGTCCTCAAACCAGGCAGCCTCAGAAGGAATAGATCTTTTGTGCTGCCTGGGAAACTGGGTACTTTGTTCTCTCATTTCCGTGGCATCCCTCTTCTTGCTGTCATGGTGTCCTTTAGCTCACTTTGATGGGGCTTGTGGCAGACTAGTGGTTTCCTTCTGCATACAGGGACATCCTTCCCAAACATGTCAGGAACAGAGTGTTTGAGAGCTTGTTTCACTCTCCAGGAGCATGCTCTTGCCTGCAATCGGAGAGGACCTTTTCCAAAGCAGCATCATCTCACATTTTTGTTCAGAGGTTAATTTTGCCTGTTTTTCAGATTTAAAGAGACTGCCCGACTTAGCCTGATCACCCTCCCTTTTCAGTATTTGCCACTCTCTCCCACCAGATTCAAGTTAGTGAGTTTTTCTTCATGGCCAGAGGAGCTCATGCCTTGGGCAGTTCACTGGTTTCCCTCATTGCTTCTTCAGGTCTAAGGAACTTTGTCTCAAGCCAACAACCCAAGCTCTGTGGTACCTCACCGCTCTGTTCTGCCACTTCAGAAGATTATGTTCTTCACTGCTCTGTTCTGAAAGTCTGTACTTTGCCAGCATGAGCGCCATTTGATGGAGGATGCACCTCTTTCCTTATTTTCCATTGCTTCCTTCCTGCTGATGAATTCTTTGGTTTCCATTTCCAGCTGCTGGTTGAAACAGTGTCTCATGCTTCTTCCTCATAACACTCTGACACCAATGAAGCAAAAATGATTATAGGTTTCAACTGAGGCAATAAAGACACTAGGGCTGTTTCTGTCATTCAGTGTTTATTAGTAAAAGGTGGCAACGGGAGACTAAAATTAGGAAGGGTGTGTGGAAAGCTTGCACTTTTAATCTGAAGACTAAAATACTTCAGAAAAATGATTTAACTTTCAAGCCCACTTATTTTTATCCACAGGGACTGTACCAACCTCACTATAGATGCACACAATCCCTTTAACATTTGGATGCACTCCCTAACCATTCCTATGCAAACTATTTACATGCAATTCCCAGCCCTACCCACAGGTGCACCCTTAAGTAGCTACAGTATTAAAGGTTTTATTAATGAAGGACGTGGTGGAAAATTTTTACTTTCACCCTGCATTATTTCACATTATTTGAATACGACAATTTTTCGAACAATCAAAAGAAGCAAACATGTCATGGTCATGTTTTTTTTTCATTTGTTATGTATTTCCACAGAAGTTTGGCTGTGCCTTTACTGCAAAACAAGCCTTCCTTTTTATAACTTTGCTGGCAAGGATGTCAGTCTCTAAAACAAATCTTATTTGTACATTTGTTTACACCACTACATCAAAATAACAGACACAGATGTTCTTTAAAACTTGCGATACTACAGCCTAGATTAAAACAGACTGTGCTACACAAACTAAATGTCTTAAATACTGAAAGAGACCATTTTCTTCCTTAGTTATCACTTCTGCAGGATAAGAAAGGACACTTTAATGAGTCATAGCTGCTAAATGTCACAATAACACAACCTCAGAAGTTAGAAAGAGCTGTCATCCAGTCTCTGCAAAGACTGTACATTGTGAGCATCACAAAGCTGGAATTTATGACAAGGCTGTTGTTCGGAATCTGCTTTTATCAAAGGCCAACCTGATGTAAGGAGCACAAAAGTTGAAATGCTCAGCAGTGTACAAAAATAATATGGTCTGATGGTCTTTTACCCTGTGTCCTACCTCTGGAGAGGTTCATTGTTTGGAGGATGTGAAAGGATGTCTTCAGTGCACAGTGTTTATTGCCAACTGTAAAATCATGGAGAGAGATCGATACTGGCATGAACAGCCATCTCACGGAAGTTAACAGATGCAGTCAGTGCTCTGCTTAGCAATATACTGGCCAAGGAATATATGCTTTTTTTGCAGAACCAGGTGGACCCTACTGTGCATACAGCTTGCTCATGATATTCCCATTTTCCAGAATGACATGCCCCCTTCAGCAGAATGAAGTCAACCCCTTCCATAGCCTCCCCAGCTACAAATTCTAAACATCATTAAACCTTCATGAGAAGTGCAATATCCCACTACAAGCACTTCAGGGCTTGTATGACACCATTGGAAGAAGGACTGGAGCTGTTTGAAAGCCAAAGGGTGGCCCTAGTCCTTATTAGGTACTTGATAATAATATATTGTTATTGTGTAATTTGAATAAAGGTAATTGTTAGAGACATTTGGTGACTTATGGGACATTGCAGGAGTTATGCAGAATCGCAGGAGGTGAACAAGTGAGGTATTAACATTCCAGGCCAGACCTTTAAAACATGGTTTATGTAACTGTGGCACACAAACAGCAGTATGTTTTCCTGAATTGGCACCAAGGGACAGCTGTGTAGTTCCTGCTTGAACTGCTTAAGACCTTGTGTGGTATGAATAGCACAGAGGAGAAACAAAGTCAACATCAAGCGGAATGCAATAGAGAGACTCAAAGGTTTACTGCGTATCTGAATATGAGCAGTGCTTAAGGTAACTGGATCAGATGATACCTACTAGAGATGTTTACCATATCATTCCTCAAAAGGTAAAAGGGGGCTCATTTGCTGTGTTTGTTTGGATAGAGCAGGAAGTTATGCTTCCTCACAAGCACGCATGAATACCCTGCATTAAGAGTGTGCAATTGATTTAGGCAGACACTGTGTATCGAAGCATGCAGCAGCTCCAACTTGAATTATAACATGGGCTTCAAAGCTGCAGAGCAGTCTTTACGAAGCATTTATTTCAGCTACAAGTCCACAAAGTGAACATTTGAGTGCTGCCCTGGGTCTGCTTAGAGCACTCTAGTGCTGAGGCACAGTGCTGGCTTGATCACTTGGCCTTACCCATGCCTGTCAATGTCCCCTGAGATGCTCAGTCCTAGGTTTAAGACAGCTGTGCTTTCACAGTTCAAAGCTCTAAGCATCTGGGACACATCGGGGCCCAAGAAGAGTCACAGCTGGAAAACATTGAAGAGGGAGACTCTACGGACTGAGTCAAGTGCACACCAGACGGACCAAAGGTACACACTGTAGATGGAGGCAAGGTGGAGAGTTGGGCCACGTAGACAACTGACCTCTTGGGCTGTTCACATTTTGATACCACAGTGAATTATGCAGCGAAGACTCACATGTGACAAAAACACAAGTTTACAGAATATCTTAAACCAATATTTTTTGGGGGGACTTTCTAGTCAAATACTTTAGCTCACTCCCTCGTCAGGGTAACAATGCTCCCAAGTTTATCCTAAAAGCAGAGGACATAAGGTTAAGTGGGATACACCCTGCCCTGGGCACCGGTCCATCACAGTATATCGGTTTTCCCTTCCAAACAGGGTGCCTCAGGATGCAACCCCTGGGACGTCAAACACATCTTCTTTCACTCATTGACTGAGTCTAAACCCCTTCCTCAGTCAGGAGAAACACCTTATTCCTCCCTGTCCTTTTATTGTAGGAATCACCACCATGACAGGATCATGCAGATCAGAAGTTAGAAAACAAAAGGACACAGCTGTACTGTGGGTGTCAAATGAATTCCAGTTTAACTTTGTCCTTCATGGGAAAAATACCAGTCACCTAATCCAACTAGGAAGACACACCAAGAAATCAAAACAAAGCCATTACATAAGAAAGAAAAAGGCTGAAACAACACTCTGGATCCCTGCCATATAAAGACAGGACACTGCCAGCAATGTGTTGTAAAATGGATTTATGATACAGTCTTTTGGTTAAAATTTGTTAAAGTTACAGTCCAGAATAAAATCGGTGTAAGGTCAAACTGTGGCACTGTCACTATCACCATGTGCCGGTTCTTTATGACAAAGGGTGTAGTAATGACATTCCAAGTGAATAGATGCATTTTGGCAATTAATGGTGTAGTTCAAATACAGGACTTTCATTGTGTTTGAATAATGTCTGCAAAGTTACGTTTAGATCATAATCGCGGCATTTTTGCTGATGTCAGGGCTGCTTTTTGGGATCCACAGAGGCACGCTTATGGGCAGAGCAGGTTTGCGACTGGATTTGAGTAGCAACGGATCCATCTGTAATGGCAGCTGCTCAACTGGTGTGGACCACAGCAATCTTCAGCCTTTACTTTGAAGCAAGAGACAGACACTATGGGGAATTTGGTCACCTGAACAGCACGTCCTTGACATGCGGAAAGAAAAGCAGAAAACCTTGACGGAAAAAAAGAAAAACTCGCACAACGCGTGAGTCGTGTTGATGTGACAAAGCACAGGTTTTCTAGAAGCAGGGTTGCGGCGATACTCAAACCCTCAGCTGTGCCACAAAAGGCCAGAGCTTTGAGTCAACTTGCTGCGGTTACAAGACACCACAACACAACTTCTCTGGGGACTGTGGGGAACAAATCGCTGTCAGCTGGATAACACCCTGTAAATGTTGGGATATCCATCTCCCGCTCAGTCCAACTCCAACTTCAACAAAGAAATTCCACTGAAGTATGGGGCTGGGTGAATAGATTGTTGAGAGCAGCATATCATTTAGCAAATAATGCTTTTAAAAACCTAAGAAACGTTTCTGATGTCCACGACAGTCCAGTGTTCCATCATTTGCTTTCACCTGAGCAGCTGCAATTTTGTGCACATGAAACAGTGCTTGAGAATAGCCAGTATTTTGACAATTATTTATTTTTTGCAGCCCTTTTGTGAAGTTCAGTAAAAGCATGTGGTACTCATGGGAGGTGGATGCACGATGCAGTAACACCACAGCCACATATTAACGCTGTGGCTGTAAATATGTACGCATCACATACACGCAACCCCCCGTGTTAACACAGTACTTGAAACAACAGCCACACCACACACCACAGCCATGTAACATCAGGACACACACACTGCAACATGGAAAATCATCACAGTCGCTATGACTCCCTGACATCACACACACACACACACACACACACACACACACACACACACACACACTACCTATACACAATTAACATTTAACATAGTTACACCAAATGTGGTGCAATGCACCCAGTTGCCTTGTCACCCCTGCATTTGACCCCTTTCTCCAAAATAGGTGTGGCCTGATAAGACTGAGAGGATGAGACAGAGAAGGACTGGAGACTTTGTGTTCAACAATTCAAACTTGCTATCTGCACTTCTGGTCACCTTCTCCCTGACCACCTACCTGGCTCATAAGTTTGAAGAAAGCATTGATAAAATGGAAATCTGCATCTGTGCCTCCTCTTGTCCTTCGAACTAGCAGACCAATGTTGAACTGAAAGCATACTGACGCAGCAACAAACATTGGAACGCATCTCAGCTGACACATTTGCTACGGATATCAGCAGGTACAAACCCTTTGCAGTTTAGTGTGTGATCTGTGCATGAAGATTAAAACAGTATCCCAGTTAACAGCCGCACTGCATCCTTGTAGCCACCCTGTGGAACAGTAGGTGGCCCAGTGATTGGCTCCATCTCCTTGCAATGTGAACATCCCTGGTTCAACTACTCATCCTGTGGTACCCTTGAGGAAGGTACTTACCTTGAATTACTCCAGTAAAAATTACCCTGCTGTATAAATGAATAAATAACTGGAAGCAGGTTCCTTTGGACAAAGACATCAGATAAATAAATATAAAACAAAATGTGTCCTTGCAGCTCTTTGTCTAGGACAGAACTGGCATTAAGAGAGGTGGTCCAGCTCTAGGTTACTGCTTCTTAAAGACATCAATGTTTCTTCCATCTTTGTTGTGCTTAGTTACTTGGCACCATCATATAATGTCACTCCAAAGGGACCTCCAAGGACACCTCTGACCAGTATACTGAAGGTCTACATAGTGGATCCAGAGACATTCCATCCTGGTGACTCTTTTGGGAGTCACACACCACACAGCGGTCTCCAGTCACTGGTAAATTTCCTCTTGTAAGCATCACTGAGCCTCAAAGTGTTCTGTTACACTGGGTGTTTGACTTTAGCCAGATGGCATATAGATTATATTGTGCCTTTCAAGGGGCTGAGGAAAGGGTCTGGCAAAAGACGCCTTAGATGAGGCCCCCTTTTCACAGCTACTTACAAAAACAAACAGGGCTGACAGACTCAACCGAGGCCTTCTAGCCCCTAACTTTGTTAACTTTCATTCCTCCCCTTTACTTCCGTCTCCCCCAGTTGCACTGTACTTGTCAATTTTCATATTGATTTATTTCTTCTAACACAACATAACTAGGTCAGAACAACAGCAAAGTTCTTGACCTTCTTTGGTTTGGATATCCAGGAATAAAAGCCAGCGTTAGCTGTTTAAGTCTTAAGACTATTTAAATAGTAAATAGCAATGCCAAATAGTTTTGCATGCAGTATTTCTACCTGCATCATAATAAAAAAAGAAATTAAAAAATTAATTTCACATCCCAGAAGCACAGATATTCATCTTTGAGCTGTAATTTTTTGTTGTGTATTGCATACATCTTTTAATTTTGCTTATTCCTTATTGCTTTCACCCTTTACTACAGCCTGGCAGCGAAAGCCTCAGCCACCTACAGTGTCTTTACCTCCTGTCAGTCCAAGTCACAGAACTGGACCCAGCTTTACACTTGAATTGTAATCCCAGGAAACTCTTTTGGAAGGCAGCGAAGGTTCTCAACTCCGACCTTCGGGTCTTGCTGGAGCATCACGTGGATGATCTCCCGCAGACATGCTCATCAAAAGGATATTAACCCCAGGAAATCTAGAGTAATCACCCACACCTGATCTGTTGCTCTAAAGGAAAGGATATTATGCATTTCCCATGTGAAAATGTGCTGAGCTTCATCAGCAGCAAGTCATCCCAATTGTTCCTGTCCCCCTCAGTGCTTTTGCATCCCCCCATAAGGATCAGCCTTCAGCAAATGATGAATATCTGCTTTCAGTTGTACTGTTGTGAAGGTGGTATTTATTAAACATTTTAAAAGGTCACATAACCTTTCCGTGTGGTTCATAACTTATCTGCAAAAGCCCATTCAGTCCTAGCAACATGATGGGGAAAAACACTAAAGTTAGACCATTAAAAGGCTACTTTGGAAGGTTATACATCATGGTAAATCACTTCTAAATCCTACAACACCTTCGATGAGAATTTCCCGGGAGAAGTGTGGTCTTGGCCTCACAGTTCCAGGACTGCAGGTGTGAATAGAGTCCGCCGGCCCTGTGACACTTGCATTTTCCAGCTGTTTTTCCAAAGGTTTCTTCTCACATTCAGCCTCCTCGTTCACCTCTGTGTTTGCGTGGATGCCCTCTTACCTGTCTCATGCTTCGTGGAGAAACATCTACATGGTGTGCTGCAAGTTATTTAACCAGGGTGGTTGAATCGCACTTTATTTTTCTGCACCACAAACTTTTCATCTGTCCTCGCTGAGTCTCCCTGAATTCATGTAAACCAGAAGAAGTGCAAAAAATTTTAGATAAAACATAAAAAAATTAAATTTGTCTTTGGCACTCTAGGTTCTTCTACAAATGGCTGCCCGGACACTTCCCTTAACACAGACGTCTGATGGCGTCCTGTCAAGGATCCCCAGATGACCTTCTTGTTGACTCATCTAACCAGAACTTGCTTGGCGCATGCATTTTGCACTTCACTGCTTTCATTGAAGACTACACACTTGTGGACTGATGGTGACATGCGAGACTCCAAAAAAATGCTGGTTGTGGTGTCGTTTCCATCAGCAAGCCAGCTCTCCCACTCATGTGCTGTAACTGTGCACTTTTTCAGTTGCTTGTCAAAGAGGTTGAGATAAACAGTCGCGGGGTCATATGGCCGTAATGCCGAGTGCATTCACTGTTTTTCTGCTGTCGTGCTCTCACAGGACCATGTGGATTCCTTTTGTTATGGGGTGGAGTCCGCCTGGAAGGCTCCAGAAGTTATTGCTACCAGAGTGATGTCTAACCAATTATTATGGATGCCTTTAAGGCCACATATGAGCGATAAATCTTCAATTGAGGAGGCTGTGGTCGTAACTCAGCAGTGAGAAGTGCAGCCGTACATCTGGCAGACATGAGGGCAAAAGGAGGAGAAAGGTTAGCCGAGATCACAGTATCCGATCGTGATAACTTGTTAAGGCTTATTTTCCTTGAAGAGGTGATGTCTTGGCCTCTGGATGGTTTATTTAGAGTCTCCATGATGGACAGCACCAGAGAAAAATATTCTGCTTCTAATAGGCAAGGTCACCAGGTTCAGGAGTAATACGAAGTCAGAAAATAACTTTATATGTCGACATGGGCCTTAAACGTCTGTGAAAAACAAATTAAAGTGAAATATAAATTGTACATTTCAATGGTTTTGCGCTACTTAAAGATGATCGCTTAAAAATTATGTTTGGAAATTAAGATCACGGAGAATAGTGAATTACCGAGACGCTTTCATTACCGTGTGATGTAGTTGCTGCTTAGTAGACGTGTTTACATTGGGTTTGATTCATTATTTGAATATAAATAAAGCAAACTCACCTGTTGGGAGATTTCTGCATGCTTCTGTAGAGGATTCTAATATTGCTCAATAAAGGGGAAATACAGTCATCTGTAAATTCAATGTCTTATAAATGGTAGGTCATTTTTTAAATAAAATCTCTCAACTGAGCAAAAAACAAGACTAATCACTATCAACTGACATGGAAAAGGTGGCTTCCTCCCTGTTGTTGCTGTTGTTGTTGTCGTCGTCGTCATCGTCTTTGTTGGGTTGTTTAGTCGATTCCAAAAGTATCAGCATTTGAGCTTTAATTTCCCAACCATGTCTCCCAGTGAGCCCTCCGCTTCCATTTCTTCAAATACTGATTTGTTAGACCTTCTTGCTGTCCGAGGAACTCTTAGCAATCTTCTCCAGCACAAAACTCAAATGCATCTACTCTTCTGCATTTGGCAATAATCCAGCTCTCACAACCATACATCACTATTGGAAATACCAAAGTCTTCACCACGCGAAGCTTTAATGACAAAGTGAAGTCTCTGCTCTTGAGTATCTTGTCCAGACTTGCCATAGTTTTCCTCCCAAGAAGCAACCTTCGTTTAATTTCATGGCTGCAGTCACCATCTACAGAAATATTTGAGGCGAGGAAAACAAAACTGTCACTGCTTCTACTTCCTCCCCATCCATTTGCAAAAGCTTCATAGAACCAGTTGTCATGACCTGATTTTGCACTTTCTTCTTTTGTTTCCATGAGAAGTTTCTTCAAATCTTCCTTGCTTTCAGCCATTAGTCGCATGATCCATATATCTAAGATTGTTATTATTTCTACCAATCATTTTTGTTCCAGCATCTGGTTCTTCCAGAGCAGCATTTCTCATGCTCACTGCAAGGTATTGTAAACCCTACAGAATCACTGATGCACCATTAAACTCTTCCTAAAATGTAGGCAACTCAACTCATCTTGTTTTCAACGTGCTGAAATCTTCCAACATGCCCTTGCAGGGTTTGCTTTATTTATATTCAGGAGTATCCAAAGAAGTTGCCCTTCAATGAAAAATGCCTTCCTTAAAGAAATTTTGAGTATGACGACCATAACTATGGGCGATAGCTAATGTCCTCCTACAGGGTGATGGAGGTAACCGCTTCATTAGGCTTGAGAAAAAATGGAGACACGGTAAAAACGTGATTCCCCTTGGAACAGATAAATTAATTCCAGACTTAACCAGGACAACTTGCAGTGCTAAAAGCCACAAGTCTCACAATCTGTTGCCTTTTTTTAAGAAAACCCAAAAAGCCAGAAGAAGACAATAAGAAGTTGCGCAAATAAAGAAGAGAGGCTCAGTCAGTGTGGAGTCCTGTGACTGGTGTGGTGTGGAATGTGTTATACTTTTAATCTTTTTGAAAACCCAATACACCAGGAGAGTCCATGCTCCTATCTTGTAAAACCTCACCTTCTTGTCTACACTCCTGATCTCATGGCCATGACTTGGCTTGTCCTACAACAGCTTGCCATCATAGCAGAACATCCACTGAATAATGGTGATTTTTAGCGTCTTCAAAGGAGGGCCAACCAGGCCCTCAATGCATTTTAATCAGCGGAAATGAAGCAGCTTATAGCTAAGTCAAAGCAAAAGGCAACATGAAGGAGTACAGGTGTCTTCCATGACCCTGGTTTTCCAGCCTGATCTAACGTTACACCACATTGTGGTTAAAGCAGAGAGCGCACCCTACAAATGACATTGCACCTCAGCCAACTCAGCACACTACGCTTCCGTTCTCCATTCCAAAATTCATCATGTGTTCTAAATGGTTAAAGGGTGACCGTACTGCCACTCAGCAAAGTGTTCTTTAATCTGTGACCCTGGTTTACCTTGAGTTCCATTTTGAGGGTGTAAAAAGCTGGAGCTGGACTGTACCACCTAGTAATCCTGCCCTCATAGCAAGTTTTTGACAGCAAACAGCATGTTATCATAACAGAATATGCAAGTTAGATGGAAGATTTCCTCCACCAACATTTGCTAGCCTGTGCATGTCCAGCATTCAATAAAATGTTTGTTCCTTCTCCTCTCCAGTTCTGGTTCATCAAATCAAGCCTCTTGGTATCGATCCAGGAACATAACCGCAGTTGTTCTGGATTGTAACTGAGGTTCGTCACTTGGGAAAGAAACGCTGTGACGCATTTTCACTTCATCGTGCCATACCACAAAGGAGAAAAAAGTTATAGAAACTTTCCAAGATCACCTTGACCCCAGCGTGTTAGAGGGACACTGTTTGTACCCCAGTTCTGGTCAGTATGCACATTACTGAGCCATTAAAATTCCCTAATAATGGGGACCAAAAAGACCTGCATTGTTTGAATTCCCCACCAAGTCTCGATACTGTTGTCATTGTTGTGTTGCCAATGGCATCCATGCAGAAACTGTATTGGTTTCCAAGTCCAACAAACCACCCACGGACCACGACACTCATGAGGGAGTCTGTGTTACTGATTATGTCATATGTCAGTCATCACCACTGCATAGCAGCAAAAATGTCCTCTATTTTAAATCAAATGGCATAAAATAATCAAAATCAACACATCGCCATTTATATCCAAACAGGGTTTCAAACCTCACTGTGTACCACTGATGCTAAAATGAACCTTGCTGGAGGAATGTGCTAATATCCTTAGAAAAACACACTCATGGATAAGGGATTGCTGACTCCGTCCAGCAATCTGATGGGTGTGGGTTCCCCGAGGGCAGAATTTTATGGTTTATTGTGCCTGCATTACTTCATGGGGAATACACAGAATCATGCTAACCCACTGAGTTACGGAGACAATTTTCTGGAGAAAGGCTTAATATCATAATGCATCGCCACTACCACAGGCTTGGTATCATGTGGACACTTTGTAGCTGTAGCTGGCGGTAGCGATAAGTTGTGCAAAGTATGTTGCGGTGGAAGCTTTCTTCCCACAGTGCTCATTCAATAGCGCAGCCCCTTAAATCCCGCTGGCAGGCAACACGAGGACATTCTGAAAATTTCCTGTCTCGGCATCTGGATTACCATCAAAGCGTCTCCTCCCTTCAGGAAGGACAGCGCTTTCAATTACCGCCATGACAAAATCTGACATCTAAATTTATTGAACAAATATGGTGCAGCATGGAGGCTGTGCTGCGCTGTCCTCGGTGTTGTAAACACGCACCGTTTCCTTGATGCTGTGGTTTAATTTCCTAAATGATTTAAGGAAAAGCGAACACTTTGGCGCACGGGAAAAACAGTCCCCGCCACATCAAAGCTTCCGATTATGCAACTCTAAAAACAACGCTGAAAGTTGGACTTTTGTTAATGGCTCTAAAGTGACACACAAAGTGTAAACGCACATGCCGAGAGCAGCAATAATTCTCTACTAAGCTATGGCTAAAAATGTCCTTGTACGGAAGGATCGCCGCCTCCTCTTCCGCAGCTGAGGTCGGTAACGGCTTACAGATGGACTTCGTCGATGAATTTACTTGTTTAATTTTGCCTTTGCAGCTCATGGATCCGAAAGGCTGGTCCCCTCTGGCAAACATTCCTCGTGGACGCAGTGCTTTATTACAACTCCGGTGTCTTCGGTGGGCTCTGTGCTGCACCAACGCGTGAGATCCCATCACAATTGTGCATGTGGTACATGGGCTGGCTACAGCAGACATGAAAGAAAAAGCTTAGAAACATCAGCTTTCTCTCTCACGTGTTCCACGCCAGGACCACCGTGGAGACATGGAGGGAAAATATAAACCTTAACACATTTCTTTTGAAAAACAGGCAAAAAAAAAAAAACAGAAGCTGGCACCATCCACTCCGCTGGGGAGACAGAAATGATGACCTCATGCAACACGGGCTCGAGACACGTGAGCAGGGTTTTCGCATGCGAGCCCCCAATACCGTACGCGTCACAGGGCTCGGCTCCAGGAGGCATGAACTCAGGGCCTCGGACCCTTGAGGTCCTTTCAACATGCCGAGGGGAATTGTCCACGTCGGTGGCTGAGCGCAGCAGAGGTTAATCCCCTCCAATCAATGCCCCAGAAAATCAAGACCTCATCTCTCTTTAAGGCTACTTCTCAAAGATGCTCTTACTGTCCTGTCTTGCTTAAAGTCAGGCTGTTTCTTCTAATTCCTCAAAAGTAAAATCAAATTTCTCTTCTATGACGTTGCCTGGCACTTGAATTTGGAGCTGTCCTTCATCAGAAGTTCACTGGCTGGACAGAAATGCAGAAACACTGCTCATGGTCCCATTATCTGACATGGGTGTTGGTTCAGTGCCTCCCCTTCTTTTTTCTTGCTGACCCAGGCAACCCCACCATCAAGTAAATTGTGTTTTTCTGCCTTTTGCCATACCTGGCACACGCTTAATAATGAAGTCTGTGCAGCGTTCTCCAGGATAAACATCTCCTAAGCAGTGCGAAACGGAAAAGTTCCGAAAACAATCTGCAGTTCTGAAAAAGTATGACCTCTCCGGAAATCCAAGACAAAGTCTTGCTCAGAGTCGAACGAGCAGGGTCCACGTGCCATGTGACATAATCATAATGTTCCACTTCTTCATTCAATTTAGTTCAGTTCAATTAAATTTATTTTTAAACAATTCCCTTCCAGACATAGTTGCTTCAAAGCACTAGGATAAAGGAAGGCACACAACAGGGCCAAAAGTATGTTACCCTCCCTTCTACTGACTGAGCCGAACGGTTTCATCTGCACCCACGCAGTATACAAACATATTCTAAACAATTGTGTGCTTCCAGCTTTGTGGCTACAGTTTGGGGAAGAAGAAGCTCCTTTTCTGCTCCAGCATGATTGTGTGTCCCCCATGCACAAAGTGAGCTCCATAAACACATGGTTCGTCCAGGTTGGTGTGGAAGAACTTGAGTGGCTGCACAGAACCCTAACCTCAACCCCACTGAACATCTTTGGGATGAACTGGAACACCAACCCCAAGCCAGGTCTTTTTGCCCAACCTCACTGATGCGCTTGTGGCCGAATGGGAAAAAATTCCCAAAATCTGGTTGGAAAGCCTTCCCAGAAGAGTCAGGGCTGTTGTAACAACAAAGGGGGGAACAACTCCATATGAATGCCCATGGGTTTGGAATGAGATGTTCAGCAAGCACATATGAGGGTGATGCTCACGTGTCCACACACTTTTGATCATGTAGTGTGTGTATATAACATTTGACCAGAAAAAAACCGATTAATAAGACAGTAATAAACTGATAGAAAAGCAGTTGGTGGTGCACATGTGGAAAAACCTAAATGACAGTGGGAACTACTGGGCTCACATTGTTGATCTTTACTGGGCCCAATTTTTGCTGTTGAAAGAAATTCAAAAGGAAACGTGTTATGCCGCAAATGACCACGTGTGAGTTTTGTTTACTTCCATTCTACACTCAGTCGCAAGCCATGGTCACAAACCATGTGTGCAGCTTTCAGCAAGAACAAGACAAATAGAAACTGCAGCAGTTCTAAAGCAAAGTCCAGTCAGAAACACTTGTGGAGCAAAGATGAGAAGGGCAGCGCAAAATGCTCATCGTTTGATGTGTCGAAGATCCAGAAGAAGCCACAAAATGCCAAAGTTAATATTATGAGTGCAAGCAAGTTCTGCTGAAGGTCAGTCATCTGGACATTAATCAGGCTTTGACAAAGTCTTGCAGGCCGCAGATATTTATGCATCAAATCCCTGTTTTTGATGCCTTGTGCTTGTGGCAAGACATGAACATGGTAAGGCCACTACTAATATTCAAGAAGCTTGACTGTACTTAAGGCTGGCCGATGCACCCATGGAACTCGGATGAAAAAGACCGATCCCTGGAGAAGGGAGTTGTGGATACGGCTTTAGTCTGAGCGCTCTGGTTCATCTAGTCTTTGCTTGGCAAAATCAAAAAAGGGGAAAAAAGGTATTTCTTGCCAAGGCCACATTGTTGGTTTGTGACAATTTGCAGAGATTTCATCTTTCGCTAAGCTCTCTTCTGTAATGTGATCTCTTGAAGAGCTTTTGCCATATGGCCATCAGGGCTCAATTCAGCAACTCAGGACATTTCAATGAAACATCAAAGGCTAATTTCTGGGCTTTGGTGTAGAACTTCAATGCCACTCTTGTTGCACGTCTTAACTGATGGGTTCTGGGAAATCCGCTGTTAAATTTGTCATCACGGTTGTTAGCGTTTGCATGAATCAAGCGTTAACAAAAAATGAGCCTTCATCGTCTCCTCGAGGATTACAGACGGGAACTGTGACAGATGAGTCCGATTCGATCTCGTGTTATGTCCAGCTGCCACACTGTGGAGCAACACCCACGTCTTGCCTTGAATGGGTTTTCGTTAGCATGCGAACAAAAGCTGAGCTCCGTGACACTGAAAGCAACTCACAACTGACAGGAGTGATAGGTCATAGGAAGCGGCCCATTAAAATGCAAATGATGAAACAGGATTTTTACAAATGGAGATCTAGTTTGCCAGGTTCAAAATGAGCTTCGTTTTCTAAACAACAGTTTTTATGAGAATCTGACTCTCAAGTCACTGTGGACACAGACAGATGCACTGCCCAGCCAAAAAAAAAAAAGTCACACACTAATATTTTGTTGCCCCGCCTTTAGCTTTGGTTACAGCACGCATTCGCCGTGGCATTGTTTCAATAAGCTTGTGCAATGTCACAACATTTATTTCCGTCCAGAGTTGCATTAATTTTTCTTCAAGATCTTGTATTGATGACAGGAGAGTCGGACCGCTGCGTAAAGTCTTCTCCGGCACATCCCAAAAATTCTCAATGGGGTTAAGGTCTGAACTCTGTGGTGGCCAATCCATGTGTGAAAATGATGTCTCTCTCATGCTCCCTGAAGCACTCTTTCTTAATTTGAGCCCGATGAATCCTGGCATTGTCATCTTGGAAGAAAAAATCCATTGATAGAAGAACCTGATCATTCAGTATATTCAGGTACTCAGTTGAGCTCATTTTTTGGGCACATAACGTTGCTGAACCTAGACCTGACCATCTGAAGCAACCCCAGATCATAACACTAAGTTAAATCCAGGTACTGACTTTTTTTTTGGCCAGGCAGTGTATTTAATACCAACAAATTATTCTTTACACTCATTGACTATTGTGATGCTACAGCTGAACAAAAATAAATAGGAGTGGAAGTAGTTATATGTTAAAGCCACTGTAGACTAGCACACATGTACCTTAGATTCAAAGACCGTCCGTCCAGCAAACCTGGCTATGTACAAGTGATGCACTCAATGTAACCCCAGACTCGCTGACAGATGATCATCAAAGCCACGAATAGGAGGAGCTACCAGCAAAAAGGTGCAAGAAGCAAGTAGATGCTTCACGAAATGTCTGGACATGTCATCAGGTGCTGCCTTTATTACTGGCAATATCATATTTTTCTTTTTCTTCTATGAAAACACTACATAAATGTTTTACAGACATCTTCATTGTTGAAGATGAAGAAGTCTGGACATCCTATTAGGTGGCCAAAAGTTCATTTCCAGTTATTTCTGAAGATATTGTATATGATACACCTAAAACACAAGGGTGCAAATAATGTTGACCAGAACTGTTAGTATAAAAGTATATCACGAGCATCCAGAGAACAATAGTGGCCCTCTACTCCTTCTCTTATAGCTTGTTTGTACTTGAGTATAAAGCGCAAAGAAGGGGAACAGCCTTGCCAGCAACCTCTTCCCACAAAGAATCTATGTGGCAGAAAGCACTTTGTATTAAGCTGTGCCAAAAGGGTTTGAATATAAGAGCCTAATTAGGTTAATGAAGTTTTTATCCATCATGAACCAATCCAAAAGAGCAAATAAGAAATCCAGTTCTACTGCCTAAAAGCCTTTCTGCATCTAGAAAGATGATCAAAGCCTGTTCTTGCATCCAAGCAATAAAGTTTATTTATTTACACAAGGGTGAGTGAAAAAGTGTCTACAGTTTTTCCCATTTGCTATAGCAGCTACTGTGGATACTTTTTGTTTTACCTTTGTGTTTAAAAAAGCACAGCATACATTATTGGAGGTGAACCCAGCTTTGGTAAATTCAGTTTGATTGGGTTTAATGATTTTTTGTGAAAACAGTCTATGTTTCGAAGTTTTCGTTACAATTTTAAAACCCACATTCAGCAATATAATCAGCTGAAAGGAGCAGCATTCTTAAGGATTTGTGCCTTTTTTTAAATTGCACTAAAAATAGACCAATAAAGCTATATTCCAAGTATGTGGGACTCAACCCTCTTTAAGCGTGTTGCTGACTATTGGAATAATCATGGTGTACAAATTGGGCTAAAATTTCCTATTGAATTCCTCAGGAAAGCTGCAGTGCTTTTCCTGTAACATCCTGATTTTGCTATGGTTAACAGAGAGTCCATAAGGAAACCGGAGGAACTACTGCGTTTCACTTCTTTATTGTTAGGAACAGCAGTAGCATTCTGGTACCATTTCTTTGCATGTGCATGTTTAAAACATTATATCAGATCATATTTATGGCCAAAACAGGGTCAAAGAGAGTGGTTGTTGAGATTATGGCTTCCTACTGATAGAGGACGCAAGGGTTGACAATAATGTCCAGTTGCCTTTTCTGACCTGTCATGCGCCATTTGTTTCCCAATTAAAAACTGAGAGGGCAACCCTTGCAGACACGCAGATGCTCTGAGCTTGTTGTACCAAGGATCAAAACATTGTAAGACCTGGGCGTTCATCAGGGTTTCTGGGTCATGACCCACCATCATTTGTCAGGGTGGGCCGTCCTCTTGGGACAATCACACAGCAGCATATTGCCGCCCAACACAACCTGCGCTGTGATCTCCACAAAGGGCATCTCCTCATAATCGTACTGGACCCGGCATTCCCACTTAATGTATGGTCAGCTCAGAGTAAATAGTATCAATGCACAATAAGTGAAGGAAAGCGGTGATTTACAAAAAAACTCAACCTCTAAAAAAACAAATGGTTAAATCAATTACACAGCAACCACATTACAGCAATCACACAGTCAGTCAAGTGTGGTTGGGTCTATAAAAGCTGCAAGTCAGGGAATGAAGTAGGTTTAGAGGAGGCCTAGAGGAACAGGGAAACACACTGTATATAAAGATTAAATGCCTTATTTATTCCTGATGTGGTACCTCACCATTTTATGAAGCGGAGAAGTAAAATACTCAGAGGTACATTAACCACCCCTCTCCAAACATTTACGCTTCTGGGAGATTTGCTCATGCTGGACCTTAAATATAAGACTGTTCTGTCCTGGAGTGAAGTCACAGCACTGCTTGGGAGAACGAGTGAACCCAGCCAATGACAGCTGCATGAAATGAAGCCACAGTTCCAGGAGCTTCACCTCACCACCGTTTATCGTGCTGCTCCTGAAATAACCACTGTATTTCCCAGTTTTATTTGGAGCAATTCTTCTACTCCCCAAGTGGATCTGTGGCCAACACCAACGAATTCTTTGGACAAATAAGCGGAGGTTTGCATTAAAAACAATTTACGCTTGAAGGTTGCCGCTGAGCTTGTTTGTAGTTTTTATTTCTCAGGGTAAAAGGCAAATAATTTTGACACAAATGTTTCACTTATGCCTTAAAAGTGATGAAATGTGCCCCCCCCCCCCACCATAGCAGATTTTCTGCACAGCGGCCTAATATATTTTTGCAGTTAAACTGCTGTCATGTTGTATATATGGCTTTGAAATATAAATATTTAGAAAGGGTCACCAGGTAACATTCTGCTTTTCTCTGTATGCACTGGAGCAGCGACATCATCATGGTTTCGTCCATAAATGCTTTGCTAGCTGAACAGGAGCATCAGCACAGACAGCCAAAAATGGCTTACAGATGAAAAACTCCAGGTACTGTTTTAAAACACGGTAGGTTCTCCCATTTACATTTCATCACTCCATGTTTCCCCACAATGTACCAGTTCCCCAAAAAAAAAAGTAGAGAACAGCGCTGATGAATGTATATATTAAGCAATCGTGCACGAGTAAAAAGCAGCACATCTGCTGTCAGACAGAAAACTCGGCTCACGGGACATTTATAACAGCCAACATTGTTTACCCAAAGTGCCCCTAAATTCCCTGCGTACCGTGAGCCGAAAAGCTCTCCTGCGAGGCGGCGACTGGGGAGCCCGGCAGGTCATGGAGAGCAAAGCTCAGCAATCAGTGACTACTGGAGGGACACGGGCTGGTCTTTGTTATCCTCTGACATGGGGTGTCGAGTCGTCTTATGAAGGGCTTTAGAGGGGGTTACTGCGTCTGCCTGGGAGATGATTTAATTTAACAAAAACAAAGGCTTCGTGGAAATAACGCAGGTTCCTGCTTCTCCGCACCACTGACAGGCAATAGCTGGGCATGACAGCACTCTGTATGCAAGACTTTATGTATAAATATAGCAAGCGGAGACAGAGTTGCGTGGCGCGGTGTCTTTCGATTGTAGCACCGGTTTGATAAGAGTACAAAGAATGATGCCGAAGAAGCTAACATTTCAAATGAAATGACTGTAGCTATGATTCCTCTGCTGAGTCTCACACCAAGACAAGGCCTTGAGAGAAAACGAGAAAGGAACCTCGGGAGTCAAAGCAGGGCGCCTGTGTTCGCAGCATCAGCCAGTTTCGATGAAGTCGCAGTTGCTCCCGTTTTTCGTTCCCAGGAACGGGCTCCCTGCAAACGGACAAACACTCAGTAAAAGGCTGCAGGAAAACTAGACTCGGCCTGGAAGGTTTACTTTAAACCTCAAAACATGCTGGAGGCCAGCGGTGTAGCTGGACGCATGACGAAAAATAATTAAAGGGGCTAAAACCAAAGATAATACGAATGATTTAAGGGCAAAACTGGGATCAGAAGAAACCTTTTTCAAGTGAGCAAATAAACACTCTGTGCCATTACTAGTTGTTAAAAGAGGAAATCGTTTTGCCATCTGCTCACTTTGCTGTGTTTTTATGAGCACAGAGGAGATTCCCCTCTTCTTCTCTATAGCAGAGGCCTGCCACTCCCATCAGCCAGTAAAGTGCTTCAGAATTTGTCCCCGTATTCTAACTCCTAACTCACGGTGGGGTTTACGGTCCTAGTGTGGCCCAGCGATGATCAGCTGCCATTCACATGGTCAATTCTTAGAAACCCCTGCTGCTCAGAGCCACGTTTATGCAGCCCCACCACCGGGGCCACCTGCTGCATGTACAACCATTCAAGTGGCAGACATTCGCTGTCACTGGATTTCTCAGAAGTTCAAGATTCTAAAACAGGAAAGAGACTTCAATGCTGGCATCGGTTCCCGGTGACGCAGGAGAGGTGCTCATTACAAGCGCGATGATGGGAAAGATGCCAGCGGAGAAGATAAGTGTCGCTGCAGCTTTAAACACGTCACTCAGGTTCACCTGCCCTCAGATGAGCGTCTACATTCAGCTGGAGAGATCAAATAGGAGCAGAGCCTCAGAAGGGGATCCAGCCTTATCTAATCCTGTCCCACTAAGAGCCAGATTGATGAAACCAAGCATCAGAATGTGCTTCAGAGATAAGAACCTCTTTGGCAGCTCTCAGCTTTAAAGCTCAAAACAAGTCCTAAGTATCCATGAAACAATTAATTAATTCTGGGAATTGAATATTACTTTATCAAAACAAAAAAAAAACACAGTTAATAGTGAAACAGTGGATTTATTTTTTTTCTGTAACTGGAAAAAGGAGCTAAAAATGTATTCAAGGAAGCTTGTGTGCATTCTGGGATTCTGGGGCAAAAGTGTGTTGGTTTTAGATGGCGGTAAGGAGGAGGAGCATGTGGTCATTCTGGGCACCTTCCCTTGAAACACATACATAGCCACTGAACATCACGAGGTCACAGGCACTGCGAGGAGACACAGGGGATGCTGAAGGTCACTGGGCTCTCACAGGAAGTCGGTGCCTTTATTTTTCCCCTTAAAACCCGACGAGAACGGTGTCAATATATTCCACGCGACCACTTCCCAGGATTATGTGTCTGCCACTCCGCCAAGTTGTGTTTACACAAGATGGGCCGCAGCAGAGAAGGGGGGACACTGTTTTGCACTGTGGTATCTGCGCACCATCCATGGCCTCGGCAAAGCATCCCACCATATGGTCGGGGTTCTGAGCTCCAGCTGCCTGTATCAAATGCAGCTGTACATTCCTTTGTTTGCTTTGGAAAGGGCGTTTTTTTATCCGTCGTCGGTATGCGATACGAGCCGATCTGAGGGAGATACATTTCCATATCTACGCTTCGATCGCAATCTCGGGCTTCGGCCTCCTAACGTGTATTCTATTGAATACGTAGTGCATTGTGGATATACCTAACACAATTTTTTTAACTGCTTCCTCCTAGTCTTGTACTCTGGGAGGGAGCAAAAAATAAAAGTAAAAATGGATGGGAAATACTGAAAACGTAACCAAAGAGGTGGAGCGTGCGATTCCACAAAATCACTGCTTCGACGTACATTAGAGCTAGCTGTGCTAGTCAGCATCTGTACATGGCGAGCACATATGAAGTGGCTCACCTACCAGCTAAGTGTTTACGGAACCACAACTTTCGATACCGCAGCCGAGCTGAATTATATAAATGACCCAGAGAGCAGGGGGCCCTGGCAGGCCTGGGGCGAAGGAGGATTAGTTTCCTTATAAATCTTTTAGTTTAAAGATAATTAGGACATGGAAGAAGGCCAGGAACCCGGCTAATGTGTGTTTGTTTCTCAGGTATTTCAGGTCAAAAGTAAGCAAAAGCAGATAGAAATTAAAACAAATAAATAAATTCCAACTCACACCGAGCCAAGACTGCTCGGCTATCTGCAGGGCATCGCCCATGACCCCACCTGACTCGAACGAGTGTGAGGTTCGCAAGGCAGAGGAAGAGGCAGGAATGCTTTCGTGTTGGCATCGCTGCCAAATGCTGCGTGGCGAACAGTTTTGCGCACGAACACAGTTGTCGACCCTTGCGGCGCGTAATAGGCCGCAGATTACAATACAATGCTATTTGTTTTCAGAGCCATGGGGATTAACTGCAGCGATTTTACACCTTCGCCTGGCTGCGCTGCTATTATGTTTCACTACAAATATCAGCAAGAATTCGATGAGAATTTGGGTCTCCTTGTGTGTATGAGGGTGAAAAACATTTATGAATCCATATGTTCGACTATGTCAATACAGCTGTTATGACAATGCTGGATGTGCTGTGACAGATGCAGAAAAAAGCTGCCTTATACTGAGTACATTACAGCGGACAGCCAGATTCTGCTACTGCCAAACCGTATTACTTTTTTCTGAGCAGTAAAGACATTAATACATGTGAGTAATTGTGACTTGACATAGCTTGAGGGTCTGATATTTTAACATTAAATGCAGATAAATTTAAAAAAAAAATGCCTTCAGGTGATGTTCATCCTCAGCCAATCTAATGAGACCAGCATCAGCAAAGCTTTTCAATAGCTACTTCTTGTATTTCATTTTCATCCTTACGCAACCGTGTGTCTTAGTCCTGGTAAGTAATCGTGTAGCCCATTCTAAATAAAAGTAACTGAAATTTAAATGCCGTCCTGTTTTTCAGCAGTCTTACTGAAAGCTGCGAGTGAAGGTAGCTATATGGCATATAGTGACAGGCTAAGCTAAAGAAGACACATTGGTTATCTAAACCAAACTTTTAACGGAAATATCAGAATAACTCTTGGAAACGGAGTCTGCAGACAGCCTGAAAAATTTACATCGATCACTGAAATATACAGCATTACCTCTGCTTTTGTGCTATATTTTGGCTCCAGCTATTTTGGTCTTTTTCCATTTATTTGCTAGACTTCTATTCTTCTTCTTAGGTCTAAAACCATTAAATATTCCATATTTGACCAAATATTTAATTTTTCAAGCTCGTTTTTATACATATTTTCAACGCCTTACTCAGTCATTTTTGCCTCAGCATTCTGCTCGTGATCTGAGAAGCTTAACGCTTTGTCGGCCTCGGATGCTCACTAGGGACAGTGGAGAGGCAGCTAAAAAATTAAACTTATTGCCTTTATACTTTAGGTTTGTTGAGACATTTTTCAGACATTTTTAATTAAAACAACCAAAGTCACAAGCATCAGTGTTCTCAGATGGGTCACTCCCTCACATCTCTGGAACAGTGACGGAAGTGCAAGAAGACTGAGCCAGTACAAGCATTGCAACCTTATAACAAAATGGAAAAAAGTTAAAGTAAATGCTTCCAAATTTCATGAACAAAGGGCAACAGAAGACGCATGAATTGCGTTTTTCCTCAGTGCAATGAAAGGATCAGACGCAAAGTATTTCAAAGTCTGATCAACACATGATGCTGGCTCTGCTCATCTTCCCTGTAGAAACATGGTGAAAAATGCAGGTTGAGATTATACGAGCACTGATCTTCATGACTGAGGGCCCCCGGGGCATCTCCAGGGTCTCTGCAGGACTTGTCGCAGTGCTGACAGTAGTTAATGGCCATAGGGAGCCAGGGGGCTGGATCAGACCTGCCACTCTCAGCACAGATGAGCTAATATCCAGCAATCCCAGGGCGCTAACAGCAGTATGGAAACCTTTAGCCTATCAAAAGCCCTTTCAACAAATCTATCAGACACCAAACAAAACAGGCACACACCTGAGAAACAACCCATTTCATTTCAAAGATTTTAGGGCTTTTCACTTCTACCCCTCTAATCCCAAACCCACTATTAAAATTCGAGACTGTCACCAGAGCAGTGAGGCCAGCGAAAAACATTCCCGCAGTAAAAGAGAGACAAAAAGGAAAGACGTGTCGCATTTTTTCCCTTTTTTTAAGGCTCGCCGTGTCCCAGATACTGTGTGCTATCCATACTTGTGGCATCATGATTAATGAGGACTCCTTTCCACACACCTGCCTCGGAGCTGGAGGAAGGGCAAAAGAAGCCAGACCTGGTGCACATGAGGGGTCCCAGCAGTGCAAACGCTCCTTCCGCCAGTCCTCCTCCAGCTCTGCCACTGCTGTCATCTGGGTGATCTAGTCCCGCTCAGCAGCCATTTCTCTTGCACAAGAAATGGGCCATTCATTCCTTTTAGAAAACAATGAGGGGCGCTTAGCACTGTAGCAATGAAACTGCATCCTATCTTTGAGCCTCCGAGGGACCCCGATGAAGCCGTTGAGCTTTGAGGAAGATTTGTATACGTCCTCCTTTTCTTTGGATGGAGGCATTTCTGTAATACAATTTTTTTCTGCTATGGAGGAGTGTCACCTGGTAAAACTTAAAATAATGCCATCCTTTTTAAATATAAATGGTTTTTGTGAGTTTCTAGAGGAGTTTCTGTATTTCTACACACAGGGGATTCTCTTCATTAAAGACAATGAAGACCATAGAGACTCAGTGGTAAAATTCAACAAGCAAATACAGTAAATAATAAAAAAAAACTACATAATGCTGTGAAAAAAAGCATAATTGCATTTATGGACAATGATGGTTTTCCCACAGTGCAACACCCATTTGCTTTACTCAGATTTTCCTTTGGCCCTTCCTTCCTGTCCCAAGGTTTTCTGCTCCTGGGTTGACCTTGAAGGAATCGGCTTCATGTCACCGCAATCGTACCGCCAAGGACAGAAAGCAAACTGTCATCCAGACAAGCTCTTCACCTGACCTACACACTCACACACAGACACACATACAGTATTTTTTTTTTTTTTTTAAAGAAAGATGAGAAGGGAAATAAATTCCAGCTCTTAGTCCTCAGATCTCTTCACCTCTGGGAAGGTCTGCCAAAGTTTAGCAATGGCTGCCAAACACAGCAACAGGCTGCAAGCCTTGCCATTTTAGTCTCCTACCTGCGAATCACAGTGACAGATAGGTGTGTCGGGTCAGAGCAACAACAAAATAAAGAGCAAAAAGGTAGAAGGAATGGGAGGAGAAGGGAAGAGAAGCAAGAGAGAACTCTTTCTAGAGGTAAGGAAAAGTGATGGAAACACAAATCATCAGCAGATGAGAGCAATTTGAAGGTTAAAAACATGCAAAATAACAATCCCCTGGGAAATGGAGGCAGGGGCTGATCGAGGAAGCATTCTACTCACTCTCATGTGCCTTCGATATGACCCCCCCAAACCCCACAGTGGTTTACACATATCCCCTTCGTTGTTCATAATAAAAACAAAACTTTACCCTGGCTGATGCAATGACCCAAGGAAATACTTCCTGATGTGTATCGCTGGCCACCACACAGCCTCCTCACACCCACCCACTCCACATCTTGCCCCTGGTTTGCCCCCAATAGAGTCGTAGTAGGGCCTCCAAAAACAGCACTCCCTTCTTGGAGCTGGATTTATGTCAGCCAGAGTGACAGTGTATTTCAGTCCCATCCAGGAGCTATGATGTGGATCAACACAATTTCATTTGAGCTCTCACCTGGTGGCAACATGCGGCTGAAGTGTGATAAATACCTGCAAAATGGGACGTGCAAAGCGTCTGCTGTCACACCACAAGACATGTAGAGATGTACTAAAGTGTGGGAAAAGCTAGGCAGACAGCTGTGGATTTCAGCAACTTTGTGGGTCAGTTAGCGCAGTTACCAGTGTGAAAAATTGGAAATTTAAATAATAATACTTCATATACATCAACAAACTGTATTACAATTAAAGTGGTTTTATGTAGCACATAAGTATTTTTACTGCCATTAAACTGGCAGACACCACAGAGAGTGATAAAGGTCAAGTGAAAAGGAGGAAGGTAATAGCAAAATATGTCACCAAATGTGATTACCTTTAATACAGTGTCCATTGCCATGTTTGTGTCATGTATAACTCAATTCTCCCTTTTTAGTTTGGTTCCATCCTCCAATACACCTCCCCATCATCCTTTTGCGTGCATGCACAGTGGGCCATCTGTCCATGGATAAGAAGGGTTGGCCCGAGTCAGGTAAAGCTATGGTAACGGTACCTTGTCTCAGGTAAAGGTAGACCTGTAAGCTGAAGAATGTCTCACCTGCAACAAGGTTGCAAAATGCAGCTTCATCATCAGTATGAGACCAGGCTTTGAGCAAAGAGAGTTTAAAGTGTAGACAAGGTGGTTAGGTGCACGAAACCTGTTTCATGCATGGCCCTCCACAGCATGACCTATGGACCTTCCTCAGAGACCGGGAGGTATTGGCAGTGGGAGTCAAAGTGCAGACCACAAAACAGGAGTCACAGTGGGAAAGGGAGCTCAGGTGGAAATGGAGATGGAGGGAGTTGTATCTAGAATAGAGCTGTAGTCAGTGAAACCTGAGAACAGGCCTTATAGCAGCTGTGAGAAAGGGGGAGACCGTACTCGGTTCCTTTTAGCCCCCTCCTGAGGTCTATACCACCTCTTACAAACACACACAGCTGTGGGCCTGTGTTCCACACGGATGAGCCTGCAGCAGCATCCCAGAGTCAAGATGCACATTCAAACCTCCATCATCCAGCCAACAGACCAAGAAAGACTATCTCAAAGGCCTAGAACAGAGGTGTGAAAGTTGGGCATCATCTGAGAGCTTCTGACATTCATTACATTGGTGAAAGCAAAAGCAGAACATGTGTAGCACTCCCAGAAATTCCCCTCACAGCACAGGAGACCCGCACGCACACAGAAGTCAGTTAAGGTTAGCCAAATGTGAGCTCTCGATTTTGGAATTGCGCACGTGTTGGCTGCAGGTCTGGACAGACATCCACGTGAAACGGCAAGTCTCTGTAGCCATGCAGAACCCAAGGAAGTAGAGAGTAAATAAAACTGACCTCGGGGGATCTAAATGGGAATGGAAAGTAAAAGACGCAATCTGTGCGAGCAGCGCTGATATTCCTAAAGCTGTGGAAAATAAACAAAGTTTTGGAAATGGGTGCAAGAGACTAACTCCATATGCGACTATCAAGAGTCAGCCTCAGGCTCAAGTAACACAGAAACAAACTGGTATTTGTAAACTTTACAGCAAAGTGTGCGTGACATGAAAAGAGAACTGCGCTGCTGTTGGTATGGAAAGGACAAAAATCGGACATTAATTTCTGTGTAACTAACTGGAAATTAAAACGAATGCATTCCGCATACTAATACGTTGACAACTTTGTATTTTGTTGGGAAAAAAAATTTCTGAATTGTTCCTTCACAGGCGTTTGATCTTGACTAAATTGCTGGAGGAAACTCAAATGGATCACTGAACAAGGAATCATGCTTGGAAAGTTCTCTCAAATGGCATAGCAGCACGTTAATAGAGTCATTTCTTCAACGGACAAATGCACGCTGGGAGGAATTGCTCTGACAGGGCAGAACAGTGTTGGGACTTTGTTGCCCTCAAATGAGCCTCCTGCCTGGCAGGATATGCAATGAAAACCTCCCCACCCCTCCCTGTGTCAGTCAGATGCTTTTTTCTTCTTTCTTTTTTTTTTGTATATTCATAAAGCTGAGACCCTGCAGGAGGTTTCATTTGATTGGCTAAGAAAAAGACAGGGCGGAGTTTTTGCTGCACAACCTTCCAAGAAACACTACATGGGAGGCCCATTTGAGAGCAACAAAACACTGTAAGCAGAAGGCTCAGGTTCCAGTCTTTGATTGGACCAAGCTCATGCTGACGAGGAAGATGCAGCCTGACAGGTACAGGCCTGGCAGGTCTGGACCACTGAACTCTGACGGTACAAAGCTCAGTGGGACAGACAGGCACCTGCTGGGACGACCCCCGACTGGCAGGACCTCTGTCTACGAATCTTTAAGGCATTGGCTGCAGCCCCGGGGTTAATCCGCTGCACCTGCGAGCCGCTCCTCACAGTGTGCTTCCTCCCAGCCTGTCACTACACAACCACAACCGCCTTTTCCACATCCAAGCAGCACAGGCTACTTATTTTTTTTATTTTTTATTCATACATTATAACTGAAATAAACAGCAGTGCAATAATTAACAGTGACTTTTTTTTAAAGTTCACTTTTTAATTGCATTCAGATGCATGTTAAGCATCTTAAGGTTATTATATCCTTTAACTACCGATTGAATGAGATGCCAAACAGTACAAATATTTTTTTATTCATTCATTCACTTTTCTCAAAAGTTTGTTCCAGTGGTAGGTTTGTAAACTAAGCCAATTACAACTATTAATGCATTTATAAAGCTGGATAAATGCACTGACAGTCAAGCACAGATTAGTGTTCTACTTTTCATGAAGTGTACAGAAATGTCTATAAATCTCAATTTCTGTTCTTTATACACAGCCTTGTTTTTCAAGGTACAGACATAGCACAGTGGCACTTCTTGCTGTAAATTGAGTTTTTGCATAATCAAATTTATCTTTATTTAATTCCGAATTTAATAATTATTTAGAAGATGTATAATTCAGTTTATGACAAAGCTTGGAAAAGGGAGTACGTAAAGAATCAGATGGATTTTCTTACCCACATACACACACACGTGCACTTTGCAATCCATGCCATCTGCATGTTCTATTACAGGAACCAGTAGCTGTGAGCAAATGAAAATGTCCCTCCACAGCATGACCTGTGGACCTTTATACACAACACACCTCACTCTCTGTGGTGTTTGCGTGCCCAACAGTACAAACAATACTTATGTACTAATAACCACTTTAATGGTAAAACAGTTTGGCGATTGCATGTCATTACTTTTCCCCCTACACCTTTTGATCTGGTTAGCGCTAGGTAACTTAGCTAGTGTTAATATAAAAATAAGGTAAAAATGTCTTTCAATATGGCAGTTTTGTCAACAGATGATTATTATAAACATGTATCTAACACATACCAGGATGCTAAGGAGGAATATTTCAACATTATAAATAGCACATTTTTGCACTTTTCATTAGAAAAACCTAGACAATACTGATTTTTTGTATGCTGTAACAGTCTTGTAAATCCGAACAGTTCACTTAAACCATAGCTAGTTTACTCGGTATTTGATTTTTCAACTTAATGTCGATAAACAGTGACCGCTTCAATTTAGAGAATGCATAACCTCTGCTGAGTTTAACACAAAAATAATCTATGAATTGGAACTTTAATGCAAGCTGGCTCCTCTTGTGTTTCACTCAACTTGCCGGTCACCACATAATAAGTTTCATAATAAATACAAACTATTAATTTTAAGATAATGCATTCAATCATCCCACAAAATCTGGCAAAGATGCAAGAGTCAAATTCACTAAACCAAATAAAAGATTGAAAACAGTAATCAAGATCTGCCACAGAAACCTTGTTTGCTGCATCCCAAATTTAAAAATAAATAAGTAAATAAATAAAAACATTAAAAAAAAATACCACATCCATACACAGTATTTATGGTTAAAGCAGTCAGATGCAATGATACAGTATCTGGCAGGATGCTGAAGTCGGTTTCTTGAAGCGCTGGCTATCCCACAGCCCTAATTAGAAACAGTAGGAGAAAAAGGCAGCAAACGCTTGTATGCTGTAAAAGGCCGCCTCTTTTGGGTTAAACAACATCAGGCAGCACAAGGTCCCATTACTGTAATTGCCACTGTGGTCTCCTTGATATCTCAAGGATCCCAGTTCAGACACATTCCACAAATTAAAAGAAATTAAGACAGAACTTTGGCCAAAAGCACAGAATCTGCTCACCACCATGGGAAGCCAGAATGTCCTAGCATTCTGGGTGAAGGCAATGAGCTCCGTTTCCAGTTGTCAGTGACTGTTAATGAAAGGATTTGTCCGTTTCAATGACGTCAGAAATTGGGATAGCAGACACCAACGGCAAAGATCAGTCCCTCCACCCCCTCCAACTACACCTTCCAATTCATACAAGATTTTGCAGGAATTGTTCTGTTTGTGCTTATTTTAACTGAGACTTTCAAAGTACTCGTACTGGGGGATGGGACTAGGGAAAAAATAAATAATTGCCTTTTTTCTCCCCTAAACAGCAGGGCGTCTTTACTTCACTTGGGCCTGAAAAGCAGTGTTCAGATGGTGGCATGAATGCAGACACCCGGTGAAAGGCTTGGTGACAGCGTGTCCCAGCACCGGCCACTATGATAAATCACCTAGAGGCTAAAAGGTAAACACAACGGAGAAGCAGAGTCAGTCTCAACATAAAAGAACACGGCTGTCAAAGCAGCCAATTTATTTAATCGTCTGTCTAAAAAAAGTTGTGGCACTTCAGTAGCCTGTTTTATACACAACAGAGTTCTATACTGCATCTCAAAAAACAGAATGTATTAACCTACAGAAAAGTGCTTCCTGACAAAAGCCTGCATGCCTATGAGAACCAACTGAATCCAGCTAAATCAGAATAAATTATTTTAATCGTGCACACATTTATATATTGATTCAGCTGCAAATCTTTTTCAATGAACTTTCAAGACTAAAAACAAAACAATATGTAGTCTGCCATCTAGTGGGCACTTCCATACTGAAAAAGACAAAGGGCTGAGACACACAAATCTTAAAATGCTATTTTTCCCCAATAGAACTTTTTTTTTAAAATGTTAATTGCTCAGTCCAGGAAAGACCCAACTTCACTTTTCAGAATTAAGTGAAATAAAATGTGTTTCTGCTTAAAGGAAAATATTTATTTTATTCAGTGACTGTCCTATCAGAAGAAAGTTAATACACAAAAAGATGTATGAAGAAAAACAAATCCCAGATTTTTAAGGAACACCATCACAAAACAAGTGCTGCAGAAGAAACATTTAATAAGCACTGGTCCCTCTAATTTTCTTGGTGGATGCTTTTCAAGATACTGTCACAGAGAATCTGTCGCATCTGTCACCAAAGCTATACAACACATTTGCTCACACATACCAAGTGTGAGCAGCCTTACTGGAAGTCGCTTCATTCCCTTCTGTCTGCTGGTGACAACATCCCCTTTGGAACTCAGTCTACACTCCACAAGGTCACTCCCTCCCCAGTGGCTGACAGTGTCATGGCTCACATCTAAAGATGGAACCGTCTGTCATGCTCAGTCCAGGACAAAGCCTTCAGGCAGCTCCACGACGACTGGGGCACAGTCATCAGGCTCCCCCTCAAAGTCCCAGCGGAACTTCTTGGTCAGGTGGACTTTGAACTTTTCTGCCCGCTTGCGGAGCACGGCATCCACTCCAGGGCCAGTGGCAAACTGGAAAAAGTCCTGGAGAAGAGTAAGATAAAAAAATGAACATCCACAACCAATTCTGTAGAAGGTAAAGGAGTTGATATACAGTTGCTGAGAAACTGGAACATTCTTTAAAAGCATTGCTATATAAGCAGCCAAGTATGATAATAGTTAAAAGTTTAAACGCATATGCTAGAAACTTGATTTGTTAAGGGTATAAAAAAAAAAAATAGATATTTGAAGATCATTTGAGGGATGCATGAAGGGTGAGTACATGTGGTTCATGTTGTCTGACCAGGAGGAGCCAGCGTCGTGGTGTGGGCTTGCTTTGCTGATGAGAGGATTGGTGATGTTTACCAAGATCATGATAAGCTCAACCAGCCTGGTTCTCAGACAAATGCCATTCCATTACAATTAGAACTAAGGAATTACCCAAAAGACACATAACTACACGGTGTGAAGCGAAGGAAAAAAAGCTAATGGCCAGGATGTAAAATGTTATCCTTCGGTTCTTCACAAAAAAAAAAAAAAAAAAAAAAAAGTAGTCAGTTCCTTGCCTTTCAACTATCCAATGAAATGAATTTCAGAACCACCGTCAGACAGTGTCCAACCATTTCATACTTTAAACTGGGATCTCCACCAACCTGCAGCGTGGAAGTCAGGAAGTTATTTTGGGATACGATGTCCACAAAGAAGTCAGGTGGGATCTCCCCAAGCTGGTGGTAGAGCACAGAGATGAGACCCAGGTAAAGGTCACGGCGAGTGTGCATGGCAGCCTCCGAACGACACAGCAATGCAAGAAGCTTCTTCCAGTGCTCAAAGCCCTCATACACATTACCGATGAGGAAGCAGACAAAGGCAAACTGCAGCTCACCTGTAGGAGAGGCAAACAGCCTGTCATCAGGCAACCAGGACACCAGTAAAACAATCACATATACAACACACAAGTATAAAGCACCACTACAATTCAAGAAGGTCAAATGCTCAGTGGCAGTAGACAAACACATACACTGAGCAGACTTTTAGATGGGCATATTGTGCAGTTTGTGTATGATGACAGGTGAAGGGTGGGTGGTAAATTCCTGCTACTGGAATATTAAGGCAAACACTTTTCCAACCTGGACGTGGATGAAAATTAACAGCAATATCAGTAAAAGTTTCAGTACATAGCGCCAAAGCAGGCAGTGATTGTGTAGGCCAAGCTAGACAGGAGAAAAAGAAAGCAAAGGCACAAAAAAAAATGTCCTACATCTCTGGGAACTGCCACAGAAGAGCTGGGAAGTTGTGGTGCCTAAATTACTGATCAAACCTGAATGTCAAGCAAAAAAGCTAATTTTCCAGAAAGAGCACTCACATTTCTCACTGTATAACCAAAATTGAGCATTTTTCCCCAAGCAAAATTTTGTAGTTTCACTAACAACTATTTAGCTGACAGAACTGTTTGTGTTGTGTTTATATACAGTAAATGTGTATATGAGGGACAAGCAAGAATTTCACTCTACCACATACTAATGTACTATGTACAATAACCAACTTGAGGGTGACTTACAACTAAGATAATTAAATTTACACTTATATACTAATTCATAAGCAGGGCATTATTCAGTTCAGGGTAGCTACCTTGATCATGGTTACTGCAACAGCAGTGGGATTCAACACAGGCTGAAATTTGTCAGACCAACCACCGCATCACCTGCTATTCCGAAACTTAAACTAAGGTCAATTATTTCAAACTGAACATAATATCCTGTATTCCAGTTTTTACTATCACTACGTGCTGCAGTAGCCTTGCAGTATTTAGCAAAAAACAGTAGTGAATATGCCATTTCAGCTATATTAGATTTACCTCAAAGGTTGCAGGCTGGAACGTAGGAAATTGTTGTGTACAGTTATGTTGCAGTTAATAAACTAAATATTCATAGTGACATTATTGAGGGACAAATACCTTTTGTTTGAGACATTAAGTGCACATTTCTATAACACCTAACATAAGCTTCTGATAAGCCATTGTCCAGAATGAAGTGCTAACTGCAGAACTAAAACCACTGCAATGGGCAATAATCCTGTTGGTGAATAAAAAGCTTGTTGCATAAAAAGCGGGAAATGAGGACTGAGCATATTGCCAAACATACATCAAATCCCACCACCAACAGTGCTGCCAACCTACTTGCAGCTTCCCCCAAAATTGTAGGTAGCAGACCGTTTAGCTACAGGGCCTCTAAACTGTGGTTTCAATTACCAAATGCAAAACTTATACTTTTGGTCTCCATCTTTAAAGGTAGACTGAAGAAGTACTTTGAAAGAGCTTTTCAGATTGCTTAAAGATCCACCATCTTCTCATTCCTTTCATGTTGAATAGCTATCCACAGAATTTCTCTTCTTGCTTATATTTTCCTGGGGCATTACAAGATCTCATGAATTATCGGGGAAGCCCGCAGCTACCACTGAACACTGATGCCCACCAGATCAGCTGTCTATTTTCACTGACAAAAAAGTTAATGGCAATAGAAGACCTCCCACCCTTACACAGGCTCATTGTAACAGAGCACAACAGTCAGCCTGACATTTTTCTCCCATATCTTTACGGCCTTTGGCATTTTTCGTTTTCCTCTCCTCAGTTGCTAGCTGGCTTTCTTTTGTCGTTTGAAAAGCATTACCATTGTCTGCCTCCATTTTCTTTTATCCTAAACAGCATTTGGCATCACACTGCTGTGAAGGGCGCTTTATTAAAACAAACTCAACTGATCCACCTGAGAAAAATATGCAGGGCAGAAGGTGGCAGAGCTGTGACAGTCATCACTGTGCACTAGAAAGACCCCAGGTTTGAATCCAACCCCTGAGCAAAGTACTTACCCGGAACTGATACAGTACCAATTAAGAAACTGCATTGTTATTTCAAAGTAAGCATCAGCCAATAAATAAATTTTTAGCCCCTTTGTAAAAAAAAAAATTTCATTCCAGGTGAGTCTTCCTAGATGCAAAATGTTTGGCCCAACTATACCTCATTAAGCAACAAGCCGATATTCATCTAGTGTGTGTGTGTATGTGTATGTACATGTACAGGTCTCTCTCCCCACCCAGGACGTGCAGTGGCTCTTGCGGGTAGTTGCTCTCCAGCAGGCGCTCCAGGGCGTAGCTCAGGTCCATGCTGCACTGTGTGATCTGCTCCGGTGTGGCCCCCGGTGGGTACGTCTGCTTGGGGATGTCTGAGAAGCGGAACTCCGTGCCGGGCCGCTGCTTCATGCGCGGCAGGCGCTCGAGGCCCTCCCGCATGCTCTGGCACTCCGTGTCGTTGCGGGGCAGGTTGTGCGCAATGCGATCCTCGGTGTAGGGCAGCTGCAGCTCAGGCTCCACCTCGCTGAAAGAGCAAACGCGGCCGCTGAGTGGTTGCAGGCCGGTGGCCACCTCCAGCGTTAGTCGATCGGTGAGCGATACCCATTTGCGCATGACGTCGTACGGGTAGGGGCCTAGGAAAGGGTCGAGGTCGCGCAGGCCCGCCCTCACCCGGTCCACCTGCTCCTCCTCACGGGAGGCCGAGAAGTCCAGCTCCTCCTGCTTGTCGTCCCAATGTGCGAGCAGCACCTCCCGGGGCCGGAGAGACAGGAACAGTCCCATCCGAGGGCCCGTTTCCCCACCGCCGCCAGGAAAGACCCTGACGGAGCTGTAGTGCAGGAAGTGCAGACCGGGCGGGATCATCTTTACCCCGCGGAACCGAGGTCCCACCTGCCAGCTCTTGTAGTCGATTCCAAGCTCGGTGCCCTCCGGAACCCCCAAGAGGACCAGCGTGGCGCCTTCTTCGAAGAGCCTCCTGGCCATGTCGGGGTCCATGTCTTCTCCAGCCATGAGCGGCCCTGCAGCCCTTCAGTTCGTAAGTAACTGCATTCACGAGGCAGTCAAGTTAAAGTTAAAAGAATTCACGGCAGAACACGAGCTTTTCTGTACGTGTTGTATAAATAACAGGCGGTACTGTATACAAACGCGGTTAGTGGCAGGAGGTACTCACTTGGCTCAAATAAAAATTATTATATTATTTCTGTTCGGCGCACGCTCTCCCCTTCACACCCATCGTCAGGGTTTCGTTTCCCCAACATTTCCGCCTTCAGTGGCGCATTCGTAATTTCTGTCCCCTTCACACAGAAATCAATTCCCCCGAACAATGGTTCCGCTCGTCGCTGAGTCGTACATTAAAACGCTTCTTCCTCACGCCCCCTCGGTTTAACCTGAGAACCACCTTCAGTTTATAGAGTTGAAGTAAATGAAAAACACTTTTATTCAGATTATAAATCGAAAGGTTTTATATAGAAATGCTAGATACAAAATACATGACTTCTCGCTACATGTGTTACTATAGCATAATACAGTGTTTAACAGTTAGGATTATAAAGCACCCGTCGCTTTAATTCATGTCATCTCAAGTACAAACTGTTAATTTAAGGATTTATTAAAAATACATTTGCGTTATCAAATAACCCACATAATAATTCAGCTTAAAGGCACCAGCTAAGCAAGCATTCATTTAAAAAAGTTATTCCACACAGACATAGTATTAAACATATTTTTACATTCACTTTTTCTAATGTCTAAATTATGCATATATTTTAATGTTCCAATATTTCTGTATGTCTACTCATGAAAATTAGAACAATATAGTTAGTGTTTTTATAAAACATATTGCTTATACATTCCTTCAGTTCACTTTTACAGCACACACAAACAGCACCATTTTAAACAAAACTTGCACAAACTTTGTATTTTTGTGTCTTCAGTTCTTATAATCTGTACATCATAGATTTTCACATACAATCATGTCTAATGCATACATTCAAATATGTTTTAATAGCTTTATTAGAACCAATGTGGCACCGACAGTGCTTATGTTGGATGCTATGCTTAACGAAAAAACCACTGGCAGAAAAACATTAAACATAGTAGCAGTCATATATTAATAAAGTGATCCTCTCAGCTTCTGATTTAAATGAGCACTGCAGCAGGACATAGCATTTCGAAACAATGATTATACTCTTCTTTTTGGTTTAGGAACATATATGGCCTGCAACTTCTGCCAGCACAGTATCAAGGTGTCAATGACTTTCTTTTTCTTCCTTCTTCGACCCTTCAAGCCCCTTGCTACTTTACAACTTTCATGTTTTGGTCTTTTATCCTGAAATCGAGCAACACCGCATTAAGGTTGGTTAAACATAACATTCTGAGACATCAGTTAATTCAGTTGTCAGATTAGCATAACTGTATTACATGTAGCAAATGTCCCATCTTGCCATTTATGTGTTTGTGTTTGATATATGCACATCTTACCAGATAAGCATGTCTGCAGTTTGCTCTTATTAGCTGTTCCATTTTCTCCACAGTCTTTCCCACTTCCTGTTGCAAGTGTCTCGTATTCTGGCACTTGAACAATTGTGTCATGCCATAAATTGACCTCAGAATGTGTTGTACCTACAATGGAGATGTATTGATATGCAAAATCAGTGACTGCTGTCTGTGATGCTTCATACTGACGGTGAAAATGTTGCACATTAGTAGAAAATTGCATTCTGTATTACATTTAGGTATTATGTATTCTCGGTATGGAGACCGAGCAACATGAAGTTTTGCACAGGGTGGCACAGACAGTTACTTCTGCTGTTGTACTATTGCTCTTTTTTTTTTATTTTCCATCTTGTCATCACAAATAATTTACCACTATGGCAGCCCTAACTGGGTGTCACATAAAGAAATTCAAGGTGTGATTTAGCCAGTTCATACATTTTTGTTGACATTTTCAGGTATGTGATGTTGAAAAATATGAAAAAGAACATTTTTCAAATTTCTCATGCATTGCTAACAATAAACTGCTCTATGGTGCTTGACTGGAACACAGATTGGTATTTCACACAGAACATAAATACTTGCCATTATTTGGACACCAGAGTGTTTAGAAGGTATGTAAATCACTGGGGCATTATTATCGGTACAGAATGTAGACCTCATAGGGGAACCATATCTTTATGGATCATAACAGGGAGGCAAAAACTCTGCTGTCCCTGGTGCTGAAACCGTGCAGTTAGAATTTCTGACCCTCAATGGTCTGACAGGTTTCATATTTTCAACATAGTCAAAATGACCGCAGTCCCTGTTTCAAACTGTTGTAACAGCAAAACAACATTACTGAGATCAGAGCAGCTCTTTGTTTTTTTTTTACTGTATTTTGATCATAAATTATAGTGGAGTCCAAAAGACTACAAGAAGATTAACACCAGCAACCTGGTATTATTTCACTTAACACCCAATAAGTTGCCAAAATTAACAACAGTTGATCAAAAGCCCTAGAAAATGACATGATGATAAACAGTAGAATTGATATGCCAACCTATTAATGCATATTTTTAAAAAATGTATGTGAAAGTGAGCAACAGAGACTCATTCTCTCTCTCTCTCTCTCTCTCTCTCTCTCTCTCTCTCACACACACACACACACACACACACACACACACACACACACACACACACACACATATATATATATATATATATATATACAGGAGATTATGAACAAACACAGTACCTTTCCAGGGCATCTGTCCTTTTCCTTGGATGTAGTATAAGACCCAGTAAGATTCTAAAAACACATCAGTTAAGAGTTAATTTTAGACATTTAAAAACATTCAAAGAAGCCAAGATCTAGACATGCCTGTGTGTGCAAACGCTAGGCAGTGTTTACAGACAATCCAGAAGAGGGCAGTGCATCACCAATCCAATAGATACGACAAAGTTGGAAAAATAATTCCCAACCCATAGACATTAGAGTTCCCCTAACATTGCCTTGCTATAATAAAGCTATAATATAACATAAGCATCATAAATTCTGGTAGAGGGGCCATGTGGAAAAATAATCACCTTTGAAATGTACATATCACAGGGCACCTAAAAGGAGTAGGAGATGCCGTAAAATATAAATCTTTGACACACAGTAGATGTGAAACATTTTTTGCTGAGGTTATTATTAGTGCGATCATAACAGGACAATGAGGTGTGCTGTACACTATAACTTTCACTTAGTTTTCATTTTTCAGTAATTCAATGTTCATGTAATCTACAGGCACATACTAGGTTCTGGAGCTCAGTGAGGATCAGCTCTTTGTAAGCACTCAGGATCTCTGAGTAGTCACACTTGCATCTGCTGTAGGTTATGCTTCCGAAGAGTACTGTTACCACAAAGATACAGAGTGCAGGCCTGGTGACGTACTGTGGAGATACAATGAATGGATGAATGAATGAACAGCACAAACACTCACAGTTTCCACCAGGGCATTCGGGGTAACTGGCTGTCAACAGACCCAACAAATCAGAAGATCCACCATTCGAGCTCTTTAAAACATGCAGTTACATTCACTGTCACAGTCAAGAAACAACTTCTCAGCTGTTGGGTGATCAAACATATTAGAATGGTGATCAATGGAGCTAAATACAAATATTGGAGGGGCTGGGATGGTTTGAGCAGTTGGTGGTGGGTATTACTGTGATTCCAAGCATATTTCACAGAAAACTTCTAACATTATTTGCTGTTACTCAATGAACACCAAATGTCGAGTAAATCACACACAGCCAGTTTGTCGTGCGGTTAAATCCCGATATTCCTGGTATTTAAGAAACAGTCGCACTGTATCTTTAAAAGCGATGGACAGTGAGAGACGGCAGTTAGAGGCACGGTTGTTGGGTCGAAACCTACCATTTATCATGGCTTATCAGGCGGTCCTCAGGTGTGCTAATTCCCATTCTGTGTGGCGGCGCTCGAACCCGCGTCCTGACCGCAGCCGTGGAAGAGGCGCGTCCTCGCCGATGCCTCGGACCCCCTTGCGACGCGCGCTGGGCTCGCGCTCCTTATCCCGAGCTTATTTTTATTAATTTTATTTATTAGTTTGCGCGGAAGGAGCGCGCCGGCGGCCGAGGATCCGCTGTGCTGCCCAGCGCTCCGAGCTCCAGCATTGCCGAGCGCCCCTCAGGATCCCACTCCGTCATGGACCGCTGGGGCTGAGCTTTGAGTTTCACCCAGTTCCCGTCTCGTCAGGTCCGGCAAACTTCCGCCATCAATCACAACGCTTTCGGTTTCGCTGAGCATCCCGGCAGCCCGAGGCCGTTAGGACGTTTTGGGGGGGGGGGGGGGGCTGGGAAGCGCTGGAGAGAGACTTGCGCTCGGGTGGGGTGGCGACAGGAGGGGTTGGGACGGGTTACATAAACCTTTGAATTGTGGTCACGGAGTTAAAAACGAGTCCTCAAGTGAAAGTTCCGCTTTTTAGTGTTTTGTTCCTTTTGGCTCGCCTGGTTGTGATTCCGCAAAACGCGTCGTTTGTATCGTCTGTCACACTGAATCAGGGCGTTTTGGCAGCTGAGAATAAAAAAAGCCCTTAAAGCCAAATAAAAATCATGTAGAGAACACTGGGTTGCCTAAAGCATCTCTGTTGGTGTCAGGGCAGTTACACTGAACTACATTATATATTCATGTATGTAAATACACTGCCCAGCCAAAAAAAAAAGTCACCACCCGGATTTAACTTAGTGTTATGATCTGGGGTTGCTTCAGTTGCTCAGGTCTAGGTTCAGCAACGTTATGTGCCCAAAAAATGAGGTGAGCTGACTACTTGAATATATGATCAGGTTTTTCCATCCATGGATTTTTTTCTTCATATTCCAAGATGACAATGCCAGGATTCATGGGGCTCAAAATGTGAAAGAGTGCTTCAGGGAGCATGAGAGAGACATCATTTTCACACATGGATTGGCCACCACAGAGTCCAGACCTTAACCCCATTGAGAATCTTTTGGATCTTGTGCTGGAGAAGACTTTACACAGCGCTCTGACTCTCCCATCAATACAAGATCTTGGCAAAAAATGGACGCAACTCTGGATGGAAATAAATGTTGTGGCATTGCATAAGCTTATCGAAATGATGCCATGGCAAATGTGTGCCATAATCAAAGCTAAAGGCAGTCCAACGAAATATTAGAGTGTGTGACTTTTTTTGGCCAGGTAGTGTATATTTTAAATATTTCTGTGTTTCTCAAATGGAAAAGCAGCAAATGCTGGGCTATGAAGAGTGTGTGAGGCAGCTGAGTGAGCTCTTCTGTTTTCTGCCATTTCTAGAAGCTTAATGAACAATTTTTGTGACGTAAGAAGAAGAAAATGTAATGGGCAGGTGTAAACCATGAGGAACCGCATGTACATTTTATATTTTACCTAGGTTTTACAGGGGGATGTGGTGAATTTGCTCATATTGTCTAAAGGACAGTGCTGTGGGTGGTCCTGGTGCCTCTCAGCTCCCAAGATTAAATTTGGCTCTTTTTGTGGGCATTTTTGCATTTAGTACTGTTTGATTTTTTTTTTCCTTCGGTACTAGCAAAACATTTAAGGTGAGAGTAAGTGTTTTCAAACAGTTTGATCCACAGCAACCGCTTGCCTACTTTCTATGGTAAGGCAGTGTGCAAAAGTGGTTTATCATTCCCTTCCAGCTTTTGACTGTCAACATGAAGGGACGTGCAGATGTTCTGCATTGAGAGCTAGATTTCAACTTGGGCTCAAATGTGTACCTCAAACTCAAAAATTGACCAAAAACTGACTGAAGGAAGCTTCCAGTTTACTTTGCTGTCTACATGTACATCCTTGATTGTGACCATAAACTTTGGGTGGCGATCATTGGGGTACAACTACAAACAACCATCAGCTGAAATGAGGTTTATCCAGGGGGTGATGGGTCCCATGGATTGTGTTATTCTGCACGGTTCAGGAGTTAGGACATCAAGTGGAGTGAGTGTTTACTAAAAGTACCCCCCTAGGAGCCCCCTACTCTGTGGGGTCAACCCAGGACAGGATGGAGAGATTCCCAGATTGGCCTTGGGAATTTTTTCAGATCCTCTAGGTGAAGTTGGAGACTGTTGTTGTGAAAAGGGAAGTGTGATCTGTCCTGCTAGGTCTGTTGTCCCCATATGGATAAGAAGCCTAAAAATAAATTGATGGATGGATGGATGGACATTCCAGTTAATTTTAAGATTGTTCATTTTAAACAAGGTTTATGTCATAAATCATTAATAATGCAATGCCCACTTATGCCTTAGACTAGCAAACTCCTGATAATTTGTTTCTACCCAAACCAGTAAGAGGTTCAACCATCATTACGATCGTGAGTTTCCATGAATGTTTTCAAAGACCGTTCTTCTGCTACCTTCCACAGAAGCCTACTTTATAAACCAATGCATGCAAAACTGTGTGCAGATCTTCCATTTGTGTTATTTTCTGTTTTCAAAATTTTACACACAAAATGTCACTCTGAGCAAATTTCTTAAATGTTTCACTTAATCCTTGTTGACTTACTTTAAAAAGAATGCTAAATTGGTGATTCTCAAACGTTTCATGTTTAGAATCCACTGAAATATTTTGGCCTTTGGCAGTGACCCAATTAAATGAGTTAAATGGTTTCTACTGTAGCTAAGTTGTAATACTGAGTCTGATGACCCAGTTGAGCAACTGCGGCTAAAACAAAAGTCATGTTAAAAAAAAAACAGTTTAGTTGTGTCAGGACAACTTATGGTGAAATTCAGATCCTTGTCTCCTTTCTTGAAGTTAGCAGCTCTGAAAGCATCACTAAGGCCAAGGCCTCTCACTGCTGTCTTATGTACTGCATACCTTTCTAACAGCAGTGTGTGTTGACGCTCAAAGTCCACAGATGTGTCTGGGGTTACAAGACATCTTCAAGTGTTTGTGAGAAAAGTGGTGTTTGCCAATTTTTTATGTGTCTTAAACACACCAATCTACCTGCTGAAAAACACAAGTTTGAATTCTACTGCTGTTGTTTTACCCTTAAGCAGGGTAGTTATGTACCAGGTAGCATTCAATCATTTATGATATACAGATGGTCTACAATTACAATGGTCCGACTTTTTGACTTTGTGATGCTGTGATAGCAGTGCACATTCAGTAGAAATTGTACTTGGAATTTTGAATTTAGATTTTTTCTAAAGGCAAGCGATATGCGGTACGATACTTTCTCATGATTCTGGGCAGCAGCCGTGATCCACATCTCCCAGTTTGTCGCATGGTTGCTAGCGTATACAATCTATACTCTACATCGTTCTGTGCTGCTAGTGTTTTTTTAGATGCCCTCCCCCACATCTACATTGTGTTTTGTGCATTCATCATATCTACAAAACACCCATCTGTGTCTGTGTCGAATGACTTTTAAAGTAGGCTAGGCTATGAGTTATGACCTTCAGGCAGTAGATTTAGCAGCAGACAAAGTGGTTAAGAATTATTTTCTTTATTTCACAGCTAACAAACTAGAACATTCAGAAAAGCTTCTAAGGAGAAGCACCAATCAGTGGAATATTATGCAAAAAAATTCCAAATACGTACAGCATTATTCTACATTCTCTAACTTTATTTTTTAAGGGGCCATAGATATGACAGTGTGTTTATTAATTTTAAAAGCTTAAAATTTTAATTTTAAAATTTAATTTTAAACGCTCTGTTTGCTTTTCATCACAACAGATATTGGGTTTATGTTTTATATGCTTATGTTTAATAAGATGTCTACTTCAGAGAGCTGGAAAGTGAGGGAAGGTCTGCACCTCTGCTGCCAGGGAGAAGAGAAGAGAAGAGAAGAGAAGAGAAGAGAAGAGAAGAGAAGAGAAGAGAAGAGAAGAGAAATAATCATCTGATATTTTTCAGCTGGATGTTGGCTGAGTTGGCTGAGTTAACATTCATGTTGCTAAAGTTACAAAAGTGTGCTTGTAATAAGAGCAGGGTTTAGCTGAATGACTATTTTTTACTTTTATTTAAATTCAAGAATAAATCAGCTTTTCAGGTTCTGCAGACCTGTGCCTGCGTTAAAATTCTGCAATTTCTTACATTCTACAAGTGAGACCATCTTGCCTGGCGGATCTCACAGCTGTCTGCAAATGAGCATTAAGTTTGCAATACAATGAACAGCAGTAGTGAGGAACTTTTCTGGACTGAGGTCTAGTCTGAAAAAATGGAATTATTAAACAGAATCCGAGTGTTTGTGAAAATGCCCTCAGGATTTTTCCTTTCGCATTCATTTTAATCTTGTTGACAGCACATCACGCGGGAGCCCAATGAGTTAACCTCCCAACTCGCCCACATTACAACAATTGAAGCACGTCACATGCAGCACCTGAAGAATTCTCACGACACGGCCCAAACCTCAAGGATATATGATCTGTTGATGCTTCTGGAAACTCTGTGAAACTGCCAAGGATTTTCATAATACCTTCTGACTCACAAGTCCAGACTTGAGAATCAAAGGAGATGTTCGAAATAATATTAATGGACACAGAAAACAGCAGGGTCCACAGATCTGTTTCGGGTCAGACCTCATGTCTTCGGGTCTCCGCAGCTTCTGTTTCTCACTCATCCTTCATTCTGTCTCTCTCATCAGTAACAAATGTGGAGTCCAAGGTGGAGGCCCGGGGGTTGTTGGCGGCGAACGCTGTAATTTGGCACCTCGGCTGGTAAACACAGCAAGCACATTCAGCAAGCGCATTCAGACCTTGACAGTGGCGCTCCTGGATTTCTGTTTTCTCACAGAACTTTTATCCCACTTAATATCTCCTTCTTTTAGCCAGTCCTCAAAACACAGTTCATCGGTTTTCTCTCGGGGCATCAAACCGCTTGTTCACATACTTTGTTTTACAAATCTCGAACGACCTGATGAAAAAGCTAGTCATGCAATAAAAAGAAAAAAGATTATTTATTAAATTATTTGTGATTTCCCTAGGGATGAAAAGTTTGAACTGCAGTGAGGTATTGCACCTCTCAGTGAGTTTCATTCACCATGCCAACTTCTAGCCAGTCAGCTACCCCCCAACCCTGCCGACCCTGCCATCGGAAATGTCACTGAGACCCAAGGCAGCCACCAAAAGGTCTCCATCTTCTCAGTGTGCAACTTGAGAGAGTCTAGCTCTTCAGGCTCTCACCAGACCTTTGTGTTCATTGCATTTAGATGTTATTGACAATTCAGTTCCTCCCTTCAAAAGACAAAGAAGTTTTTATGAAGACAGAGAGAAATACTGATCTGTGACAACATGCTGCCCTGCAGCATAAAAAAGGCAAGACTGGCTTTGAGGAAACAGGGTAGTGAATTTGTGTGATGTGGAAATTAATAAATTGTACTTGCTGATGATTAATGTTCAAATAATGATGCATCTTTGGAACTAAAGAACTACACAGTTATTGCTTCAGAACTGTACTGACAGCATTTTAATGTGTCTGCCATAAGGTGGTGCAGAAATCTGACTCTATGTCTGTATTCTCAAGGTAGGTGGTTATTCCTAACTGTAAATACTGAACTGTAAATGGGTAAATACTGTAATTGTAAGCCAAGGGAGAAAAGCGCTAGCTAAATGCACTCGATAACACGTCCAATGGTTAAGTTTGCATGTAGCTTTTATCCTGGTGTAAATTATTTTATCGCAGGACTAATGAGTACCATAGTGATTTACACCAAAAGGAAATAACTTGTTCATTTGGATATGTTTGTAAAAATGTGCTCATATGCTTGCATGTAGTTTTTAGACGTTGCACTGGTAGAGGGTATGAATGGGTTAAGGTGAAAAAGTGATTTTTAAACTGAAGACTCGCTTTGTTGGTGCTGTGCACTGACCATACTTTGGGTCATATTAGGCACGCTGTGGGAAAAGTTTTGGAAAAAAAAAAACTGTGCAGTTTTCTGTAGCACTGCAGTCTTGCATTGCCATTCATAATTTGAGAAGACTTTACGTTTTTAGAGTTGCTACATAAACATGTGCATCTGTGGGCCATTTCAGACAGCCAAGTGGGTGGAAAGCAGTACGGAGCGATAAAGAAGCTTCAGTGTCCACACATGCCTGCATTCTTCTCTTCCTGCTTACTCAAGACCCTGTGCCAGTGATCGTCTCCAGCGTTGAAGAAAGAAAGATTTAAAAATGTGCTGTGCTGTCACAGAATAAGAGGACTGCAAAGTTGTTAACAGTTATTTAATATTTCTGTAGGATCATGGGAATGTCTGTTTCTAGTAAGGGTCACATATGGAGGAATGCAGAAGAAGGGGGAGAAGGAGATTGTCTCCAGCATCTTCAGGTTGGCCCTGTTGTTGAGCACACTGGATATTGTAGATCTGCTGTACGTGGGGCACAACTGACCTTGTAGTAAAATTCCAGTATGACTTGAATGGAAACTCCAGTCATTGTCAAAGGAAGAAACAAAATAGGATGCTTGACAAGACAAATAAACTTCAAAAGCTTTACCAACAGTCTTCTCTTAATACAAACTGTGAACCCCCCCCCCCCAGCTCAGTAGCTATTTCACAACTGTGTCTTCCCTGCTTTTGTGATTCCAAGTGTTCATTCCCGCTCTGAATGCAGCCCAAGAGCCAAGTAGGCGCTTGACTTTGTAATAAAAACAAGCAAAAAATGAAAGCAGGAACAAAGCTGAGACATAGCTGCTGTCAGAAGATGGTTGAGCAACAACAAATGTCACATGCTATAGAGTTTATAATTCCATCAATCATTTTTATTCTAAGTAGACATTTATTGGGGAATAGTGTAAAAGCAGCACAGTTCCTGAAATGATCGATGGAGAGCCAGAATTCCCAGCCAAATTAAACTGGCAGGATATTCCTGACAGATACTTTACAGAAAGAGAAAGAATTATATTTATTTACTGGCAAATATAACATATGTGTTATTTACTAAAATGACGCCTGTTTAGCAGAAGAAGGAAAATTTTGCACTTGGTGAAGCATCGAAATTCCTCCTATCTGAGTTTTTTATCAGTTGTAGACTAACATTTAAAACTACACAGATTTGATGTTTGCCACAAGAATCCAGACAGTTCCAAAAATATGCAATGCTTGCAAGGAGGAAAATATTAAACCCTCTTTCTGGCCTTTAGACTCCTGTAGTTATAAAACACTGCGAAAGTATGGTTATAACCACACACTCAGCCAAGGAAGACTGTAAAGCTTGATCAGTCAAACTGATGAAAGCCAAAAGACTTCTTAATTTCCTACTGTCAGCCCCCTACTCATCTGATCTGACTTTAAATCTATGCTTTAGCCATTTCTCCACAGTGCCAGCAAAATCCAAGGAGGCGTGTTCTCATATTTTTTGGAGAGAGGGTGTGTGTTTGCTCCATTTGCTCCCCTACACACCACTCAGCTTCAGAGCACTTCTTGCTCAAAGGCTTTTGCCAAACTGGCAGTTTTCAACCAGCCAAACTGCTGCTGAAATTTCTAGGCTAAATAATCTGTGTTTTCCAAGTCGTCTGCTTTCTTACTAAATCAAATACCAGTGAGACTCATGAAGGACCTGCATATGGAGTAAAAAAACGTATTAACACATCTCGCCCCCGAAAGTCAAGACTGCAAACTGTTGTGGCGTTTCAAATTGGCTTTTATTCTCAACCATTTTAGAAAAGTTTGTTTACCATCAGTTTAGTTCTTCCTTTTATTTGAAACCTTTTTCAGATTTCAGGTCATACTATTGACATCTGAATGTCTCTACATTTTACTGCTTGACGTAAGTTCGGTCTTTAACACAAATGATCACCTGATGCTTCTAGATATACGGTTAATCTATATTAATAATCCTTGATTAATAACTGATAACCCTTATCCACACATAATGCATACCGTAATATAACTTAGTGTAAGATGTGATGTAGTCTTGTAAAATGTACAGATGCAACACTCTTGCTAGCAGGTGGTGCGTTGTCGCTGGTGTGTTGATGTAATAAAATATAAAGCAACCCACAACACCGAATTTGTCTCTTTAAATGTAAGGAAGATGTGACCAAAACAAGGCTTTAATTCAGATTATATTTCATTTTGTGCAAATAAATGAGGGTTGTGCTGGTTTTATTAATCTCAGCTAAGAAGCGCCACACTGTATGTGATCCATGTTGGGGACATACTTCAGTCTATTTTGAGCGTCACAGAAAATAAATATTTAGAGCTGCATTTACAAATGAAGACAAGCAAACTTAGCAGAAAATCCAGACTGGAGTTTTGGCTCATAACAGTAAATGAAAGAGCAATGCCTCCCTTTGGGTCCTAATTCAAGCAAAAAGGCTCTGAGATTAAAATTTTACTTTCAAGGTGTTGTGTGAATATCTACATGGAACAGTGTGAGAAAGAAGATGCAGTGGGCTAGATTGCTGAAGGCCACCTTCCTTGATACCATTCCATTATTACCTACTTGTGCTGGTTTTACAGAGGGTGAAGTTGTACATGATTCTGTGTTCTGCTCCTCATTAAATTAAATATCACAGAAGCTACTTTTATGCACATACAGCATACAGCCACACTAGGGTGTGAATGCAGAGGAAGTGTTTGATCTTGTGGAGGAATAATTTTTACTTTGTGACTGCTTTATATTTGTTTCAACTGAACGATCTGCTACTCTGTTAAAAGGTACACATTTTCTTTTTGTTCTGAGCCAAAATTCTTTCCCTTATATGGTGAGGTTCACTAACCCCTGTTGATCGTGAATAAGCTTTGTAGCTCTCAAGTAAATTCATAGTCTAAATTTTCCGACCAGGGGGTGGGTGGGACATTCTTGTCATATTCCTGTTTTGATTGGTCTGTTTGAAGGATACTTGCTTCTCACTGGTCAGGTCCTCTACTCTACATGTCACACCTTACAACCTTATATAAGGGCTAACATGCCCAAAGCGGTTGAATCGCTGCACAGATTCCCAGTCATGTAAGGATGTAAACTGTGTTAAACTCCTGATTGTACTGTATAATTAAAGTATAAATTAGAATAATTTGGCTTGTTGCTTCTTGCTTAATAATAAAATTCTTCTGCAATCCATCCAGGATTCAGTACTATAATACCATCCTGGGAGACTTCTCTAATGCCTTGCACAATGTCAGTGAAGTTCACACCATAGCTGCCAGGATTCTTACTAAAACATCAACATTTGAGCTCATGACATCAGTCCTACTCGAACACCACTGGTTACCTCTCAAGCACTGTGTTCATTTCAATGTGCTACTTCTGCCATTCTCTGCATGGACTTGCCCCAGCCTATTTCTCAGAAGTGCTCGTACCAGCATGGAGCACATCTGCCTAAATTAAAGCATAGTCTCAGCAATTAACATGTAACTTTTCCCGGCGTTAAAATCCTGTTACACGGCAAGGAAGTTATACAGAAACAATACACCACAAGATTCCTCCGAGGAGAAAGGGCAGCTTTGTTATTTACAGCTTTGCCAAATCACGAAAAACATGTTTTTGTCTGACAAAAACAGTTCTGACTTTAAAAACATAAAGCAGCTTGATAAGAATCTTGATCTACAACATATGTGGCAATTTCTCCCAGGACACAGCACTTACGTTACATTTATACAACATCAGTGATGTGAAAAGACATGTAACTGACCGACACTGTAGGGAAAAATATTATACTATAACATAAGCATTTGGCAATTACATAACATTAATAATTACTGTTGGTGCAGGCTTATTATACAACACAACTGTAAAGTAACTAATGAAAAACTGCCAGGCCAAACATGGTTTGAGTAAAAGTCCAATTAGAAATGAGATACAGACCCCCCCCCCCCCCACACACACACACACACACACAGACGTGTAGGTGCAGATCTGACACTGAAAACGTGGCTGCTGAGCAAAAGCTTTCAAGCATGAAGATGGGCCATTCATCTGTGTCACAAAAGTATGCTTCCTGGAGAAGAGGCAGGCATGAGACACGGGTGTGAGGCACAGTGGGGAGGACATGGCCCTCACCCCTCTTCCGCCAGACAGCTTCCAGCTGTGGTTCATGGAGCAGCTCAGCGGACCACAGCTCGCCCATCTCCGCCACCGGCCAACCCAGACGGCCCTGTTCTCCACCCCCTCCCAGTACTGGAAACCCTCAAGGAAGTGGTGGACCTCCCACTCGGCCGGGTGCTGCGATCCAAAAAGCATCACAGAGCCATGACCTCCTTTTTCTACTCGCCTGGACTGGTGCAGAAAGCATGAATGAAGTAGAGAGCGTTGAGTGAGCTTGTGTGGGCAAAGCTGGATATGTAACTGACCGCAGTGGCTCGGTTCTATTTCTCAACACGTAAAGACTCCTCTGGGTATGAAGCTGAGAGCCATGACAGTCGTGCAGAAGACAAAACCCTGGAACCAAAGCTAGCAGTCGCTTAAATTTCTTGTTCATCCTAATTGTGAATGAGTAAAGGTCTAATACCAAGTAAAGGCCTCAGTTTCCCCAGGCATTTTAATCCCCGCTTTACGAATCCCTTCTACAGTTGCCGAGAAGACCCCATCTGCCCACTTTGGTTGCAACCAAGGACTGCCATCTAAACCGCCGCAGCTTTCGCCTCCCTCAGTGAACGTCTGACTTTTCCCCAGGATAGATTTAGTCCTTGACCAGCTCTCCTTGTCTGGGCCTCACAGTCAGCCATGCTTTTCCGCTGACTTGCAGGCATTTGCTCAGCGAGCAGTGATGACCATGGGGACATCTTTAATTTTCCGCTTGTTAATTAACAATCCGCTCTTGGGCCACATGCACAAGTGAAAGCCGGTGACGCGTCTCATCTCCATTTTTCACTACGTCCATACCAATTTGCCTGTGGAGCTCTGAGCTTCTCAGCGATCAATACAATCCATCAGAAACTTAGTCTAATGGCATGTATGTACACAAAAGGACAAACAAAACATCTCATCAATGCAGACCTTCTTAACCCAGGTGATTTTTGTTAATCTTCCATGCTCCTGGCTGAAGTACTTTCAGTACTTTTATTAAGTTAAAAAAACAGCTATGCGCCCGAAAACAAATACGGTACAAAATGAACGGCGAATACACCAACAGGGAGCTTTTTGCACGTGAATAATCTTTTCCAGGACATAAAAGACAAACACAGGATGAGTGGTTGGACTTGAAACCACTTTATGATCTTTCCAGAGCATCTCCTTAGAGTCAGGATGCTGCATCACTTCTTATGTTACACTACACTATTTTCATTCTCTACTTTCCTGACACAATTGTTCATGGAAACTTACTGTAGCTCACAATTTTTTACCTATTTATACAACTGCGTGTGTTGCTAAAGCAACAGTTCCAGCAGCAGTTGGATTTGAACCAGAAAACTTCATATTGGTTCTTTACCTGTTAGACATATAGAGAAGGTCAAGTATTTGGGAAGCACAAAGAAATTCAACATCCCATCCACTGTGCCATCTTCACCATTGCAGAACACCTTATGGAATGATTGCTCCTTGCTGGGGGCCTGTTGCTGAGCACTTCCAGGTTCTACAAATCACCAAACCTCACCGGGAACCACAAAGCTGTTCCCAGTTTTGGCAGCAGGTACGTTTACCAACTCTGACTTCCTCTCACTCGCAGGCACACACCTTTCCCACACGGATGATTTGATCAGCTCCTGAGGCGTCATGGCCTCAGGTGGAAATCCAAATTCCACAGCACCGCACTGCCCGTATGTTCCAGTCAACAGTTTACAGCAGGAAACCTTACGTATGCACGTGTTCTGTCCCACAGGTGTGCTCCTGTACCCACCCATTCATTACCTGCTTTTCCAATAAAGTTTATGGTTGTGGTTCTGCATATAATTAATGCGTTTATTCCGTTGCTCAGGCAACATTTTGAAACAAAAGGAGCAGTTTATACAGCTGGATCTCTTGACATGCAAATTCAGCTCCATTTAATTTATTGCCTGTTTTCGTACGGCACCCCCCTTTCCACCACATTGCCTCGGAGCTCCAATACCGCCACCGAAAGCAGAGATATATGTGCAGTGCTCAGATTACAGGTTTTTGCATCCACCTGCCACCCTCTAATGTAGATTTATTTTCTTTCAGTTGACAAACTTCACATTTGCGGGTATTTATTATCGTTCTAGAGGCCAGATGTTTGTTTATCATTTGTAGTTAAAATGAGCTAATTCATCTTTCTTCCAGTTATGACCCATTTGGTGGAAACACTCTTTTGCGGGCGGCCTGGAGTAACTGCACATCATTGCTAAAAAAGAGGCACTACTGACACTGGAAAAAAAAACATAAATAGTGTTGGGAAGCCATGAACATTAAAATAAATTAATCATTGTCCAAAGCCAGCAAAGCTTTGCGGATATTCTGTGAGTACAGGCTGGTGTAGGGCGGAGAGCAGGGAGACTTGTGCTCCTACTATCCATAGAATGGCTGGATTTACCAGGGTTTCACTCATCGAGATCAGTGGCATCTTAACTGTACGGCATGCGCGCATAATGTCAGTATCCAACTATTGGGTTCTGTCACTGCCTGTAGCCTAAAATTGTGTTCATTCCCTGATAAAGAGCTCAGAATTCAAATGTGTAACAATTAAGAGCCATATTCAAAAACTAGGCACAACAACATTTGGAATCTGTTCAGAAGCTACTAGAATCAACCAGAGCAGCTGTCTCCCTCATTTCCTCACCAGCATCCCATCCCCATCCCCATCACCATCAAGCTCCCCTGCATAAAAAGTGTACCTATAGAACCTTCCAGACAAGCCAGAGAGCCATCAGGGTGGTGCATTATGACTGAAGAGTAATTTCCAGCACCATCTGTTAGCTGGAAGGAGGGGACCTCTACTGGTGACTGGAGGAAGTGGAGCACAATCCACCTCCAGGGTCCTTTTGACAATTCAGGAAGAATAACATTAAAAGGAACTTTTAAATACCTTTAAAATGAAGAGAAGGGTTGGCAATGGTTCTTATTTGTATCTAAAAATTTTAGAAGCACCTTTATTAATGGTTTTAGAGGTTAAAGGCAACTCTTAATTCAGTGGAACTGGAATTTCCTTCACCAACACTAAACTCCTTTATAGGCATATTTGTTAGGAAAATTTAGTTCACCAATTAAAGGTATAGAAGGTCAATAATGGTACAGTCTGTCTATGTGATACTTAAGGTACAAACTGGCTTTGGGAGACACCTACAAACATATCTCTGCACCATGTAAGGGTTTATATTGTGGATGCATCCATTCATCCAAACACTGGAAGATGACTGAAGCAGCATGTTAATCTGGACCTTCTTACGGTCGCGGCTGTAGATGTCTAAGTGACCGACTGGCAACGACGCAGCAGGTTTCTCCAACATTGAATGAGAAGAAATAAAACGGTCCTTCCTGCTTATGAGAGTGAATGCTGATAGGCCCCAACGGATGCTACGATTCTGAGATTTTTTTGCTCACTTCATCAGTGCGACCCAAAAAAAAAAGATTGCTCCCTTTTCCTGAGCAATTCGCCTACTTGTGCAGACATGTGGCTCCACATCCAGTCAACAGCGCGCTGCACTTGCATGATTTCTGTTCCACCCAGTTTAATGGAAGCAGAAACCGTCCCATTTTCCTCCAGCACACTGAGTACTAAATGCCGAAACTATTAGGCTCATCTAAAATCAACTGCATGTCACACAGGATCCGAAGTAAATATCCATGAATTCTGACAGACACGAATTACCCAATTTTCTCAGAGGAAACTGATTGACACAGTTTAACACAGCCAGAAAGCTATGCAAATATAAAATCCACCAGTTACACATAATTTGAACACAAGCGTATTAAAGCGTTTTTTTCGTCAAAAATGTTCTTGTTTGCTTTTCCATATACTGCACTGCTGTTTTTTTCAACCCACGGAAAAGGGAAATTAATTTATTCGCCAATGAAGTTCTCCAGCACTATAATGAGAAGCGTTAAATCAATTCTCGGAGAGCTTATATGGTCACTGCATGTGCCCAGTGAACTGATTTAACTCACTCCTGATTTTGCAAGTTCTCTACAGCCAGATTCATTCACTCAGTTAGGCATCATTGAGTGGTTTGGCCATAGATGTATGTACAGTATGTTTGTGTGTAACATATAGGATCTTTTTTTTTTTTTTTTTAAGCATTCTAGTGTGACGTTCTTTCATCCATTCATCTGTTTATTATCATTAGGCACTTTATTCTGGTCAGAGTCACGGTGATCCAGTGCCTACCCTAGAATCAGTGAGCAATGGCTGCTAAACAAACCCTGGACGGGATGTTGGTCCATAGCAGGGTGGCCATACAGTGACACACAGCCAATTTTTTTATGTCAGGATTAAATAATAATTAATCCACTTTGCGCAAAATACAGCCTTGCCTTATTGCTGTTTCCATTCAGTTGATTTTATTTAACATCTACAGGCTTCTCTTTATGTAAGTCATGTAATCCAGAACATATGTACTGGCGTTCTGTTTAGGAATCAGTTGTTTTATCCACCAATAAACTGATTTTGATTGAAATCATCCAGTTGCTGTTATTCTGGTTAGCTTAAGATGCGATGTTGGCAGTTATGAGCACCCAGCTATAGCCATCTGTAAAAAGACCCGGCACAGGAACCTACCAACTACTGTGTCTTGTGTCGACGATGTCATAGAGTAAATCATTCGAGGCCAAGGCAATTCTCAAATCTATCATTTGCAATATTTTACATCAATTTACAGAAAACCATCTTCTGAAACTGTAATTCAGTCTGCTCTTTATTTCTTAGTCAAAACAGTTTTTGCTGCTTGTTTTCTTATCGATCTCTGTCTCATTCTCTTTCTCTCATACACACATGCACATTTGCACAGGTTTATACAGGTTACACGATACAGGTATGTAGATTTTGCCTTGAGAAATCACCTTATTTAAATAATTTAACCTCTCACAACAGGCTCGTTGTGCAGAGCTGTTCTGTATAGGCAGGGAAAGCAGCCTGCAAGCAAAGGAGGTTTCTTCTTGCCAGAAAGGTCCATAGGCAGAGAAAGTGAAAAAGAATTCAGTTAAAAAAATCTAACCATTGTCGCCAATGTTCTCTTGAGAAAATCCTGCCAGAAGTTTCCTCTTAATTCAACTATGAAGAACGAGTCACTTAAAAAAGATTGCTTTGTAGCCTAATGCATTTTGCAAATCTCTGATATAGGAAGCCAGGTCTCCAGCCAGTGGAGGAAAATAAACGCTCACAGGGACTGTTGACAAGGACCTGTTTCTTTCACATAAAAATTCTGCTTTCCCTGTTTCTGACAAAGATGGCAAGAAGAAAACTTGGTCTTCCCGGAGCAGCAACTGTCCACTCGCCTGCTTGGTGCGCGTTCTCATGCAGGGACTGAGCTATTTGTTTTTAAAGGTTTTTCAATACCGTGCATGCGACAAAAGTTCAGCTCCCACAGCGGTCCTCTCGGGTGAATTAAAAATGCTGAATATTTTATTTGCTGCAGAAAGGGTCACACAAGGACAGGAATAAAACTGAAAACCATTCCCACCATGAAATCTTATTTACATGCAAGATTTAGGGGGAAGAAAGAGAAAAAGAACAATTATTATTATTTTTATTACTATTATAGCAAGTATATTACGGAAAGGGAAAATTAAATGATACAATAGGTATTTTTAGGCTGATTAGCCTGCGATTGTCACACCTTACACACAGAGCCAGAAAAAAGCAGTAAGAGAAAGATAGAGGCCTGCCCACATCCACACATGTCGCTTGGTTGAAGCTGGGATTGCATGGTGAGATTTAGTTATCGGTCGCATGTCTGGCACAGTGGGTGAGCTCCTGACTTTATTACAAGCAAATAAAATTGACTCAAGGGAACCAAAATGATGTTATTCACGCTGAAAGTGCTGGGGTCTCTGAGCCAATTCCTGATGTTGCCTTATTAGAGCGTGACTATAGGTGGGTTTGGAGAATGTTCAAGGTTAATTCAGTCCAAATGGATCGAGTATTATAAGCAGATGATCTTATTTATTGTACAGAGTGAGGTAAAATTACTGGCCAAAATTTGGAGTAAATAAATCAGCTGCATTTTGCATCTCAATGTCTACGGCAGCCTAGGGAATTGGCAATAATAATCATCCCACATCTGACACCTGTTTGTCATATCTTGGATCTGTGTTGGCAGAAGAGCATTAATGCACTGCGATCGATTCCTGCAACTTGTACTGAGCTACAATTCCACTGCATTTCTTTAAGCTGTAGCCTTTGTAGTTTTATGTGATTTTACAGAACAAAAGCACTTCCCTTTGGCTTCAAAAAGCAGCAGCTCTCCATGGATGCATGTGACCCAAATATCACATGTGCATAAAATGAGGAGGCCCAAAAGTAATGGCAGGAGGTCAAAGTAGACCTCGGCCCTAGAGTGCTGAGAGTGCGAGGCAAGGGCAACCATCTTGAATCTGCGTCCTTCGTTCCGGTGCAGTCCCTGAAATCAGGAAAAAAAAGACCTCCCTGCCATGGAGCCTCGAAGCAGTGCTGCCGATTTGTCTGTGCAATGACTGGATCTGATTCCACAATAAGGTTTGGAAAGTCATTTTTTTCCCCTCAGTTAATCTCAATTACCTAAATGTCATTTCAGAGCAGTGCAAAGTGCATTTTAACAAGGCCCGCATGTCCACCGCAACAGAATACCTTTCAAAAGTATACGTATATATTTTATGTGAGAATAATTATTGCCTAGAGTCTAGAAAAAAGTGGTGCCCTTGTGCGGGGACAACAGTAAATGTTAACACGCCCACACATTAAAATAGCCGCAGACTGTTTGCCTAGGTAACAAACAGCCAATTTGGGTTTCATTGATCCATGAAAGCTAAGCAGATTAGAAAAAGCTTAGCAAAAGATCAGAAAAGGACGCAAAAAGAAAGAAAAAAAACATTTGTTAAAACGGCAAATTACTGAAGGAGAAATTGATTTTCCTTTTTGTTTTTGCTATGTTAAACGGAGTTAAATGCAGAAATACGTCTTTAATGCATATTTTTCATAATAACATGAAATGTCGAACACTGTGTACCTTCCTCATTTCTTGTGCAGAATTTAGAAATGCTGACTGTGCCTTCATACACATCGACATGTGAGGGAGAAACTGTGATGCTCACATTTTCTGCTCACGCTTAATGTCGTGCCAATGCAGTTGCATTGATCCAAAGCCAAAATAAGTGCACACCAAGCCGTAACTCATCAGACAAAGTTTCCTGCCAAAACACCTGAATATCAAATTCCTTTTACATTAACCGTAGAATGTGAAGCAGAAGAGGAATTGAAAAGGAATTTGAAAAAACATTTAAAAATCCTTGCCTTGAATCCAAGCCTTTCGTCAATGAACTGCGGTCACTTTTATTAAACGTAGCAAAAACCCTGGAGAAATATTTAATAGACTAAGCACTGATCAACTTCCTTAAAAAACAAAGACTAGATAACCTTCAAGGATAAAGGTAACTTTTGGTAGTTTCAAACATTTTTCCGCATGCAATTTTTGCGCCTAAATACATGTGAAGTAGTTTGATATAAAATTAAACAGATGTAACATCCAGAAGGAGTCTTTAGGAAATGTTTGGTACTAAATTCTGTTCTATTTTCCCTTTATGTTACCGTACTGCCAAAACCTGTCATACAGTAAGTTCAGATGCTGTAGCCGTTTAGTAAGTTGGATACATGTATCCCATCCATTGTTTTTTACGTATGTATTTCACACAGCATTTAAATAATAGATACACATTAGATCATTCCATATTTTGAATAAATCACGTGAGTGTGCAGTAGCAAAACAGGCGATTCTTCACTGTGTCTCCACAAGAGTTATCTTTTCACCAGGGGTTAGTTTAACCTGCAAAGTAATTCATTCATTTATTCATTTAGTCGGGCATTTTCTCTCAGACTGTTACAGGTCAGATATCCAAAAGTACTTTGATTTTTGCCAGGAAACGAATGAAATGCGCTGCAGAACACGCAGCAACCAAGGTGCAACCTCTGGTATCCCACATCACTGCCCAGTCGCCACCTTTCTTTCCCTTTCCGGCCGAGCTGCTCTACTGTGTATTTTCTTGCTGAGCAAATTTATTCAAAATCAGGCTGATGTAAATCTAGCCAGTCACACTGTGCGCTGTATTAATAATACATCAGGGCAGATTGTAGCCCTGCAGGCCACGGCGTAACATATTTATTTATGCAGGTTGCATTTTATCGGCCTTCTCCACTCGCTGAGGTGACTGTCTTTTAAGCAAAGAGATTCCCATAAGACTACATGGTCCTGTAGTCCAGTACGCATCCAGCACAGAGATCTATGGCACCAGAAATTTCAGATGTTTGCAAAAATAGTATAGCGCTAAAAAGTGTATTTATCTTCCTCAAGTGAGGTGCACAGAGGTATTGTTCTGATGTAAATATTAACACATAGGGTGTCGGATGTCAATCGTATGAGCTTTGCAGGACTCCCAGCATGCAACAGTCAGTCCTCAGCTTCCGGATTGATCTGCGGACTCTGGTCGCTTTAGCTAGTTCCTTAGCAGAAAACAACTATTTTATTTTTCTAAACGGAATTCAGGGATGATGTGGTGTAGGGAAAGCCAGTAACCTTCTCATTTTGCTGTTGCAGCCCTACTTAAAAGGAAGTATTATTTGAAAACTATGCAGGTAAAACAACTGATGCTGTTCGTCGTGTGCAACAGAGCCTTGATAAAATAATGTAATAAATCACAGCTTTCTGGCACATTCTCCATTTTCTCCGAAGACACCTTTTATCCACCTGTAAGCCTTAGATTATAAACTGGCCTTTTTTCACAGCTGCCTGGCAGTTTGTACACTGAGTGCACTGCGCATTTTTTAGCACTTTCACCAGCACCTCTTCTGCTATCAGTGCATTTGTCTACCGTCTGCGCTACCACGAGCCCAGTGCCACACATGGAGCTCTGTCCCGTGATGCTGAAAAAGCAGCATGATTTATTCAATAGTGAACGCTGGGGCTTACTGACAAGCAGCGCCTTTTCGGTCGACACCCCCCCACCACCCCTACCCCCAAAACTGTAAGAATTGCATGAAATTCACAGTAAGTCACAGTAAGCCTCCTTGCGAGTCTTGCCCTCCAAGGAGGGAGGGGGTTTGACCCCAAACAGGCTGCCCAGGGGCCAGTCAGTGCAGCAGCTGCCTTCTGTGTTCTGCGCCGGCTCCTTCCAGCAGTCGGGATTTTCTGCGTTTTTCTCCATTTTTCATCCTCATCATACACAGAAATCAGAACACCCTCAGTCCAAGAAAATAAGTTGTTTATGTGGTGCCACCTCATAGCACATATTATAATTTTTCCCCATAGCCATATTTCTGTTACAAAACACATTCAATGAAAATTTGCAAAATGCTGGAATTATTCACTGAGTTGTGTAAAGTGGTGTAAAGTGATCCTGCCAAGCAAATCATCACACAGCTTCACCTTTTTAAACTTTTATTGCACTAAAGTTAAGTACTTTGCTCAAGGGGGCTACCGCAGCCGTTTTCTGGAACTTGAACAAACAACCTTCAGGTAAGATGTCAGACTCCCTTTCCAGCTCACTTCTCAGGTGACTTCAGTCGAATGCTTTCAAGGTTGCTGGAGTGCTGACAGGAGAAAGTGTAGTCTTGAATTATGCTCAAATATAATAGCAGCAAGATGATGCGGAACTACGGAATTGCTTTGCAGAAATTATCTTATTTGACAATTTCACTGTAAGTCTCTTAAATGTTGGTGATTTAGGACATTTTATAAAGGGTTATTTTTTAATTTTATTTCCCCAAATAATCTTTAAAACTCAGATTTGTGCTTTTTAAAAATTCATTGCGCTCTTCCAAAAATTGTTTTGAAGAAAATGAATCCATCTTGGCGATAAAAATTTAATCTAAATGAAAATGGCAAATAAGAGCAGTGTTTCCATTAAATTTCACCATTGTGCTACATTCTGACAAAGAATGTGACCCCCAGCGACTGCACTGCCACATGTTCACACCCACTTTTGAATGGAAAAAGAAAAGAGAAAGCAGTCTTACAAACACTGTTAAGATGAGTACATGCATAGAATTGCTAGGAAATAGCTGTGACATACATGGGCTGACAATAAAATGTATTTTCAGGTGTCTGTCACAATGGTTTTCATTATTGTCATCTAGAAAAAAATAACAGATAAGCTAAATAACTAGCTGAAATCCAGTTGGATGGTGTTTTGATGGATACTTCCATAGTAAATGTCTTGTACTATATGCATAATAATATACAAAATAATACTAATAGAAAACTAATATAATACTCTATATAAAATTTCACCATTCAGTCCAGGAAGATGCTTTCATTTTATTTCAGATGTGTTTGGGATGACAATATTATCCTAACCTGAGCAGTGCCCATGACAGTACTGTCAGCTTCCCTCAGTTACTCAGCAGCAAAAGCACATTTATTTATCTATTTAGTAGTTATCTGAATGTGGTATTTATTTTAAACAGCTGTGTCAGAAAAAAAACAATCCCAAGACCTCCCAAGGGCATTAGTAAACAATAATAAACATCGTGAAGTCACTGCTTTGTGTCACTGTCTGCTTTTTATTATTACAGCTTGATATACAAGCTGGATTTCTTAGAATTATGAATGAATACAGCAACATCTTTAATATGTTTCATTTAAAGGCTTTTCAGCGGGGAGAAAAGGAAATGGAAGACTTTCTTTAATCATCTGAATTACAGGGGGAAAAATCAGCAGTGTTTATTAAAACATATCTTGCATTAACTAGATTCTTTATAGGAAGTAAATGTGTAGAATGAGATCTGATGGTGCGATGGGTTCTGGTTTAAATGAGCTTCATTCCCGCTGTGTCAGCTGCTGTTTGCATGTACGCGCTCAACATTGGTGAGCAAGTGCTCCACGTTCAGCTGCCTTTGCCTCCGTATCTTCTGAGCCATTTGCCACACTTGTCTGAAGGCACTTTCCACTCCAGGCCAGCCTAGAAGAAGCTCATTAAGGAAGGATTTCCCTTTCTTTCAACATCTCACCTGTGAATCGGGTGGGAAAGATGCAGACGGGGTGGCAGGAGCAGCACCTTCCAAACAAGCAGCCTGCCTGTCTGTGCTGTGTTCCTCGAAACGAGCATGACGGATGAACCAAAACTGCATTCTGAAATGAGCGAGCAACTTACCACGGTTAAAAGAGAGTCATTTGCATAAGACTGACTGGGCCACTGTGTGATGTGAATGGAAAAGCAAGTCCGTCCTATCTCCACGCACACACGCTTGTGTTGCGGACATGAGCGGAAGAGGAATATATCTTTTAAATGGGTTCTGTCATCTTCACTCTGAACTCCCAATATATGAGGCGTATAAATGCTATACTTCTGAGAACCATGTGGATGGGGGCTGTTTATACTGCACTTCTAGGACAACACACTGAAATTCCTGATTTAAAAGCCACAGATTTTGCCCCAGTCACATAAGCACTGGTCAGAACTGTTGTTTTGGGTCTACGGATAGTCCTGGCAGTGTGGCATTTGTCTTCATTTACAGCCCCTGTTTTCAGTTTAGTGCCAAAACCATGCATGCAATTTAATTTGGTTTTTGCTTAGGTTAACCCGACGATAACATCAAGAGTCTCACTTTGTCTATATGATTTTGTCATGAAAACGGCTTTGTTTGGCATCGCTAATGGCAGTGTGAACCAATAGAATATAATACAAGTTCAGTTAGTTGTCTCTTATTAGAGCCAGCTTAAAAGCTGGAGCGTTTATCACACCTTTAAGCGTGGTGTTTGTTTTTCCTTTCAAAGATATCTGGGGGGTTTAAGTTCTTGCTGCCCTGCAAGAGTTTTGTGCAGCAGGGGAGCATAGCAGAGTACACAGAATCATAAGGAAGTCAGCTAAGATTTTCGGAAGGATGTGTCACACCAGATGGTCTGCAACACCACCTGTGCCTATGGTGGGACCTTGGGATCAAATCCCCTGTTACAGGCAATAATATTATTAAAATATTATAGCTATTATGTAAACATTTCATAATGGGCTCCAGGAAACCATGACCCTGCACTGGATAACCTGACACTGACTATGAAGGAGTGAACATTGTTTTGTTTTTTAAATTTCAGAATTATTTTTTTTTCTATTTTTTTATTTATTACTTACCTGCTCCACACTCTAATACTATGGAATCTAGTGTGTAACAGGGTATTTTCCTGCACTGGCTGAGGTAAAGTACTCTCTAGTACTATACAGCTGTAGGTCTTCCTGAGTCACACAGGTTCCCGCTACCATGGGGTTTTATCACGTCAGCCATAAACCAAGAGTTTTTGTGAAGAAAGGCCCTACTGGCTGGACTAAATGGAGTGCTCTAATTTTGTGAAGACTCGGTTTTTTTATTGTTTGTTTGTCCCTTTGAACTAGGGTCCTATCGGTTGGTGCCCATTCTAAATCTTTTTGAAGCTGCTGAATTTTTCAAACTGCAAGGCATTAAATTATTGATGTGCTTAGCAGTCAGCAGTATTCACTACTTTTGTTCCTTAGCTTGGCCACAGCTTGTGCAGCATAATGTCTTGCTCAAAATATGGTCAAGAGAGGTACAACATTTTACTTGCTTACTTACTATTTGAGCTTGACATGGACCGCACTGTGTGACATTAATGTGTGCAGCTGTCTTTCAGTCAATATTTGTCATTATTGTTCAAGCTCTCTATGAAGGCAGGACTTTTTAAAGTGTCCTGGACCAGTCCTTTGGCCCTAGAGGCTCGCCATGAGACTACATTCTCTTTAAAATCCCATCAACTTGCTTTTCCATGCAGCAAAGTGCATCAGGACTCTGATCCCGGCTCACTTCCAAAGTTTCCCCTCCCCCGCTTGCCTTCATGCAACTCAGTGAGTATCTGCACAGTGGACATTACCATCTGTTCAGCACTTAATCCTTGCTGCTGCTGCTCCGGCATCATTCAAGCAACCACTACAGTGCTGAAGGCCAGAAGCACCGTTTAAAGTTGTGTTAAACGGTAAAGGATTATGGAAATGTCGTTGTTTTGGTTTTTCGCGCTCCTGGCAGTTGTGCTTAAGAAGCATCTTCATTTTTCCTTTGTTTTTGAAGACTTCAGAGCCACCTTTCATTGTCTGATGCGCTTAACAGAAGTCTCTGTTCGTTTTGCTTTTTGCAAGTTTTCCCCCCAAAAAAACGTATGACAGCTCATAGCCGGCTTTTGAAAAATGTCCAAAAATAGATGTGATTATGCAGTGCTGGGTACTTGGTGCACTGGGCAAGAAGGAAACAGCTGTGTGCACATACTTCTCCAGTGGAGGTTCCCAGAGCAGAACACAGGGCATTGCATCAAAAGCCATGAACCAAGAACAAATTCCTGAACAACAAGGATGCACCCATTTTGTTTTCATGAACTGCATCTTTCTTTATCTACAGATAGTTATCATGCATGTTTAAATAAATGCATTTCAAACCTGAAAGAATGAATTATCGAATCTCTGATTCCTTTCATCAGAGCTCCATAATGGATATCAATAGCAATATGATTTGTTAAAACTTGACAATTATTCAAGGTAATGAGTCCCAGGAGGTCAGGAATGGGATGTAAGAATTATGCACATATTGATAAAATGGTCGTGTTGGGATAATGCATTGCATTCTCTTCCGGGAGTCCTAATTCTGTCTTGCAGCTAAATGTGCTGCGTGTCCTAGACCATGGCGTTTCTGAACTGGTGAGGAGAAGCCCTGCAAAGGTCTTGCTCTCGGGAGCTGGATGACACCGAGAATGAAGGCAACCTGGTCCGCATGTTCACCCGAAAGTCCTTCACAACCCGCAGTTCTGGACTCTGCAATAATGTGAACGACTCCTAGCTGATATTTCTACATTCATTTTTAACACAGTACAAATTTGACCCTCAGCACCAGTTTAAATGTGCAGCAAGCTCGATTGTTTTGGAGCACTAAATCCTAAAAACAGAACCCAGCTTGACCCAGAGGTTTGAAGCTAATGAAAATCATCCATCATGCTGGTCTCACCACCACGTCCCAACGCCATTCAGATCCTCCAGACATTTCAGCATTTTCTCGTACATTTGTAATACATGTAAATATGTTTGTGAACTACTCTATTCATCATTACAGACAAATGCATTTGCTCTCCTGAAAACATAAATTTGTCTTGTGGGACAGCAGATGGTGTGCTGGTTAAAAAAAAAAACTAAAAACTAATTTAGTGACCAAAAGAGGAAGGTTAAAATATTTAGTCAAGGACCAAATGACTTGAGCTAATGTCCGTGTGTAAAAAATAGGTCAAGTCGCAGGCAGTGACTCTGCAGCGATTTCTCTCCCCCGTCGAGGTGCAGTTAAAATAACCCTGATGAAGCAGAGCACAGCAGGAGCAGGACTTGAACCAAAGACCTATAGGTATCAAAGCAACAGCCCTAGTCCACTCCACCAGCTCTCGCCCTTCAGACTGTCCACCCCTGGAACCAATGATGGCTTCTACACTGCGGCTGCCAGATTAGTGCACAATGCAACCTGGAGCCAAGAGCCCCGTTTGTGATTAAACAATGATCAAAAATTAATCGTAATAAAGTTAATAAGCCCATTGAATTCGCATTCATTCTCACAGAGTGCAGGAAAAAGTACTCATTTATGTAGACTGGTACTACAGCAGGAGTAGGATTCAAACCAAGAACCTTCAGCACCAGGACAAAAGCACCAGCTAAGTTTTTATTATTACTGTTATTGCTAATATTACTACATTTTTGTGTACAGTTACACCCATTTATGTACATTTATTGATTTAGCTGATTTAGCTTTTGTACAAAGCAACTCACAGTTTTGAGCCTCTTACAATGATTTACTAGTAAATTTGTTGTCCCTACTATTACAGCTACTGCTACTAGGATTATTATTATTATTATTATTATTATTATTATTATTATTATTATTATAGTACAGGAGGAAATGAAAACATGTAGGATGCAAAAACGCCAGAAAATATGACTGACACTTTCAAGCCTGGCATTTTCAGGTATTTTACCGAAGAAAGGTGGTACCGGGACATAAGCGGAACCACCCGGAGGCGGGGCCCGGCGCTGACCGTCCGAGTGCTGGATTCAGCGGTCAGTTGTGAGGGGGAGGAGCCTGATGTGACCGCGTTTCCGGAGGAGGACCGAGCGGCCGCGACCCGCCCAGACGGATCGGTCTCAGTCGCGGCGAGCCGGTGTCGGTCGGAGCTCGGGCGACGGGGCGGTCGTTCGCTTCCAGCCAACTCGCTCGCTGTGGTGGCGCCTGCAGTCGTCGCCAGGAAAGCCGACAACATGGAAAGCGCTTTCTGACTCGCCCACGGAGACGTTCCCACCCAGACCCACCATGGCTGTGGACGGTAAGAACACGCTTGCCAGTGTCCTCGTATCTCTGCTTCCAAATTAAAAACATGCACTGCGCGCCTTTTTTAACACCGCCGCCTCAGTGCGGACTTAAAACAAGGAATTCCACGTAGTCGGTGACAGTCGGCAAATCTTACTGCCGCCACGACAATGACAGCAACGGTGTAGACTGCAGCCGATGGCTTTTCACCACAGCATACAAGCAGAAACACAGTTAAAACACGGTAACACAGATGGCCGGCACGCGTTGTGGCTTTTGCGCCTTAAAAAAAGTTGTTAGGTTTACAGTTGTGTGAGTACTGAAGTGTGAATAACTGGCTGTGTTAAGGAAAGCCGTAGTAGAAATTTCCAGCGTCAGTTTAATGGAAGAAATCGTGCTTAATTTTTTGTGTGTGATGGCGATGTGGATGAGAAAGGGTGGGGGGGGGGGGTGTTCACGAGGAGCCAACTTTGCCCGATTGTAAATAAAAAAGCGGGAAAAATCAGGCGTGTGGGTCGAAGCGACTTGCTGACTCGGCACCTCTGTTCGGGTGGTGAAGGAACCAAAGCGAACCGAACCGAGGCGAGCCGTCGTCTACAGAGTGTCAAAGTTGTCCGGTGTGGACCCCGTCTCTGTAAAGCGGGGGCTCGAGAGCTGTGGTGCTGAAACGGAGAGCGACCTCCTCAGCCGAGCTTCTCGGATTTGGGGAGGGGTGGTGGGGGCGGCTTTGTCACACCTTGCATTGTCTTAAATATAATAAGGAGCATTGTTGTGTCCTTTGTCACCCAAATGTAAAAGCAGGTAAGAAGGTGCACTGAGCCGTGGCACAATGAATGGCAGCAGTGCTGTGGCAGAGGCTTGGTGACAACAGCCTGTTCCCTTGCGAAAAGCACTTCACAGAGAGAAAATCAGACAGCTGGAGCTCTAGCAAACAGTCCACAATTTCAAACAGCTGTATCCGAAACTACCGTCAAAATACCCCGGTAAAAATAGCTTGTACGCCATTCTATTATACAAATAACAGGGGTAAATTGATCGATGTTTTAACATTTACAAGGAGCGCAGAGCTTTCAGTACAACTCACGGTAATGTCAGCGTATTAATTTAAGAATGTAACCATTCCTCTTGAAGTTTGTTAACGTCATTTCCAGAAATTTCTTAGATAAAAGCAACTTTATTGCATACCTGCTCTTTGATGCCTTGTCTGTTTGTCCCTGGGTGTCATTCCTCTCCGTGCACGCGAAAAAGTAGTCAGATAAAAATCTATAATCAGACGTGTGTTTGAAATTTGGCAGCACAAAGCAGTGTCACTGTACTGCCATGCGTCGACGCTCCAGTACCGATTTCTCTCTTTTATATTTCTGAAATCTGACATTGTTTGTTTTTTTTTCCCTTTCTTTCCTACTGTGAAGCCAGCGTGGGCTGATGGAATGGTCATGGTTTCATAGCAGCTTGCTGGGCCGTGCTGAAGTCCCCCTCTTTCATAAGGAGCCGAGAGCAATGGCAGCGGACTGACCTCCCGCAGAATCTGGACGCTGTCGGTGGGGAGGTTGAGTGGGGGACACTAAACAGTGCTGATCCCCTGGGCACACTGACACACGTGGACCCCATGTTAACCTGTCCCTGAGCAGGACTGTTCATGTCCTGAGCAACAGAGTCTAGAATGTGTGGTCAGACTCCCATGCTGAAAAGCACACATTTCAGTCACTGAAATTGTACAATAAGTTAAATATTGCTCATGTTTAAAAAATCAACTAAACATACAGTATTTAACCCTCACTCAAATGCACTGCTGGACAGATGTGGTTCCCTTCTTATTCAAGAACACATTTACTGGTGTAAGAGCTGCACCGTTTATTGTGAAACTGTTTAGCAGTTAAATTAATGGAAGTGAACCCCTCTGACTCCAGGAATTCACAGAAATGAGACGCTGTGCTCAAACAGCTCTATTTTTGTATTCACTCTGGGAGCAGTCCAGTCAAATCCTGTGGAATGATGTTCACACTGACTGACACCAGTTATCACCTATGCTTGAAGTGCAAAAAAAGTGCCGGCTCTCCTGTTATTTGCTTGTCAATGTGCATCACAGTTGGTATCAGCAAACTATTTAATAAGAAATTCTGAATTTCTGCAGTGGGCAAAAGATATTATGAGATATTGCTGATGTTCACAGTCTATGACTGTGTGATAAAACAGGCACAAATTTTGAATAAACGATAGGAAAACAACGCCCAGGCTGACTTGTAGCATAGCTTAGTGCACCCTGGCTGATGAAATGTAGTGAAGCATTAGTATTATGTATTAGTTTTGTAGTATTATGAATTGCCAGGTACTACAGTAGTCTTTTGCTGGCTGAGCTGAGCCAGGGAATCTGGCTGGTTGGTGGCAGAAAAGTGTCCTGAAAGCCTATGAGAAGCACCGGTATGCAAGAAAAAGCCCTAGTGCTCCAAAGAGCAAAGTATAGAAGTGCCAGCAATGTGTACTGCTGAGTATAGAGCCACTGTAAACACTGGTTGTCACATAATCTAGGTGGCAAACTCAGGAGAGGACTGAGAGGAGCTTTCTTTACAAGCTCCACTATTGTCTGTTTTTCTTTTCCTTTGGCGTTGTTTTCTTTTCTTTGAGCTTGAGCTGCTGGAGTGCCTCTGTGGCCATTTGGTGTTGATCCCAAAAGGCAGCTTTGAAGGCCTTTGAAAGACGATCCTGTTGGGGTTTGAGCCGCAGCACAAGGAAGTGTTATTGAAAGCGCTTCTCCAGAGCACGTTCTGAAGCACAGGGGTTTTGGGAGTCCTCTCTTCAATCTGAGCTGTGTTTCCTCACGTCAGCGCACAGTGCCAGCCCAGGAGGTCCTCTCAAGCTACAGGGGCTGTTATTTGTCTAAATGCAATGCCAGCTGATGCTTTCATTGTGATGGGGATTTGCTTTATAGATCCTGCAACCCTCCTCCATGTCCCTCTCCTCCTCATGGCTCTTCTCATTGTGGCCTACAAGCTGGACCTCTAATTCACAGTCAGCTGTGGGCTTGAGTATCCATTGTGCCTCTTATCCTCTTATCGCACTGATTCAGGGCAGCACCATGTGTACCAGCATCCTCAGGAGCTGTGTGTTAATCTCAGCTTCAGCAACAGCATGGAGTCTGCCATACTTGGCCAAGGGACCAAAAGGCTTGATGATCTCTGTTCACTTAGGGTCAGATACCAATATGGTGGCAAAGGGGGGGATTTCATTGAATATAAAATGCCACTGTGCTGGAAAAAGGGATTGACTATCGTGGTGATAAGTACTTCACGGAGGATGAAATGTCACAACTGTGGTTGCAAAGGGGGGGGGGGGCACGAGCTGTAATGACATCCACTCTTCTCTAAATAATTGTAAAACACTTTGCTTTGTGAGTTACTTTGCAAAGCACGGTTTATCTCAGCACACTTGAATACTTCTTTCTTTCACTCTGTGAGGGACAGTATTATTTTTAAGGACCGATGCATTTTTTATCACAAAATGACGTACTGGTATTGAGCCCCTGACTGGACCTGGATGAACTACCATAGGATCGAAGAATGGAAAAAATGGAAGGCAGCAGATAGAGCCAAGAGGCTAGGGCTGTGACTTTGCTATATGAAAGGCTGTGCTTTGAATCCGCCATTCTACCTTAGAACCCTTAGGCAAAGAACTTATCCTGGTTTGCTCCAGTAAGAATATACAGGTGTATAATTTGTAAAATGATCCTTATCTTAGTTATGACTTTGGGCAAAAGGAACCAGCTAAGAAAATAAACTTTATATCCCGGCAACAACATTTTAAAGGTTCATATGAGTTGCAGATGGATGTATAAACAGTAAGATAAATAAATTTCAGCTCTATATAATCCCTGACTGATACACAGTATATGTACAAAATACATATTTTATGTAGCATTTTAAGGAACAGTGTCGAGTCATTTGTCACATAGTGCATATACAGTACGTATCACTGCTCTTCAGTGGTTGTCCAGCACTTGGAAAACACAGTGTCTGGTCAAGCCAGATTTGCCTCAGCATCAAACCCCACCATTCTTGGAGTCAAATCAGTGTCAAGTAAACATTTGCCTATCAGTTTCAGGGTCACCAACACACTGATCAATTGGGAGGACTCAGCTCCAAGCAGATCAGCAGCGATCTCCAGGGGCATCTCAGTTACAGAATTAAGGGCTGTCGTCCTCGGTGGAGTGATGGCTGTTCTAACTGGTGTTGGCAGCCTTTCGGTACGGTATTAGCTTTGCTGAGATTCAGATAATTGTTTGAGGGAACACTGTCGACATGCGCGCTCATCGTGTTTTCGGTTCGCTCCGCCGTCCTCCAATTCCCATCGAGCACCAATGCCTTGCTGTTCCACCTCGCCGATCTCAGTCCCCAGGGTCCCAGCTGCCTCTCTTGCTACCCCTCTCATATTAAAGGAGGCATGGGTCCGTGTCCAATTTCTCCTCTTTAATTAGGCCCTTCCATCGAGCCCAAGAAAATAGAAGAAAATGCTGAGAGGGTGATACAAATTAAGCTTAATTTTTAAAAAACTTTTTCTCTTCTCACCATCCTTTCTACTGACCTAATGGGAGTCAGTGGCCCATAGCATGTAAGCAAGTTATGACTCACCCTTCTCTCTGTCCCACCTTGGAAGACATGAGAATTGCACTGTGTAATGCACGTTTAACTCTGTAAGATGTCATTTTGGAACGCTACGTTAACCTTTCCCCCTTTTTTCATCCTTTAATCTGCTGATATATCCTATTTTGAGGTAAATGGATTAGTTCTAAGATGTACTTAAGATATTCCTTCCCTATCGAGAAAGATCAGATACAGATTAAACTCTAAAAAGAGTTGCTTTTACACGCAAGAGCCGACTTAAAAGGAATCGAAACAAAAAGCCACCGGTGTCAGGCAGCATTAAGCCCATCAGCAGTCTGTGGGTTGTCCTTCTCACTGAACCTTTGTTTTTCGGTTAGAAGAGGCCATCTTTCATCAGCATTTCATACTGCTTTAAAATGAATAAATAAGCAGTTCAATTAATGCCTTTGTTAACAACAAGGAAGGCAGTGTTGAAAACCTGTCTCCTGTTGTTGTGGATAATTGGATCCCTAAATAACATATTCATATCTCCCTGGCCCTAATCAGTTGTAACCCTATCAGATCATTTAGAACAAGACTATGGACCTCCCATGTAATAACATTCCACACATTATTTATCTACAGTTGCTATAATGGAATGCTCAGTTGAGGACGGCCTCAAGTTCTCCTCCCAAAGCTGTAATAATTCACTGCTACTCTGCACGGCTTATCCACGTGCTAATGGCGGCATGAAGTGGGAAGCAGTGAACATGAGTAACAAACATTTGATATCACCCAGTTCCGCCGTTTTCGGGTCCCCTTGTCTATGACAAATATCTTATTCAAGCTCCCCCAATACTTTTGCTAAAAATAGGAACCAGAGATCAGAGCTTGCTGTCTCCTTGGGTGTAGAAAGGCCTGGTTTTAATGGAGGGGGAAGATGGATGCTGTGGTTGCATGAGATTGCCTTCCCTCTCTTCTCTGAATTGTGAAAACACGTGGTGTAGTACAGTGCATCCCTATTTTTCTCCACAGCATCGCTTCAGCTACCTTAGAAATACATTGTGTACCTTCGGCAGTCCAGTTGCGGCGACAGCAGCAAAGACAGGGCCTAATCGTTGCTGTGTCAACAGCAAGCAGCCAGGGTGTGTGTGGCTGAGGGCACTGAAGGCCAGGGAGTGTTTCCGGGCAGCTAAGCCAAGTGCACATATCACGCTGTCAACGTTTTTCTCCTCGGTGGATAAGCGCGCCGCAAGGAGAGGCAGACTGCTGAGGTTCGTTCAGTTCCAAGCTGCCAACTCTTCCCAAACATCTTCCACGGAACTCCCTCTCCTGTGATGCTTGTGTGTGTGTGTGTGTGTGTGTGTGTGTGTGTGTTTAAGAGGTGGGTGGGGAGAGGCAGTGTTCACTGGTGCTTTGGAGGAAGTGTAGTAACTAAGGTGCATTTGAACTTGCAGATGGAGGGAAGCAAAATTGCGACACACAGCCCCGAGCCCTGTGGACAGCATCAAGCAGATGCTGCACATGGCAGTACCATATGGAGAAATCTAATTGTGTTATGTGTGAGTAGCGTCTGTGTACTGTAGTACCTTATGTCGTACATGCTTATTTGCATATGACACTTTGCATTAAAGTCTCAGATTATATATAGTATTGTGTAGTATTTTATCATTCATATGAGGGTACAAAGCTGAGAGAAAGAGAGGTTTCTGAGCAAACTGAGTTAAGTATCTTCGAAAATCAATGTCTAGTCCCCCAGTTTCACCTGCTGTTAACACATGAACAGTCAGAAGCTTTTTTCATCTTTTCTGGCTCAGTCAGGCATAATTTGAAACGATAAGGCACATCAAGACAATAAAGAAGCAGTGTTTGTGTTGAGGGTTTAATCTTTTACGTGGGGTGGAAGGACGGGGCTGCAGGAGGGTGGCCTCCTCTCCCGAGGGCCCTCTTTGGCTGGGTAGCCGAGAGCTCTCTGAATGTTCACCATATTTCGGGATTGAAGGGGATTTGCAGTCAGCACAAGGGCTACCCGGCACACCAGTACCACGCAGACAGTCACATACACGATCCGAAAATGCATCGCCGTAGGCTGTAGCTAATGCAGTGGTCATAGATATGGGCTTTTAACCTGAAGGTCCCTGGTTCCAGTGCTACTGTGGCACCCTTGAGCAAGCGACTTCAGTGAAATTGCTTTGGGTGGGCAACCAGAAGTATAAATGTGCAAAAAATAATGCACCACTGCACTGACATCAGTACAGCAACAAAATATAATACAAATATTGTGCGATGGAAAAAGAAAGCAGCAAGGGTTTGTTAAGGTTAATTTTCAGGCCAAAAATGTAGTGGAATAGAGTGTGACATTAAAAAGTAAAGTGAAAATAAAGTGCGATAAATTCAGGTATTCTGTGTTTGGTTTTTAAATGGAAATAGTACAACATTTAATTTTAGTTTGTGGTTCAGATATAGTGGATTGTGGCGTAATATAATTTTTTTATGATTTATGTAACGGTACTCTATTCTTTGTGAAAATGTACTTAAGATTTAGAATAATGAAAAACCATCAGTGAAGTAAGCATGGTCCAGTGCAGCGCAGAACCAGAGAAATGCCTCAGCCTCTAGTGAACAGCACTTTTTTGGGACCGAAATGCCCTTTGAGTACAAAGTCTCTGTGTTCTTCCATAGTGGAGCTTACTAGTACTTTAAAAGGAGGAGTGGAGCAGCACCAGTTTTCTAACTGAAACAACTAAAATGTCTTTTAGACATTAAATTCAAAATTAATTTTTTGTAATAAGGATATATTTTATTCATAACTTTTGGCAGGGTGGTGTTTGTGTGTGTAGATAAGCTTACACACATACAGATCATTAGCTCATTTTGTCAAGATGAAAGACGAGGATTTAAAAAAAATGAAAAATTCAGTCAAGTCTTAGCTGTAATGTAACATTGATAGGAAGAAGCTCTGGGCTTTTTCAAGGTGAAAAGAATGGCATCTAATTATCATTTTGTATTCTGGTCTCAGTGTTTACACAGTTATTTTACTGACTGTGTCATTACTACTCCAACTATTGGGATTATAGATTTGGGATAATTGCTTTGGCATTGAGATAAGTAAAGCAAACATTAATTAATCTGTTGAAAATATACTCAAGGTAATCTGTCAAGATAATTAGTACTGGATCTCCAAAGATTTTAATTGACTTCATTTACTGAGAGAAAAAAATCAATAAGATTGACTTTGTATGAGTTTCTCATGTGCCTACATACAATTAATTAGGAAAAGGTTCCCAGCGGCCAGCTTAACAATGTGAGATGCCCAAAGCAGCGCTCGGAGCCAACGCATCCTACTGTTCCCCCTCCTCATCCCACATCCCTCCATTTTCGGCTCTAGGAAAACATTATACCCATTACAGTCCGTACGAATGGATCGTTGTTGTATGTACATTGATATGAAACTTGTCATAGTTTTTCAATGAAAATATCCTCAACTTTACTAACCACTTCAGAAAATAGAACAAAACTAAAGCAAAATGTGAAGTTTTCATTTAGGGAGGTGGATTGCTTTTCTTTTTTGCCATCAATAAATTGCGTCTGAACAGATTTAGTTTCCAGCACATTTTGTTTATAAGGTTGGCAGAAATGTTCCATTCATCGCTCATATCATCTTCCAAAGGCGCCAGCGGTGCTTCCCCAGCACTTGGTGTGCTTGGAGTGGAACCTTTCCAATTAATATTCATTAACTTAGGGATGAATGGCAGCGGGCTGACTGCAGGGAGAATGGGGAAGGGAAAGGAGAGTGGAACCTACTCGGCTGCACACTGCCAGCACTGTGAAACGTAATTACAGGACGTCGACAGACAACCGTCATAAAGGGGTCCGACTTTCTAATTAACAAGCAGGAACAGGACCGACACCTTCCGGAGGGAGACGTTAATTGTTTCAAACATTTCTGCTGCCAAAGATAAACCATCGCTCTGATGCCACACTCAAGACAGCCACGGTTTCACCGGTCCTTTCAAGGGTACTGTACGTGGATCCGGAATGGGCTCTTTATAACGGACATATCCATTCCCGTCAATAATTTGCTCTGCGGTGGCCTTTTTAAAAAACGGCCTATATTAAATAAAACGACCTTAAACATTAGTAAACAGCAGCTTAATGTCGCAACGAATAAAAGTAAGGCTGCTGTGGAAACATATGAGTTCCAGAAAATTTTGAATGAGCATCTTGTGAATAATTGGAAGAGGTTGGTCATTCTTGCTTTTGATCTTGCAGGCAAAGAAGTACAGTTTTAGCCATTCAGTATGATGAGGAAAATTAATGTAAGATGAAAGCAACCAGCTTGTTTAAAGCCAGCTGGTAATTGGATGCCAAGTAATTTAAATGATAGCTCTGCAGTTTATCTCGAATTCCCTTTAACAAGCTACTGAAGGTTTATGCGTCTGCGCGTGTATGTATATTTGCTTATGCGTGTATTTCAATAACTGTTTAATGTAACTGCAGAGATATGGCCAGCACGCAAAGAAATGGCTAAGGCTAATTATGACTGAAGAATATTCTGCTGTAACTCAAATAGCGGATGTCTCAAAATGGGCAGAGCTGTCCGTTCTGGAGAGGGATTGATGTCACTGGAGATGCACAGCCGAGGCAGGTCGAGCCAGCAGGGCTACGGGGACACAGAGACGGTGCTTTGATTCCCCCTCTCATTCCTAAATGGCCGGCAACTGCCCATTACCTGGGAACGTGAAGCTGCGGTGCCAGCAAATTGTCAAGGTAATTGGCCGAGCTGTCAGGCAAGCAGGGCTACAGCAAACAGAACGCGTGCGGTACTTCCAGCATAGCAATTAAGGCAGTGCAACAGAGAGCTCAAAAGGAGGAAAAGAATCAGCTTTCAAATAGAGGGAACTATAAGGTGAACTCGAATTTGTTTAACTGCTTGACCGCAAAAAATGGCTCAGGCACAGGGAGCAGGAATTGGGCTCTTTTCTTAGAGAATACAAACCGAATTCACCGCTCTTCTCCAGCTTTTTGTTATTGTTGTTGCTAAAAAGAACTGAGTCTCTTTCAATTTGGAGACCATTTGGAGTGTCTCACATAAGTCTCTTTTATGACCCTGTTGGAGCAGAGGGCTCTCACCACTGCCTTGGTGGTCCACGCGGCACTACTGGAAGCACCCTGCGAGAGGCTGTTGTGAATAAGGAGGGGTTGAGGAAATGATCTGTACTGAATTTGCAGGTAAAAAGTGAAGGTCAGAGGCAGTGATTCCCTCTTTGGCGAGGCTCATGCCTATCATAGCAGCACCTTCAAAACCCGGACCTGCCATCTGCTTCCACAGCTTCTCCTCAGAGCCCTACGGGGCCTGGCATGTGGGGGCTGTGTTGTGTTTCCCTAGTTCCTTTCCTAACTGAGTCTGAAACTGACATCAGCCCACACCATGCAGCCCGCTCCCTCCTTCTCTCCCTCTACCAGCCCTGTTTTTGATCTGTTGGAAGGTGCAGGTACCTCTTATGAAACCAAAAAATTGACCAGTATCCAGAGAGGATTTGGAGAGGATTGCAGGCATATTTTTTTGTTGTAACCCCCATGCACATGCCATGGTTTTATTCCGTGTCCTTCATTGTTTGACTCTTGGTTCACAAGCTTGTGCCATCTCTCAGTCTCATCTCTCTCTGTCTCTCTCTCTCTCTGTCTGTCTCTCCCTCTCTGTACTTTTCTCTGTTGTGTCATGGCTGGGCATTTGACAGTTTGACAGCCAGGGCTGTGACAACAGTAGACTCACTGACATTGCGCTGTGCTGCCTCCTTGGGCAAGCTTTGACTCGACTGGCAGGACCCCTGGAGAGCAAAACCATTTTATGGGCTTGTCCTCTCCGGGAGCCCCATGGCTCCCCACATCCCTGCTGAAAACTATGCCCACATCGCATTAGAAGTGTCGTTCTGAAATTTACATATAGCATTAGTGACTGATTATTGCTGTCCATTTAAATGCAATAACACCTTCAAGGTGATCTATTTTAGTGATCTCTGGATTGGTAGCAGTTGCTGTATCTAGATAGAGTTGATTTCATTATACCTTTAAAGGCACAATTTGGATGAAGCATAATGGCAACTTGTTTTTAATCTAATTCTACACCTCAGTCATATTTTCCAATCGCCTTTATCCATTATTTTATCTACCACCTTCCTGTAACAACATATTTGCTCAGCACCTCTTATTGGAAATAAGTGAGATGGTCTTACTGTAAATGTCCCCAGCTGTCTCTCCACGCAGCCAGCTCAGGACAGATTGGCAGAGCTCAATAATAACTGTTCAGCTACAGGCTGAGGGACAGGCAAATTTGTAGATGGCCCAGTTTTTAAGATTTGGACACTGGCACCTCAGAAAGGGACTGTCTGTAACCTTCCGTTCCTGTTTAATACCCAGTAATATCCAGAAACTTGTCTGCCAGCTGAGCCGGGGAGAACAATTTTTAAGCCACCAGCTGGGAACATCGAATGGCCTGCCAGTTCAATGCCCACTCCTTTTACAAAAGTCTCCAATGACAATATTTATCGACCATCTCTGGGTGATAAACTCTGCAGTATATCCCTCCCATCTCCCCTGGGAAAAACAGGTCTACGGAAAGGCGGATGAATGTCTGCTGTTAGAATCGTGTCAGTCTGTTACTTTCTGCCCAAAATGCCCAACCTGGGGATGTCAGACTGAGGAAATCACAGTGCATGCTGCTGTCACTCAAAGGCACCATAACACTGTTCCATAGCAGTACAACAGCACACCTTGAGCAATCACCATGCAGCTTACAGATCCAGTCGCAGAGCAGTAGAAATTATAAACCATTTGCAGGGATGTGGCATAGAAAATAAAGGGGTGATGTTTTTCTGTTCTTGCAAATTCATTTAGATAGTGAGCAGATCTCACAAGGGAAAGTTTAACAGTGTAGAGTCATGCTAATATGTGAATAATTTGTCTAGTTTATGCATCTATAATTACATGTCTGGAGCAATGCGAACTCCGAATATCCACGGCAAACCAGTTGCTCCGCATTAAATTCCCTGTTGCCTCGGCAAATTCTTTGAAAATACACAGAAGGTCGGTGAAGACGTACCAGAAGGGGGAACCCACAGCGAAAGTTGTTGCTTCATCATTGTGCTCATTACAAGCGGGATTTGCTGTTGCGCATGCAGCTCATGCGTCTAAGAAACATAGCACAGACTGCTCTGTTGGCATAGGAGCACACTGTTGGATCTGTGCTGAGATAGAAATTGGATTTTTAATGACTGCGGACAAGAATTAAAGTTAGATGAACTGTAGACCATTCTTTAACACAAGGTCTTTTCCAAATGACTCACACCCAGTGATCAGCGATAGTGGTTTCTATAACTAAGCAGCTGAAAGCTCTCCCTGTGGCCCCCAGCCAGTTTGATATAATTGGGAAGCATGCTTGCTGTCTTGTTTTAAAGCTCTTATTTTCTCTTAGTGTATGAAGTAATATGGCAAAATGTTCCTTCTGATTAGGACAGTTTGTGCTCTGAAGCCGAGGCATTAGCGGTGAGGATCAAGAAAGTACAAGGTGAAAAATATTCTCTGTGGTTCAGTTTTAGATGTTCTGATGTCTAATGGCAATGGACTGTGATTTTGTATGTTATTACAAGATATTCAAAAGAGGAAAAAATGTTCTCCAAATGTCAGTTTGATCCATGAATCCTGACATGATTTGATTCTCTTTACAACTGTAGTTTCTTTATTGATTTGCATTAATTCAGATCTGCATGTAATGTGTCACCCCTGCCAACGCAGAGATAAAATCGTTGATGTTCCCATTGACTTTCAGTTGTGGCAGGTCCAATTCATCAGCCATCATGGAGATTTCATCTTTTCAGCCTGACAACCTGGAAATTTTGCAGCAGAGAACAGCCAGGACACAAGCACATTATTTTTCAGACCACCAGTTCGATAGAAGGGTTGGGAAACCAAACGGTGCCAGCTGCAAGCTTGTCTTTAGGCATGAAGGAGTTCCCTGCTGTCACTGATGAGTCCATGTCCAGAATCAGCTCGGTGACCCAAGGACATGGGAAACAATCTCCTCTCTCCTTGCAGTCTGGACCTAACCACGTGTGGCTGAATACAACAATGGCCTTAATGCTTATCGGCACTGAGGCTCAATGGACAGTTCATGTTGCCCCCACGCCCCTGCATGACCTGAGGGCAAATCTCCACTGGCAGCAACCTTTGCAGTTCTTCCTTCATGTCCCCAAATGTAGGCCAGAGCAGAGGAACTGTAAAGAAACTATGGGTTCACTGGGGTCTTCAGCCTCACACTTACACCTGAAGTAAGCTGGTCTTTGTCAGGAACTTTTCAGGGGTTGCACTATACAGCACCTCCATCCATTATTTATTTTCTCCCAAGAGCTCCGACATGATTTCACTCCCTTTATTGCACCATCATGTACTTCTGCGTGGCTAATGGGAAGTTACAGTGTCTGAGCCTCCAGGGTTTAATAGTACTTTACTCGATCATGTCTCAGCTCTAGCCATTACCCTTCGACATCAAAGAGCTTCATGCTTTTACCACCGTAGCAGCAAATGGGCCCCACAAGATTTTCCACCGCAAACTGTATGCTCCCATGTTGGACACGTTAGTGATGGAGCAAACTAAGTGATATGTGCTTTTGCTGTGTGCACTGAACAGGGGTTCTTCTGTTCTGTTTTTAGCCCTAGGCGCTGCATATGAGACACGGGTGTGACATTAATGGTAAATTCAATTCTGTACATCCTGATCATACATAGCGAGCCTTGTGGCAGTAGGTTTAAAAAAACCACATGGTTCTGAAGCAGTCAGGGGGACTTTGTAAAAATGAGCTGTTAACACTCACATGTTGGTTGGCCTTGAGGTTTCTCAGCAAATGCAAAATTTAAAAATAAACAAGGGCAAACTACAGTGCCTGGAGCTGCAGGTGGGATAAAATATCCTAAAATCAAAATTTAATTTTGGGAACAACTTTTTATCCAAACCTACGCACCAGGGGATTTTGTTTGTAGTTTCGTTTCCAAGTTCTTACGAGTTAAAATTTGACTTGATGTTGGTGTTGTGATCTCTTGCGACTGTTACTATGGTTAGCTTGCTAAGTTTTATTAAAGGCGGTCATTGGTGTAACTGGTGTCGAGGCAGAAGTAGATGTTATAGGCCATACTGCACCATTTAAAGAAAAGAATGAGCCTGAAATGGACTTTTTGTTGTTTCTTTTTAAGGTAAACCTTTGATAACAACTAAACACCTCTTGAATTTGTCATTGAATAGATTTTTTCCATCAAATAAATATATTCAAATACATTATTATTATTATTATTATTATTATTATTATTATTATTATTATTATTATTATTATTATTATTGTTGTTGTTGTTGTTGTTGTTGTTGTTGTTGTTGTTGTATAAGTGGGAATCATTTTATGACAAACATACCGTAAGTCTAGGACAGTCTCTAGTTGTTAAACCTACGTTGCTGATGACTCAGTCAGCAAAGCATAAAAAGTGATTTCAGGTGAGTGCATGTGATTAATATATTTTATAAAAGGTGGTTTTTGGGTCACATAAGGTATTAAACTGCCATCTAACTAAAGCTACTAAAAAGCACAGTAAGACTGTAGTTGTAATCAGTCAAATGCAACTGAAAGGTCATACTGAAACCCTCATTCTGTTTTTGAAAAACATATATTAATTGCACATTGAAAGCATCCTCAAAGAAGACAAAGAGATTCTTTTTTGCTGCAGATGTCTGATCATTAGAGGGCAGGAAGGCTGTAATTAAACCAGACTGCAGCTTATACTGTAAGTGCTGAAACGGAGTATAACAATGAATGATTTTGTGATAAATGAAAATTGCTTCATGTTTCTAGACAACTCGGTAGTAATTACAAGAAGGACGTCAAACCAAATTATCTCTTTAATTCTGCTTCAGACATAGATAAACAGTTCATTTCAAAAAGAGTAACAAGTTTCACGTTGTTTTGGATCAAACTTTGTCCTTTTAAATAATTGCTCTCATTTTTTGCATGAATCACATAAAAGTTCCACAGTCTTTCAGATCAGAAACCATCACAGCACCAGTGGGTCACAAATATGATTAACTGGGCAGTACCAGGGCCTGACATTATTCATGCCAACCAGCTAAAGAAACACAGCTCTACATACCCACCTGGCTGCACAAATAAACCAGCTGCTAACAACAGGTTCCCACTCTGACTGGCTAACCCAAGGAATGACAGTCCTGGTTATGAGAGACCTCACTAAGGAACAAGCACCACCCAATAACCTGTCTGTCCACGACAGAAACTGCTATCAGGTATCACCGCGAGCAAACTGAATATGAATGTAAGTAAGTACAGTACATGAATCCTGCCGAAAAAGGGATCGGAACGGACACACAGGCTCAAAGCACCAGTTACTGGGAGACAGAGTTGTCCACCGAGATTCCAATACCAGGCTCTCCAACTTGAGCATTGCCTGGATTGATTACAGGAAAGAATGCGACTCAGTAGCACCTAAGTGGATACTGGAATACCTGGCACTATACAGGGTCAATAAGACATTAATAGCTTTAATCAATTTCTCCGAAGGCCACTGGAGGACAACATTATCCATCAACCTAAAGGTAAGTGGCAAGCTGACAGTACAGTGTGGTATATACCAAGGAGATACCAAGGAGATCACCACTATTGTGCTGCATAAACATGAACCCAATGAACCAGATCATCACTAAGAGTGGTTACATATACAGGTTCCAGAGTGGCGCTACCATCAGTCACCTCCTCTACAAGGATGACATCAAGCTGTACGCCATGTCCTGGACAACTACAAGTACCTGAGGATCGTTCAATCCCATGGGAACCATGAGGCAGAAACTAGGAAGACAGCAACATCCAAACACCTAACATAGAGTGTGACAGGTCCTACAGAGTCAGCGGAATGGAAAGAACAAGATCAACACATATACCTTGCCAGCCATTGGATAGCCAGGTACCATAGTAAGCAGGCAAACACAGGAAATGGAAACGGCAAACATCAAGATGCTCCCTTATGTGAAGACTGCTGGCCTGAATGAGATATGAGAGGCATAACCAAGTTGTAGGGATCATATACAATGACATCAGCAAGGAATGTGGCCTGGACACTTCCAAGTCTAAATGGAAGGCACCACAGAGAGTGGTGGAGAACAACAGCGCTAAGATCCTGTGGCACTTCCACATCCAGACAGATAAACAGGTAATGGCTACCAATTACCAGATACAGTGATTCCTGGTAATAGAAACATCAGGAAGAAGAAATATGAGAAACTGGAGAAACACCAGGGATTGAGAGGAACTGGAGAGAATGTGGAAGGTGAAAACCAAGGTAGTTCCAATGGTGATGGGAGCAGTTGGGGCCGTGACCCATCGGATCCCAGGAGTGACGTTGGTCTTGAGGAGAACACAGTCCTAGGAAGAGTAAAAATACTGCGCTGTACCCTCAAACCCCCAAGCCTGTGGTAAACCTTGAGTCTGAGGAAAATTACCAACCCCAGTGGAAAACAGGGTAAAGAGGATTTTTTAAATGTATGAAGTACCCTTCATTTAAAACACTTAATAATTGCACAATGGCAAATTCTCAGTTCCCTGGTTACCAAATACTTTTCTCAAATACAATAACTTGAATCACAGTCTGGGGACCTTCAGCGCCAGTATGTGTAAATCACACAACCTTGGCTACACATTATTCTAGGCCAGTTTTTCATTAATTCAAAAATGGAAAAACACAATAAGTCACTGCATGTCCTTTTAGCACCAATCCTTACCGCCAACACCCAGTGAACCAGGAATAACAAGGACAGGACAAAGGCAGAGGAAAACATAAGTCTCTTTGACAGAGTTTTGAGTTATTATTTGCTAGGCCCATCATTTTTTATTCCATCTCCAATTAAATAGACCTTTATAGCTGGAAAACTTTGCTTAGAGTGTTTTGGGAACGATATGCTTTTTGTGTGGCTCGAAATTATTTATTTTAGCCTTACATCTTTCCAGCCTTTCTTACCTTAAGCTGTTTCCTTTATTTTAAGCAGAACTGTTGCACTATATCAACCCATATGTCTAACTAAATGATCCGTGTTTGACTGATGCTGTACTGTAAATCTCTAAACCTGGTCCCACACCAGAGTTTTTGTTCCAGTAAGCAACAGCTAACCTTGCAAGTGTCCAGTTTCAATTTTGTTTTGATCACATCTTGCACACTGCCCTGAAGATCATTTTGCATTGAGAAACCCACGCAGTCCAAGAAAGTTTGAGGAAAAAAGTGTATTATTCTATCAGCCCATTATGATGTGTTATGAAAAAAGATTAATGTAATATTTATCGGAAGTCGCTCCATTTTTAGCCTTCACATCTGCTGTATGTTGGTATCGCCGTCTTCTCTTCATTAAATATTTTGCGCTTGGCAAGTGCTTTGTGTGCTGGTAATCACATTAGTAATGCCAGCAGAAGCACTTATATAAGAGAGCCCAGTGAGGGATAAAGCTTAAGAAAAAAATGAAAAGGAAGCTCTTTTGAGATTTTCAATTTAAGGCTAATGTCTCTCTTAAGCCCATCTTTAGGGTTATGTGTAAGTATTTATCGGCAGAGATGTATTTCAGAAAGTAGCTCATAGAAGTGAATGGTGAGGAGGGAATTAGTGAGGGTGAGAGGCAACGTAAATAATACTATTGAGAGGAGCATGTCCTGCGTCCACTTCCTTACCTTTGCAGGATTCTCCAGAGGGCCAGCAGAGCGTTGACTTTTGAAGGTCCGCTGTTATGAGAAATCCTACAGCCACAGGCACCAGTACAAAACACAAACACAAATGTCCTAAGGTGCAAAGAACATTAGATAGAGGCGGTACCTTTGTAATGTTTCCCAATCAACTGCTCCATCTTGGTCGTCTTGCATATCCTACATCAGGCTAACATTTGCTGGATAGGAGTGGAAATGGATTTGTTTGTGTGATTTGTGTTTCTCAAAACAAGACATGTGCTCAGGATAAACACACTGCCATCAAAATGTCATTTGTTTTCTCTCTGCTACTTGGCTCTGTAAAATTTTGTACACCATCAGTGTGACTCTGGCAGAAGGAGCAAATCTTGAGCACACAATTCGATCCATCACATTTGAAAGCAATGGGCCCGGAACGATAACAAATCTAAAAGCGACACTGGGCTTGACGGATCACGTCCTACTCCCTAAGGCCTGCAGTTTCCCTCCAGTGGGGACCCACAGGCTTCTGATAGTGAAGAGAGAGGAGATTAATGTGGTCCTCAGGGATGTTCCTCCAACTGATAGTGTAAGAACTCTCAGCAGGGATTTTAACCTACACCTTATCTAGCACCCAAGCACCTGCCACTCAAGAACTTAAGGAAACAGGGACAACACAGTACCTCTGAGCTCCTGTCCCCACGAGGGATCTCTGTCTTCCTGATGTTCCACATCACCGTACATGTTGTGAAGGACAAATCAAAGGTTGCTTTTCTCCCACAACCCAGCACATGTGAATTTTCTCTGTAGACTTGGCCCTATTAGGTGGTACTTATTTGGTGCACAGTGACCAGCATCTCCAAGGTTCGCCAATATACTCTGTTTGAACATATCTGAAAGCAGGCCTGTGTTGAATGTGTCTGAGTAGCAGATGTTGTGTGTGCTGTTGCTACAGAGATGTTAGGCAGCCACATTTCTCATGTTGTCACATGTTTACTCTACCAGCACTGCACGTTCTTGGGTGTGGAAAGTGAATCCAAGATGCCAGCTGTGTCCTGACCATGCAAAGTTCTGGCACTCTTCCTTTACTTTTCTTCCTGAAAGGTTTCCTTTTTCTGGTAAAGAATTTCTAGAAAAAAATGTTCCCATTAAAATTCATGAGAAGATAAGGCCAAAATGTATTGGAGCAATTGCCTGCCACAGTGATTCTACACATATCAGTATTGATAATAAACATGACCAAATTCTTAATGAAAATTTAATATTTAAATATTTATAAGAGACCTTCCTGGCATGCTCCTGACATATCTGGTTCATAAGTCTGGCTCACATGCGTTGGCTTTGGTTTATGCTTAGTGACTGACCGTCTTCCTCATATGCTTGTCACAGCTGCCTCCAGCTTCAGCTTCTGTCGTGGTGGACTGGAACACACCGTGTCGGCTGAGGACCTCAACTACCAGCTGCCCCGTAAGGCGGGTGGGAACCTAACCTGGCATGATGGCCGTGGCCAGAAAACAGCTGGCGGCCGGACAGTGAAGCTGCTGCAGCAGCCAGGAACAGAGGCTCTGCAGGTAGGTTCTTACTACTCTGTGACACCCCTGGGGGCTTGTATTCTCTCTCTCTCTCTCTCTCTCTCTCTCTCTCGCTCCCTGTGTGTCTGTGTGTATGTGAGTGTTTTTCTCGCTCTCTGTCTATTTCTGTCTCAGTGTCTCTCTCTGTCTCTCTTGGTCTCTTTGTCTCTCTCTATCATATTCACATGTTCACAAAGAGTTTCCTTGTGTTGCAAAAGCAATAGACATTAACTATTTAAATCAGTATAAGAACAGTGTAAAATCAATTAAAAAAACAAAAGAACTGATAAGGAAATTAAAGATGACAAAAATGAGGACAACACTGCTGATGATGATGTTGATAATATTACTACTACTGTTAATTGCAACAGATTATTATTATTTTTATTATTATATTATTATTATTATTATACTACCTATTTCATGTTTGTTTAGAAAGCAAATTCACTGTTATTTATATAAATGTTACATAATTTATGTTTAGAAAATTATGTTATAAAACATGTTTATATGTGGAAATGCATTTTAAAGCTTTCATTTTCATCCACCCATCCATCCATTTTCATAACCCGCTTACCCTGAGCAAGGTCGCTCATTGGTCTGGAGTCTATACCACAAACAGAGGGCATTAGGCTGTGAAAGTCCACTGCAAGGGTTTTAATTTTCAGCAAATATTAATTTCTCTGAAATTTTTGTCAGTGTCATCAGTATTAATGAGCCATTATCAAAGCTATAACTCTGTGCCTGTGCATGGTCTTGCGACAGCTTTTCTCCTTCCTCCTTCTTTTTTCCCTCCTTGGCACCTGAGATTTCCCTGATGTGTGATTAGCCTGGTAACAGGAAGCTATACAGCGCCTGAGTGATTGCCATTCTTCTCTGTCTTCACACTGATCATAGCTGTCAAACTACAGTAAAAGCTGTCGCTGTCACACATGCACAATTTCTTTTCAGTCCATTTGAACAAAACCGTCTCTGCCAGTGTTAGAGAACCTTGGCTGTCTTGCTTTGGACAGCAGCTCTCCTCTCTGTCAGTCTGTGTGAGATTTTTTTTGATGTCAGTCAGTGCTGGTAGTGGCTTCTGTTGGATCACTAAACATTGGTTTTCAAAGTAAATTGAGCCGTTATAGTGAAGGATGTGTGATACCAGCACGTGTCCCAGGAAGAACCTGTAGCGGAATGGGGAGACGTATGTGCAGCATGGTGCTGAATGCCCTCACTGGAGTTCATGCCATGTGATGATGGACAATTTCAAAAACACTGTGTGTGTGCTGGGAATAAAGCCCTGTGTCTGTTAGTCGGGAAATGCCGACGTTTCTGTTTCGCTCTTTCAAGTTAGTTTTCCACAAGCTTTTCATGCCTTTGTTACAAAGTACTGTGATGCTCAGCTTTCTTCCTCAGGGATATAAGGCGTCTTCTAAGCTGGCATATTTCCTCACATCTGTAACTTTAAACATCTGAGATCTGATCATGTTATACTCAGAGTATCAATGGCTTAAATAATGTGTATAATCATGATCAGTTTAAAAGGAAAACAGCAGTGCAGGAAATTAAATGAAATCCATACACAATAACCCAAAAATATGAGAGTGCCACAGAGCCAAGTCAGTGTTTTCTATTAGTGAATTATATGCTTGGGTGCTTTCTGCTCAGGGCACCGTGTATTGGATTTCAAACTCTCAACATGTTCATAGTTTAGAAAACAGCATAAAATGTATATATACGTATGTGTTTATGTGTGCGTGTTTGCATTTAGTCATTCATCGGTTGATTAATTCTGAACCTAACAAAGGCATTGCAGACGCCCTGCTGTATACATGTAGTTTGCCCGCCCCAAAACATTCTTACAAAAGCAAAGGGGACAATGACATCCATTTAGCCTCCGTTCTTTCTTCTAAATAATCCCTTTGTTCCCAGAAAAGGACAGGAGGAAAGATATCTGCCAGAAAATGCCTCCACAGTCCTCGGTGAAGCCTCTGCAAGATGCCCTTAAATGGCTTAGACTTGATGTTCTCAGCTTAGAACTGAATGGACTGGTGACTCGTTGTTGGGAATCCGTCCACGACAACTTTTCACTGTCTGCTTGTTTTGCATTTTTGTGAAAATTTTGTCACCAGAGCTAACAGCCAAAATGAAACTGCATAAATTTTTTTTGTGGGTTTTCCGTAATCTGTCATACTGCAGAAGAGCTAGTATAGATGGAGATTACTTACCGATGTTTACTTTAATAGTGCTATTTACCAGTCATTTAAATCAATATTTTATGTACTTCTCTGTTATTGTGCAATGTAAAATAACTTCCAAGAAACTGTGATAAAATGATGCATGTGGACAGGGACGAGGTACAAATAATAATCCGATATGCTTCATTTTTATATGACTTCTTGCACAGGGCTTTCGGAAAGGCGTCCTTCATGCTTGTGGAAAACTGTAAACTGTAACCGTGGGTTGCTCTTGACCGCAAACACTTAAATGAATGGAGCTGTCACTTTGTCTGGGCTTCTGGCTCTGAGACTGAGACCGTAATAAATGGAGCATCAACTCTTCTCTGAAATCTGCTGCTGATATTGAGGCTGAAGTTAACTGAGCAGACAGCTGGATTGTGTTTCTAAAACCGTGAGTGTAGTAAATGTACCCCTCAAATGGGGCATGCATCATAACACCGAGAATGATATCCTATTCAGCTGCACAGTCAACCGAGGTGTGCAGCGCGAACAGCAGCCAGCTGAGGACAGTCAGCGATGACTCTAATTGGAGTTAATGGCACCTGACATACCTGGTCTGATGTTTCCTCCTCACACCCTGTGAAGACCTTTTTTAGCTTTCTGCGTAAATACAACAGGAGTTACTGAATATCACATTGAATGTCATCATCTATACATTTCACAGGGTAGTCTATTCTTATTTGTGCTTGGTATTTAGTGTGGAAAACACACTTTGCAGCTCCAAACGGAATGTCTTCAAACCCTGTTTGTGCAAATGTTGCAGAAAGATGTTGAATAAATTGTGCTGTTAGTAAGCAGCTCTCTAGTGCTCTTCACAATGGCACACTTGGGAGCAAGGTTTGCTGAAATCCAGAGCTCACGATAAACAGCCTGATGAGAGCTGCATTTCCCTCCAGGTCCTGCTGCTTTTCACGGAAGCACTCATTTCAGGAAAGTGGTGCACGTGCTTGAATGCACAGAAATGTTCTCGCAGTCTACAGCAGGAATAGACCCCATTATGACACAGATACTGTAGCTTGGATGTGCTTATACTAGGTGGATGGGGAGTTTTGTGAGCAAGACCATTATAAATGGATGAAAAGCGTGATAAAAATAAAAATATTTATTGTTAGCTTTCTTCAGTGTCGGTGACATCTTTTTCTTTTAGAAGTGTTTACATTTAGCTTTTTCACCATTCTGTTTTCTAAGCCAGTCATGATGTTTTAGATGAGGACTACTGAGCTTCTGCCCTCATTGAGTCCAGGAGGCTTTTGTTCCAACCAGACAATGTGATTCAGCTTATTAGTTATTCATTTTGATGACACATTTCTCCAAAGCAACTTTCAACGATTTGGCCATTTGTACAGGTGGGAAATTTTTACTGGAGTATTTCTGGCAAATACTTTGATTAAGGCTGCAACAGCAAGAGCAAGGATTTAAACTCAGGTAATTTTAGTGGAGAGCGGTGACTATGTGCTTTTCTGCACACTTATAGCTTATAGATATTTTCAGTGCACTTCTTCCTTGATTTACACACATTCGTGGAACGTTTTTGCTAGAACGTGCTTTCATTTTTAATATTATTTCTCCATTTAGATACCGATCGGTTCGATGCAGTGTGCTGGCCATAAATAGGCCAAAAAATGAAAAAAGTTTCATGTTCACCTTATGCATGTGGTGGTATCTGTTAATTGCTGTGCTACAGGTGAACACTGTAATATTTACCGCTCTTGTACATAGGTGAATGCGGTAACATTTTGTGCTGTTATACATGGGTGAATATGGTAAGAACATAATTTATCACTGAACTGAGTTATAGAGGTTTCATTTGTGCAAGAAAGTTGTATGTACACCTGACTGTAAGTAAAACAGTGTTGTATTTGTTTCAGTTACGCTGCAGTAGTGAATCCTAGCACTACAGTGAGCACAAAGTGTTGGTTCTTATACATGCTTTTTTCATTTTATAGTGAAATTTGGGGAAATTGTTTGGGGTTATTTATTTGGACTGGAATATTATAATTTTCCAGAAAATAGATGTCTTTATTTGTGCATTTTCTTAAGGCCCTTTCAGAACCAATTAAGCAAGTAATTCAAGGGATGACTGTACTTAACTTCCACCATTAAGATAGGATAGGATAGCACAAGATAGGATAGGATAGCACAGGACAGGACAGGACAGGATTTTATTTATTTATCTCTGCAGAAAAAAATCACCATACAGCAGCTGAACATGTAGGACACATAAAATAAGATGCTCATGAGGAAGCAAAAAAACAACAAAATAAATAAGCAACCTATGAATAAGAATAGCAAATAGCAAAAGACAGTCTAATTGTTGACAGGTCTTTGTGTGGCATTATGGAGGCGGATGCCTGTTGGTAAGAAGGACCTCTAGAAGTGTTTTTCAGCCCACCAACGGTGAATAACCTGGAGGCTGAAGAACACATGGTGATCAGTTCAATAGCTATTATTTATTATTTAAATGATGTGTTTGTTGAAAGCAAATATTAGCATAAAGCTATAAAATATAATCATAGCAATGAAAGCACCAAATTGTAAACGCTGGCTCACTAGGCAAGACATACTGTCAAATTATCATTATTGTCAGGTCCATTTCTTTATGAGCTTTTAGAAGCATAAGGGGAGGTTAAAAACCTTCTGGATGGGTTTTAAAATTTAGCATTACAAAGTACTACATTCTGATGGGAAGAACCAGCAAGGTGTGTACTCTCTACACCTCACATCTGTGGGTTTTCAGGAGCGGCTGACACCCAAGTGAAGAGTTATCGGTGTTAATGATTAAGTAAAAAGAGGAAGCTGCATCCAGCTCTGCGAAGGCCCTGTGCTTTGCATTCTGCAGACCCCACTCATTACTGCCAAACCCTGATTTGAAATGCAAAGTAAGCAGGATGGAGAAACTGCCCTTTGGTTTGTTCAGCTCCCTCATTACCTCGGCAGGTTGGGACCTCATCCGCGGGAAAAGGCTGTCTTAGAACGCACAGATTACTGAGTCTGAGACCCATAGAGCTCATTGTAATTAAGGCTAAAGTCTTGTTAGGCAGCTCAACACAATGGCAAAAGAGCAAAGTCTTGTCACCCCCAGCAAGCAGGTTCTGTGGGTTTTTATCGATGTTGCCACATGTATAGGCTTTGAACCAATCTCACCTTTACCACATTCTGGATAAGAAAACCATTTCAGGTTTTGAATTTATGTTTACTCGTAACAAATTTTATACTGAATGCATGTAGGAAACGAATAGGGGTTTCTTAGGTGAACCCTGAACGAATCATAATTTTCCCCCTAGGAAATAATGTAAATAGCGTCCTGATATTCCAGTTTGCAATGTTTGAGTCATTTCCAGGAAAAAATTACTCGGATTCCGGGGTATAGGTGTATTTAACTCTGTACTACCCAAATAGGGTATTCTTTATGATATTTTACATAGTAACTGTCTAAAATAGCTTGGCATTGGTGTTTGTCATTGGTGTACAAGGGATATTGACAAATATGAGGGACTGTGCAAAAGATTTGGGTGTGCAACTGATTCCCTCAGCGTTTTGGTGTTGTGGCAATGTCATGAAAAAGAATGGGAGCGACAGTTGGACAGTAACCAGCTTGAGGACATTGACTTGGCCCAGTTGATAGGCATGCAATTTGGATGTAGACTCCTCAGCTAATTGTCTGACTGCCTTTGATCAATAGTGGAGGGGGGTGTTAATCGGGGTGGGCGAGCAAGCAGAAATGAGCAAGCATGACATCCAGGGTGCTTGGAGCGTGTCGTCTTGCGGAGGGGCTGGTTGGAATGTTAAAGAGTCCCTTGACTCTCACTCAGCTACTCTAATCCTGATTCAGCTCCTGGGGGGGACAGGGAAGCTGAAGAAACGAATGACGTGTTGCTCAAGGTCGACCTCCACGAAAACAGAGATGGGTAGGGGAGACAGAGTCCAGAGAAGAGGGTAGCAAAAGAAGGAAAGCAGAAGGAAGAAATTAAAGGGGCTGGTAAAGAGCTGAGCCCAAACAGAAGAAAGAACATTTGGGCGAGATGTAGGTCAAACTGGGCACCCGGAAATAAAGACCCTGAGTCGGTAAGGATATAAAACTTAACAACATCAAAGAGAAAAGAGCAAGAAGAAAAGATAAATGCAGTGACACATCAGATGTAGATAAAAGAAAAACCAAACTGAATGAGTACAAGGAGGAATAAAACAGACTGGGGAATAAGGGACAAGTGCAAAGTTAAAGCGGTGAGACAAAGGAAGAAGGTAAAATAGATAATAGATGGAAGAAACAACCCGGCAGCCACTAAATCCCAGTTCTGGAGTGCAACACCCTGACTGGACAAGCGGTGTTAAATAACACTGACAAGTAGGATGCTGTAGACACTGAGGGCTGAAGCCTGAAAGCAATGAGCTCTGACACAGGAGAACTCCACCCCACGTGGCTGGCAATGCCAGGGATCCTGACAGGTTACAAAGAAAATGACCTCCTCATGACCTCATTAAACCACAGTTGAATGCATGGTTGTTTTTTTTCTTACCTCTTTCAGAAAGGCTGTTGGATTAGCCTACCTTACTAGTCACACAGTAGCAGAATAGGAAGTAACTTGCGTGGAAACCATCCAGCCCAGGGGGAGCTTGTCACCTGTCCCTTTACTAAAGTTTTTTGGCCCTTTATGCTCCAATAAGATATCCGGTTCCAAACATTGGTTAATTATGAAAACATAAACTAAATCGTTTAAGGAAGTCGATTTTTAATATTAAGGTTGACTGGTGAAACTTTGCTTTACTGCAATTTCCTTGATTTGCATTCGTAAGATACAAAAGAACACTGGTAAAGGACACAGTGCATGAGCTTGAATCTTCTGGTTCGAATCTCAAATGAGACCATACCATTGAACCCATCAGCAAGATACTGAAATTGTTTCAACAAGATGTAGAACAAATTGCTGAAGTTTCATGTAAAGCTCTTTAAGTGGGTAAATTTGTAAGCTGCTTTGTATAAACCTTAGCTAAGCACCATCATGATAATATAAGTGTCTATTAATTTACTAATAGTAGTGATAATGATCATAAAAACACAATTACGTGTTTGTAAGATCCAGGAGGTGATACTGGCTTTGCTGGGGTGTGATTTGAACTTGTGACAGGGGCAGTACTGTGGGCCATAGTGTGCAGTGGCAGTAGATTATGAAGGATCTATTTTCACGTCTGAACAGAGAAGCCTGTTAGGTTGAAGGATGAGTGCTGATGGCGAGGGGCCAGCTGTAATGCTGCCTATCTGGTGGATGGTCAGAGGCGTGGGGGGTGTTAGCTGGACACAGACCATTCTCTCCATGCATTCATTTTCCTAACACCAGGGCGTCATGATGAAATCCATTACTCATCATGGAATTTGGACACAGTCATGTTTCTCACACCTCTAGTTTGTATGTGTTCCTGGGCTTTTCTCTGTCTGCCCCTCACCGTCTCGCTCCCTCTTCTTATTTCTTTTCCTTTGTTTTTTTCCCTTCTGTCTAAACATATCTTTCACTTCTTTTCAGTATCTGTATTACACAGTGGCAGTGCCAGCCAATCTTGGAAAAACTGTATAAAGCTTAGATGCTTCAGCAGTTGTTAACATATGCTGTTCAGTTTTAGGTTTTTTTTTTTTAATCTTTGAGACATAGATGATATTTGACACTTAAGGAGAACTGAAGTTATATCTTTCCAAAAGGGCTATAGAAGTCATGTTTCATCATAAGTGCAGAATTGCTTATTGAAAGAAGCCACTGCACAGTCTGCCGTGCCTCGTACTTAAAATTAGTTTGCATCTTCTTACTTGAAGAAGCTCAAGTTTTAATAGAATCTAGAAACATTAAGGAAAGTGTTGTCCTATCAGACACAATACCATACACTCCAGCAGTCTATATCCAATTACTGGAACACGATGGACAGGTAGCACAGACCCAGAAGCCAGGACTGTGTCATTAAATCTCCTTTGATGAACTGTATTTTCATACATTACCACATACTTAGACACTGCAAAATAGACCCTACATGGATGCTGAGAAGTATGACATTTTTTACAGTATAGGAATAACAGGGAATTGGCTGAATTACAGGCAGGAGTGATATGTCTAGGCCATTACTTTTTGAAGTCAAATTCTTGCTGTGATCTCTTGTGGCACCTCAGAGCCCAAAGCTTCTGTGATGCTCCAGGTGAAGGTTTGGTGTGAAAGCGGAGAGGAAATGGGGTTTTTCTGGAAACCTGCAGTCCTCAGTATTTAATACTGAGCTTTCTTTCTGCAAAATATACAGCTCAGCCTCACATAGTCCATCCCTAGAACTGCCACAAATTACAGAACAGAGCATGATAAATTTCATTTATTTAAATGCTTTCTAGCTTGTTATGGAGGCTGAGTAAAAGTGCGTCTTCAATTAGGAAAAATGGTGCTCGTGCTGAAAGGTGCAGATGAAGCTGTTTTCAGTGATCATTTACGCAGCAGATCTCACTCCGAGGAGCAGTCCTAGTTTGGTCTTCTGACTCAGACAAGTCGATCTTTTGTAAAACTCACATTCTGCACTTGTTAGAGTACATTTGGCAGGTCTGACTGTTAATTCCTCTGAAGAACTGTGCCTCACTCTCTAGTAATTGTAAGAATCAGACAGGGACCTGGAGTCGAAACAGTCACATTTGACCAATGTGGTGCATGGGTGCCCATACTAAATTGCACAAAGATAGGATTTGTCCCCATGATACAATCCCAGAGACACCGTGTCAGGTAGTGGTTGGACTTGCATTTGCTTTGATTTACAAAAATCCATATCTACCAAAGACAAAAACATGGGTCTCTCCAGTCAAATCAATCAAAAAGGACATTACTTTGCAGACATAAAAGTAGAAAAACCAAACTTGTTCAAAGATAAATCCTGTCTTGTAATTCTAACAAAACTCTGTCTCTGTGAACTTCCCTTAGTTTTGAAAGTCAAGCCTTTAATAAGGAACCTTTCAATGCTCAGTTGCCACATTCAGGTGCGGCTGTCAGTCTGGGAAACGGTAGCTGTTGGGCTCTGGTCTCTTAAACACCCCTAGCAAAATTTGTTGGTTGAGCAATGTTATTATGTGGTTTATCATGCAACTGTGCATCAAGTATATCATATCTGCAGGATTGTAGCTGTACCATATTATTCCTGTCCACTCTTGGTCTTTCATCCAAATCTCATAACACAAGTTTTTTTTTCCTGGATAAAGGCAGAATTTGCACTGCTCAGCCACTTATTGAGATAAAACTCCAGGGAGTGTTGGTCCTGTATCACTGCAGCTGAAACCCAGACAGGGTGATGTCTGGCTGTCTAGCTATACTTCAATTTGTCGGCTGCTGGTCTGCTTGATGCTAATGGCTTTTCCAGAGCCTGTCCAGCGCCTTGCCTACCCCAAACACATTTTTCTCAGGTCTTTGACTTTTCAAATGCTTTTTTCCTGTTAAAAACTGGGTTTTGAAGTGGTTATCTGAGCAGTTGTGTTGTTCACAGTGATGATGATGCAGCCAGCAGGCCCTCTGAATTGAGACCTATCCACTCATGTAGGCCAACACTTTATTTTTTGCAGTACAGTTCTCTCCATTGTGCATGGTGTCACACTTAATGCTGACTGTTCTTTGGACATCTCTTGATGGACTGTGCATGACCAGACACCTCATGTGTGTCAGTATTGTGTTCTGCTAAGGGCATGGATTCCTGAAGCTGTACACTTAGGCAAGGAACCTGAGTAGCTTCCATACCTGTACAGTAAGTGCAGTACTGTGCAAGTGAGAAGCTGTGTTAGTTGGTTTCGGAACAAAAGACCAACTTTTGAACAAGCCAGCAGTAATACTTAAGAGAATAAACCTTCAAGGCAGCGCATAGCACAGCAGCTATTTAAGGGCATATAGCTGTTACCTGAAGGTTGTCAGTTTCAGTGAAAATATGCAACTGTATAAAAATGGCAAAGTCACTTTGGATCAAATCAATACGCAATGGAACCACAAAAATAATACAAAGAGTTTTAGCTTGTCTACCCAAAGCTGTCTTTGTGTTGGGAACCAGACTGTACTCTGCTTTGTTTTTTAGATTGGTCGTGAATGAAAGCATGGATGCAGTAAACTGAGTTTTCCTAAACCCAGGGCCAGGGGTGGAGTTCTGCACCATAAGAGGCAGCAGCCATCATTCTGCTGATATGTGTTTGGCCCGTTGAGCTGTTCCAGCACTGTCTTTAGCTGTCGTGGAGCGGTACAAATGAGAGTGGAACTAGGGAGCAGATCCCAAACACACCAAACAAGCTCACCACCTGTACTGTACCAAGTATTCGGAAGGAGCCTTCAAGGAAGAGAAAAAACTGGCTGCATCATAATCATTCTGAGTGGTTTGAATGTGTGGTTCTTAATGCAATATTGCTTAATGAAAATTTATGTCAAGCTCATATTATCAGATCTTGTCTGTCTGATTGGTTCTAGTAGCTCATCAAATTGGCCCATATCACTGTCATTCAATACAAACCTTGTTAGTGTAGGATACTCCCGAGCTGCAGTGACGCTGTTGTTGCTCTCATAGAAGGATCAATGTTTAAGGCTCACTTATTGTCATTCCGCAGTTATAAAAGTGTATGGGAGAATGTAATTCAGTTTCTAATGGTACATGGTGGACAGTACTACACAACAGCAGATTACGTAACAACATAGGAAAACATAATTAAAAATAAAAATATAAAAAATGCAGAAAAGTTAAATAGACAAATGCTAAACATATAAATAGATAAGAGGAGAGGATTAATAAAAGAAGAATATAATAGAAGAAAGAATTAATGTAAACAAAGTCTGTAGTTATGATGGTAGTTAACCACTGAGAGATGATTTGTGGTGGTGGTGGCGATCAGTCTCTGGTGTCCAGAATTAAGCAGTCTAACTGCCTGGGGGGAAAGCTGTTCCTGAGCCTGGTAGTGTTGGCATAAAGGCTGTGATAGCATCTTCCAGACAGTGGTGATGAAAACAGATGGTGAAGGGGTCAGTGGTGATGATGTGAGCTTTTCTGACACACTGCTTTTTGTACATCATCTGGATGGTGGGTAGTGAGGTTCTTATGATGGAGTGGACAGTGTTCACTACCTGCTGCAGAGCTCTCCGGTCAGATGCAGACTACTGTGGTGGAGAAAGTCAGGATGCTGTCTGTGGCACATCTTTAGCAGCTGGCAAAGAAGAAAATTCTTAGGAAGTGGAGATGCTGTTGAACAATCAAACCACACACTACATAATAATCTTGTTAAACTTTTTGTATACATGCACTTACACACAGTGTATAAATAAATCCAAGAAGTTAGTGTTTGAATAGCATAGCAGAAAACATCACTGCCTAGCAACTATGGTTCAAATCCCAGTCCAGGAATAGCATTGCAATTCAGTAAGAATCCTTAGGCAAGATTCCTGATCCTATACCTGCTTCCCTCTAAATATGAGACTGACAAAAGAAGGAGAGTCACGCAAGCTTGGACATCACTCAAATTAAAAAGGTCCATGTTGAATTTTGAATGGCAGGTGGGCTACTAGAACCAACTGTAGGTGGACAAGTTCTGATACAATGGACTTCATGGAATGCTATTACAGTAAACCCGAGAAGGAGGCCACAAGAAGGAGCTACGTATAAGAAAAAAAACTGACATTCACAATCACAGAAAAAGCAGTCATATCTGACTCAATATAAGGCACCTATCAAAATTGGAAACTGATGTCATGGAATGCAGAGGCCAAGGCTGAAATCCCACACAGCTACAAGTGGACTTCAGACTCCTAGTGTAACTCAACTGCTGACATAAGAAAGAAAATCATGGCAAAGCCAACTGTTGTTAGTGACTGCAATAGGCTTCCTAGACTTGACAGCAAGCTACCATCAGTCAGCATGCTAGCAGATACCATATAAGCAGTATATACAATCCCAACTACCGTCATAACTGAAACTGACAATCTGACATGCAGTGTAGGCTGCAGCCACAGTATTGCTACAAACACTAGGCTACAACCTCCAAGATACCAACTATCTTGCACATCCTCACCGGAAATCAATATAAAAGACATTGAGAAAGTCAGCAGGTTGCATGTAATGATAAAAGACAGGTTCTGCCTACTGAATAAATACAGTGTTCCTAACCAATGGCTTGGAGTCTGCTGAACAAAGGCAGACTGCACTGGCAGCCAGACTGCAGGGATACACAAAAGATGCAGAGGCTAAAAAAATAAATGTTAAAGAAAAATCTGTAAAATTGTTTGCTCAGCTGCAGTGCTACCAAAGAATAGCCACAGATCCACCAAGAACTGAAGCCAGCCATGGAAGATCATACTGGAGAAGTATCACGCAACACTAGGGCGCGATGCCTAAGAAATCCAAAAACAGAATTCTACAGTTTCCCAGAGCAGGAACCAGTCACTGTCATAACAGCCAATATCCAACAGTGGGTCACAGGCATCAACAGCTGCGCGGCACCAGACAAAATTCTTCCACAGAAGCATGGTCCTAACAGACTGCAGGAACAGTGATGCTGATGTCCAGAGGAGTGTAGCCTCCTGAGTAAAAATACTGCACTGTATTTATGAGTTCCCTCCTCACCTCACCTGTGCTCAGACTTGGGTGTCCTATCAGAGGCCTGAGATTTTGAGGGTACAGCACAGTATCATTGCTGCATATATATATCTATATACACACACACACACACACACACACACACACACACACACACACACACACAGTATAGGCAACAAATTCAACCACAGAATCAGCTGATGTCTTCCCAGCTTTTCTGCAGGAGTTTCCCTAGATGTGTGACACACATAGGTTGCATTGCTTTCACTGTTCTCTATAATTTGCCCCATAGAACTGTTGCCCAAAGTACCTATTTATATTTCCACTTTGACTGGTACTGTGCATTGATAACAGTGATTCTCTAAGGGTAATTTAGATCAATTATTCCTCCTGTGCAGCGCATTAGTAGAATCTGTATGAATAGGTTTGATCATGTATCCATTTCCTGTCTTCCAGATACGCCCAGGCGAGGCCTTAACCGTGTACCACACAAGCCCAACACTCTCATGCTTATCCAAGCCAGTGGTCCTGTGGACACAACAGGATGTGTGTAGATGGCTGAAGAAGCACTGTCCGCACAACTACCTGACCTACGTGGAGGCCTTCTCACACCATGCCATCACAGGTACCCGCACCCTCCTGGCTCCTTCCACAGAGCCCACCCCTTGGCAACATCTGTGGTTGTCAAGGTGATGGAGAGTTTATGTGTGTAGTGCAGCCAGCTGTAAATCGTTATTCTGGCAAAAGCAAGAATTCATTAGGGCTCTGGCCCTTTAGTTTCACAGTGGACAGTTACAGAAGCTATGGTAATCGCACTACATAATTCAATCACCCCAAAGGACCTTTTCCCACTTCATCTTTGGCCTCCAAGGAGGTAGCACTACACGAGCAGGTTCCATCAGATACAGCATCACAGCTACCCCCGTGGGAGTGAACAGAGGAGCGCTGCTTTTCGTAGATTGCAACACAGGTAGCACATTGGAACAGGGCACTTTCTCTGAGAGCTACGGCTGACATGAAGCTGTGTAGGCAAGCTTAAAAAAGATTAACAGAAACAAATCGGGACAAACATTTTTTACTGTTCGAATTGAGGGAATTTGAGGAATTGTTTAGAACTACATCTTATATAATAGGCCTAGGAACAGTTTGCCCCCAAATAAAATTGTCTGGATCCTGAATGATAATGAATTGTAGGATATAGGAATAGCAATATTTAGTTTTATTTTTCATTATGCTCACTCTTAAAATGTATTGTTATCATTTTCTCTGCTACTAAAGAATATAGTAAATGTGCTGTTTGATATATACTGCACTGTGGAATTCCAATGACAACTTTTTGCAATTACTAACAGATTGTTTATATTTTGGACAGTAAATTGCTTGATGGGGATGTGACCTGTTGTTTTTGGGGTTATTATATTCTCTGCTACTGTCATAGTACCCTAACTGCTATTAACCCCGAATTTCTCCAAATCAGCCTAACAGCTGCTTTGAAAAAAGGTTCAGCTGATCATAAAGTTAATATTATTATTATTATTATTAATAATAATAATAATAATAATAATAATAATAATAATAACGTGCAGTCATTGTCCACAAATCAGTAAACAAACTGGGCTTCAGGATTTTTTGAACATTTTTCTGCTCCTGGGATTTGTGCCCAATAAATGTTGAACTCAGTCCATGACGACCATCCATCTGAGTTCCAGGCCGTCCACACTGTGCCAGGCTTCTCTGGCCTCTTCACTGCTTTCTCTAATGTGCAGGTCCTCAGTCAGCTACTCTGCATTTAAATAGATTTGTCTGTCATCTGAATGCCCAATTGTAATGTAATGTGATGTAGACTGCCGGTTTGATGTTTCTATATGGGACCTTAAAGCGTTTTTAATTTGTGGCGCAGTGAATGTGCTTTTGTTTCCACCAAAAAAAGTATGTTGACCCCGACTCGTACCCTGAGTCCATCTGTCTCCAGCCTCACATACAAATGACTTCCACCCTCCCCCGTTCCCTGCGGCCTCAGTCCCAGCTTCTTTCTAGTCCTCCGCCCCAAAGATGGGCTCTTTGCACAAGCGCAGCATAACAGCCACCATGGTGCGATGGCACAAGACAGGCCTGCTTTTGGCTGGAGGAGGAGGAGACGGATTCCTTTCAAGCGCACTGGTAGGGAACAGATTGCTTTTCAGAATGGCAGGGTCACTTCCCCTCTCCACAGGATTACTTTGGTTTTATTTCTGCTCTCATACTCTTCAGTAGAAAACCCCTCTTTTGTGTGGCAGTACTGCAGCAATAACACAGGTCTCAGCGGTGTTAGTCCGTAGCTATTTGCGCTTAAATAACTACAGATTTAATGCCAAAACTGTGTAACTCATCCCAAGCTGCTTTTCAGGTGAACATGGGAGGCCAGGCAGGTGACACCACAACCAAGGAATTAAATCTAAACAAATGTGATGGCAGTATTTTGATTATAACCATATTTTGACCCTTTGATCTTTTGTTGGAGTTGAACTTTATGTCATCACTATCCAGTTTATCACCAAAGTGGGACACTAACATTAACAGTCTTTTGCCTCTAAACATCTTGTGCGCTTTGTTTTGAACAGTTTTTTATTTTTATTTTTTTGCAGAGCAGCTGAAAGAGTTTCTGAGGAGACCACAGCAGGTTTTTTTTTTTTATAGAGGCCTCAATGTTATCTGCAGGCAATTATTAGCAACCATATTAAGCCTCCTCTAAAGGGAATTGATTTGTGCCCTATTCATCTCCTCCATCTAATTGTACACAAAGGATCAAGGGCAAAGGCATTCTAGGACAAAGCGTTTCTGAGGGCTTAATGCTGACACTGAATGAACAGCAAGCCGATGCTTTGTGACTCTGTGACTCTTTATTCTACCGGTCAGCTGTGATGTTGTTTTCCAGAACCACCAAGTTGCAGTGCTAACTTCTGTTGCTGATATTATTGCTGTTGTTGTTGTTATTGTTGTTGTGCCGCAAGCTGGATATTTTACTCAGTAAACAGAAGAGCCAGCAAATCTTGGGCTGCAAGCTAGGTCCTTAACCGGTGCTCTTCATGCTGTCTCAGATGTGTGAAATAGCATGCTATGTTTTTGATTTAGAATATACTAGTTGAGTGAAAAAGGTGGACAGGTAAAAAGGAATAATACATTATATCACCAAACTGTATTACCCTTACAGTGATCCCATCTAGTATTTAAGTACTGTTAGTGCTGTCAAACCAGCGGACACCACAGAGAACCAAAGTTGTAGTCTAGTGGATGCACTGTATGCCACCACACTTTATTACCCTTATGCTAGTAATGTGTCTGTGTATTATGTTTAATTTTTTACTCCTCTTTGTCGCTAGTTCAGGTCTTTCCTCAAGCACACACCTCCCATTATCCCTCCTTGGTATGTGTGTCTGTGTGTGTGTGGACAAGCAGACAAACAGAGACTGAGCTTCAGAAATATAGAGATATTGTCTTATAGATGGTATTACTTTTGAACTTAACACAATTCATTGCAATGAAGGATACAAACACATATATGTACAGCAAGTAGGATTGCCAAAGAAAGATATTAAAAAGAATATAGAATGGCTTTTGAAAGGATCCCAAACATCTGTTTGATGTCACTGAGCCCAGAAATCTGTTCAACTTTTAATAGATGCTTCATGAAACAAAAGGAAAGGAAAGAAGGGTAAAACTCTAAAGCATATTTATTATATGAATATTTACTGTATATTATGATGACCACTGGACTTGGTGGACAAAATTTTTGGTGTGTCTAAAATATTCTACAGTATTCCACTCTGAACTTGGGTATGGTGCCTCAGAGTTAACACAGGAACAGAATTCATTATACTCTAAATCAACGATAGAGCATATGTTGGTAAGCATATTACTTTGGTAACACTGAAGCCTGAAATGAGTACTTTTCCTTGTGGTGACCAGTGAACAAATGCTAGTTTTTGTTGAAAATATTTTAAAAATCTCTCAAAAATCTCTTTTAAATCCTAGGTGACTGGCAGGTGAGCACATCCTTATTCCAAAACAGAAGCCAATCCAAGCTAAGAACAGAAGCAGTAGTTTAAGTGATCCTGTTCCACTGCACCTTCACAAAGAGATACACCCAGGTGTACAGAGGGGATCCTGTGTGTCCTGGAGAAACATCTCCCCCTGCTCCACTCCCAACGCCAACATTGTTTCCTTGCCACGTTTATAGGCGTCTCACGGTGGAGACAGAGCATTTAATACGCCTTCGTTACAGTACACCGTACCAGCCCTGCCAACAGCACAAAAGGTGTCGTCTCGCACCACGCACCCAGTCCGACTTGTCTGACAGCTTAGACATCTGAGAGACGCTTTCTGTGTCTGTCCTCCTCTTTGTGCTGCCGGCAGCTGCCAGCCTCGCCCACCTTCTCCGCCGGCCCACTTTTGCGACGTCTCTATCACACTAATGCAGAGCCCATGCCGCTGCTGTTGCCGTGTAATGAGAATTCCCACGCTAAAATGTCCCCGGTCCCATCTTGGTGCTCCTCTGCTTTGGTTTCTTAAAGCGGTCGTTCCTGGTCGGTGTCATGTTGGGCTCCAGCACATGGAGTCCAACCTGTGAAATATAAATGGTCTGACCCGCTGACATTCTGGGAGATAAAAATCATGAGTGGTAGTTTATTAAGGTTATTTATATTTTATGAGTAGGGCTGAACAGCTGTTGAGAACCAAGCTTTTGGCTGGCCTCCCCATAGCAACACGACTGAGGTCACATAATATTTATAATGTAACAAGCTTCGGGTAATCTTTTTTAAAACGGTGCCATACGACTTGACATTTAAAACTTGCATAAGCAATAAGTGGTTACTAGTAGGCTGTGACAAATTTCTTTTTGTCACCGTGTTCCAAGTGACAAAAGAGTGACGCCAGAAGGTTTATAGGAAAAGAGAACAGGATGATTTATTTCTCTAATTATCATGTAAACCTCAGACCAGTGGGGCGCACCCATAATAAATTCTCTCTCTCCTTTCTTGAAGGACAATATGAACAAGAGTTAATCTGAAGAAAAGGCAGAGGAGAGACATCGTCCATTTAGTTATTTTCAGATGCTCACTGGATAAGCTGGGGGTAAAGATATGGTATAGTTCTGGATGCTTCTGTGGAACCTGATTTAAGTCTACGGTGAATTCACAAATGCATACCCTGTGCGTAATATTTTAGTTGTATTGTCAATTATGGTGACAATATTTTACGGGCTTTAGATCCAGCACACAGTATATTCCTGCATCTGAATGTCATAATGGAGTCCGTTGCCCAGTGAACTGATTACAAGCTTATTAATAATTATGACCATGATTGTACAAAAGGGTAATGAGGAAATGGCTCGGTGAGTCTGTGTTACAGTCTGCCGGTGCACAGTAGAATCGGTTTTTCTAGCTTGAAGGTTGCTGGTTCCAGTCCCAGAAGGGGACCTTGTGTAGTTTTCAAACCTGCCTAATGGTCCGAGTGAAAAAAATCTGCTTCTGTAAATAAAAATCAGCACATTATTTTCCAGCAGCTTTGCCAGCAGGTTGCCTCAGAGGGTTTGAAATAAGTGCATAAAAATACAGCAAACCACCAAAATCATTAAAACAGTGAAAAATATAAACTGGCAAAATTCAAAGCGTTAATATGTTAGCTAGGCCGCAAAATGTTATACTGTGCAGTGCGATGCTGTTTCACTTTTGTAAGTAATGCTAATAAATGTGTGTCCCATTCCCCCCACCTGCTGCTGCCATGGCCCCCTCTGCCCAGGACGGGCTCTGCTGAGGCTCAACGGGGAGAAGCTGGAGCGCATGGGCATCGTCCAGGAGACACTGCGGCAGGAGGTACTTCAGCAAGTGCTGCAGCTGCAGGTTCGAGAGGAGGTGCGCAATCTGCAGCTGCTCAGCCGAGGTGAGACTTGGGGCCGGGGGAGCTACCTTGAGGGAGGGGCGGGTGTCACAGCTCTGAGACTCTGCATGTTACCACGAACATACTGTACACTATCCTATATGCGAATCACTGGTTACCCAACACCCTCCACATTTGCACACCAGGCAAAGGGTCCCGCAAAGCTGCATTCATCTCATTTGAGTTTTTAAGCAGTTTAATGTTAGGATTTGTAGCCGTACTGATCTTTGCCGTAGCCATTATCAGTTTAGGTGCTGAAGCCCTTTATCACTCCAAAATCCACGTGAAAATGCGAATTTTACGGCAGCCCTAACTAAGGTGATATAAGTAAGCTTTTGTGCGCTATGAAGTTACATAATAGAGAAAGGGGTGACATTTTCAGCTGCAGGAAGAAAAAGTCAGTATGAAGAATTTATCTAATGTTGCTTAATTCATCAGTAGTGGAAAAGATAAGCATTAGAGCGCCATGGAGGAGGAACCGGTTACCGTTGGAGATTTTGTACCATAGCAACAGGGCAGCAGCAGAAAGTGTCAGAAGGTCCTTTTTCGGGTTTAAGATTTTTTACACCACCTTCAGGCAGGCATGACTGCTGGCCCAATGAACATGTCGAGCATGTGGGGGGGCGGTATGTCCGGGGGGGTGCAGGAGGCATTTAGACCCTGTCAGGGATTTCTATTAATAGTGTGGGGCAAATTTAATTTAACAGTTCAACAGGCCCTGACTCTGGGGTAGACTCAGGTAAATGAGAAGTCTAGTGAAACATCTGAGATTTGAGAGAAGCTGGAGTCACCTAAGTGCAGATAAAAGGTCTCTCACAGTCACCATCGTCTGCCAGCCAGCCTGCATTTTTCAGCCAGTTATGTTCATGTTCTTGTAAACCCAGTTTGTCGCTCTCTGGAATATTTACACTGATGTGTTTATAATTCTCTGAAATTCATGGGTACCAGTTTCCATAAACAGTAGGGGACAAAAGAGTCGTTTGTTGTAAATTTAACAAAATTGTATGAATTTTCCATTATTTGAAAAGCAAAACAAATAACATCACAAAGCAAAATGCCATGGCCTGGACTTGGGAAGTATTGCAGTACCGTTGACAGCCCTACGCTGTACAACAAGGGGGTTTTGGTGAACAACAAAGAGAGAAGGACACGTCTTCCTGGATTTCCGCTTTCTCCATCTCTCTCCCCTCATATGAGCATGTGGCACAGAGACAGCGGTTGAGATTGACTGAAGTATAATTAATGTTCCTGGAAAGGCTTGCGAGTGTGGAATTGGAGACAGATGGCACTGACATCAGGCCCAGGCAAGGTAGAACGTGTCTTCCTGACAGAGCCAAGGCCCAGCTGGCAGCACACATTTCAGAGTCCACTTTTCAGCATTCATAAGAATTTTGAAAATGTGCACAAATCCTCCACAAATCCCACATTATGAGCACATACAGTATATAAGGTTCACATTAATAGCCCATACCTACACAAGGTTAATGGACATGGTGGTTCAGTGGTTAATGGTTGTGCCTGGGAGGTGACTGCAGATCCAGGTTTGAATCTGGCACTGTCTGTGTGGACTTATTGTGGGTTTTCTCTGTCTGAAGATGTGGTAAATCACTTCTGTACCACCAGGTCTCCGTTTACCCGCTCATTTTTAGGATCACAGTGGACAGTAAGGAGTGTAGTGCTTAGCATGGTAAATGCAGAAATATACTTTCACCAGCAATGTTGAAACGTTGATAAATATCAATACAGGCCTTATGGACTACATAGAGCTGTACAGTATCGCCACGTATGTACAATATCCATATGGAGGAAGATGGAGTATTTTCAGCAGTCACAAGTATAATCGATGCATTCACAGCCATATTTTTTAAAGGAAAATGTGTTCCTTATTTGTTCTCTTCAAATGATGTACCTACGTGAAATGAATATAACTGATGTAAGATACATTTAAAATAAAGTACAAATGAGGTATGTTTATTTTTAAAGGCAAGAGCAGGACAGAGTGACTACACAGACGAGTGCAGCAGTACTCCAGTTAGCACTCTAGAGGCATTGCTACCAAACGGAGCACTAACCAAAACAACAGTCAACCAGATCAATTTTACCTTACATTTATTAGATAGGAAAAAATAAAAACACAACCACAGTCAATAATGATAATCTTTTATTGAAAACCACACATAAATAGTTGTTTATCTTTGTTTCTGTGTTGTACAAGTTCATTAAAAAAAAATATGTAGGGAGATGCTCAAAACACTGAAGCGAAAGCAAAAATGCAGTAAAAACAGTACAAAATAGGAGTTTTCCTCCTTTTCCTCCAATGTTCGGCATCTTAGGCGGTTGATGAGGTTCGATTTGCCAGGAAACTTTGAGATTAAAAGAAAACGTGCAGCCAATGTCTGTAAAATGGGTGAAAGAAGGGTTCCAGCATTGCTCCCGGGAAGCAGAAGTGAAACGCGTGTGAGACCTTGGTGTGTTAAAGCACAGAGAGCACCTCAGCCCCATGAACACCGGAGAGGTGTGAGAATGAGGATTATGACATTATTAATAATAAAGGAAGGTGTTTCTGTGCAATGCCAAGCAGACTGTGCACTAATAGTATTGTTGCATGAGCACCAAAATGAAACACTGCTGAATGGGGCAGCATTGACAGAGGTATTACTGCACGTTACTGAGGTTAGCACCCAAAGGCGTACAATAAGATAAGTGCAGTATGAGTGCTTGACCATCATTCACCTAAGAGAGAGTTGCCTCCAGACAGCGAGCCTATGTCCATAGCAACCAGTGTCAACCTGTTGTACTGCCTGCCCCACCATCAGTTGTCAGACTGTACCAGCTGTCTGCTGAGTCTGCTCAGAGCCACGTGAGCTGTGGTCTGAGCTGATCGCTTGCAAATAAGGTGACCATGACAAGGTTTCTGCAGTGAGCAGCTGTGCCACCGGTGTTTAGAGCATACATTTCCCTTAGAACTGGACTAAACTGGTTTAGGGACAAAGAAATGGGTTTGTTTGATGTATGGCCAAACAATATAATTGCTTCTTCAAGGCTTATTGACTTTCTGCCTTTTGTGTTTTTATTAAATTTGTGTCTACAGAGTCAAGCTTGTTAGAACGATGCTATGGTTCTCGGAGTGAGAGATAATTCATTTACAAATGCTGTTGTCTCTATGCTGTGCCACACTCTCCTTCATTGCAGCCGCCTTGCATATGAGCTCTGGTGTCACTGCCAGACTGCCAGTAGTCGTGAGCAGGGTCACAGCAGAAGCTAGCATTGCCGGTGCTGTCGTACCACATTGCCGATGACAAAGAGTAGCCCTGGTCCCCTGCAGAGGGAGCGGGCTGGCATGGATGTGGGATATCCCTCCCGTCCATCTGTTCGCAACTCGCCATGGTTCGTCTCTCAAAGCAGGCAGAAGCCTGGCCAAAAGTTGAAGGCCTGCTAGATGCCTGCATGAGAGGTAATACCTTAGCTGGTGATTTGTTGTAACAGCTTGTTCCTTTCACTGTTTAATTCAGGCAGCTCATTCCCTCTTCAAGGCACCACAGCATTATTGCATGACATTCCCTGATATTTCAGGAATGGACTGGCAGATGCTTTAACATGACCTTTTGGATCCCAAGATGAAAATTGTGCAGCTCTAATATTCCCCAGTAGCCCTTATGGACTTTGCTTCTGGACAGGAATCCAGCCTACAGAATGGTCTTAATTGCAGTGAGAACACTTCTACACAGTGCAGCTATTCTATTATTTCTATTCAAATAATAGAATTCAAAAGAAACAAACTCACGCACTACAAGGTTCCTTAGGCATATGACAACTCACCAGAACCCACAGGCTGCTCTGGGATCATCAGGGTAGATATCTCAGCACAACCACCACAAGGTTCTGAGAGTTGTGACAATGGGACACGAATGGGACATTATAGGATTATTGTGGGAGGAGACTTTTTTTTACAGTAGTGGCCTCTGTCTAGAAAAGAACATCTAGACAATTTAGAACAATAGGAGGCCCAGGGTAACTAAAATGACAAACTAAATGTTAAAGGGCAGGGCAATTTTGTGAGATTAAGGCTACCTGATGTTTGCTTGTAAAATAACAGTTGAATAGGAATGAGGAACAAAGATGGCAGATCACTGGAAAAAGATTGCAGGTTCAGGGTGAAATTGCAGGTGGAACATATCAAATTCTGTTTTTTTTCTAATAAAGAGCCACAGAGCACAGAAGAATAGCACATATAAAGGTGACAAAAGTGACAAAGAAAAGAAAGTCCAAAGAGACACTGTGCACAGGATGTAGTTTGCTGATTTATTGACCTGAAAATGCAACCTGGTAACTGAGGAAAAGAAAAGAAAATAGTCAGAGGCTATAGAAAATAGAAACAGTGGCTGCCCATCCCTTCTGCACAATAGTGGCTAAAGAATTGTGCTTTCGACTACAGGAACATCTAACTATAGGTAAAGTTTGAAGCTGTAATTTACAGCATTTTGTACTCAGGGAATGTTTGTTTGGTTCTTCTTTCTTTGTTTATTTGCAGAGACAGTTATCACTTCTATTTTAGCAGATGCCTTTCCAAAATGTGCATGTGTTGTAATCCTTCCTTCAAAGATTAATGCTACAGTGGACTTAAATGATGGAACCTTCTTATTAATTTATAATGGTTTTAAATTTTTTGTTCCTTGACAGAAAATTGCACTTAAATCCTATAGTTTGCCTTAAGTCTCATTGCTGGGGAGAGGATGGAAAGAAGTGAATATCGCAGTGGGATTTTTCCAGTGCAATTAATATTTTTTTTCATATGTCTGCTAGTACGGGGCCTTTATGAAACACACAATGAAGGTTACTCTGTGTGTAAGTTGTACATGTGTTTATTTTTGCTGTAAATTGTAAGCTCCTACATCAGGAAAGAAGGCTATTTTCTTCAAACGGGCCATTTGCACCATCTGCTCATGCCTTGTGTCACTTGTGATTCTTATCATGAGAACACGGTGATGTAAATAACCACTCCACAGCCTTCAGGCCACATCCTGCTTGCAGCTGAACATCACCCAGTTTAACCTTAGAAAATTCGATTTTCCTCCAATATTTCAGTTCAACAGCTGCTGAACTGCAGTAAATTTAAATCCACTGGAACGCGGAACATAACTGGAGGGTCGAACATTTTGGGTAAAACTTGTAAGAAAATCAGAATCCCTCTGATTGTTTAAAAAGTCTCTTCAATTGGGAAGCAGATCCACAGGCAACCTGTTTGACCTCCGCACAACCCCAGCCGGCCCTGTTTTCAAGGTCCGCATCACAAAACTGGCAAGTTACATGGGCAGATACCGACTATACTATGTGGACTGCAACTGTCATACAAACCGACTCTTCCAGCACTGTATGCTTCTCAGCTCGAATGTCACGTACCTTTCCTTGCTAAGAAAAGCACCGCAAACGACCACATGTCATCTGATTATGAAGAAGTCAGCAGAAAGGCCAGTTGTCATGGAAACCACATAGTCACACCTGCCATCTTTGGAAAGACGCACTGTTCACTCTGTCTTTACTGGATGTTTGCTTTGCCACCATAAACCTTTCACCTGTTCAGCTGGATGCGGATCCATGTTGCTTGTTTATTTTTTAAAGTTTATGTGGTTATTCACAAAGCAGCGGTACATCTTTCTTGACATAACTAATTAATAATAGTAGTTGGTGCAAACTCTGAAATACTGCAATGCAGAAGATACAATCCAGGAGTCAAAGAAATCTCTTTACAGGTGTTACAGCGTAGTCACAAGGTTTGTTACAGATACCAGAAGAATAAAAAGCCAGAATGATGCCAGTACAAAGGTATTATTGTTCTTTACTGGAATTCGCATGTATGAGTAAGAACGTAATTTTAGATTAAGGAGGAAAGGATGTCAGGGTGACGCTTCTGTCCTGAGGTCTTAACTGTAAGTACAGTATGGTGGCTGGTGTTCCTCAGTCCTGCAAACATCAGGTGTGAAATACTATACAGTGTGGGCTGATTGATTTTATTGCCTTAAATATTTATTTTTATGTAGTAACATTAAAGTTGTCTATAGTACACAGCCAAAAGTGTGTAGACACCTGAGCATCACACCTATATGTGCTTGCTGATCATCCCATTCCAAACCCATGGGCATTAATATGGAGTTGCCCCCCCCCCACCCCTTTTGCCACTATAACAGCCCCCACTGTTCTGGGAAGGCTTTCCACCACATTTTGGGAATTTGCACCCATTTGGCCACAAAAGCATCAGAGAGGTCGAGCGAGAAGGTCTGGCTTGCAGTTAGCGTTCCGGTTCATCCCAAAGGGTTTCAGTGGGGTTGAGGTCAAGGCTCTATGCAGCCACTTGAGTTCTTCCACACCAACCTGGGCAAACCATGTGTTTATGGAGGTTGCTTTGTGCTTGGTGCACAGAAGGGGTGCAATTATGTTGGAGCAGCAAAGGAGCTTCTTCTTCCCCAAACTGTGGCCACAAAGCTAGAAGCACACTAGAATTGTCTAGAATGTTTTTGTATGCTGTGTGGATGCAACCAAAACAGTTAACCTCAGTTATTAGAAGTGGGGGGTCCATATATTTGTAGCCATTTAGTGTATCTTAAAATTGCTTAAAATAAAGAAATACATCATGTCCAGTGACAGTGCTGTGTTCCTTCCGTGCACAGGAGAAAAGAGATAAAGGAAAATGAGTTGAAGTGCAATGGAGGATCACATAGGAAAAATGTGTTTAAGGTGTTTTTACCTCAAACGCTGACTGCATGTCTCATGGCAAACGTCTACAAAAGTAGCCACAAGGAACAGCATTGCACTACGCAATCATGTTGGTCTGCATCTGATCATTCAGTTTCCAACAAAAAAGAGCAATAATAGCCACAGGCTTTTTATTTGCTGGGAGGTTTCTGTAAAAGTCCTGGCTAAAAGCTATAATGCATAAAAATATGCTGGACGCAGTCACAGATCCACTCCCCCACTGGTCCCCTTACAGCATCATTTCAGTTCCTGATCTGATTTTGCTGTTTTCTAAAGGTGGGAAACAGAATGCAGACTGTTCTCTCTCCACAGCAGAGAAGTTTAAAAAATGGAAACATAATGCTAATATTATTCAAACTAACATGAGAGGCATTTGTGTCTTTACAAATGAGGGGAAACCCACGTGCTGTGTTGTGTTGTGTTACAAAACCCAAAATGCTTTCCTTTTCTTCCAAACTAAAGATCCAGCACTGTTAGTGGGGATGAATAAGACCTGAAACCCGATAGAATACAGCTCTGGCCAGGCGACGGATTTAAGCTGATTCCCACTGACGCACAAATTGAACAGACACGACCAGAGAAGCGGCTGTATTGATCTGCTGGAGCTTAACATGGCCAAACAAGTGGAATCTCAGAGGGAGTCCTAAACACTCGTCTGGAGCTCATTTCTAAGAAGCATGCTTTTGCTTTTTAAACAGACCTCCAAATATATTGTCACTTTCCTAAGACAACAGTGACGCGTCAAAGAAGGACGGGGGCAGGAGAGGGTTGGGGGAGCAAGGGGTTGGGGGGTGGACTTCCCACTGCTTATTCTTCCTTTGTTTGACTGAATTATGTCTTAACCATCTCCTCACTTTTTTTCCAGCTTCCTTCGGAAATCTTCCTTAGGTTGTCCGGCCATTTGGCAGCCTGTGCTGGTTTGGTCGACTCCCTGGGAGGAGCTGTATGGCATGGATAGATGGAGAGAAGAGCAGATTGTGCCTCTGAAGGGACTGGAACCTTCCACATTCTGCCTGCGAGAAAACACCGATACGGCAAGCGGCTGTCTGCCCGGTTCCTGAGGATAACACTGTGCATCAGAACAGTTCTGATACCTTAAAAAAGTTCCATTTTAGGACAGCAGCACATAGGAACATTGTTTTCTTTAAGTTGGAACTCCATTTGGCCCCAGTGCAGCAGGACCACTTGTGCGCTGCTTGCTTGTTGACGGGGTTCACACACACAGACACACACAACTTCCCCACACCTTTTTCTCAATGACCCCTGGAGGGGTGGGGTCACCTAACTAGCCAAATGGTCAAAGCAAATGTGGTGGCCTCCACATCACCGCAGCTGTAGACTTCATGACTGTCACCCCTCAAAGCTCAACCCCCATCCTGGTCCCGGGCGACACAATTGCCTGTGTATTGATTTACTTTTGTCATAGAAGTTGGAGCAAATAATCCAATGACTGCGATTGTCGATGCAGCCGAATGCGCCTCCGGTTAGGACTCGTGCCTCCTTTTCAGTTTGTTTGGCAGACTTTCTCGTAGTCGTGTCCTGGAAAAGATGCCAGCAGCTTCTGTGTAGCCTGAGTGTACTGAAGTGGGCCAGATACAACAGTGTACTGCATGTACACACTTGGCAAACGCTTGTAAAATATACCTAAACATGAATATACTTTAACAAAACGGCTTAAGTACGCTTGTGTGTCACAGTTGGCTGGCGTAGGACCAAATATGAATAATAAGTTTACTAAAAGTGTAAAGCCTTTTTCTTAAGGGAACAATTGACCTGTCCTGACTGGTGAATGTGGCTACATCCACACACACATTATATCCTATAATGTAACTTTCATCTCAGGATTTGGGTTTTAAACATGCACAGTACTTTTGATATCACTTCTGGAATGTTCATGTTATCCATCTTCTAAACACCTAAACTTCATTGTGTTTTTTACAAAGCCTCGTGGTGCAAGTGTGTACTTTGCAGCACATCCAACTGTCCGTGATGAAGACTATATTTACAGTATATATAAAATCATTAAGGAGTATAGGAAAGCGTTATATCTTAGATCCATAATTTTGAAGTATCCGTTCTATGAATATAAGAATTTTAAAATTGTTTAAAACTATGTTTTCTCTGTACCTACTGAAGCAATAATTAAACAGGTATCGATAGATATTTCTTCCTCGACAATCTTTTGGGCTCGAATGAACTGATGTAAAGGTTTTCTGTTTCACACCAACAGTGCAATCCTTGAAGTATGTTGACCTCCTAGAACAAAATATTACAATATATTGATTAATAAAGCAGAAGATTACATATATTGGTGAGAAGGCTGTGAAGTGTTTTCATGTGTTTGGAAAAATATTAGCTATTCATTCAGGTTTCATGTACTTTTTCACTTACATCATAAATACCATAAAGTTACCACAGTGATAGCTCATTTTACTGTGACCCATGAAGTCAGATTTAGAGAATAGCTGAGATAAAGGTTTAGGTTTTTACTGTATGTTGTGTGAAACCTCACGCAGGGATTAAAACAGGGCAGACCTGCTGGGGGAAGCTGTGCGATGCCTGCACATGACAGAGCACCAGACTGTAAGAAGCGATGTCTTGGTTCATTTTTGGTCCCATCTTCACCACCCAGCAGCTCCATCCACGCTGGTGGACAGCAGAGTGATCGCATTGTGTGTGAAGGTCTGTTCGGTACACCTGAGGAGCACCTTCAGGCCTAACGTACAGGTCACAGGGATGTGCAATTCGGCAGCAATGTCTGAGGAAACAGTAGAAAAATACATCAAAACAGATTTATTAAGACCTAGCGGATCAAAACACATTTACTCACCTGTAATGCGTCCAGTCAAGCCTAGAATAACACATCTTTGTGCATTTCGCTGAATGTTTCAAAGTAAATATTTACCCCTCTGTTTATTTACGCAAACCACCCAAGTTAAACCGCCTTCACAATGTTTTCCTTTTAATTTGGGTTCATTAACTGATCCGTCTTTCAAATATCGGGTGTTTCCTTTTGTTTAGTCTGCCTTTTCTCTGTATTTGTTGCACATTGCGGACCTTCAGCAAACACAAACTGTTAAAGGTCAAACAGGCTGACTGTTAAAAACACTGAGAACACAACCACAGGTGGACATAGATGCTGGTAAATGGGATGATTGTTTACTTCTGATACTGTATGCAAAGGATTTCACAATGTAAGATCGTTTCCAGCTGTTAAGATATTAATAGAAACATTGTCGAAACTTGATCTCTTTTTTAAATAAAATACAATAAAAATTCATCAGGTTTTCAGTGGTATTTTTTATACTTTTTCTTGTACATTCTGCTGCGCGGTCTGGGAAAACTGGTAAATATCTTCTGTCTTCTTAAATAACATTTTAAGCAATGCATTGAAAATTAATATGAATAATATTCTATTATTTTGAAGTTTAACAGTGTAACACTGTATTTGGGAAGTCTTTGGGTTGGCATATTTTTTGATCATGTCAATTACGACCCCAGAACCTGATCACCTGCTTATCAACAAATGTTTGTGTTTCTATAAAACCATACAATACGGAGCCTGGAGCCGAATTATTTTTTATTTGACAGCTACATCAAAAGAAGTTTTGTCGGCATTCAGATCTACAGCAAATACTCCCATTAAAGTTGGTATGAGCACGTATTGGGATTTTTGATACTGGCTATACCCTTGGGGGTTGTCAATACTTTGAAAATGAACAGCAGACAAGTCCATTGAAAACGACATGTAGTAGAAAAACATTTTTGCATTAAATATAAAACTGATAGATGCGTTTCTGCATACATACTGCATATATTTAGTCAAGCATTGCATCACAATGCATAAACACAGAAGACTTTGAAAAGAGCAAAGATTACCAAGATGCAATAAAAATTATGAGAAATCCTTGATCCTTGGACATCAACACCACAACCCACCGCACACAACATGCCCTCCAGATTATGGAGGTTTACTCCTCCTCGCTGGTCCTCCCGCCTCCGCCGTCACTCCTCCCAGGGCCCAGAAATGCAGAATGTGCATTATAATAATAGTAGGATGAATAAAAAAAAACAGTGGGCATAAATACACTTATATGAATGTCATACAAAATCATTTTTAACCATATGTACTGTATGTACAGTCACGGTCTTCCAGCCAACATGACGGAATGTCGGCATGTCGGGGGAAGGCAATGCTACCTAAGGAGGTGGGTTTGATGCTTTCTATGACCGATGGATGGGATTCGCACTCGCACCCTGGGGTGACCCAGCCCATCGTATTTGCTACTTTTGACCCTTTGGAGGCACTCAGACGACCTGCAGATGGACAATCTGCTATGCAGAACGACAGCGGCTGACAATACCTTTGCAGCAGAGACTCATGGGAAAATTTTTCCATTAATTTGTCTTATTTTACTTTGTTTTAGATGTGGGTTCAATCAAAATCTTAAAATGCTGCTAGCTGTTTTAGGGCCCTTCCCATAAGGCACTGCACTGGGATCGTTCTTCATTCTCACGCGTTGGAATCCAAGTCAACAAACTAAAGCATTCAGTCCACATCTCTGCATGTGTATGTGTGTGTGTGTGTGGGGGGGGGGTCACCCGGCTCTTGAACTCGCTGGCACAGGTACGGTTCGAGAAAGAGACCTTAATCGTGTCGCGCCGTATTCGAGGGACTTGGAAGAGGAGCCGGGCAGCTGCTGGCAGGTTGGAGAACTTTTCTTCTGTGACAGAGGAAGCTGCAAACTAACGTGTTGGTCAAAGATCAGCTTCCTCACCGGTTTCATAAGCTGCTCATTGCCAAATGCTGTGCAGGTATTTTAATATATTCGCCAGACACCAGAGTGCTGCAATGATGTGTTAGGTAACATTCACATAGAAATCCAATTTAGTGATTTTTTTCCCCTCCAGAAAGGCCACAGGTCTTTGGTGTCCAGCCAAATTCTGTAAACCACGTGGAAAACCGCCAGCTTGTAGCGGTCCCCAATGGACAACGGACATCTACTGCCACCTTCCGGCGACTCGGGGAACGCCAACAATCACGATAACGATGGATAAAACCAGAGCCAAACGCTCACTTTCCACCCAAAATGTCAACTTTCATAAAGTGCTCGGTTAGCAAAGCAGAAATAACGCGATGAGTGTGTAATCCAGTGAATAAAATGTAAGCATTTAAGCTACGCTGGGAAAAGTAGCAAATCTGTCCAAATCATCATTAACGCCGCAAAAGTTTAGCAAAGTTATTAGTGAAAACGTACTTGTTCTAAATGAACGAAGGGAACGGCTTTACCTTCGTGGCAGCCATTTTAATTCGATTATTATGGGACATTCCTTATACATGTCAATGCGCTTTATTGTGTACACATCCATTTTGGTGCACATTAATCGCTCGGTGAGACCAGAGTGCTGAAAATGCTGTTTAGAATTCAGCTCTTTGGCCATGGCCCCGTGTGCACGTTTTCGGCAAGTGTGATGCGCCGCGCCGCATTCGTAAGGTGCAACGTGGAAGTGGTTACTTCGCGGCTCGGCGCGCCATCGCTCGAAAAAATTGAGGAGCAAATGAAGTGAGAACCGCAGTCGGTCCGTTTGCGTGGTGCGCCGGGGCCGGCGAGGCCGCTCCGAACGGCCCAGTAATCGATCAGGGTCCGGGCAGCCGAAGCGCTCGCGTCTCCGCTCCGTGCAGTCGAGCGCGATCCCGTTTCCGTCATTCGCGGTCAGCTGCGCGCCGCGGGGCCGCGCCGAGCCACCCGCTTCGCCTTCCCTTTTATTATTTCGCACCCAAATGAATTTTATTCGCCGGATAAAAAATAACGCGAGAGTTTGCAAGTTGACTCCAGACTGTAGTTGCAACTGTCAAAGGTGGAGTGGATCGCGCATGACCCGACGCTCGCCACACTCTATTACTGTTCGCGGCCGCCCAGATAATATCTGTCCGAAAAATAGAACTAAGTGCGAGGTAAGGAGCCGAAGACCGCGCCGGGGCTGCGGGACTGTTCTCCTCCGCCGGGTTTCCGTTCACTCCGGCCAGCTGTCCTGACCGGGCGCCGCCGACATTACTGCACTAAACGCATTTTTCTGTCTCCCTTCAGCTACAGCGCAGGGATTTTTTTTTTTTTTACTCCTCCTTCGTATTAAAGTCGCCATTTTGCTTCAGTGCCTATAAAAGCGTCTTGTATTTATTTTTTTAATTTCTTTAAGAAGACAGCCGAATTTCTGTCTCCGGAGCCTGGTTTGTGCTTTCAGTTGAATTTTTTTATTTTATTATTTTTTCGTTTTCGTTGCTGTTTTTTTTTTTTTTTTTTGTTTTTTTGGAACCAGACGAGTGGGGGTAAAAAGGCACCCCGGGGGTTACATATTAATGAAGGGAGCGGACAGAAGGCGGCGGGACCGGCGAACAAGGTGAAAGTGTCGAGCTTTATTGAATTTGCCTTTGCCCCCTTTTCGCCCCTCTCCCCCCCCCGCTCCCTCGTCCCTTCGCGGGTTCCTGGACAGGAGCTGCGCGCGTGGCTGCCGGGCGCGAGCGCGACACCCATCTATACGTCAGTCGCGTCGCCTGTCTCGCCGTGCGCGCTCCGGGCGGCTCCTGGGGGGGCGGCAGGTGCGACTGCCATGTAGACCGCGGGGACGCGCGCAGCCGAGTGCACCGCCTGACCCCACGTGGGTGACCCGCGCCACCCGGCCGCTCTTGTCGGCGCCGGGCGACTCCCGACGGTCCAGGTAGGTGTGGCCTTCTGGCGGTCTCGCTGCATACACCGTCGGTGCCGTGAAACAGCATGGCTGTTGCTCCCAGTGGCAGGGGTGGGCCACGGAGCAGCACTTCAGCCGTGGTTGATGTCATGAATGTGTGCCACAAAGTGGGAAGTGGGTGGATGGGATCCCACCTGTATGTAGTTTAATGGCCCGGGTCTGGTCTCGCAGAGCCCAGTAGAGCAGTCACTGGTCAGTGTGAATGTATGCTGGGTGAGATGTGTGTTTCCAGTTGTGTATTTGTTGCATGAAATACTCATTGCCTTAAGTATGCACTTAAGGTGTGTGTGTGTGTGTGTGTGTGTGTGTGTGTGTGTGTGTGTTGTGGCCTCTGCCGCCAGACTTTTCACGGTGTTAAGCATCATCTGATGAGGTTGATGGTGTGCGTTTCTCTGTCTGGTGGTGCGTATCCCACACGCCTCTTAGTGCTGCCCATGCAGGCTGCAGACTCCAGCAGCAGCCAGACAAGCAGGCCTTTCCCAGTGCAGGATGACACCAGGCTATTTCATAAATTTGTTCTTTTGCGCTAATCTCTGAGCTCAGGTTGCCAGCACATTGGCTGGTTGGCCTCCACACCGAGGTCAGCATAGCAGACTGCTGTCCGCCACTTGGAAACTTCTTTTTCGCGACACAGAAATTATGGGTCACCTTGGATGAAGCTCTTAGCTAAATTGGGGGGGCTGATGGAGTTCAAACGGTGTGGGAAGAGGCTCCAGGGTTAATGCATGCTGATCTCTTCCCAGACAGAGGTGGCAGGGTGGGTAGCACTGGTGCCTCACTTCTCCTTGGCTGTGGGTTTAGACATAAGTTCAAATTTGATTCACTCTAGGCAGGCCTTGCATGTGCTCTCCATGTTTGCATGTTTCTTCCCACAGTCCAAGCTGCATGTTTCAGGTAAACTGGTGACTCAATTCCCTTTAGTGTGTTTGAGCAACTGAATCTAACTGTGATGGCCCAGCATCTCATCCAGGGTGTCCCTTGCTTCCAGGTTAGACTCCAGACCTCCCCAACACAGCACTGGACAAGCAACATTTAATAATGAATGAATGCAACAGTAATTTCAGCAGTATTGTTAAATGTTTGGGCTTTGAATGTGGCTCATGTCTAAAAAAAAAAAAAAAAGTATTCTTTTGTGTTTGTCCACATTAGTTTAATGTGGTAAATCCACTGCACTGAAAGTGTTGTAAATTAGTGACTCCTGGAACGCTGTTGAGAGTAACAACCTTTCGCTGTCACCTTAGTTAAATCCAGTGGAACAAATAATCTTCAAGGTAACAGCTGGTGTTGTGAAGCAGAGCAGTCGCGGGTGTAGTGTTGGAGGAGCCTCCTGTTACCTGTTTACCTCAAACACCTGACGGTTCAAAGGGAGCTGGCAGCCCCTTGCTGTTCAGAATGAGAGCCTGCACTCCTTCTCCTGCATCTTCACCTGAACACCTGTGGTCAGCTGGGGAATAAGGAAGCCAGCGAGCACACAACCTTACGGCACTGTTCAGTGACACGGTTAAAAATGCCAAATACCGACCCGAAAAAGCTGAATCTGATATTTTCCAAGCTAGATGATTGTATAAATAATTTATTTAACATTTCATAAAAGTTTTTTCTCTCAGCCTTACGTGATTGCTTCTGAATGTAAGCTGTTATGTGTACCGATCAAACTTGTTTCTTATCCCTGGATAAACAAAGGAGCGGTCATCTGGCTGGGTTTCTCTGGATGCTAACAGAGCACATTTGAATAACTGACTCCACTTCCCGCTTACTTCCCCAGGGTCTCTGTAATTCTATATGTGCTGTATATCCACTGCACAAAAAGCACCCCTCTGTCTGCCAAATTAAACTGCCAAAATGCTTCATACTCAAGTAAGACAAAGGGTAGGAAAAACAGAACCATACACTTTTTTTCAGCCCCTGTGGTTCCACGTCCTTCAGTCTCCCCTGTTTGTGGCCTGTAGGTATGGAGAGCTCCACCAGGAAGCTGGGCAAGCTGCCCTCAACAGTGGCCAAGGGTCGCCTAGCGAAGGCACCCCACGCCCTGGAGGCATCCAGAAGGATGGCAGGAACAGAGGACAGCAAGCATGGTGAGCGCACCGTCGCTGGCGACGCACTGGCATGAAGCCGGTCCATTGCTTGGTAATCCTCATGTGCCCTTGATGCCCTTCTTGGCTCCTGCAGTACCTGGTTTATAAGGCTGTTTATGTCAGAAGCCTTTCAGCCTCTCACAGCTAAAAACATGGTCATGCAACTGTGTGCGCTGATGTTATTGTTAATGCTTCATCACTTATCGGGCTCTGCGGGGAAGCACAGCGAAGCAGCAGGTGGAACTGATGCGTCAAACTCTTGGGCTGTGCAAGTTCTTCCACATTTGTATGGATTTCCTCCAGATATTCTGGTTTCTTCTTACCATATAGAGACATATTTCAGGCGAACAGTGACTCTGTTACCAGTTGAGTGTGTAGGTGTATGTCATTGTCCTGGAGTAGGATGGGTTCCCCTTCCAGGGTGCACCCTGCCTTACACCCTGTTTCCACAGTAAGCTCTGGACCACTGTGACACCACTTTCGGACAGGCAGTGGTTGATGAGGGTGATGGATGGACTAAGTGACTTTTGATCCAAAATGACTCGCGCTTTTCCCTCGTGTGTGGCTGTGTTTAGTAGCCTGTGCCACCCAGTCCACGGAGGTGAGAAGTAGAAAGAACTCGGTTACTCCTCCTGCAGAACATGGTTATGCCACTCGGCATGGCACAGCGCTGCTGTCTCGGTTCTTTAAAACGCTGTCCGTAAAACTTATGAGCGCAACAGTTAAGTACAGCTGATATCACGCAAAGATAATTGCATGGCACAAGTGGTGGGCATTTGGAAGATTAGCAAATTCCCAATGAACCATGGGTGAAAATGGCAGTTTATTTAGCCATTAACAGTTACCACGTAAATGCTGCTGTCAAAGTGCCACTGTGACTGCCGCTGGATGTGAACCTATTCATTAAAATGTGTGTATGTACAGAATTTATTAACTTAGCTGTTCAAATTAAATGGTAGCTTGAGAGTTGTGTTTTGTGCCTTGAGTAAAATAAAGAACCTAATAACTTGTCCAGCACAGCACGAGTTTACTTACACAAAGGGACTTTTGCTGCTGTTTTGTTCTGAGACATCACGTAGTCTGTGCGTCTGCAGTCACCGTTGCGTGCATTTTCAGCCAGGTTTCAAAATGGGGATTTACAGCATGGGGCTGTGTAGATGTCGTATCGCTCGCTGTATAGTTTTTTTGTTTTTTAAACCCGCGAAGAAAAAACTTTTAGTGGCCTATAATTGTTAGTAGTAATATAAATGCAAGTCATAAGCTTAATGGTTTTTAAACAAATATTTCCAAAAATATTAACACACAAATATGATCCATCATAACACTGTGTGTATGCAAAGAAAGTCTTTCAAAAATAACTTGCATAGACTATCATAAAGGCTGAGCCTAAGCACATGCTGTTCGCATGACCTAAAGGTTTTTTAATGAACATCACGTGGGCTGAGGTTGTGTGCCCATTCGACCGTAGTAAAAATGAGACGGAAAAGCCTGGCAGTGTGTGTGTTGCAGTGTAAATATATTTGTGAGCTAATACATAACCAGAAATGGACTGGTTTCTGGTCTCTCGAGGCCCAAAAGGTTATCACCATTAGCTGAGGACAGCCTGTCTACTCTGTGTGTGTGTGTGTGTGTGTGTGTGTGTGTGTGTGTGTGTGTGTGTGTGTGTGTGTGTTACATCTCCAGAAGCACTCTTTGACAGCAATGTAGAAATCCTTTATTCTCCCTTAATTGGAAAGTTAATGTGCATTTAAAAACCATCTTTGCAGCTTTAGATCGAAAGATTTTGTTGTTGACATGCACTTTCATGAACGATAATAGAGAAATGTTCACAGCCTGGATGAGAATGTGTCCTTCAGACGACATTTAACACCAAATGTGCAGACAGATAGCTCCTCACCACCAGTGAGGAGCTAGCTAACCCCAGGAAAGGGAAGTGGTTGACTCTCAAGTAGTCCTGCAGATTTGAACTAGGCTGTTTCATCCAGTGGTTGAATGAGATACCAAGAAAAACCCGCAACACCTGGCCTGTGGTTAGGAATTCAGTTTTAGTCCGGCAAAGTGTGTATAGGTTGCAGGTTCCCCTTGCGTTTGCGCCTTTCTTCCCTCAGGATCAACTCCACTATCGATTGGCAATGGGGTGCCACGTCCTCACCCTCCTTCCCAAGCGATTGGTCACCGAGTTGCAATGCCCCAACCGAACCCTCTGGTGTTACGTTTAATTCTTGTAAAATATCGACATTATGCTAATTATAGCCTTTTAAAAGGGGCATTGGCTCTTTATTCCCAGCAGTGAAGATTTCTCTGATCTCCTCCATCTCATGGTCAAAATACTCCTTAAAGTAATTTTTGTTATAATTTTTGATGAATAAGTTTAGTAGGTTTTAGTAATATGTACATTGTTTTTGTCCAGCCTCGGTATATTCACTCTATTTTTTTGGGAAATCAGCCTCATGCTGGGTTTATTTCTGATGTTTTGGATATGTCTATGTAGATATTTTAATAAAGATGCCAACCTGCCACACTGAGTTACTCTGAACCCTTTGGTAGCATTGATGGCAGGTTGTGCCCAGTTGATCTTTTTGTACTGAACACCTCAACCTACCTTCTGCGTGTTAACAGAACCATGAATATACACAGTCTGGCCAAAAAAGTCACACGCTCTAATATTTCATTGGAGTGCCTTTAGCTTCGATTATGGCACGCATTCACCATGGCATTGTTTCGATAAGCTTATGCAACGTCACAACATTTATTTCCGTCCAGAGTTGCCTTCATTTTTCGCCAGGATCTCGTTTTGATGATGGGAGAGTCGGACCGCTGCGTTAAGTCTTCTTCAGCACATCCCAAAGATTCTCAATGGGGTTTAGGTCTGGACTCTGTGATAGCCAATCCATGTGTGAAAATGATGTCTTTCTCAGTTTGAGCCCCATGAATCCTGGCACTGTCATCTTGGAAGAAAAAATTGATGGAAAAACCTGGTCATTCATTGGATTCAGGTAGTCAGCTGAGCACACTTTTTGGGAACATAACTTTGCTGAACCTAGACCTGACCAACTGAAGCAACCCCACATCATAACACTAAGTTAAATTCAGGTGGTGACTTTTTTTTGGCTGGGCAGTGTAATTATGAAATTTGTAAGTCTTTGAGTCCCCCCCCCCCCCCACTTTTGATGTTTGAAAAACTTAGAGAGCTAATGGTCCTTAAATCTGTGTGTGTCAACACACCCCCAGGTAAATGTAAAAAGCTAAGATATAAATGAAGAACTTCCTCTTTTACTGGTTTCCGTTAAAATGAACGGATCTGCCAACCGTTGACGTGATTTTTGTGGTGAAAGTTCCTCTGATCCGAGCCCCCGGTTTGCACAGGATAAGCAGGATCCAGATAGGGAATTTCCTCAAATTTGTTTAGTGAAATAGTCAAGAACAGCACAAATACCGGATTCCTTAAGATAAAGACGTGTGTTTTCTTGTGGACTTTTGCTGAGGAAGCTCTGGTTTCTGCACAGAAGGAAATTTCACTTTGGCTGTACGTCATTCCCTAAATTCCTGAAGTGTGCTGCCAGCCTCCATGAGCGGTATGGCTGCTTTGTGCCAGAGTCCCCTCACACTGTAATTGTGGTGATGTTCACTGTTTACAGTACGATACAGCTGGTAAATTTTACTGGGCTCGGAATGAGGTGCTATGCTGCTGAGCCGCTGAAAATGTATCTGCACAGTCAAGATGGATGAATGAAAACAGTGTGTTTAGAAGCAGTAAACAGTTTTTATGTCACACAGATTTTCTACATTTGTTGTAAAAAAAATTTAAAAAGAGCATCTACTTATATGGTAGTGATATTTATAAAATGGAAAGCATGCAGACTTTTTTTTTTTTCCTTCTTCTTCACATGGACAAGATTAATTGAAGTGGACAGCTTTGACAGGAAATGATTTAAAAAAAAAAAAAAATCCCCCACAGATTATTTCTGTGCAGAGGGAAAAAATGTGTTATTAATTTCAGTTCTTGCCAGAAATCAAAGAACGTCAGTGGAATGCATCATGTAGTTAGGAATTCTGTGCAAACCGTGCTAATTAAAGAGATGCCACATATCTCCTAATCCCAAACCCGGGACCATCTTTAAGGAGGCAGCCGAAGTTCCGTGACTGAATCTGGAAGAGGAAGCAGAGGAGTGAGGGGTGATGAGGGGCTTTGTGTCTGTCACACCTCATGTGTTTTTACATTTTAAAATGGCCTGGGATGCCGATGAGGGTTTTTTTTTTTGTTTTAGGTTTATTTTAGTTAATTTTCATCCCTGTAGTGTCTGGCAGTTGTACCACCACTGCTTGTTGCTGTTTTTGTTGTTTGACAAAGCCTTCATCTTGTGGTGTTTCAAATTCATGCTCGCCAGATGTTTGAATGAAGTGGTGGTCTCCAGGTGGTATCCAAAGAGACCACCTAAATGCTGTAGGCTCTAACTGGTAGCTGCACTCTTATGAATGCAGACAGATGTAAATAATGGTTTTCAGACATATTTCTGTGCTAGAATTGTGGTTTTTTTGTGGGAGAGTGATATGGAAGGCTGTTGGGTAAGGCTAACTGTTGGTGGAAGTAAGGAGAATCATGATGGCTCCTCTGTGGGAGGTGAGTCCATGATTGTGGTTGAGGAGTAAGAGGTAGATCATGTCCAGGAAACCCAATGGTGGGCTTCAGCAACTTGCACCTGCAATGAGGTTGTTTCCGCATATCTTGGTTGTTCATCATTTGTTTATGGTCCTTTGCCCTAAGGCAGCATTTCAGGGGTCCAGAGCCCATCGTGGAAGCGCAGGGCATGATGCACCCTGGACAGGAGGCCAGTTGGTTGCAGGATAATCCCACAGCCAGATTCGAACCCATGCAGTGGCACTTTGCTTTGATGTCTGTGGTCACTTTCTAACTCCAGTTTTCAGAGAAATTTCAGCCTCTGGATTGTTTTTTGACTTTACATGGAACTGAAGCGACACAAGCTTTAATAGTCAGAAGATTCTGTATTAATACATTAGCACACCAAGTCCAAATGTTGAAACAAGGGTGCGAATGATTAGTTGGTTAACCAGATGATCGTGAGTTGACAGTCTGTACGTTGGCTATAAAATGAAGCTACAAAGCATTGCAGTAATAAGCCTGTATTGGGTGATACTGGAGATGAAAGCATGTTCCAGAAATGCCTAAGAAGAAGCATGTCCCTGCCAGTGTGACTGAACAAACTGGATGTCCGCCTTCTGCCCAGACATACCGATATGTTGATTAGGTGTGTAAATTCTGCAAAAAGCCTATTTCTGGAAATGCGCTAGCCTGCACGTATGTTTACTCTACAAGCCAAGTAGTGTTTTCTGTTATTCCTTGGTTGCACAGCCTAGGAACATTTTATGTTAATTGATGTAAAAGGATCTTGTTTTATAGAAAGTGCACATCATTTAAGCTGAAGCTTGTCAGTGGCCTTTTAGATTATATTTTTAAAAGTATCCTATTTCTTTACATTAATACAGCCATATATCTGCATATTTAGGCTTTCGTGGAAATACTGTATAGAAGTATTTAATCACTTCATCTGTCATCTTATAAGAAACATTCACAGTTTGTTAGCCATTTCCTCTTCAAATGTTAATGAAATAAAAATCATTAATTTATTACTAACCAAGGTTTGACTTCAGCCGTCAACCAGTTGACTGTAAGAAATGTCCAGATAAATGTCCCATCGTCCAGGGCCTCCTGCAGCTGCAGTGAATGAGGAAAAAAGCACAACAGATTTGTTTTCAGGGCATGCAGACATGATGGAAGGGTAACTGTTGGGGAGCTACACTTCACAGCGCTCCTCCTCAGTACAGCAGTTGTGGTGTCCAGGGCAGGCAGGAGAGTTATGTGATGGTGGAACAGTTGTGTTGTGTCGTGTGCCTGCACCTGAAAGCAGGCCACCTGACCGTTGGTATCTACAGCCTGCTAGGTGTGTGTGTGTGTGTGTGTGTGTGTGTGTGTGTGTGTGTGTGTGTGTGTGTGTGTGTGTTGGGAGAGAAGCAGTAGACTCTTCCCTTTCTCCAGTGCAAAAGCCAGTTTCTCCAGCAACCTCCAGCTTCCCTTCTGGGAGACTCCCTGCTCTGAACAGTGAGAGCCAGGGGCCTGTGCTCCTCTCAGTGGCCAGCCAGCCCACCGCTGTGAAGTTCCATCTGCTGCGCAAAGGCTTTCCGCCTCATCTCTGTCTGATCTTTGATCAGCCGTTCCCACACCATGTGAGGCCTCGATTCATCATCTTTATTGATTTTCTTTCTTACTGCAATCACTAGGAAAGCACTTAACCTCCATTTCCTTCACCCACACAGACTTCCCCCTTGGTTTGATAAGCGATGGTGGTTTGGATTTAGTAGGTCCTCACGATGGCTGCTCATCACATGTCTGGTTCAGGGAGCGATAGTGTCCTGCAAAGCAAGTTTATCCTCAATCTCAGGATTGTCACCTGAAATGCATCCCATCATCTTCGTACATAAATCTGTGCACCCCTGAACATTTTTGCAGTAAAATAATGAAACTGTCTTTCGCTGTATAAAAGAACAGTTTTGCAGTCACTCTGTGTATTTCTGTCTTTTTGAGTCTCACACTGATTAGAATCACTTTTTATTGAGAAGAGTTAATAGTACAGCATCTGAAGCAGAACACGAATTTAGCTTTCTGCCCAAGCCAGTGTTGCTTTTGTAAGGAAGAGTTCATTTTACAGACTATGCATGATGTAATGGAAAACCTCTGTGGGGATGTCAAAGCAGTAGTGACAAGATCTCAGTAGCATGTTTCTGCTAGTTTAAGGCAAGATACTAGAAAGTGCACAGTCAGCTTTGAATGAATCAAACAACGTCTAGATAGCACGTTGATGGATGCTGTCTATTTGGGAACTTGTAAGTCCAGTCATTTTGATAGACCCACTGCTTAGTCATCTTAACCACATGTTTTTGACTGTTTTAGTAAGTTCTGCTAACTTTAATTTGATCTTTTCTGTCATTGTCTTGTGATACATTTATCTAGCAGGATGTGTAGCTACATGCAGGCTGATAGAATGTGTCATACCATGTGTGGAAGCACCATTGAGTTGGATCCAACTTGTAGGTGACCATTGGCTTGGTTTCTGAGGCAAGGAGGAATGGAAATTTGCTATTTCCTTCTTCCGTGTGTTTGAGGGGTGTAAACATGGGAAGAGCATGCAAATTCTGCATACCCATGACTTTATTCTTCCTACATTGGGCCAGCACTACAGGAGCTGTGAGGCACCTGATTAATCTGCTGTGCCACTGTGTCCCTCTACCATACCTCATGCAGGGCCCAAAAAGATGAATAGGACAAGTCCTTTGCCCTGAGGGTAGACCAGACACTAATTCGGTGCTGATTTGCTTTGCATGGACTTCTATGAAAAACTAGAATCATCCAGGGGCAACTAGGAGATACCTGCGTACTTATTTTAGAACATGATGCATAGTTGTATGTAGTATATGAGGAATGATATGGGTTTATCTGTAACTCAGTAGGTCCATTATATGCTTAGCCTTGGGCCCCGACAGACCAGACTGCCCTGTGAAGGCACAGCTCCCCGCTTGGAAACCTAATGCGTCTGGAAACTAACAATTGCCCACAATGAACTGGTGTCCCATACAGGGTGTACCCTGCCTCATACCAATCTCCAGGATAAGCTCTGGGTCATCGCAACCCTGCATTGGAAGAGTTTAATTTTAAGAATAAGTTCAAGTTCCAGGGATGGTTTGACTGCTACTTCATTGAGTGATGTACTTCACCTGAAATGCTCTAGAAGAAAATATCCATCTGGTTGAAAAAGTGATAAACGGGATCCTGCGTGACCCAGTTTGGACTTTAAATTCGAAAGCACAGGAAAGATACAAATGAGTTCAGACCTCAAACTCCCACAAAGCCTTTGTAGACCCTGCTTGATTGTTTTCTGCCTCCCTGCCCAGTCATTTCCTTAAGGTTGTCATCTGCCTTGTCTTGCTGCTCCACATTAAGATCACCTTCAGTGAGTTTGGCAGATGCTTGTGATGGAGAGTCCATTATCCACAGGTTATTCCACCAGCACAAAACATAACAGTCATAGAACCCCACCGTGGGCACTGTTATGCCCATCGTGGAATTTACAAAGCTGCTCCAGTTGCACAAACTTCTTATTGCCTGAATTTGGTCAAATTCTGTCAGAAGCACAATCGAAAAGAGATCTTTTAGTGTCATGCTCTACAGTAGATGTATTCTCCATTCTCAGTTTTATTACTGTGCGGATGAACCGAAATGGAAACTTAAACATAATTGTGCGTATAATGGGACTTAATGAAGTGTAAACTTAAGCAGGCCCCCCATCTGAATGTAAGCGGCTCTCTAACTTTGCAGTTGCTTGGTAGTTATTTTGACGTGCTAATTGCTTTGAGAAAGGGAAGAGATTAAAGCACGGACATGCGAGTTTGCGCTGGACACCACGGGCCACTGTGGCTCACAGGGACTCACGGACTTTCCGTGCCCATCATGTGATGCGTTTGCTTTGCGGAGCGCAGAGACAAATGCGATGCCTGAGAGCGACCGCACAAGTTGAAGATGGGAAAACATGGAAATGACCAAGGGGAGACCGTGAGAAAAGCTTTTCTGGTTTCGTTGTGTTTCGCCAAGCTCAGGGAAAAGTGCACGCAAAGAAAGGGCTGCAAACCCAGCGAAGGCAGCGGCAGCGTTATTTGAGACTGCTGTGCAGTTTGCTCTTCTCTGCAGCTCTGCTTCCTTGGCTCTGGTTAGTAGCAAATGTACAACATGCAGCTGTAGCCCGAGACAGCTGGCAAGGGTTCTCCTCTCACAAGCAGGAAAAATTACAGCAGAGTGCATGTGTTTGCACGTGTGTTGCCTTTTTGTCCGTGTGTGCACAAGCAGGAAAGGGGCCAGATGAAGCAGAAGAGAAGTGGGTCTTATTCCCATAGCAACGCAAGCATAGCTCCCCCGGAGTGGAATTAATTAATGCTTCGTTTAAGACTATTCTCAAAGACCAAATTTTAAATGCGCCCTCATTTTCGTTCTCAGCACAGTGACTTGCGCTTCGCACAAAAAGAACCCCTCTGTAGAAGTAAGCTTGCAAACACAAGAGCATGTATTTACTCAAAGATGATCAGAAGGGGACTAAGTTGTACTTAATGCATGCGCAGGAGTGAGGTGTATTCTGGGTAAGGTTAAATGGCAGTGCTGCTGAGCAGCAGACAAACCCCTGATGCCCATTGTTGTCTGACGGTGGATTAAAGGTGTTCAGCGGGATTGTGCCATTTCATCCGTGCCTCAATCACGTTTGAAATGGAGATTTGTCTCCCCTGTGCCGCTCCGCTGCTTAGCTTACCAATATAATACACTATTGTACAAGGGATCATGTTCCTTCCCCTTAGTCAAGGTTTATTCGCTGTCTGTTGCGTTGCTTAGACAAAAAGAACATCCCCTTTAGATGGCATGTCAGTGTGCATCACAGCTTTAACAGCAGGTCATGGTGAACAACGAACTGGTAACTATTGGAGAATAACTATCATTCCCAGCCCCTATAATAGCGTTGGATTTGTGGCTGTGAAGAAAAGCCTTTCCAAGCCCATATGTCAGCATCAATGAGTCAGTGAGTCTTTTCCATACTTGGCTTGTTTTTAAGGCTTCAGAGTAAAGTTCTGCATTTCCAAACGTCAGAGCTTCTCCCTGAGAAGGCCATTAGACACACAGGTCAGGGAAGCTTTCTTCACCACACTTCCTCCATCATGATGAGTCTCTGTGTTTGGACTGAGACATGATGAAATACACAAAGGCACTGTGGCCCAGGGAGGAATAATTGCACAGAACAGCCATTGGGGAGGGATAGGGGGAATTCATAGCATCTTACAATCTCCTTTGCCGAGTTCCCTGTTCCCAGATGCTTCCGCACAGCTGAGCGGTCATCACAGAGGAATTAAGTGTGTCGAGGAAACGTGCATCACGCTCAGTGAAGGGTTGAAAACTCAGGTCTTGCTGAGAACTAATAAACCATTGGCATGTTGGCAAGCCCCTGTATCCAAGAAAAAAGTTGCATCAGCAGTGTTGCAGTACAGCATGGGAGGCAAAGGAAATTGCATTAAAGAGTAACCACCCAAATACTTCAAACTGGATATAACCCATAAAAGAGGTACATGTTTATTTTATTGAATCTGTGTATGATTTTTTTGATGACATGTTTGTGTGACAGTACAGTGAACCTTACCCTTGTTCACAGCGAGTCTCGATGGTACCCCCCAGCCCTTTTCATAACATGCTTAGGACCACATTATGGTTTTTCTCATTTAATGCTAATTTTTGCTCTGATTTATGAGAATTTGATGTACAGTTTTAATGGAAGACATAATGCACATAAACATGGGTAAGCTAGTAATTCATAAATCAAATTCAAGATAAAATTTCACATGCTGGAAAAAGTGCATCATATTAAACCAAAGTAAGGACATTTTTGCCTTTTAAGCCATTTCCATATCTCATGGCAGTTAAAACGCATACTGCACCACAGTGTTGTCTGTATCTTAGGATTTATTTTTCTGTTACTGTTGGCGAGTTTGATTTTGTTCCTGTGTTTGTTGTGCCTTGGGCCTCAACACTGAAAACCTCCACTGGAGAGTCCTGCCTTTGCTCTGAAGTCCTCTAGTAAGCGGTTGGGCAATTTACTGTTAAATCTCGTAGGTTCTTCCTGTATCGAGAGAGCAGAGGGTAAGAAGAAAGGACGGCCGCGAGCAGAAATACAGGAACTGAGGAGTATCCCAGTAAGTATCCCTCAACCGTGCCTTAAAAACAGAGATGACAGGGCATGAGCGTGGCCTTTCCATTGACCAGGACTGAAATAGGAAGACAGCTGCAGGCCAAATTCAGTGTACAGTATGTGGCTTAGAAAAGCCCATACCCAGCCTTTCATTGTGCCTTTGCTTTCAGAAACTTATTGCAAAGAGAGGTGCCAGATGTCTTGGTTAGCAGAACAGGTCTCAGTGTGTAGGCAGCAGGCCAGGCAGTTGTTAGCAATGGGACCATAAGAATTAGCCGGCTATAAGTCGAAGAGTTATGCACTGTGTAAACGGACATGATAGTTCGGTATTAAACATTGCTCTGGGAATCTGGACGTGCGTATGGAAACCAGTGTCTTTTCTAATGCTGCTGCTGTACAGGCAACGATGATGGTTCAGTGGAAAGAGGAGTTTAAGACCCGATCCAGAGTGAGGTGCCCGTGCTCGGGCTGTTGGTTGGAGTTCCCCAGTATCTACGGGCTCAAGTACCACTACCAGCGGTGCCAGGGAGTAAGCAAATTATTGGTCTCGTTTGGATAGATTCAGAATAAATTTTCAGACAGCTGGCAACCTCATTTACAAAACTGTACATTTTGATGCTGATCAATAATATTGAATAAGACATCTCATGTTGTTTTTGTTTTGTTTTTTCCCCATCAGGCAACCATAGCAGAGAAGCTGAGCCACAGTTGTCCGTATTGCGAAGCCGTCTTTGCCTCGAAAGTCCGCTTGCAGAAGCACAAAACTTGGAATCACCCTGACAGGGTGTCCCAGGAGCCCAGGCCAGAGCCCAAGCTGCCAAAGGGGTCAGCCAAAGCAAGTGCTAAGAAGAGGTGAATCCTGCAGGTTAAGGCCTGCTTCTCTTAATCCGTTTAACCCTTTCCTTAGTTGTTTATTGTTTTTTTTTTTATTTTTTTTTTTTATATATCTTGCACTTTTTATATTAACGTACCTGTGCTCAGACCTGGGGAGAATGCCACCATGGTGTCGGTTGTTGCCAAGGTGAAGAAGACACAGGAGATGCCAAGGCCCTCGCAAAATGGCGAGTGTGCTGTGCAGAAGGCAGACAAAAGGCCACCGAACATAAAGCAGGGCACATCTTCGGAGGCATCACCCAAGACCCCAAGAGGCAGCGAGAGCGAAGGCGGGAGCCTCTCACCTCCCGGTCTAGAAGAGGACCCAGAGAGAACAAGGCACAGTAAGATTGCTACACCCAATAGACGGGTTTGTCAGAGTCCTGACACTGATACCAACCACAGGAAGATGTGGTCAGAGCAACACTGTACAGAAGCTGTCAGTCTGGCCATTTCATGCTCTCCTCCATGTAATACTAAAGAAACCAGTTTGCCTTGTTTTGTAACAAAATATTAACCAAAATCTCTTTGACTATATGACCATAATGATCACTTTAACTCACCCAAGAAGCTGCTGCTTGTCCCTCTAGATACTTTTGTGAGTGTTTGACCTTTTTGTTTCTCTTCCTTGCTTGAGCCAGGGAGGAAACAGAAAACTCCAAAGAAGTTCACTGGTGAACAGCCGTCCATTTCGGGAACGTTTGGACTGAAAGGTAGCCACCACCTCTCATCTGTTCTCAAGGATCCTGTGAATTGTTAATTTTAATACACTGACAGGGTTCACACGAGTTGTGCGTTGGTTTAGAGTAAAGCAGCTGCTAAATGAATGAATAATAGCATCAGGATCATATAATTTTATACATGGGTTTGCTGCACATTAATGATAAATTTTGTCCAGCATTACTGGTGGTAGAAAGACATGGTAAACTATTTGCATTAATTTAATACAATTATTTCAACAATACAAGTGTTTTGAGACTAGAAGATGTTAACTTTACGTACTTTGGAGAAAAAAATATGGTTTCACTTTTAAAACTGTGTGGCTGGCTTTCGGAGACAGACGTTAAAAGAAAAGGCAATTCTGCACCATTTTGCTACCTTAGAACGATAAATTATCAAAGATGTGTTAGCTAATGTGGTTACAGTTCAGAAGCCATTAGCAGTATGTATAAACAACCAAGAAATGTCAACATATTGAGAGAATCTCCATATGTGTCTGCTGTCACAGCATGGAGCACTGAGCAGAATGAAAAAGATATTGCATGGGTTCTCTTGAAATTACACTGTTCAGTTTGTCATAAACGAAAAAGAGCGGTGTGGTCCAAACTTGAGATTTACCTGTTGAAGTGCCAACATTAAGTGGTGCGGTCGAGCCCTGAGGACCGATGTCTTACTTCCACGCCTACAGTAAATCCACAGTGGACTTCATGTGAGGTTCGCCATCACGAGCGGCCGACCTCCCGTGCTCCACTGTAAGGGACGGCCGCTTTGCATTTTTTGGTAGCTCCCTGCCAAGATCAGCTTACGGCAGATTTAAGGAGGGAGGTTTTCCCGGCACTTCACAAGAAAAGCCTTTCAATCCATATGTTAGCGATTCTGTTATTCCTCCACCCTCCCCCATGCTTCTCTTGCTGCTAGATTGCACATAATTGCCGTTCCTTTGTTAATGCGGCAATTACAGAGGTGTTTAATTTCCGGCTGCGGCAGAGGAGCGCATTCAGCTGCACTTGCTGTCAGCAGTGAAGGACGCCTCGCCACAACTGTCAAGCTTTATGCATTTTATGTAATGACTGATGTGACAGTTCTTCGCTATGTGCAAATAGGCACACGCGTGTTCACACTCAAACACGCACCAACACAGCAGCGGGAGGGCAAAGCGTTTCTCACAGGACGCGAAGTGCACGCCTCTAGTTGTAGAAAACATTGTTCACGTCAGTGGTTCAGATGAATCACCTCCCATTTGTACAGTAAGCTGTGATTTGACACAAAGCATTCTTATTAGTTGCATGTATGTGTATTTTTTTTTTTTTTTTTTAAAGGGCCACCTCGCACCTGAGACTGTTAATTTAGTTGTGGAACATATTTGACGGGAAAGTGTGCGCGCTGTCTGGTGTTCCTGTTCGGTTCTTGCTTGACGTTTACTCTTCTAAAAATCGTCATCTGCCAGCGGAAGCGGCTGTTCCTCTGAATTCATTGAGAACAATAGCAGAGACAATGCAACCGAAGGTGTAAAAATGAAAAGATACAGTCAGCTCAGATTGTTTGTTTGTTATTCACTGATGCAGGGATGAACAAAGTGGAGGAGAAGATGAAGTCTGTCCGCATAAAGAGGATGGATGGACACGTCTTGAACGAAGAGCCTGTGAGGAAACTCCAGACTCCACTGCCGAAGAGGGACCAGGCGTCTTTGTGCTCTGGTGAAGAAAAAAAGCACTTAATATTTCTATCTACTTCTACTTTATTTACATTGCATGTGTCTCACAGTAGACCACAGACAATGAAATGTGTTATTAAATGTAACTGCCATGTTTAGACAGTCTAAAACATCCAAACTTCCGCGCAAGCATTTCCATAGCAACCGAAACACGAGTGCGGGGTGGGGTGGCACTTGTTATTATGGGTTCCCCTCGGGCCACCCTGTGTCTCACCGCCCTCTGACCTTGATGTCTCGTACCCAGGGGGCCTGGAAGCGCAGTGGCAACACACCATAACAGAGCGGGGGGAGGTCACGTGTCCCACCTGCTCCCTCGTCTCCAGGAAGACCGTCGTGGGCCTCCGGAAGCACATGGAGATCTGCCAGAAGGTACCGCTCCGAAGCATTGCCCACCTGAGTGGTCACGCGTCCATTTCATTATCAGTTACTGCGCACTGGAATCGTTGTCCTCCTGTTGGCTGTGCTTTTGAGCTAGACCTTGTTTAGCCGTCAGACTGTGGTGCATCGTGGGTCAGGGGATGACTTGTATAATTAGGCCGTCTCTCGATGGACCGCCTGTAAGGCCGAGAGACTTGTTAAGGCTGCTCCATTGATTGGACGGCTGTAGAGACAATATAATGCGGCTTGCAATACTATCAGCGCTACTTTAATTGCTTTGGTTTATGGGCCCATGCCAAGTGTGTTCAGTCCCTTTTAGTCTTTGAAGCGATGGTGTTTTTTTTTTTTTGCTACATTCAGATTTTTAATTAGCTTTTGTAGATAGAATTCCCAGAAGAAAATCTGCAAACCACATTGGCTGGAGGTAAAGTGATGCGTGACCTGTGGACCTGCTCTTCTGTCCTCAGCTCCAGGATGCTCTGAAGTGTCAACGGTGCCAGAAGCAGTTCAGGTCCAAAGCAGGACTGAATTATCACATCATGGCAGAGCACAACAATAAGGTGACTTTGGCGGACGCACTGCCATCGGCTCCCTGCCGTGTGCTACGACGCTGTTCCTGCATCTGCCCAATAATATGCCCGCATATTGCTACCAGCGTTAAATTATGCACGACCACCATAAAAGCGTTATAAATGATAAATGAACAAATACTCCGTTTTTCTTTTTTGTGTGCATGTATATGTGCGCATGTGCATGTCTGCAAGCCCCAGCTCAGTGGCTGTAAACTAGAAGAGCAGAGAGGTAGCGTGAGGGGGGTAATGTTTGTCAGGAAAACAAGGTGTAGACATTACCAGGAGACCCAGCTCCTGCTCCCTGCTGGTGTGGCACAGCCCGGGAGCCATGGTGATGGCGGAGGCTTCAGAAAAAGAAACACACCTGTGTAGCCTCATTTGCACTGGGAATCAGGAAGTACCCAGGTTCACTCATCCCCTCTCCCAGGGGCCATCTTCTAGACCTGTCTGGTCCACTGGCCTCCTCCAGATGTGTTAGCCAGTACAGTTTTCCCAGGATTATAGGTGGTTCTGCATTAGCCTGTAGCCTTAAGAGTAACAGCTGACCTACCACTAGAATTTGCCTTTTTTAAATTGGTGGCTGAAACAGTACTGGAATTATCACAAGATAAATTCAGTAGGACAGAACATTCCGGAGATGCTCTGTTTATGCACCGGACAAGAGTCTACATCAACTCAATAGCATTTAACAGCAACACGTCCAGCAACTTTGACAAATATTAAACTGAATATTTCCACTGTTACAAAATATGACTGTACTTGATGGAAAGTAAATACTTTTCCAAGAAACGGGTGCAATATGTTTATTGTTGTCACCTTCTGGCATCCCCCCTGCAGCCCCCTGGCAACGAAGAGGTGGAAAGGGACGAACAACGGGAGCGAGAGAGACTACGCAGGGTCCTCAAACAGATGGGGAAGCTGAAGTGTCCCATTGAGGTATTTTATTACTTATCACTTTCATTTTAACTTTGTCCACTATTTCTCACCACAGAGTGGGAAAAGTAACACAGAACCTTTATACATTCCTATCTGTCCTTACTTGTAGCTTCCTTGCTTTGTAGAATTGTTGGCAATTACTAAAAATTTAACCATTTATACAGTAAATTAAAAAAATTGAACATTTTCATAAGTTTATTACTCAGTAACTATCATATGAACATCTATATCTATAGAGCTCAATCTCTGTTCTTTATGCATAGCTTTGTTTTTCAAGTCACAGACTTGAAGTTTGGCACACAGGTATTTCTCACCCCAAGTGAGGTTTTTGTGTAAAGTTCAATAAACTTCAGAAAAGACACTGTTTTGACAACTTTAAATTCAGTCTTTGGCAAGGCTTGGAGAAGTAGCAGTAGTGACATCGCGTGCAGAATGTACGTAAAAATGCTGACGGATTTTCTCATTTAGCATGCACGGACACATTTTCTCACACACATACAGTAGGAACACAGCTGCCTCACACACTCTAGAAACACATGTTGGCATATTTTGTCAGTCAAACACAAATTGGAAAATAATAAAGATTGGTGATGTATATTCAGTTATTACTGTATGCATCACTATGGCATGTTACTGTCAGTACTGTATGCTGACTGCAGGAGCCAGTAGCTGTTACATAGGAGCAAATGAAAAAAAATAATAAGGTATTCATGACATACGCACATAGCACTGCAATTATTATTAATGTAAGGGCAATAAAGATCCCCCCCCCCCCTTCCCGTTTGACTGTAACCAGCACACATGTCACTCTCTTTGGTTTTTGCCTGTCCAGCAGCATTAACAATATGTATGTACTAAATGCAACCACTTTAATGGTAAAACAGTTTGGTTATGACAGAATGTGTTAACTTCTTTTTATCTTTCCACCGCTATAACTTTTTGACCCGGGTAGCTCAACTAGTGTAGTGTAAACTAATTTATACTTACCCTTAATCTTTCCCAGATTTTGGCACTTGAAAGTTCTAACTATTTCTGCCTACATAACTTGGTTACTGAGTAATACATTTATGAAAGTGTTTCATTCTTCTCGAATCACCCTGCAGGTAAGAATCTGACAATACTGTGGTCCCTCGGTATCCAAATCTAATTTGTCCCTGAAAACGGGGCTAATTGCAAAATTTCTCATACTGAATGCCTATTTCCTCTTATTTTAAATGGACAGAAAAAAATAATGCGCTCCCAGCCAATCCTGAAAACACCTTTATAACCATCAATCCATGACTTTAGCATGACAAAACACTATAAACACCAGTTATCTAATTAGAAAACACTTAATTCCATTAATCTGCATGTTTATAATGCATGGTACAGTATGTACAGTACAGCGCATTTCCCATTATTGGCACCACCATCATTTAAAAAATATTTACTTAATGAATAAAATTTTAGTTTAAAACATTACACATAATTTAAAAAACACGATAGACCCGGAGATGGGCGTCATTTTCCCAGAATTCCCCGATTTGCCTGTGCAGGGCTGCTCTGCACATTTCTCCAGCCTCATGGGGTACCAGTACCATCAGAAGCGCTGCGGCAAAAAGCTGTCTGAGGCTGACAAGCCCGTCTTCAAGTGTCAGCAGTGTGACAAAAGCTACAAGTCGAAAGCTGGCCGTGACTATCACCAGCGCTCTGAGCATGCTGACACTCTTGTCAACGATCCTTTGGTAAGACCTCATGTCAGTTTAGCATCTTCCTCCGCCCCTATTTTCAGTGAAATTGCACTTTCTAAGCACAACTGTGATGTTTTTGGCACACCACAGCTTTCGGTGTTTATTTATTACACATTGGGTATGGACCTTCATGATATTTTGTATCTTCGGATTGAGTTACTGTTGTTTCCTCTCATATGGGGTCCTGCTGAAATGTCTTTACAGTGTGGCTGGACAGAGGCACTGAATAGCAGATCACAAACAAAAGATTTATTTTTAATAAAGCCAGCAACAAGAGCCCAAAACAAAATAAGGTACTCAGACCAAATCAGGTTCTCTCACATAGTCCTCAGACCAGTTGCTTTCAGTCTCTCACTGCTAGGCTCCAATTGTTTGCAGCTGATCATCAGTAAGCCCCTTTGAAAGTAGGCAAAGGGGGCAACGGGGGTCTGTCCATCAGGTCCAACCTTGCCCCTGCCGTGGTAGCACCAGCCCACACCAAACATGGTAACTTCCGCATATAATTCCACAGCATGGCAGAGTCAGCCTCATTGGTTAACACTGCATGAATGATGCTTTTATTGTTTCAAATTTTAGGTAGGCTATCCTCCTCTTATCTGCCTGTTTGTAAAAATGTACTGCTTCTAGATGATGAGGCCAATTCTGTTGTTGTTCTCCTGGTACACAGGTAAAAACTGGGGAGAAGGCAGCAAGGAAGCAGCCGACCCTGAAGGAGAAACTGGAGGAACAGCCAGAGCTGCATCCGCCGCAGGAGAACAAGCAGCAGGAGGAGGAGGAACACAAGCCGGAGAGGTTGGTGGAGGACTTTGAGAGAACACCCAGTGGGAGGGTGAGACGCCGTTCTGCCCAAGTGGCCGTCTTCCACTTGCAGGAGATTGCTGAGGATGAGCTAGCCAGGGACTGGGGAACTAAACGGCGGATAAAGGATGACCTCGTCCCAGACATCAAGAGGGTGAGAGAGCAGTTTCAAGTCACAGAGGTGCACACACACACACACACACACACACACCTCACTCATGCCTACTTGCTTAAACTCTAAAGCAGTCTGTTATCCTAATCCATGGAAAAACAGGTTTTTCCCAAAGGAAATAAATGAGGAATTTTCTTTTAAATATCTTCTTTCAGCTCAACTACACTCGCCCAGGCCTTCCAAAATTCAGCCCTAGAATGCTGGAAAATTGGAAGAATGAGGTCAAAGAAAAGGGTTTCATTTGCTGTCCAAATTCAGTAAGGCATTTTTTACTCTCTTTTTTTTGGGGGGTGGAGCACATAAATGTTTTGGCTTGAATGTTTAGTTGGATCTGTGTAATAGAAATTCTTTGGTAGACGTTCCTCTTGAACTCTTCCATTTCCTTACAGAGCTGTGAAGCTGTGTATTCCAGTGTATCAGGACTGAAAGCTCATCTAGCAAACTGTAACAAGGTGTGTTTCTGCTTTTAGTTAATTTGTTTTTAATTAATGTTACATTCATGTATAAGCTGCATGGTGAAATATGAGGAGGCTGAAGTTTGTTTATCCGGTTACAGGGTGAGGGTGCCGTGGGGAAGTACAGATGTTTACTGTGCCAGAAGGAGTTCAGCTCAGAGAGCGGTGTGAAGTACCACATCAGCAAGACGCACTCTCAGGTAGGCTTTATGAGGACATGACCCCCTCTCACAGAACCTGTAGGGTCACCTTCCATATCTGCCTTGTATTGTGGAGGAAAACTAAGCAGGTTTCAGGTGGCCACATGTCTCCAAACAGGTTATTTATGACAACCAATCAGAGTGACTGAATTGAGACTCTTGAGGACAAAGGCTGGAGGACTTAGGAGGACTCACGGTGGTAGAACAAGCCCCTAATCTTCCTGTCAGTACTGCAGCATAATGGCTCTTATGCTCTTTTTTGCCTTCAGTTCAGTCATCCAGAGAACAACTTGGGGATTTGATATGAGCTTTGTTATTTTAAATTAATTAAAAAGGCAAACAGAGTGCACAGTAAGCTAGCTGTCATACACTCCCTTTAGATAGTTTGCGTTTTAATCTTTTATTATGCTGATGAGGCTCCAGTAGCACTCATCGGTTTCTGCCCTTGTGTCCAATGGCGCCTGCGTGCGCAGAACTGGTTTCGCGCACACGGCCGCACGGCGCCCAACAGCAAGAGGAAGGATCCACAGAACAGCCTAAAGGACGACCCCCAGAACAGCACAGCAGCGAAGAAGAGGGGGCGAAAGCCTAGGGAGCAGCAAGCAGAAGCCCCCCTTAGCGAAAAAGAGGAGCCCCTGCCTCCAAAGACTGAGAGCAGCACACAGCCCCCATGCCCTGCACCCGTGCCACCGCCTGATCACCCCACCCCGGCAGCAAGACCAAGCCAAAACAGAGACAGTCACCCTGCGGCCACAAGGAGGGGAAAGCCCAGGAAGGGGCACTCCAGCGAGTAAATGACTAACTGTTACACAGCGCACCAGAGCTGCACACGGTGATGACTAACCGTAAGCTTTTTTCATTCCTAATGTGAAGGATTGCTTCTGGACATAATCAGAAGAAGAAAGCTAACAGAAATTTAAGACTGTTCCTGTGTTGTTCAATTGAAACTGGCCTAGTTTTTTTTTTTTTTTTTTAAAAAAAAAAAACCCTGTATGTCTGTCTGTCTCTCTCTTATACACGCACGCACATATATATATATATATATATATATATATATATATATATATATATATAATATAGAGGGAGAGAGAGAGAGAGAGAGACACAGTATATGTGTCTGCTGGTATATACTGATATATATAGTATTTTTTCCATTCCATTTTTAGACATTTTAATTACACTATTCACAAAAGGGGTAATGCTAGCAAAAGTCCCTCTTTATATAAACTCTTTTTTAAGTAATATTTCGGTAGGTTTTTCATATTTATCTCTACAGTATATGTCTAGAGTTTCATGTTGTGTTTGCAAGGGTTAAAAGTATGTGGAAATTTTACATACGTACAGTATAAGAAATGAGTTTGTCCATCATTTCTAAAAGAGGAATTCCAAACTGTGGGTCATTGTTTCGTCTCAGTTTTTATTATTTTATGTTGGGTGTAACTTTGATAGTCTGCTTGGGGCAGCTGAGTATGGACATGTCACCAGAGACCGAGTAGCGGACAACTTTTAGACTGTATTTATAGTTGTAGTCTCCCCTCCCCCCCCCCCATTTGCAAAATACAACCTATACTATTAAGCATTTAAAATTTCTTGCTCTTTCCCTGTATAGATTCAGTTTTGACTATGAAAGTTAAATGAGGGTTTCTAAAAAAAAAAAAAAAAAACAACCATCTGTTTCCAGTTTCCAGGATTGGAAGTAAACAAAATTATACATAGCACATGCACCAGTAACAAATAATAAATCTTAAATGATTAAAATTATGACATCTTAAAAGGCATAATGAAAAATGAACTAATTGTATAAGAATATATTTTTGGTACATCTACTAAACTCAACATTCCTTAAATTTGATTAACAAATATTGAAATGAATAATGATTATAATGTTGTATTTGTAATAATGTATAATTATAACCATAATAGTTACTTAAGAAATATTATTTTACTCTACTGACTGTTATAAGTTCCCATTTAGGTCCAAGTAAACCATAAACCAATGTAAAAATTCATACAACACTGAATTGCTGATTATATTCTTGTAAACCTCTGATCAGGTTTGTGTTAAATCTTTCACAAGGAGTTCCTCAAAACTATAGAGCATTTAAAAAACCATTCATACACCGAAAACCCACTGTTATTTATTAGTTTAGAACATGTTTTTAATAATAACCTTTTTTTAATAGTATCTTTAATATTTTTCAAAATGCCACAAATGATCCAAATTAATTGAATATACAGTACATACCGTCGTTGTAATATTGACCCAGATACTGAATTTAAAGATGTATATGATTTCTATCTTTGGATTTTGCACCCAGATTCAATTAGATGGGTGTCAGTCTGTTACATAAAAAGCCACTTGGATTTTCAGTTTATGGTGTACATACAGTGCACAACAGCAGCACAATCAAACTACAAACTATTAAAACTTGAATTTTAAATTGGTTTAACTGTTGTTTGGCTTTAAAGTACTTCTTTTACCTAATGACCTAAAGAATGGCTCTAGTTAGGCAAATAAAAGGTATTATTCTATAAAACTTTACCTTTCACATTTATATACAGTCACCATTCATTTTTAGGAATGGCTGTTTCCCAGTAGGTTGTAAAGCACGCTTGCCTTGCACTTTAAAGCTCTCCGTCTTATGTTGCACTTGAGAGGCACTAAGTGATTTTCACCCTAATCGCTATGTTCAGGCATGCATGTCAAAATCACAGCAGCAAAACAAGTTCAGGAATTAGTTGCTCCCTACCAGTCTGAAAATGTCTGTTTAAAAAAAATATATATGTGTGTGTACGGAAAAGCATTCAGCCATAATAACGTAAAAACTAAATGGTGGCTATTTTAAATATGACTGTAACTTCTGACACATATGGTCTGCAACAGGAAAAAAAATGTGTAATGTGCCTACTTAAAGCAAAGAAAAAATTTTTTCGGAACAAATGGGTACATATTTAGAAATATATGATATTGTATAACAGCATTATAAATGGAAAAAAATCAATATGATTTCTTATAAGAGTTGCTAGATGTTGGTTAAAAGTTGCAAATAGGATTTAGTATGTTGAACTGTTGTAAATATGTTTAAAGTTATTATATGATGTTGAAATAACAGATGTTATAACAATACACCTTTAGCCACAAGCCAGTCTGCACTTGACCAATGATATGGCAATCAGATCAATAAACTTGAATATCTTTATTACCCTGCAAGGTAAATTTTAAAGTATAATTATGGATTGTGACTTTATGCTTAAGAAGCAGGCACCTGCAATAAATATTCATGCAGGTTTGTAGCACTGATTTCATTGTGCAAATGTCTAAAGGTTTTTCATTTGCTAGTTTGTTTTAACAGTGTTCAGGAACCAGATATTTTGGTAGTAAGAACACACTCCTTTGCTTTATAAAAATTAAACAAAAATGATTTTGTCAGTTCCATTCTGATTTGCGTTGTTGACCTAATCCTTTTATCCATTTGTATGGTTAAGTATGTTCTAATATGGGCAGCCAGATAGGTGGCACATATGGGCATTTCTCCCCTAAGTTATTTAAGTCTGTTAGCAAACCAAAACTACTACTGAAGTATAAAAAAAACATTGTTCCATACCAGTCTTGTTGTTGCAGTATGCAGTTGACCACACTTTCAGTTGATTGTTCTATTTTGGCCTCAGTAATGTCTTCCCGGTCTATGTGGTGAGCACACTGAGCAGCTGGAGCCTTAATAAATTAAAATGCATTGCAGTTACAGCAATACATTGTTTTCTGTCAACTTTCAGTGGCAATGACAAGCAAAATGAGAAGTGCTGGTGCAGCACAGTTCCCTTTTCTGCTCTGACTGTTTTATGTGTCTACAGTATGGTCACTATAGACTTGAATTAATTCATTATCGTTCGTGTCTGGGTTTCCAATCTGGATTTATTATGCATAATCTTTTCCAAGCAAGATGGGCACATTGACAGCAACATTTTACATAAATGGAATACAGCTGGTAGTAGATTGTGGAGAAAGTGGGCTGCTTTTGTCTATTTCCAAGTACTAGCCCATGATTTAAGCTTGAATTAGAGCATTTATAGAGCGCCTGGTGACTCAGTTTGTGATTTAATACCTTTGCCTCAGTTTTCCAATGGCTCCTTTTTTTTTTTTTTTTTTTTACAATTCTAACCATTGTCTGAATATCAAAAATGTTACTTTGAATTGTATAAGCTTTAATAAAAGCTTAAGTTTTTGAAGTGAAACAAAATACAATTTTGGAATTTACAAATGTGAATTGAATCTAACCTTTTATGGAATCGCAGTATGTTTTTAAACGTTAATTTTTCAGTTGTGCTTTATCTGAGGCTATTTAACATGGGGTTTGTCTTAACCCGTTGCTTAATGAGTCCTAATTTAAAAATTGTTGTATTAACTGTGCATCCTTAGCCTTCGTCGAATTAATAAAAATGTTTACCAAGTGTGTTACTTTTTCCCATTTCTGTGTTTAATATTTTACTAGTGACAGTTTGCAAAAATAGCGTTTACAAGGTCATATCAGACAGTGAAATTATTTATTTTATTAAAATAAATTGAAAAACTTTTGGTTTTGACGGGAAAAGGATGTGAGTCATTAAGTCCTTCCCTTTATTGATGCCTCATGCTGAGGATGACTATGTCTTTACGTCATAGCTCGAGGAACACTAAGGCCAGGGGCATTGTGGGGCGACGAGTTCTAAAACTTCCGCTAAAACGAGCGGCAATACGCTATCAGGTTGGGCTTGAACTACAATTTCCAGCATGAACCGGAGGTAGCGCCCAAGCACAGTTTACTGTCAGAGAGCGAAAGAGAGAAAGAAATGTCCGCTGTGCCCACAGGCTCAAGAGTTCCGGAGATGAACCGAGGGGATAAAGTGTCCTCGCTCTCTGACAGGTGGGTGTCAAGTCTGTAACATAAACATGTTTAGAAAGTAGAAATCTACGGCAACTTTTAGGCTTTTTCCACGTTGTTTCTTGATGACGTCCGTCTGTGCACTGAAAGCCCGGGGAGCTTCCGCGCGGTCTCGGTGAAAGCAGAGTGATACCTGAGGCGACGCGTACACACCGGCTTTCCTGTAAAAAATAAATAAATAATAATAATAAATAAATGAAAATAAAGTTCTGTGAGCTCGTGCTCCTGCTTCAGCCCCCAACCGCCCCCTCATTTTGCTGTCACTGCTCCTCAGAATAAAAAGGGGGGGGGGTCTGCACAAGCTGCTAACTTATACAAGTGCGCGACTGGTGGAACGCGAGAGAAGGCAAGAAGCTTCTTAAAAAGTGCTTAAAATGTTGAAATATTAAATGTGTAAATACGCGATAATGGGACACACTTTTTTGGTGCGGTCGCGGCCACAGCACGTGTTGGGCCTCAGGCTCCAGATCGGCCACAAGGGGGCGCGACAGCATGAAGTTAACGCCCGCCTACCGCGGGCAACGGACGCGCTGGTGTTTAACGCGTACGTGGTCTTCAAATGTCATCTCGGTCGTGAGGAGAGATGTAGATATTTTGGGTTAAGAAACGTAGCGGTCTTTTCCAAAATCCTACTTAACTTCTTTTACCATTTATGTAAAAGCAAACCACTTATTTCATATCAGACACAAGCTGATCTGTTCTGTTCATATTTAATAAGATAAAAACTTTATCGATCCCTAGGGAAATTCTTATGCCAACAACATGCTCATTGCCATCATACAAAAAGAAAGAGATAAGAAAGAAAAAATAAAGTTAAATTGTATGAGGATGTACAGGAAAAAATATAAACAGTATATAAGAATGTGTACAGTATAATAGCATTGTGTTTGATATATTTATTTTTGTCAGTAATTTTATTGTGAAGTGAGATGTGCAAGATAAGGTTAGTGAACGACAGGAAGAAGAGATGTGCTGTGATGTGATGTGTAGGGGTCAGATGTCACTGGAATCCCTGTGGCTCACAGCAGCCCTCCCACACATCCTGCATGTTCTGGTCAGATTTGTTGGTTACCAACGTTCATCTTCATGTGTTTGCGTTTTTTTTTTTTCGTCTTCAGATATTCAGGTATTGAATACGATTGTGAATGTGGATGATATAAACTGTGTGATTTCAATCTGTTTGTGTAAGTTTTGCTGTTCTTTCTGCTTCAATTTTTGGTTAACTTTAAAAACAAGGTGTGAACATGGATTAATTGCAGTCGAACATGGCTAACATGTTGACTGATTTTTGGGGATGCTGTGATTACATGCGCACAGCTGTTATGTGGTGTATCTGAACTCATTACATAACGTTACTTGTAGTATAGTGGGGCAGGGATTATATGGCACTTCTAAAAATACTCTCATTCCTTTAAAGGTCCCCATACAGTGATTTTCACCTCCTTGATTTTAATTGGTTTAAGAACCTAACGTAACCTCAAGTCTCATTCAAACGTGCCATTCATGTTGTGGGAATACATTAGTGGACCTTGATTTTACTTACTGTTGCAAAAAATATTCCAGAAAGAAAAAAAACAGAAAAATCATAAATATTTAAGCCTTTAGGGGAAAATACATATTTTTTTAATCTTATTGTTTAGCACTTTGGAGAGAATAAGTTAATGGAAAATATGTCCTTAACAAAAATCCATTATAATTCAGAATTGTTATGCATTTGATTTAAGGAAAGATTTGTTTCTGACTTTTCCAGTTGTCGCCATTGTTTGGACAGGTTGTTCAAATGTTAGCAGTCACTTCCTGCTGTAGTAGATGCACAACCGGCACTCCTCCCAGTGGTCTACAGCTCTGCAGCTCCTTGCTGAGGAAGGCAGTTGATCAAGCTGTTTTGTTTTTTATCATAATAAATAGTGCAATCAGCTCTTCGTATAGCTGTGTACACAGTACGGTGAGAAAATAGAGGTAACTATGGGAGATTAATGTTAGCTGTATGATGTACAGTATAAAACATATTTGGCTGGACAGGCAGCATGGCAATGCACTGGGTAGCCCTGGCTCAGATTGAGTTTTTCTGCATGCTTTGGTTTCTCCCATTGATAGGGATGCTTTTCAGAGGAGGTAGTGAATAAACTGCCTGTACTGTGTGTGTGTGTGTGTGCGCGTGCATGCATGAGAGAGAGAGAGAGAGAGCAAGAGAGTGCAAGCAAGGAAGCCCTGCTGTGGTCTGACATCCTGTCCAGGGTTTACACTGCCTCACACCTTATGTTTTCAGGATAGGTTCCAAAACATGCAGACTATTGCAGCTGTGAACTGGAAAACCATCCTTCCATCCATTTGCAGTAACTGTTTATCTTGAGCAGGGTCACAATGGTCTAGAGCCTATCCTAGACACAGAGGGTGCTAGGCTGTGAAACTCAGATCAGTCCATACACACCCAGTCATATTCACCTGTGAGTGACCAGTTAACCTGAAGCACATTTTTGGACTGTGGGAGGAAACAGGAGCACCCAGGGGAAAGCCACACAGAGAGAACATGCAAACTCCACAGACTGAGCTGGATTCAAACTCACGGCTGACCAGCCCGGGTGCTTCAAGACAACAGCACGACCCACTGAGCCACCGTGCCACCCCACCGGAGAAACAGTTACTGAATATTCATCTCCTCAGCAGTTTTTAATTGTGCTTATATACCAAATAAGCAGTAAAGCCCTAGAAGTGCTGTTGTACTGTGCAAGGTTAGGGGTTGCATATGCCACTGTTAGTGTCAATTATTATTTTGACAGCTACACTGAGGCTAAGGATGGTCAAGTTACAAATGTTTGACTATGCAAGCATCATTTCCAACATTTTCTTCCCCAAAAATGCAGTTTCTTTACAATTCTGTTTTCTGAAAAATCTGTTTCAGTGTAAATATACACAAATGCTTGTAAACAAAGTGATTACGAGACATGGAATTGATAAGATATTAGCAAATTATGTCCCTCACAGGCTGCCGTACTGCAGTGTTACATTGCATGGCATCGTGATACAGCAACAAACTACATGAACTTTGAATTTCTTGCAGTAATTGTCTACCACCGTTTTGTGGCTCTGTGTTACAGCGAGGCGTCTACTGCACAAATCAGGAGATGGGTTTTAAATGTTTAACTGCATTGTAGTGAAATTGTATCTATAGGTAGTTTAAATTGTAGTGTTGCTTAATGTTAGTAAAATAAGTTATACAGAGATTTTTTAATAGTTAAATACAGAGGTTTTTACATAATCTAAACTGCAAATAAATGGATTGATTGTGACTTAATGGTAAAATGTACTTTGGAATGTAATGATATACAAACAGCCTTGTTGTTCCAGCTGAGTTTCCGGATTAAGGAGGTCATGTATATAAGAGAGAGTATATTTTTTTGTTATTGTGGAAAAAACCAGAACTTTGCTCATTTCTGCCAAGTCATGGATATTTCAGCCCAGATACACGGTGATAGCAGGAGCCATTGGCCGCCTTGTATGTGTAAGCAATGGGATTGGCGTGTTATCCCACTGTTAAGTAAAAATGTGTTGACACACTGCTCAAAACTCACTTCTCAAAACTTGTAGGTGGTCAGAGCACTGAAACAAAACCATGTGAAGCGCAGAAAAATAAATTCCAGCCATTAGAACACCATAAAGAGTTCATTTTTTAGTATGTAATGCTGCATAATTACAGTAATTTAGTAAGTTTATGTAGAGCTTTAATCTTTTTTAGTCTTTCATGAGCTCACAACAATGCTTTTTTGCTTGCTTCTGTCACATTTGCTTACATCTTAACGTTTTCATTCAATTTTTAGCTGCACACTGTAGTTTTTGAATTAATACATAAGTGTACACAGATGAGTTGAGGCTACAATTTGTGCAGTTGGCAAATTTTGGGTACTTTCTGCTGAAAGGTGTAGTCTGGATTTACCTGCTGCAGTCTGTGAGAAAAGTTGCCCGTTGCGTACCTGAAACGGCAGTTTCTCTGCCTCCGGGCTCATGCAGAAGCTATTATGCTGTCACTGACCCCGAGGGAGAGACAGAGACGGGGGGCATCGTGTTTCATCATGCTGTTTATGCCTCTGCATCCCTGGAGACGGGAAGCAAACGCTGGCACCAACTTGGGTGTATCTCATCCCAGCGTCCCCAGACGTCGGTTGGAGATGTTCCACGTATTGTGATCACCGCTTGACTGAACATGGACTTTGTTTTTGTTTCTGTTTCTCCGCACGACTACAGCGTAGGCAGAGCGCTGCTTACCTCTGTAGTTCTGTTGCCTCGATGAACTGTTATGACATTCAGCGTCAGAAACAGATGACTGACCGGCTCCAGAATAAGGTTGTGTGCGTGTGTGTAAGTGTGTGAGAGGGAGTGAGTCAGTGAATGTGAAGGGGAGGTCGCTTTCAAACCTGCAGCTATTAATAACGTAACGAACATAATCTGCAGGATAACTTATCCTCTTACGCTGTTGGCACCAGGAGGGGTGGGGAAAAAGGAGTTGCAGTTTCATTTCTGATGTTCTTTGCAATGTCCGCTACAGCGCTCCTGAGCTTTGCAGAGGAAACAAAACTGATGTGAGAGCCAGTTTCGGTTTTGCCTGCCCAGTGAAGCTCGCGGTCCATTCCTCTCTCCCTCTCTCTCTTCCTTACTGTACAACAGTGCCCTGCCATAAGGCAGGAAAGCTCAGCTTTACAAACCAGTGACTCCCAGACACTGATCTTAAACACAGTGGTCTGGGACATGAACACTCTGCCGGCTTTCTCAGGTGCCAGGATATCAGGCTGCTGGGCTCTCAGGTCGGATGGCAGGTAAGCTGTTTACCCAGCCCTTCTTTCCTCTCAGGTGCTGCTACATCCATGGTCCTTTTCCTCTTGACGGTGGTGTTTGTGCTAGGATGCACCCTCCACTATTGACTGTAAAGCCCGGCTGCTTTTCCAAAGTTGTTTTTGTTGTGTATTTGTTTCTTTTAACTTTTAAATGTCCAGATTGTTTTGTTTTCTGAAAAATTAAATAAAAGTTTCGGAGAACCTGAGTAGCCATTATAGTTTTTGGCATTTTTGTCTGTAGGTTCTCTGACTTGAAAACAATGATTGATTACTTATATTGATTTTTAAATGTTCTCATGCAAGCCTGTCCCAACTAGGAGTTAAAAACTTTGTTTACACCCAGCAAAGCAGGGAGATTGTTTACTTAACTGCTGTCATCCATAATATGCAGGCTAAAATTTAATAGCATTCTCCTCTCTGGTCTTCCTGATAAACTGAGCTAAAAGAGAGATTAGTGGTTTATTTGCACTCAGTTTGCCTCCAGGCTCAGAAAGATATGTTTGTGGTCAGTCATCTGAGCTATTTAGAGGGCTTGTCCTACAAGCCTTTTCTTTGTTAACTTTGATCATCAAGTGCTTCTGCTCCAGGTATGTAAGACCAGTAAAGTAATTTAGATAGATAAAGGGCAGAGGCTAAAGAAAGGAGCAAATAACTAGGCTGCAGAGCAGTAGTTCTGACTCCTCTTGGGTACAAAGATCTGAGTGCCTCCTCTGAAAATGTCCTCCTTCTTGCATTCGGCACGTTGGGAAGTTTGGATTTCCAAAGTGATGCAGTAGGTGCTTGTAGTTATTTCTCACAGCCAAGGTTGGTCATGCACAATATTTATGTAAAAATTTCAGCATAAAGAGTCACATGTGTGCACTTTGCATGTACTGTTGGGTTTCACTCATTTAAATGAATACTTGAAGTATTTGAAAACCAAAGTATAGATCCATCACACCTCTTACCATTACTGAGTTTGTGGCCTTCAGTTTAAATGAATGTAGGTGTAAATGTCTTAGTGGGCCAGATGGAAGTGCAGAATGCTTAGTTTTGAATTTTAAATGCTTTGAATTATGATCACATGCAGGTAAATGTTCTACCATAATGCAATCAGGTACATGACTGGACTTTGGACAGCTGGTATGTTAGTGAGTCTTTACATTAACATTGATGGAGTTTGTATTTGTTTTGTCTCACTGAATCTGATATGTTTGTAGACTTTGTACATTATATAGTGTAGTACATGTTTCTATTTAGGTAAGACTGGATAAGACAAAAAGTAACTTGTATAGTACCAGTTAAAAGTTTGAGTACAGTTGCTGGAAAGTATTTTTTTTCCTCTAATTTAACATTTTGTTCTCCTGGCATTTTTTTTTTTACTAGAAAATGAGGTACCTTGTATTCTCACCTCCTCTGGAGCAATGTAGAACAGTTGTGAGTTGCTTTGCTTGCACTCCTCAGTCCAGTTCTTCTGCCCAAGTTTTCCGGGTGTCTTCACACTTTTGAATGCTGTTGTATATGATGCAGAAAACCTCTCTCTGGGAACTTAAACATACCTTTAACTGGAATAACATGTACAGCAGTGGGTTTTGGTGCAGTGATACACTGACTGACATTAAGATCAATTCCTAAATAACTGAACTGTCTCAAATTAAATATGTAGTGTCACAGTAATTTGCACAGCACCTCAGGTTATAATGGGGAGAAACATATCAAATGGCTCTAGCAGATCAATTGGTCATTTAGTCATAGACCATTAGATCATTCACTGGGACACTGCACAAAAAAGTGAAAAAAATGAATGCTTAATTTAACATTTTAAAGTTAAAAAAGACTATAAAACTAGAAATGTATAACTACAAATTTAAAGACTGAATCAAACTTGGATTACAATACAGTGAATTGGAGCCAAGTGCCTTAGGATCTGAAGTTAAAGTTGAGACCTGTGATACTGCCAGTAACTTTTCAGGTGGACAGCATTATATCCTGTTCTGCTGTTTGATGGAAATGAATTCAACCTACTCAGTGCTGTTTTATTTCCTGATACCTGATTCCATATACCAAGTTATTGTTTCCAGCAATTCCTGAGGTTCACCAGAGATTCCTGCACGACAGCTCATTTGTACTGATGTTAGTCTGACAGGATGCTTCAGATTCATAACTTGTGATTCATGCTTACATTTTGTTTTGCTCATGTGCCAAAGGCAAAAATGTTGATTTGCCATGAACATGCAGCAAGATTTTAAAAGTCAGCTATCAAAACATGCAAAAAAAGATACAATCCCTGTATCACAAAATCTCCTCAAATGCTCCTCCACAGAGTAGTTAGTAACAGCAGGTGTAAGTAGTAGTCCGACAGCAGTACCCCAGATATTCAGATTCACACTCTCTAGTTGTACAATTTTGTTTGGAGGCTCAGTTCTAGAGTTCATTGCCAGATGTCTTTTTTTCCTGTCTTCCAGTGGTGGCAGTGAGGATTCGCTAGACAGGCTCCTACCCCCTGTCAGCACAGGCCTCTCCCCAAGGAAAAGAACCACAAGCCAATGCAAATCTGAACCCCCTCTGCTGAGAACCAGCAAAAGGACCATCTACACTGCAGGCCGTCCTCCGTGGTACAATGAACATGGAACACAGTCAAAAGAGGCATTCGTTATTGGTGGGTCCAGTTCATACGGGCACAGTTTTAACTTAACCAATTTAGAGACTGCCCCTAGCAGCGTACCTCTTGGCTGATCCGTAATGCTACGGTTTTAAGATTGCCCCCTGGTTTTACTTTGTTTTGTCCCCCTTAATGGTAGGTCTGTGCGGAGGCAGCGCTTCAGGGAAGACAACGGCGGCGAGGAACATCATTGAGGCCCTGGATGTGCCCTGGGTTGTGCTCCTTTCCATGGACTCCTTCTATAAGGTGCGGTGGGGAGACAGGTGCGCGTGGCACTAGTTTGGAATGGAACTTATTTATAAGGCTGGAGGGACAGAACTAATGTGAACCATGCGGCTTTCTGTGCTGTCTGACTGTGGAGGGTCCAGCCTATACTTTTTGGCAAGGTGTAGCTTTTCCTGTGTCAGTAGAGGACTTCATTGTCCCTTTGTCAGCAACGAGGAATGTGATGTATACTCCCTTTTTCCATTGACAGGGTTTGTCATGGCTGACATTTTTTCTCTTTCAAAAACCACATAATCTGGCCCCTCCTGGTCTGTTTATAGCCCACAAGCCGCAAAGCCTCTTCTTAGAGAGGAGGAGATAATGGGATTCCAGGGTGGTGTGTGGGAGACGAACGGGCTACATGTCAGTCTAGAGAGAGGGAAGAGGAGGGGAGGGCCAAGGGGTTGCCAGAGGAAGACTGTCAATTAGCTTCTCTCCCTCACGTTACATAATGGCTCCACCGCAGCTCCAACAGGCTTATTTAAAAGCCAGTTTACTGTAGACTGACAAATTCTGTAGGAGTGCATCATCCGTGACCACGGCTGCAAGTTGTATTCCCTGCAGCAGTTTCTGAGTAGAGGTGGTTCATGTCAGAGTATGCTGACTGTGGCCAGCAGGTAGCGTAGTAGTTAAAACCGCTGTATTTCAGTTCAGAGACCCAAGTGTCAGTCCCACCTCCCCATTTATGAAGGTGCTTACTCTGCATTAACACAATGACAAATGCGTTTGTGAGGGGGCAGGGTCACGGCCACATGTGCGACTGCAGCTTTCACACCCTGAAGTTTCCCCAGTGCTGTGTCTTCTTACAGACTGCTGTCTGTGGCCCATGGCCAGATGCTCTAGGATTTTTATTACATTGTTAATTATAAAGTCACTTTGATTGGTTGTTTGGGTGGCCAGTGGGCTCTGCCAAATGCTGTGGTAGTGGTTTAAACGGCAGCAGAGAGGGGTCATGGCATCCCGATCCCACCTAAATTTAGTCTGGCTAATTTCAGCTCTCCTTGTCTAAGACAAATCTCATTCTTCCGGGGTTCTTCTGCTGACTGTGATTCTCGATGTTCTCCGCAGGTTCTCTCCTCTGAGCAGCAGACCCTGGCTGCCAGCAACGATTACAATTTTGACCACCCAGATGCATTTGACTTTGATCTTCTGGTGCACATCTTGCGTAAGCTGAAGCAAGGCAAGAGCGTGAAGATCCCTGTGTATGATTTCACCACACACGGCAGGCAGAAGGAGTGGGTGAGGGCCCCCAGAATTCCTTACACATGCCAAATGCACACAAACGCGCACAAGTCCAGCATTTCTTCATTGTTGCTATGGGAACAGAATATGGTCTGTATTGTTTTCGCTTCAGAATTACCAGGGATAATTAGAAAATAATTTTCCAAGCATGTAACTAAGTTTGAGTGTGTTTTGATAGTACTATGTATTTATGGTAATTTTTGGAATATAACCAATATAAGAAATAAGTAAAATATGAATAAGATGTAATTTAATAAAATGCAATATTATGTCAAAGTCTCCTGATCATACATTTTTAGAAATATTCACAGGAAATGTAAGATCTTTACACTGAATCTCAAGGGACCCTATATCATGGTGTTTAAGATTTGACCTGTCATTGGCTTGGAAGGTCTATGTTGATAAGTTATATTTCTCAGCAAAGTGTTGAACAACATTTTCCAGTGGTATATTGTATTAAATATTTTACATAACATTTATTTAAAAATCTCTCTTTGCTCTCTTAGAAAACTGTATATGGAGCCAGCGTGATTATTTTTGAAGGAATCATGTCTTTTGCAGATAAGGACTTGTTGAAGGTAAGGTTCTTTAAACCTGTTTTCTCTGTTGAGCAGCAAGCCACCCAGTTCTTTACCCAGAGGAGAACAGGAAATGTTATGCCTTCTGTCATATGTCAGCCATTTTCCCCTTTCCTTATTGCCAAGTACTAACCCACGTTGACATTTTCTCCTTTCTCTCAGCTTCTCGATATGAAGATCTTTGTTGACACAGATTCCGATATCCGGCTGGTGCGACGTCTACGCAGAGACATCACCGAGCGTGGGCGGGACATTGAGGGCGTCATCAAACAGTACAACAAGTTTGTGAAACCTGCCTTTGAGCAGTACATTGAGCCGACCATGCGCCTAGCGGACATCGTTGTACCTCGAGGTGAGGCTCCACTTAACTTCCTCTCCTCTCTGCCTCACACATGCTCACGTTTTCTTTGCAGCATTCAAAAAAGTATCTGTTCATTAATGACTGACCATGCTACGGAAGTGTTCATGTGGGTAAAGAAAGGCCTAGGACAGCAGATTTTCTAAAGAAAGGATTTTATTTATGTGATACGAAGGATCTTGTGACTTCAAGGTGAAAACTAACGCAAAGACTAATGCGGGCACAAAAGTGATTAGAAATGGCCAACTGCCAAAACTGGCCAACAAGCAGGAGTCCTTTGGTTCCTTTTTCATATCTCTGACTGTTCCTCAGACAAGCTCCTTAAAAATCTCTGCTGATGTTCCTCAGAAGGCAGCAGCTGGTAGTCATTTTGTTTGCAAATGCAGGGATGGGCAATGAAGAGCTGTCAATCATATGCAGCTCCACCCCATTAATTTGGTTTCTCCCCCATCAGTTCACATCATCCAATCTGTTTATTCCTCCTTCTGTTCAAAGCTAGTTTATGTGATGTAAATATTCACATTAAGACTTATGTGAAGCTGATTTAATCTAATTTTTATTTACACTTTTCAGTGTCTGAGGTCCCTGTTAGTGCGTGAAAACACTAACTTCATATGTGTGGCCTCCTTGCAGGTGGAGGGAACATGGTTGCCATTGACCTCATCGTGCAGCATGTCCACAGCCAGCTGGAAGAAGTGAGTAAAAATCTTTATAGTCTCCACTTTTAATACATTTACAGAATTGTCAGAGAGACCAGGTATTGCCCTTAGTCTATATCTGGAAGCTCAATTGTTCACTGTTCTTACCAGCTTCAGAAAGCCTAAATTACACTTAATAAAAACTGTGGAAAGGGAAATGAAAAAATAAAAGAGATGTGGATACATTTAAATTCTTCTTTCTGAGGTGGTTATCTACCTGTCAGGCAGTCCTTGTTGAGGGCAAAGGGACCCTTCCTGAAAGTTCTAAGATTTATTTTAAACTACACTACATAGCCAGAAGTATGTGGACCCCACTTTTTAATGACTGAGTTGAGCTGTTTCAGCCACACCCACACAGCATACAAGCACTTTCTAGACGATTGTGTGCTTCCAACTTTGTGGCCACAGTTTGGGGAACCGCCTTTCCTGATCCAGCATGACTGGGCTCCCGTGCACAAAGCAAGCTCCATAAACACATGGTTCGCCCAGGTTGGTGTGGAACAATTTGAGTGGCTGCACAGAGCCCTGACTTCCACCCCACTCAACACCTTAGGGATAAACTGGAATGCCAACTGTGGACCTTGCCCTCTTGCCCAAAATCAGTGTCCAACTTCGCAGATGCTTCTGTGGCCAAATGGGCACAAATTCCCAGAGCTGCGCTCCAAAATCTGGTGGACAGCCTTCCCAGAAGAGTCGGGGCAGTTATAACAGCAGAGGGGGAACAACTCCATATGAATGCCCATGGGTTTGGCATGGGAGGTTCAACCAGTACATATCAGGGTGATGCTCAGGTGTCCACATACTTTTGATTATGTAGTATATCAGCTTTCAAGATATTTTCTGGTTGAAAAGAGAGCTCCCCTGGGACCAAGGCCTTCCTTTGACCCACCCCCAGAAATGACTAGAGGAAATACCAATTATTGATTGGATTGTTATTCTTTTGGACTGAACACAGTGTCTATGATTAATGTGAAATATTCAACTTAAATGGACTTCTTATTTTGACGAAAGTAAAAGGGCTGCAAGGTTTCTGGAGATGCAGTTTGTGCCTCGCTGTTTGGGTGTGGTTTGCCGCTTTGCCTGTACTAATTTACATGTACAGTGTCTTGTTTGGTCCTAGAGAGCAGCACACATTCCTGCTTTTGCTCTGCCTCAAGTCTTAGTTTAGCACTTGTGGTCACTGAATGGATGCGGGTGGTAATGACCTTTATGCCTGTGATCAGCATGAGTTTGACTGACAGGTGATGTTTGAAAGTTTGAGTCTCTTGAGCACTGAACAGCGACGAGCACTTTGCATGCAGTTTAGCTGCACGACACCTTCAGCGGTGAAGTGGAACCTCTGCTCACGGTGCATGGAAACAAAGTTTGTTTTGCCACAAAATGGCTCAATGAAAAACCTTAGAACATGAATGCATTATGGGTGGTGTTTTCATGGTCAACATCACAGAAGTTGTTGAGTTTTATGTATGATTTTAACCGGCAAATAGAGCTGAGAGCTGATTCACACTCCAAATTGATCTCTATTACAAAAGGCGCAACGTCCAACCTGACATCTTATTTACATTGCAAATGTCGGCAGGAAGGAAGGGGAGAACAACCGACCGACTCACACAAATCCAAACATATCCAGGGTTGGGTTTGAAACCATAAAAGCTTTCTCACTTCTAAGGAAATGTACTGGATTCATTTCATCCACATGAATGTATCATTAATTTTTTAAAACACCCCCCCCCCCAATTGCCTCTTATAAACCTCCTGGGTTTTTCCTTAAGTTTATTTGCGCCCTCTAGTGGAGGTTGAGACTAACAGGCCTTTAATTTATTATTAATCTGTGGTAGCCCAGTTAGGCTTACTGTGTGTTCATGAGCTTTTTTCTAAACTTTACATGTACATATTTCATTGTAGTTTTTGTATAAAATACACAAAAATGATGCCTCTTAAAACAAATACATGCATCTGGCAGTCTTATTCTCACAGTTTGATTATTTACATATTCAGAAGGGAAATCTATGGCCTAACAGCGGTTTTCACAAACCTCATGAACAGTCATGCTCACATTAAAATATATCTTGTGCAATTTAGCTCACTTCATTTTGTGAATACCTAGTGTATAAAGAGTACCATCCTGAATTTTTAAGGTGCTGTGGTTCTTTTTACCAAGGAAAGGAAAACACAAGAGCAAGATAAACGAGTGACTGCTTTGTATGTGGACTAACAGATAGGATCGAAGGCTCATGTTCTGTTGTGTCTCTTCTGTGCCTTGTTATTGGCCTTGCCCCTCGCGGACTGCTCTCTCTACCGTGTCCGCACAGCGCGAGCTCAGCGTCAGGTAGAGTAACCCACCATTTTGCCGCTTCATTGCTCTACTCTTGTATCGCTGTATCTCTTCCAAGTAGTCTGCTGCAGCACACGCCACCCCCCCAACCATGTGCTTGTACATGAACTCCAGTCTGGCTCAGATACTCAGTGTGCTGTCTGGCATACCCTGTGGTTACGGTGTGCTGACGGTCCAGATGGAGGGGTAGCCAATATCAAAAAAAGCTTATTTCTCACTCATGTCAATAAGGCTGGCCCACAAGTTTAAGAAATTCAAGTGTTTGCAAATACAGTGTCTGTGCCGAGTATGTGGGTGTGTGTGTACATGTAGCTAATCTGTAGTGCGGTATCTGAGCAACTCTGATTTTTCAGACCGTTCCTATGAGGGGGGGTATCGGTGCATGCAACAGGCTGTATGGGAAGTGTGCGCTATTGAGTTTTGATCTTTTTTCTTTTCTTTTTTTTTAAATCAGTTGAATCACCAACACGGGGGCTGCGTTCTTCTTTTTGCATTCTGTGTCTAAAAATACATGGCTACCGCACCTTTCATCCATCTGGGTGTGCATGAAAAACTATTGTTAAATACCCAGTGTCGCTCGCAGTGAAGTTTCCAATATCCACCGCGACCCAAAGAGCACTGACTCTGGGTTCTTTTTTTTTTTTTTTTTCCATTAGGTAAGCCACCTCGGCCACAGCCGTGTTGAGAAAGGAAACCTGCCTGGCTTTTTAGACACAGGATGTCGCGGGGCCGAGAGAATCAGCTTTCAGCCATAGAGAGTGTGTGAGTGACAGCTCGAACGCGCACAGCAAGCATTCTTCACGAGCGCCACCTCAACAGCGTTCCTCCCACACAGCAACAACTGTTTGGAGAAAGACGCGGTGTCATTAAAGGGTTGGACATCCTTGTGCATGAGCACAGTGTTTTGAGTATAAATGCATTCGGTCAAAAACAAATACAGACATTGCCGATTCGAGTGGTTCTGTTGCGGTGTTCAGGCGAGCCAAGTCAGGCAACAGGCGCTGGTTCCGTGATGAATGCATGTAGCAGTTTGAGCTGTCACATGTGCCAGAACAGCAGGAAAACTTCATTCTCATTTATCCAGTGTAATGTTTATTTCTATTTTGTTTTGTTTGTTTTTGTGTTTGTTCCGTGTCTCTCTCCCTTTCTCGTGGTTTGTTCCAATCTTTCCATCAATCCCTCTTCTCTCCATAGAGGAAGCTGCGCTGGGATATGTGAGGAGATTTGCATACAATCTTTTTTCTTTTCATTTCTTTTAGAAAAAAATTTTAAAATAAAGTGGCAGGAACTCAGATTTTTTTTGTGGTTTCAGTGCAAATTGATTCAGCCTAAAGTCTGCATAACAGCCCTGTCAAATTGAGTGGCAGTCAGTCTGGAATCCCAGTCATTTTATTTATGCGTGCACATTAAGCAATGCCAGTTTGACTCTTGAGAGCTGAGGGTAAGAGCTGAAATGCAAATATGATGCACTTTTCATTGTTGTGCAAACTTTAGCTGAATCATTTTTAAGCGGCATCGCGTTCTTTTAAATGAAATGCATCAGAAATGAATATCATCACATCCTTAAAGAGAAAAGCTTAAGTTCATTGATATTAACTGAACTGCCATACAGTTATAATGTTTCAGATAAATGTTATTTTTAAAAAGTCATGTTTTAGGGGATTTTTATGAAGTTCCCCGCTATACCAGCTCATTGCAGTGATGGTCTTACAGATGATACTACTGAAGCAAAAGAAAAATGCAGCATAGTTTTAACTGAAAATTTTCTTTATCAACTATTTATTAATCAACTTCATACTCTAGTTGATTAATAAATATATAATCAATTATATATAAAGAATCAGGTAAGAAGTAGAATTATGGATCTGATGTATTCATTTTGTGTTTGTGCTTTACTCACCTTAATTCCACTTTTTTATGGTAAATTAAGCAATAAGCAGGGCAAAAACAGCGTGGCACCTTTTCTCTAACCTTCTCTTTCTCTTCTTAGTTGTCTGCTAATTCAAATTAGCACTTGTGTGATAAATGTCTATGCTGCCTAAAGCAGCTTTATATCTATTTTTGTGCGTGATTGGTTTCAGAACCCTAGATGGACATTTACTGCGACAGTGAAGCGTGTGCATGTGTAAGACTGAGATGCCAGTTGTGTGTGCTTGTCTGCCTGGTTATGTTTTGCGTGTGTGTGTGTCTTTCCTCCCAGTTTGCATCTTTGGCTGTGTGTGTGTGTGTGTGTGTGTGTGTGTGTGTGTGTGTGTGTGTGTTGGTGTTGCTCTGTACATTCCTGACCATTGCTATGGTTACAGGGCAGCCCTGGCCTCAGCCCACCAAGCCCAGCCGCTGCCACAGACTCTCAGCGTGGTGGAGAGCACTCCCCAGGTGAGGGGCATGCACACCATCATCAGGTGAGCATCTCCCCCCTCCCTTCCACCCTGCTTCCCAGGATTTTTTCTTCCTTAACACTCTTTTATCCTTTCTTATGTCAGTTATTAAAACCCCTGGGTATGGCTGCCTGCCCACTTAGTTACTGTGTTTTTCCTTCTTGCTCTGTCCTGCATTCCTCTTTGATTTGCACCATCACCTCGTGAAGCTGATCTTTACCGGTGCTTTTTTTGACCACAGGAACAAAGAAACTAGTCGAGATGAGTTCATCTTCTATTCCAAAAGGCTGATGCGCCTTCTCATCGAGCATGCGCTCTCCTTCCTGCCCTTTCAGGTCTGTCTGTCTGCCTGTCTATGTTTCTGTAGCAATCCACCACTATGAAAAGTTCAACTTTCAAATACAAAATACCACCCCACTCCTGCAGTGCAGTACAGTTGATTATAGAAACCAGTGCCGAACTACTTCTGTGTTCAGATTTGCTCTCGTGCCGTGGTGCTTTTCACTGAAATTCAGCATAAGAAGCACTCAGAAGTACCTTTGACCTTTTCAACATCAATGCTTGTGCTGAGAATCAGTGTCCCGGGTTTGAGTGCCTTGCTCTCTCCAGTGTCGTTGTGTTAGTTACGGTTTGTGTCACCCTGTGCTATGCAGCCACACCTTGTAGAAACCCCCCAGGGCCAGGACTACGAAGGAAAGACATTCCATGGAAAGAGGGTGAGAAATTTCACTGTTGTCTCCTACCTGCCAAAACACATTTGCTCAGCCTCTACTGTATGCATGTAAAAAATAATTCTTAAAGAATTTCAGGTCTGGTAGGGGATGTTCTCAAATATTGTATATCTTGATACTATTAAAGACATTCAAGTATACATGAAATAAAGCTTGTCATCATTTAGGGTCTGTTTGGTGCACCATGGGAGTGATGTGCCAGATTTTTTTTTTTTTTTTGTTCTTGCACAGTTTGCATATTTGTTTTCTTGAGCCCATCTGGCTAGACACACAGCTTGCAGTACAGCGCCTCTCCTATGCAGATTACAGGAGTGTCCATCCTACGGGCAGGAGAAACCATGGAGCCAGCGCTCAGGGCCGTGTGCAAAGATGTCAGAATCGGGAAGATTCTCATTCAGACAAATCAGGATACGGGTGAACCAGAGGTGAGCATGGGTGAGACGCAGTCATCGTTTCACAGCAAAAGCAACAGTAAAACTGCATGAGGTGGGGCTGCATTGAGACCAGACCTTAGCAATAACGTTCTTAGTCCGACTTTTGGAAGGTTAGAGCGGTTTCTCTAAGCCATTGTGCTGCATTTTTACGGTTTCATTTTATTTGGTTGGGGGGAAAAACTGATCGTACTATCATCGTTCCGGTGTGTGAAAAAATAAGTCTGATTGATCGGAAAGCACAGGGGGAAATTAATACAAACGTCCTGTTTAAGGCAGCATAGTTGTTTGTGATAGCAGACTGCCGCAGGCCTTTTAGATTCACAAGGGTGGGGAAACATTGGGCAGACCAGCCGATGCCTTCCACCCACGCTGCCCGCTCACCGCCCCCTACCCCCTGCCCCCACAGCTGCACTACCTCCGTCTGCCCAAAGACATCAGCGAGGACCACGTGATTCTCATGGACTGCACCGTGTCCACGGGCGCTGCAGCGATGATGGCCGTCCGCGTTCTGCTGGTGCGTCAGCGGTTTACCCACCGTCCATCATCTTGACCACTTTTATCCACAGTAACCAGAAACAGTTCAGTAAAGATTCAGCACGACAGCATCTGGCAAACATTGGATGTGTGCATACATTCATCGTAAAGATTTTTTTTTTTTTTTTTTTTTTTTTTGATGTACTGGGATTATCTTTCTCTCATTGCCACAATACTGTGAAGATAAATACAATAATACCTGCTAATATGCTAATTATTTTCATACATTTATGTACAACAATATTGCCTGTGGATTTTTTTTTTATACCATTGGGACTCCTTGTAACTGAATGTGATTTTACATAAAGGGCGGTATTTGTTTGAGAAGCACGAGAAATGTGTTGTCTTTCTGGACTGCATGCAGGACCACGATGTGCAAGAGGACAAAATTCTGCTGGTGTCCCTGCTGATGGCTGAAATGGGCGTCCATTCTGTGGCCTACGCCTTCCCCCAGGTCAAGATCATCACCACCGCTGTCGACAAGAAAGTCAACGACCTCTTCCACATAATTCCTGGCATAGGTGAGAGCAGCAGCACATGTGCATGGAGTATAGCAGAATTTACTATGCTGTTGTTTGTTCTGGTAAATCTTTATTGAAGTTTAATAAGCACATTGGTTATACTTTATTAGCATTTGTAATGGTTATTGTTATATAGCTTAGATTTAATGTATACCACGGGGCATGTAGAATACATCTGGCTTTGTGTTTGCATAGCACAATACAGCAGGAGATTTTTCTGCTTTTCTTTTGTACTCTGCTTAGCTGCTTCAGGCGGGCTGTGACCTTTGGGTGTAACAGCTTCACAAACCCCCACACACAGGGTTAGGCTGGAGGTCAATCTGTTCAGGTAAATAAGAGGGCAGCTATGTGATGCAGGAGCCACTTGGTTACTCCGAGTGGAGGTGTTGATTTCAAATTTCACCGCATCAGTAAAAGCTGTACAGTTTGTTCACTGCTTGGCAGATATGAGGTTTCTTGTTGTGTAAAGATGCTCCTGGTTAAAAGGTGCTCTCTAGTCAAAGGGATATGTGGTTGTTTCCTCTTTCACATCCCTGACGTCTCCACATGAACAAGTGCTGGTGTGTATAAACCACTGGATACTTAAAATGAGTGTCCTAATTTTCTCTGGGATGAGATCTGGTGATGGCATTTTAGTCTCTTTCATCTGCATTACGTCACTTATAAAATTGCTGATGTTTTTCTCTGGAAGGTAATTTTGGGGACCGATACTTTGGCACGGATGCTCCGCTGGACTGGAGCGATGAAGAAATGGACGAGCCCAGCTACTGAGAAAGAGCGGGAGATGAACGAGCTGGGACAGCCTGGGCTTCTTCAGTGTATGGGCCGACCACCTTCCCACTCCTCTGTCATTGTTCATGGGCCTGACAGCTTTAGTCAGTTTGAATGTGTACATTTCTATGCGTTTTTGTACAACAACCCGGTTTTGTTATAGCAGAGAAAACGTGTTATATTATGTTTCCTGGGCTGTATAATACATATTTCTGACACGGTCAAACGCTCTTAATTAAGTGTATTACTGAATGATTTTCGGTCATCGCAGCTCCTTGACTAGGAAGAAAACGCAGTATCATCTGCGCTGGCGTCAACAGTATTCTCATCGCCCAGGTATTGTTTATGCTGGAGACAGCAGTGTTGAATGGCATGAGTTCAGATTTTTTTTTTTTATATATATATGTTTTAATATGAATGGCTTTTCATTTATTTTTTTTTTTGGAATTTAAAAAAAAAAAACTTTAATATTTGTTTCTGCAATAATTTTGGAAGGACCACTTAAAAAGAAAACGGTGTGCTTGCGCATTCTGAACGTCAGCCTCCTCCCTTCACTAAGCACTTTCCAACCAGACCACATGTACTGCTGAGGTGAAACTCATGAATGTCCATTAATGTTCACTTTTCCACGGGAAAGATAAGTGCTTACATCCCCTTTCTCTGTTCATTTCTGCTGATTTTATTGAATCCTAATTTCGGTTCTACTGAGATCATAGTTGTCCGATATCGATCACGTTTGACTGAGGACATCGCTGTGGTTGTTTGCCATATTTGGCAGAGAAAAGTGGAAATTGGGCAAAGCTCCTGTTTGCCAATGGCCTTCATATAAAAATAACAATAATACTTTTTTTGTAATGAATATTGCAAGACTCCATTTGAATTTTGTGCAGGTGTACAGATTCATTTATTTGCTTTTATTATCTGGAGTTTGGAATTGATGTGCGCTTGCTACCTCAGTGTGTTTCTCTTCAAACACATTGCTGTTCTCCCTTTTATGTCTTTTTTGCACCTTTTTGTAAACCTTTTTTAATTTTTTTTTTTTGGATTCACTAAAGCATACAACAGACTGTAAGCCAAAGAGCTAAATAACTGATGTAAAACTTTACAGTTGCTTAATGAAATATAATATTTTCAGTGTTTTATTTTCTTATGACCCCCAACATGCAAAAAGTTGAACAAGGGTAGTGGATGTTTAGTGACTAAATGAGGTGAACGGTTGTGTGTGTGTGTGTGTGTGTGTGTGTGTGTGTGTAAATATACAGACAACTCCAGATCACTTTTCATACCTGTGCCGCATTGACCTTAGATGCTATCAGCTAACAAAACAACTGGATTTTTTCTTTCTTTTTTTTGTTTTAATCTACACAACGCAACGGAATAACATATTAAAGTCAGGCTTTTAATATTTTCCATTCGCCTCACTGTTCCACTTTCTACTGTTTGCGCTGCAAAATATATTTCACTTATGTTCCCTTTGACTGTCATTCGTACCAGTTTCATGCATTGTACACATTTCTGGTTTTTAATCTTTTTACAGAAATACTTGCATTGCTGTTCCACGGTAAAATAAATCTGGACGCAAGAAGTTGGTTGAGGTTGGGCGGTCCAGCAGGCGTCCTTGTGCTGTGCGTTTCCTCAACCTCCTTGACTGAAGTTTTAGAACAACCAGAGCTTGAAAGATGGCAACAAGCAGGTGTACAGTAAGGACTTAGCAGAGAATATGGCAGCAATTTTGGGCAAAACCTGCCAGCGGTTCGCTGCCCACGAATGCAATGCGCGTCACCGGGAGTGGTTTATTTTTTCCGTCGAAACCCTGCATTCCTCCAGCCGAACCTTTCGCGGTCACACAAGCGAACGCTGTCAGGTGCTGTGCTCGCGTTTGTTTATATTTGTTATTGCACAGAATTTTCGTACCGAACAAATAAAACTATTTTAACTATTTTCACGGCCTCAACGTGTTGTCCTCAGCGCCGAGAGCGCGGCGCACGCCCTCCTGCCGCAAATGCCGTCTGTGCTTCTGGTTTGGCTCTTCTGACATTTTCCATCGTCGGTTTCATTTTGAATAGCAGCTTCGTACTTCCTGCAGCGAAAAGGCTCCAGCAAAGCTGAGCAGCACGGGTGGCGGTGACTTCCGTGTCCCATCTGGCGGCTTCCTCGTCCCTCAGCAGAAGAGCGCGAACGCTCGCAAGAGTGCGATTCGCTCCCGGGGAAGCGGTTGGGTTCCGATGTGAGAAAGCAGTTTAATATCCGCTTCAGCCTTCGGTTCAGAAAGCTACATTTTGAGTGATTTTGTTCAAATGGCAGAATTTAGCACAAGCTGCTCGCTGATCCCCCCCCCCCCCCCCCCATTTGAGTGGTCCATAATAAAACCCCCGCTGCAATTTTGCTCTTAAGAGAATCGGGGGGGGGGGCGAATTTGGATCCGCGTTTTGAAAGCTGACCACAGACCCGGCGACCTGTGTTCCGCGGCTGCGGTCTCATTGACTTCCTAAGCTTAAATTTAGGCTGCGCTATTCGTGGTTGCCGTCCATTTTCCCGCCACGTTTGTATTTCTGTCCCCGAGTCTGGCAGACCATCACCGGGCTTCAAATAAAGGACGCAGCCTTTCTCTGCACACAACGCCCTGCAAAAAGCGACCAAGTTTATCGCTGAGCTCAAAGAAAGTTCAGTGGAGCGAATGCAGGAGGCCAGACGCTGAGCTGGATGACACTCGTCGCTCCCCGCGCACCACCTTCCTCGACCGTTGCGCCCATCGCCGTCGTCTCTTCGTGCTGCGATGTCAGGACGACTTCTCAGCTGAGCAGTTGGGAATGGAGATCCTGCCAGAAGCAGCGGCCTGCCCCTCACGCTTAGATCTTATCAATGGACGCGAGCTCGAGCAGTGCCACCAGCTGCATTCGCTTTCAATCACATCCACAACGCGCAGGAAGGATGTTGCGGTTCCCTTCTTCACATGGAAACCAACCTTGATATCTTTGATCAGTTTCCATTATTAAAGCACTTTGAGGCGCGCCTTTGACCTCCCGCTCGATCGGCGAGGCTTCCCTTTCCAGCAACTGTTTCCACAGCTTAGCAAACAGCCGGAGATGCTTGGCTCTGCTACTTGTAAAGGGGCCCCCTCTTACATGGGACGTTTGTCCCCATTTGCAGACCGCAGAACCTTTCTGATGAATGAGAATTCACTCCCCTGACCCAGAAAATTCCATAACTAAATGTTGACAAAGCATCGCATTCAAAGTATCTCGCCGCGGCTTCGGTGCCTCCATGTAGAATTATGTCAGATGCGGACACGCAAACCAACATTTTACCTTTTTTAGTCATTTTCGAATCATGAACATCCTGAAGCCCCCTCACAGGCCCCCATGGGATGCACAGACCTCACATGTACACCTTAAGATTCTAATTACCCAGTTCATCTCATTCCCATTTGACTAAAAACATTGCCTTTTATGTGTTAAACTGCTACAGCAAGCAAGACGGTGGAGTTGAGCTCAGCTGATACGGTGAAACGGCACAAAGGTACCGAAATCTGAAAGTCTGCTAGATTGTTGGCCAGTCTCACAGCAGGAGGTCTTGGGTCTCTACAGACATTCCGACCCGGGGGAGATAGTAATTTGGACGACCGCGAACGCTTCAGTAATGAATGAGCACGTTCTGGTGGCCAGGCCTGAGATGTCATGGAAAGTTTACCACAAGCCAGTATAAGTGACAAACAGGAAGAGGGCGCAGTGTGTGAGGCAGCAGTCAAGATCGGCTCGCCGGCTCGGGGACGAACAGACGCGGCACGGGGACAGCCGCTGCCTCACGCTGCCGTGCTCCTGAGGTTCTGTGACAGCGAGGGCCTTTGCGGCAGAGTCGGCCGCTGGCCGCGCCCGGCCTCTCCGTCCCCGGGGATGGCGCTAAGGTCCTCCTCTCGTTTTACCCTTCCTGCAGTTCGTGAGGTGAGTGCGGCCGGGAGGCAAAGTACAGCTCCCATCTCACTTTTGTTAGAAATGGTTGCGTGCTGAAGTTTTTAATTTTGTTGATACGAGCCACGTGAGAACTGCGCTCTATGTAGCGACGAACTGATGGAGTGGGGAGTGTAAAAGTGTACCGGGACACTGACAACATGGGGGTGGAACTTCAGTGTCGCCTCATATCGATGTAAACCACACACAGATGTTTGTAAAAATGTTTGCATTGCACTTAACTAATATCCCTCCATTTATATTCCTATCCTAAGCACCTACGCTGCGCATTCAAAACGTTTATAAAGAACGGCGATCCAAGTTCTGCTGCACTTGGAACGGAGATGTTGTAGGGTCCGCTCCCAAAAACTGGGAAATGGCTGCCATTTATTCTGCACGTTTGCTAAAGGGAATTTACTGCCCGGCTGTAAAGTGCAACATCCAAAGCTGTACAAGTAACTCCAGATGAAGATGTCTTCTGAGCATCCGAACAAGAGCGTAAAAACACGTTGCATTCCAGTTTGACTTAAATGCATTCAGACGGCAGAATTTGGAGAACCGAATACCCATTCTTCTCCTTAGTGGTGAGTAATGCCTCAGACTTACAGATACTCTGCTTGTAGTGACGACAAGTGCAGTTTAGAACTTTTTCACACCTCACACAGGTACTGACTTTTTTACTGAAAGGTTCCAACTTTTTGTCCCATAAATGTGCTTTTTTTTTTTTTTTTTAACATTTTTAAGGCTTATGCAAATTCTTATAAATCGGTTTTTTGTAGAGCAGGTGTTGGAAAAGGGTGTGAACGGGTGTGTGTGAGTGCTTTGGGGTAAATCTCTCATAAATCTACTTTTTATATTCCCCAAACATCAGAACGTGATTATTTCTAAGCCCTCACAAAGTCATAGTGATGTGGCTGAAATTCCTCCATATGCCTGATGCTAAAATTTTACTTGAGTTCAAAAAAGCCCGCTGTGCAGTTTTACAATAAAGTGTTAATTTGTGGTAAATGAATGAATAAACTAAATGCAGGATTCTTGGTTGCTTTCCCTCCAAAAGAAGCTAAAGACAAAACGAATTTATGTGCGAATTTCTTTGCGGGGAAACACGTTCATTTTTCCCCACAACCTGGCGGCCTGCACACGGCAACACCGGCGCATCGCCTCCCTCGCAATCTAAAGCTGAATGCAAGGTTTTTGTTTACCATATTTTACTTTTGGTTTGTGGTTGTTAATAATTTAGGAAGAACTGATAATCAAATGTTGAGGAAGAAACAGGAACCGCAACGTTCCTCTTTCTCCGTGAAATACAAAATTAAGTTCCAGTCTTTGTTCTCTAACTGAAGGAGCCTGAATAGATAGAAATCAATATTTTATGCAATCTAAACTGATGTAAGACTTTAGACAAATTCCCATTTTACTCTAGAGAAATATCGGTTGAGCTGCAGACATTGGAAATATTCTGGATTAAAGTGTATAAAACCGCTAGCAACATTAACAGGAAAGATGTAATTCACCCAAAATAAAAATAATACCCATTCCAGTGTCCAGTATCTGTGATGCAGGTTTGATTGAAGTTCTACTTTTTCAACCAAACCCCACCTGAGAACAGTCTTTTCTTGCCTTCTCTCATGATGCTCATCGTATTTATTCTGTTCTAATAACTTAGCTGTGTGTGCACGGCAAAATGCGTGTTTGATTTGAGGAGGTTTTCCGATTCTCCGCGAAACGCGATGCCACTGAACCGATGGAACCGAGAGGGACGGCACAGTCAACGTTCAGTGGAGATCAAACTGACTGGCGCCATTTTTACGTCGACTCAAATGCAAGTGGTGGTGAAGTGAGCGGTAAGTTCAGCTGCTCTGTGAGAGCCACAATCCTGGTCCCATCGCCAAAATAACCGCTGAGTCCGAGTTTATCTGGATTGCCTGTTAAAGCCGGCTGCCTGAGGATGGTGCGGGTGGAATCGATGCCGGGTCGGACCGCACCGTGAGCAGCGTTTCCAGGACTGTCCTACCTGAGAATGGTACAGTTTGCGGTCAATCTCAGGTTCGTCAGCCCATGAAATGCTGTCTCGTTGAAACCAAGACCAGGAAAAGCCATCAATGCGTCATCTGTCCAGGAAACCTGCTGGCAAAGGTGCTGGGCTCCCAAATCAGTCCAAGCGCTGCTTTGTTGTGCTGTTTTTATTTTTTAAAAAAAGTTGGACAAACTGAAATGCCATTTTGCCTCCGATCTTCTATTCAGCTGAAATGCTGTCGTGTTTGGTGGGCTGCTGGCAGTATCTTCTTAAAATTTTGACTGATTCTCCAGGGCGGGGAATATCTTGCCATCAAATTTTGCTTTTGGAAAAGTTTAATAAAAAATGAATAAATGTTGCTGTGTTGGTTTTTGCATATTCCATTACACTTTGCCAGACACTTCGAGGGCTTTTGGACCGCTCGGTAACAGATCGTCGGCAATAAAACTAATAAAAGTTTTGATTCCTACTCCGGTTTTGGAAAGGCACTTCACAACAACAGGGCCTTTTTCATGGTTCCCATTTGACGGAAATTCAACAAAACAAAAAAGACGCCGAGCGCCCGAGCGCTTCTGTTGCCAGTCGGCCTCCTCCGGCCCTTCTGCAGGCCGGCCCTCGCGCACCAGCCAGACTCCCGCACACGGAAAAGGTCTACGAAGGCCAAAGTGCAGCGCAACATCTCCCCGTGGACCGCATCAAACCATCTGATCATTCAAACCTCAGCAGGAGGCCCACGAAGAAGCCTGCAAATGGGAATATTCCAGAAATGTGAAACCTCGTTCAGATGAAACCAACACTTTTCAAGCTGTACTGTGGGAGAGCGCGCCGTGTGCTGGCTGTTAGCCGCTAAAAGACTGCGGAAATGCGCAAATTAATGTCAAAATCATCATTTTGACCTCGCGGCTCGGCGCGGCGCCACTTGCTGCGCGCATGCGCCGGGCGCCTCAGGAGCCGCGCGAGCCCTTCACCATGACGACGGCGCGGGACATCCTGCTGGCGCTGAGGCGCGCGAATTCGCCTTCCGCGACGCCGCGCTACGTTGCGTAAACACTTGTTTACTTTGTGTGTTTTTACATTACAAACGCCACAGCCTTCGCACAAACGTGAGTAGCCGTTCAGCATTTAAGAGCGCAGACTTCCAGATACAACCGAGCCTGGTGTATCAAGTGTATGCGTGCTATCCTCACGACTTTCTTTTCTACGAGTAAGCGTATCGCCTGTTTTTTTTTACCACTGTAAACTTGGCACGCGCGTGTTTTGACAGTTAGCAACAGCACCGCATTACCAACAGTAACGGAAAAGACGGAGGAAAACCCGGGAGAAACAAAAACTACGGAAATACGCGACCACGTTTAAAGTTACACACGGGCTGAAATTCGTGCGTGAATGTTTCACTAAACGCGTTGTGGTCCACTTGCACAGTGCGTGTTGGTGTAAGCCAGGGGTGTTGAGTAAAAATGTAACGAGGTCCGTTCAGCAAAATTTTGGGTCCGAATCTCACGTTTTTGGTATGATTCGGATCCCTATATATAGTCTTTGAGGGGTGCGGCGGGGTACCTCTAGGATCCCAGAACTTCCGGCGGTCCGCACTTGAGTGATGCTTCTTACGTCTGGGTCCGCGGTCCGCCTATTGGTGACCTAGGGTTTTGGCGTTCGGCCACATAGCAGTTCGTCAGCCGGTGCGGTGGCGGGCAGAATCGCACCGTAGCCGCGAGATGGCGCGGTTTCCAAAGAAAAGTGCCGGCGGTCCGAATCGAGGTGCAGGCGCTTCAAATGCACTTGGACACGTTTGAAACGCGTTAATATTTGTGTTTAAGAGGATCGCTTCAAACATGGCGAGAGCCCTCGTCTCCATAACCGGTGTGCATAAAGAGGCCGCGTATAGGCGCCCAAGTCGCTCCCCCACTGGCCGCTCGAACCCAACGCTGAAGGCGCTCCCTTGTGTGCCGACAGCCACTGGATTGGAGCCCTGAGCAAACTCCTACATTTGCACCCTAGCATTTCGGGGTCTCTTAGCGGTGAATATTGCACGTCGCTTCTTAACAACGCACCGGATAAACAACTAAACAGCAGTTCTTTGGCGCTCGCGGGTGAGGGAGGAGGTCAGTTTGGCTTCACCCGTCCCCTTGCTGCCGTATGCGAAGGCCCGTCCAACCCCTCCAGTCACAGAAGTGTGATCGCGTGCCGCGGTGAGGTCACTTTCTGCAGGAGGTTAACTCAGCTATTGAGAGGCCATGTGCGTCAGATACGCGACTCTGTGGGGGTGGGTTAGTTCCCCATTCTTGTGTTTCCTGCCTTTGCGCTGGCTGTAAACCACACCCTGTCCCCCCTCTAATGTCAGTGCACCCCCACACAGCCCTCTGCTAATGAATCTCTCCATCTCCTGCCACGTGTGGGCCCTCCAGCTAATTATTATCTTCAATTCCTCTCTGATCCGGAGGTCTGGAGGGAGTCGTTCCCTCCCAGTTTGCCTCACACTTCTTAGGCCACCGAGAATATAGGCTTTGACTCCTGCTGATGTGCGAACGCCTTTTTATAGCAGCTCCGTGGATTTCAGAGGAGACCATGGGTTCAGAACTTTAGCATCTGTGGAGGAAAATTGAGGAGTTCTGTAAGAAGTTCATTAAGATGCAAGTGATGCGACTACACCGATATGTCAAGTGGAACTGCACTGCGTGTGTTTGTCTCCCAAGTGAACAACATATAGGAAGTGAGAATAGAAAGGGAAAAAACCCCTCTTGAGGTTCTAAATCCAACACTGTTCTCTTTATTTTCAAGATGTGGTCATTTTCAGGAGAAGAAGCAGACCTTTCTGGGCCTGGAGATACCCGTCTGCCATCTGCCTACAATGTGACACTGCATGGCTCACTGTCGGTCAACGTAATCTAATGATGTCGCACCACGGCTTGCGGTTGGTGAGCACCAAATCATATCCGTCATGATGAGCCCTGAAACATCCTCCTACCAAGTGCCAGGTGCAGCCCCAAATTCTAGACATGACATTTTGTCCACGAGCGGTTGTGTCGAGTTGTGTGTGGTCTAAGGAAGGAGATGAACTGGTGTGGTGATGACCAGGGTGCGAGGTGAAGGGGTCATGCCTTAGAGTACACACTGACTCCAGCCCCTGAGGACAAGGGGTGGGGGTAGAGGAATAAAGGCCATCTGGCCACAGCCCAGGAGGGGGGCAGTTAAACCACCACTTCTGCTTCTGCTTCTTCGTTTCTGTCATATTCCCAAGCCCCATCTATTTCACATCTTACCCTGAAAAACTGTCACACAATGACGGCAATGTTTTTTCCATCCTGTGATTAGAAGTTCGAATGCTTTGATAGAGGTGCAAACCAGTTACAGTTTAACAAATTTACAAATGCAGCTGTATTTCTAGTGTTAGCCAAAAACTTAACCTCAGCTTTGATTTTTAAACGTTTCCTTTAAACCGCTCTGCCAGACATCCACTACTAAGTCTCTAATGTCTGAATGAAGGGAGCTTACACACTGGTGCACAAACGTACATACAGCGCTGTCCAGTAGGACTATTTACAGTGAGCTGAAGGTTCCCACCTTCTTGCTGAATCTGCCTTTCGTCTTCATTCTCTCTCTCGTTCTTTCTCCAATGGTAGTCTTTATATTTTTTACTGTTTGCGACTTCGACAGTGTGTGCCGTTTCACCTGTGTGTTGCCGTGTGTGCATTTGTGGGATTGGCTCAGTGGGCTGCTGAGAGAGGGCTTTAGGTAAAGGACAGCTCTTTGATGAAGGAGTGAAAGGAGATGTTGTGCCACCATCGCCCCATGTTGGCAGAGGCTCTCCAGGTGGATGTCTCACGGACTCTCTCAAGGGCACTTCACCCTTACAAAGAAGTACGGCTGAGATGCACTTGGACCCACTGATGTGTTGTGGTGGAATCTCAACCGCCAAGGATGGTATGGACCTCCTGAAGCAGCGCAGTTGATGACCCCACAATTCCCCAGCTGTATTTGTGGCTTGTGCCCTGAAAGACCTGTGAGGGCACTGTGGTGGTCAGCAGCGTGGTGGGCAGCAGGAAGGTATTTGCTCTGCCTGCCGCAGTCCAGGTGAGACAGCTGCCCGACTGCACAGTGCCGCTAAGTGAGCGGTGGCTGCAGCCGACAGCAGTCTTCGTTACACGCTGTTGTATGCTCTCCTGCCCTTTAATTACAACCCATCCCCCATCCTCATGCCCCCCCCCATCAGCACAGCCCTCTTCCGCCCTGAACTCCCCCAACCTCCATTAATGACCTTATTCCCCCATTCCCACTACCCACAAGACATCTCTCAGACAGGCAGCCCCACGCTTTGCCATGGTGCTGCTCCCTCTTCTGTTTCAGTGTAACCCTTTCTTTCCCACTAGCCTTGCAAAGTGCTTGGACAGCAAAGTCTTTGGTTAAGCCAGGATGCGTCTCAAATCATTTTTCCTCACACAACCGCCGTGGACATCAGCCTGCCCACCTGTACACAGTGGTAGCGGCGTCCACGCAAGGCGATGCCGGTGAGCGCCGCGCTGTTTCTTTGCTATGCGTTAGCAGGCAGCTTGCACACCTACTGCTGGGCGAAATGGCCCATGTCGGGGGCTGCGTGGAGTCACGCTGCAAAGACAGGCATGAAAAAGGCAGAGGTTGTCTCAATCCTTTATGAACATTTTGCTCTGGCAAGCCAGCGTTAGTGTGGTGAGCAGAAAACCACAACACTCCTTTCAAACAAAGTGAGTCTCATTTTTCCCTGGTAACTGTTGTTCGCAAAGGTCAAAGCATCTCGATGGGTCCTTTTGCAGGAGTGCGTCTGTCCCTGTAGATGCCGTGGGGAAAGATGCTGTGCAGGAAGTGGACTCAAAGGGGGAGGACGAATGCAGTATTTCTCACACTGGTTATAATGGAGTGGGTTGCACTGGACTGGACTTTTTTCCAGAAAGGCAATGGAGAAATTTTGAGAAATCCCTCACCTTATCAGAGCTCTGATTGGGGCAGAATGGGTGCTTTTGCGCTGAAAAATGTCTAAACAAAGTGAACGCTGTGCTGCTGTGAGCGTGCACATCTGCTGGAATTCTGTGGAATTTTACGTGTGAATGTGTGTCTGTTCTTTTGTTTCAATATTGACCCCTTTGGGAGGCCAGAGTGAGAAGTAAAGAAAAAGTCCCAAAAAAATTCTGCAGGAAACTACCCATTAGCTTACCAGTGAGGAAAAACATATTAACGTACTTGTTTTATTTAACTGTGAGTATGTGTTAGGACATACAGTGGTTGACATGAAATGGGTGAATGTGTTATTTCCTCTCACAAAACAAAATTGTATTTGGGGTAAATTGTGCTTTGTGCATGTATGTGCGTGGCTGAATAAGTGTGTGATTGACTCACAAAGGACTGCAAACTGCAATCCTGTATAGGTTGACCCTGTCTCTTGCCCTGTATCTTTGGGAATGGACTCCAGACATGACCCTGCATTGGGAAAGGCAGTCATTAATTTGGAACGTTTAGGTTTAGTTGACTTTATGACACAGTGATGTTTGAACACATAAATCTGCTTCCTGTTAAAATGCTGGAAAATCCTTAACACCACCGCTAGGGCAACTGTTACCATAGTGGCTAGAGCTGCTGGCTGTGGACCCAGAGGTCATATGTTTGAATCCCACCTCCTGTTGTAGTCCCATTGAGCCAAGTGCTTAGCCTGAATTGCCCAAGTGGAAACTACCCAGCTGTGCAAATTGGTAAATAACTGTAAGCAGCTTAACTCTGTAAGTTGCTTTGGAGAAAATTGCCAGCTGAGTGATTAAATAGACTGTTAATTGTGCCCCCCTGTATCATTTGTCTTTTGCATTTTAGTTGTCTTACATTCTTAAGCTACTTACAGTTATTAAGTGATTCATACAGCTGGGTAATTTTTACTGGTGCAGTTAAGGGAAAGCACATTGCGCTGGGGCACTGCAGCAGGAGGCGGGATTTAAACTTAGAGCCCGAGAGTTGCAGGCCAGCGGCGCTAATCACTATGGTGCCTGCTTCCTCTTGCTACTAGGATTTTATTGCCCCATCCAAAGTTAGAGATGGAGGGGTAGGGCATGGAGACAAAGCTGTCATTTACATGACAGGACACAGCAGTTCCGAGGGGACAACTTCTGATCACTTCCTTAAAAGATCACCTTTCTCCTCAGCTCTAAACATTCAGGTTTTGCTGCTTCTAATCAGACCACCGTACAACAGTAGTAGCTGTTTCACATCCCAGCTCACCTTCTTACCAGGTAAGCTATTACCAGGTATTAATAATTGTAATAAGAATGATAATAGCGATAAAAATGAATCAATAGACATTTAAGGGCAATTAAGGAAAGCTGCTGAAATAAAGTGTACACTGTTCGGAGACCTTCAACTGTTTTCCGCAAACCCTATCAAATAGTCCCAACAGTCAGTGGTGAATGCAGCACCCTGGCTGTCAGTGACACACTTACAGCCATCTGTGTCCTTCCTGGGTTCAGAGGTCATTAGCTGTACTGGGACAGTTTGTCACAGGCTGAATGTCAGTGGGGGTCAAATCAGATAAGAAGTAGGAGCGGAGAAGGTACTGCAGTTAAAAGGAGTGTATGACAGAGTTTGGGTCTTTCTGGCCACAGACGTTTTGCAGACCTTCTGACTGAAAACAGAAGAGAGAATCATTGTCATGAAATGGTTTTAGTTCCCTATTATCCTTAGAGTACAACAGTTAGGAATAGCTCTGCTTCCCTCTTTTCTCTCTGACAGAATGAGAAAAAGCCAGTGTCCCTGCAGAAGAGAATAGAAAGCATTATTTTGAAAGCGCATCTCGGTAGTTTTCCCCAAAACTCGCTGAAACAAGAGGTGTAGTGTTCCAAATTGGAGGGCAGCACAGGGAGGGCGACCTCCAAAATAAGATGTTTGTGCTTCAGGGAAAAGTAGGTCCTTTTTCCACTCTTTTCACTCTCATCTGAAGCCAGAGCTTCTTCAGATGAAGAAAATGAGATTTACAAATCAGCAGAAGTTTTTGTTTGACATCATCTTATTTTGTGTTGCACACGATGAGTGTCAGGTAGCGTGGCAGTGGAGACCACATGGTTTGAGCTGCCAGCCCTCTGCCATCAGGAGACGCATTGTGGTGACAAAGCACCGTGTCATAGAGAAGTTAAAGACAAGGAGGGGCAACACCCCCACTCTGTCCCCATCCCCGTCCTTGTCCCTGACCCCCGCTTAACTGCATAATGCCGGATTTGTTCCCAAAATACTAGCAGTATACAGCTTTCGAGTCACAAGCCCGGGAACGAGCTCTGCTCTTTCAGGCCCTGCGGTTGATTCCCCGTGCAGCATATGAGAGCAAGAACCACCCAGAGGCAAGACGGTGTACATCTGTCTCTTTCTTTTTCATCCCTTTGTGTTTGTTTTCAGAGAAAAACTATGACTTGGGATACCTTTATTACAGTGAGGTGCTGAAAGGAAGCTGCCCTGTGCTTTGTACCGTAGTACAAACAGTGTTGTTGTAGCACCTCATCACCTTTGTTCCACCTTGCTCTGTTTGACCAGCATCTGCACACCCGCAGTCTGGGGTGATTGTGATACAGTAATATTATTACAGCTATTATTTTGTTAATTACTTCACCATTTGAGCTTTTTTACATCTGAATATTTCACTGGTAAATTATCATGGTCTCAGGTACTATAGCCACATCCTCCTGTTACTGAAGTTTAGTACTCATTGCATGAGCCATTTGTCCAGCAAATTTGGTTAGTTAATATAGCTATGCCATTGGAGAGCGTTTACAATTACAGCTGAATGGCATATTTCTTTTCTACGAAAATGCATTATTTGTGTCAGTACAAATACAGTCTTGACACGTTATCTCGCCAACCTCGCATCTCATCAGAACAGATTTCGTGCCTGTTTTCTCCAAAAGACTTCCAGCCTCAATTCTTGTCCTTGCCATGCATAGAACGTGTCACCACCTTTGCCGTCAAACCCCGCTATGCCGCCACTTGGAGCCAACGATCCGACGCAGGCTGATGTTTCCCTGTTCACCCACCCACATGCGCTGCTGCTGAAGTCTCGTTCGGCCACGCTGATTGTGCACTGTGTTAAGTCTGTTTTCTTTCTCATTATTTTACTCTAAAATGTCAGGTGCTCAATGGAAGAGAAGAGATTTGTGCGTATCTGTGTACAGGAATAACCCTCCAAAAATCGCACAATTGTCTAGTGAGCATTGTTGGACAGCATTCAGTGGACAACATTCTTCACACACACACACACACACACACACACACACACACACACACACACACGCACGCACACACACACACACACATCCCTGAATGAAAGTGTAAATGTTTGCTATAAATGGCTCAGATACTGGAAAGCCATTTACAATATTTCTTAAAAATTCAAGAAGCCTACAAATTCCCAATACTGTAAATAACTATGAGCGTATTTCAAGCACTAGTTGCCTAATCAGCAAAGTGTTTATGAAGTAATATACATTTTAGCATTTATAATGCATTTACTTTTGTATTTAGTATCATTTGCTATGTTTTGTACCTTATTACACTTGTACGTAGTAATAGAACGAACATTTAATACCCAAAACATGAATAATCATGTAGCAAAGATAATATAAGATGGAACACTGAATAAAACATACCTACTGTAAACTGTTAATGGGGGACGGATCCACTGAACAGAAGTAACTGAAATTATGAAGCACAGACTGCGTTCGAATCCGGGCCACAGGAGGCAAAGCCTGATGCTGGGCACAGTGGTGCCACCTAGTGTCACACCTGTACTCAGCCCAATTACAAATATTTCTTTGACATCATCCAGGTATTTGTATACGCTGCTCATTACATCGGGAATTTGGAAACCAGGGGCTCGAACACTGAGGCATAGGTGTGCATATGCATGGATAAAACTGTTACAGAAGTTGTGGAATATCTGTGGCAGAACAGATTTCCCATCATATTATCCCCCCCTTCAAGATGCCAAGCTCACCTCTTGCCAAAAATTTATGTTAATGTGGATGTGGACAAGAAAGCGAGGTACTGAAGAACAGAAGACTATTGAATATAAAATGACACAATTCATATCAGTTTTTTGATAAAATATACAGAGAAGTATAAAAATTCAGCATTGCCTTTTTTATGTGTACAGACCACAATACTGTATGTTACAGTGTCTGCAGGTATGCTGTGGCTCCAGAAAGCACTTGTTATTGCCCACTTTTCACTTTTCTTAATTAGCTCCAGTGTCCTAAATAACATGGATTTCTTGGATGTTTTGTAGTTAGCAATAAAATACACTTAGGCTGAATAGAAATAAAACTGGAGTGTTGGACCACCTTCATCCACCGTGTTTACAACTTTTGTCTGTTGTGCTAGTCGCTGATCAGTAACAACATGACAACATTGCACGTGTTTATGGGATCGAATCAGTCAATTGCCACTGAACAGGGGTTTGTTGAGTGAATGCATTTTTGTGAGGGTTTTATCTAAGTTTTCATTTTTATGTGGTTAATGTACTGTTTATAATGATGAGGCTGAGAATTATTCATTTAGGTATTTTTCTGAGGTATGAAGCCAGTTGAAAACTGGACAGAAGCACAGTATGTATCATCATTGGTTTAAATGCTTTTGCACATACACAATGAAAATTTTGCTTAGCATTTTTGTTGGTCATTTTGATAAATATATTGAGAGTATTTTTTTTTTATCAGTTACGTTACATTTCTGTTTTTTTCTTTGTTTTCCTGTGTACCATTTCAAGAACAGGTGTGTGTGCTGTAGCAGATGACAGTGATGAAGATGGTGCTTTTAAATCTTTTGTTAATATTTGATGAGACTTTTTTCAGATGTTTACACATAATTGTATTTTATCACAGCGCTGCCCAACAGGATTGATATCTGAGTGCACAATTAATTTTAAACAACCCAAAGTTTTAGTCCCTTTATTAGCACATTGTATTTATTATGAATACATGCTTGTGTTCCTCCTGCCTCTGCTGGTTCAAATGTCTTAGTGATGTCTTAGCTAAGTGTTGCTCACGTTTATTTGTTTGTGTATTTATTGCACATTATTACATTATTGTTTACTGAACTAAAGTAAAAAGTTTTAATGTTCATCCACTGTCGTCCCTGAATCACGAGTTTGCGTTATCCCATGCTGAGTACACACACAGAAGAAATATTTATAACAGTATTGACAAATCAGGGTAAAATTCCACAACTGTTGTGGGGTTGTGAGTCAGATCTGACAAAGCTTTGATAAAATACCCATGATATGGCCACTAAGTGCAAAGCTGAAGGTCGGGAAGTCAGAAAGGCCATGAAGCGCAGCACGTTGCATCCTGGAGCGTCTGGCCGACTGCAGCTCTCCATTGCCCTGATCCGTGAGCAAAGCAGATTGCCTCCGACAGGGATTGCAGCCACATAACCGATTGCAAACAGCAGTATTACACTGATGCAGGAGGCGGGTCAGGGCCCTGAATTAGGGCCTACAGTGCTAATCCTCCGTGTGGCCCAGCATCCTGTCTAACAACACAGTGCTTCACAGAAAACCTTCTGTGACACTGTTCACATTTATAGGCTAAATATAAATCAAAACCCAGACCCTTAGTTTAAAAAAGACTTCTGTATCAATACGTAGTGAAAGACTAAGAATTTTCATGTGGTTCAATACTGCATGTGGTTTTCAAACTGTGGTTTTCAATATGAATCAAATACAAGGGACTGAGAGAGTTTTGCACTTTTCGCCACCAGGAGGCGCACCTCAGACATGGCTACAGTACCACCGTGGACAAAGCCCTCCTCCACACCTGTGTTTCCACGCACACACACGTAAAGATGTCTGTAAATAAGTCAGCAGACATACATATAGGGGTGTATCTGCATAGAATCGATTTACCACATTTACTCCAACAGATGACACCAGATAGGCCAACTACAAGCACAACAGGTTTATTCAGACACATACTTTATAAAAAAAAAGAGCCAAGTCCTGCACATGAAACTGTTTGCATGGAAGATAATTATAGACTACAGCTAATGGCCAGTGCAAGCTAAGACCTCAGAATGACTGTCTTCAGCAGTGTCTTAATTATTTTAATAAAGATAAACCAAAAGAGTTAACAGGCAACAAGGCCATCTGCTAAGAGGACATCGTGGTAATGCAATTCTGCGAAAAAAATCCAGACTGTCTTTTCTTAATATTATATAGATGTAGAATAATAATACAACTATTAAATTAAATTTTTTACAGGACAACATTGTAAAATACTACTACCTTCCTTACAATTAATGCTCCTGCAGCAGCAGCAATAGTAATGATAATAAGAATGCATGGCTTGAGAAGGAAACATCAGTAAGATTGTACACAGCTCTGTGCTCCATGCTGAGGTTCTCCACTGCGCTGCCCACTAACAATAACCATAATGCAATATTTCATTAGGCTCTCTATCATATTAGGGTTGTCAGGGGGTTACTCGCTCTACCCAGCATGCTGTTAGAGAGGAGCGTGTGTCCATGTTGCCTCATTTCCTGTGTTTGAGTCTCACCCGAAAGAACGGGGTGGGGGGGTTAGAAAGAGAGCGAGAGAGAGAGAAAGGGTGGGGGGGGGGCTGGTTCCTGATACCAAGACACGGAAAAGCAGGGGAGAGAGAGAGAGAGCGAGAGAGAGAGAGAAACAGAGAGAGGCTGGCGGAGAGGGGAATTACATTTGGAGGCACAAAAAGCGTAGGGAGAGGGAGAAAATACCACAGCGAGCTCGCCTCCCTCGCCGACACACAAATTGGACCCGAACGCGGCGACATCGCGCTCCGCAGACCCATGGGTTAACAGGTAAGCCCGCTCTCGCTCCGCGCCCGCATCCAGCCGCCGGACCGGCCTCCGCCGCGCGCCTGTCACCCGAATGCATTCACGCTGCGCGCCCCCCGCGCGTGGGCTGCTGAGCGTCGCGGCGCCGCAACTCCGGCGCGTTCGCGTGACAAGTGAAAATAAATAAAGTGAGGCGCTGTCAGGAGTGCCTTCTTTCCGAAGCAGCGCTCGTCCCCGTTTCTGTGTCTTTTGCGACAATTTCAGAAGTCTTTTGGCAGCTGACGAACGGGAGACATTTGGTGACACGGAAAGTAGGCGCTCACCTTGGAGGAGCAGAGCACACGCACGCGGCCACACACACGCACGCACGCACGCACGCACAGAGTCGAAGGCCGTGCCGCGGCGCGCACGTTGTTGTCATTGTCAGACGTTGTCACACACCGAAGCACGATGCTGTGACATACATGGGCGGTCCAGGCTTTCATATTTCATACGACACACAATGGCTGGGCTGTTACTGTCGCCTACGAGCTGTGGACAAACTGCGGGGCTGTGTGTTTGTTCTTAACCGGCGTCGTGAGGTAACGGTCCGACTTTTCTCTTTTGTCACACACACACACACACACACACACAAATGCAATTGCGGGATTGTGGCACGAGTTCCAGCGGCAGCGCCACACGGCGGCCCGGCTGCTGTCTAAACGATGCCGGGCTCTGAGTGCTCGGTGTTCGGCCCCCCTGGTCCAGCCCTGCCCTCCCCTTGCCCCGCACTGCTCTGGCTTCCCTTCCCCTCGTCTAACCTCCACAAGGGGAATTTCTCCAGCTGGAAATTTCTGCTGCGTCAACAGCCTCCCCTGGTCGAAGTCGCCGCGGGAAGAAGGGGCTTTTCGCGGTTCGCCTTCTTGCTTTCCGTCGCCGTGCCTGCGCTCGCTGCCGTCGGCCACGCTCCTGCACTGTCTCACAGACAGCTGCCGGGTGCATTTAATGCCAGGCTAAACCATCAGCGTGTGTGTTTGTGTGTAGGGGCCCCCCACCGCCGCCACCCCAGAAAGCGGTCAGTTCCGTCCTCCTCCATTTTCGCTTTGGCTGCGAAGTATAAAGGGGGCACGAACCCCCCGCGCCGCGCGCCGTAGTTGCGCGCGCTCAGGTGCTGTGCTGGCGAGGTGGCGCGCGACGCGGCGTCCGACGTACAGGCGGAGCGCGCGCCGCCCCGCGTGATAACCTGTGGGAAATTCAGCGTTAAAGTGGCGACGACGGGCGACACCGTCGCCGTGAGGTGACCTGCACTCCCGCGCCAGGGTAGGAAATAAAAATCCAGTAACGCTCTTATTGCCCAACTCATTCAAATCGTAGTTCCCCGTTTCACGTACGAATAGTATTTTTGCTATAGCAACCTACGTCCGAACTACACACGTGCAGCTACTTGATCATTTTAGGGGCGAATACACAGTTTTAAGGTATGCACTGGTGTATTATTTTGTTTGTCACAAGACCTCAGTGTGGGCGCCTTGTCTCCTTTCCTCAGACGCGAAAGAGATGCAGATGTATATAATTTTTACATATCAGATTAATACCTCAATATGCCCGCCAGTTCCATGTTGTCAGTGGCGATATTTCACATCGCTTCATTTGGAAATCTTTAAAGGGATTATATGTCTTTGCTCTAAAATGATTTAAGAAGGATGTATTTAGTGTAATTGCCATCAATGAAATTCCATGCGTATGGAAAAGCTGGAATTGAAGCAGCTGCTGCACTCTGGGGGGTAATAAAAATCTCATTGAGTGTAACTTTACAGGTAGGCGCTGCTCCTTAAGCAGGCCTTGGTGAAATTTGCTGGTTTATGAAGAAAGCAACTCTGCAGACAGCAGTCCAATGGAACATGGTTACTGTGGGGTCTTCTGGAATGAAATTGAATGTCCAAATGAATTGCCAAAGGAGCGAAAAGACTCAACCTGTGCACTTGTGCAAAAGAGAGTGAGGGGTTGAAGACATGACTTACCTTCACTGATCGTGTTTGGAGACAAGTCCTTTTAGGACAATATGAAATGAAGACCTCGGGTGACGCGGTCCTGGTAGCTACTGTGCACCCACTGGTCTTCAGCAGTTCCAAATGACCACAGGTAACTCATCCAGGACTGAATTTGTCGCATCATAACCGCTGTTGACAGCTTCATACATTATTGTTTTTGCAAATGGTAATGGATGTGGTAAACCTTTTCTGCTGTAAGTGTATCTTCAAAAACATCTTTATTTACCTGCTGGTGCTTCCTGAAACAGAATTATCTTCTTCTCGCATCAAACTTGTTCCGAAGTAAAAGTGACACTTTTTTGAAGTCAAAAATAGCCCACACACAAAAAGGAGCATGAATTTCTAACTGGTCATAAAATGTCTCCTTTTGTTATAATCAATAGCTTCTGATATGAATGTGTGGCAAAAGATTTGCTTGTTATCAACAACAGCATGAAGTTTATGCAGCTGATGCTGGAATTTAGTTCCATGTCTTCTTTTTTCGCTGCTTCTGCTGACCTGTTTGAGTTACGGGCAGAATGGCACCAGGAAATAACTTTGTGAGCAGATGCTTCTAGCGGGGGAGGGCTACCTATTTGCTGTTGGAGGTTTTGTTGAAGAAATGGTGTGTGTGTGTGTGTCTTTGTGTGTGTGTGTGTGTGTGTGTGTGTGTGTGTGTGTGTGTCATACACATATATCTTATCTCAAGGGTTGGCAAACAGAGTGACCCTCTAGGAAGGTCAGGGTTGGATTGTTGGTTCACTTTCAGTCCTTTCTGCTGCTCATCTGTGCTCTGTGATGGAGGAGTTTGGTTGGCTTGGGTGGGGGTTTGTCCCCATCTCTGTGTGGGTAGCACCATGCAGGTGATGAGTTCCCACTGTTCGGTCCTATGGTTCTGAGGTGCCTTTGAGAGAGAGACCCCCCCTGCACAGAGCCAAGAAACATGACAAGGGGCAGAGTTATAGAACTGAGGGAAGACACTGGATTGTGGGGGTGCGTGTATGTGATTTCTGGGAATGCTGGCCTTGGAGTCGTGCTCGGCGCTCGATGTGAACATATTATGCGATGTTTGCTGAGGGTGGTTGTGGTTGTTAATCGGAAAATTCTCACGAAACGAGGAGTTTGGGGGAGGGAGGAGGAGGTGGCAGAGGAGACAGAGAGAGGTGCTGGCGGTGGTGGTTGGGGGGTGGGCAGCTCGGGGGAGGATGGGGGGTGCTGGCTGACACGACACAGCGCTGCTCTCCGTGTCTGTGGGTGGAGTTCTTTATGTGCTCATGGCTCAAGGCTGAACTCCCTGGGCTGTGCTGTGTGGTAACAGGTTCGAGGGCTCAGTGATAGGAGCAGAGACCAGAACTGCTTCCTGAGCTCATCGACCACATCAAAAGCTCCTGAGAATAGCGTTTGTGTGTATGTGTGTGTGTGTGTGTGTGTGTGTGTGCGCGTGCACGCGCACGTGTGTGCATGTGTTTCACGTTTCCACCACCGCATAGTTCCCTGTGGTGAGACAATTTTGGTCTTTGTATGTTTCTGGTGAGTGTGTTCCTGTGTCTGTCTGTGTCCGTGTGTTTGTCTTATATTTAGTCTTTATGCATCGCACTCTTTTGCATGTCGCGTGGTTTTCCTTTGTGTGTGAGTGTGTGCAGTACATGTTCTCTTATTCTTTGGATGGTTTTTGTCAGTGTCTGTGACGCAAAAGTGTTATCTTTTTTGTGAGATGATTTCACTATGTGTTTAAAGTGACTGTTTAGGTTTAAATTTATCAATATATTTTTACAGTAGTTTTGCTGTAATAATGTATTTTCAATATTACTTTACCCAAAGGCTTCTTAGTGGTACATAATCCCTCAAGAGCAGATTAATTAAATCGGACACCTGTTTGGCTAATCTGCTACAAAGAGGCAATTTATAAAGATGTCTGTCTCATATTAAGCTCTGTTTTTGCAGCACAGGCATGATTTTTGATGGTACGCACAGTCCTTTTTTCCTATTGTTCTGTTTTGTTTCAGCAGTTCGGTACAGACACAGCCACGATGTCTCCTGTAATGAATGTTCATTAAAGTGGAGCCAGGTGCCCCTTGTGTGCGAGCAGGGCTTCATGCAGGTGTAGGCAGTTCCCTGGAGGGGGATCCGACAGCTGTGATCCCCAGCCCCTTCACACATTCATTCCCTGGATCACCTGCCTCATGCACGGTTAAACCGGACCCGAACGCTGTACCTGCACTGTCAGGTGCTGCGTAAATATTTCATTTATGTCTAGCGGCTGTAGAAGTCAGCAGGCTGCTGAATGAAAGACTTGAAACTAGACACGGGATGTCAGTCCCTGCGATCGCCCAGTGTTTGGACAGGGGACACCTTTCCTCTGCTCCATGGAAGCGGATGTGCGGCGAATCTCACAGCATCCATAGATGTAAATGAATATAAATGAAACATTGATTGAGTGTAAATCAAACACTGATTGAGCGCAACTACCCCCCACCTCCTTACTGCATTTCACCAAGCATTCTTCACCACTGGTTAAAATATTGAATAAATGCAAAATACTTGGACCTGTATTTAAAAAAAATTTTTAAAAATGCATGTGCATTTTCTCCACCCCATTTAAGATGTCGATTCCTGTTATATTTAAGGCTCTCTGCCAAACAGAGTTCTAGTTTTTGTGTCTTTTAATAAGCTACATGGTGGATGCGTTCATTACTGCTTGTGTGTGGTCATAAATTCTGCCAGACCATTTTTAGTGTTTATTTTTTTTGTGTGTGCCTTCCAAAAGAGAGTAAGACATAGTGTCTTCAGCAGAAGACGGATCTTTCTGTGCAACCACATGGAATGCTGTTCTCTCTCTGTCCTGCTTATTATTTTATTCTTCCAACATGAAAACATAGCCTTGAAACAGAGAGTGTGGCCATCACATTGAAAAGAAAGCATCTCCATATCAAAGCTCAGGTGAGATACAGCAGGAATAGCTGTCCGCGCCAAAAGCCTCTGTAGCTTATCACTCGGAACAGTTTTACTCGTGTAGTAAAGAAGCGTGTCTTGAGAAGTGGCTGTGGGGGTGGGGAATTGAAATTAAAATAACACTTCTATGCATCACACAGTTTGTCCAATGGAACCCAGTTGTCTTGACTAAAACTCTGATACAGGTGTTAAATACAAGCTATCAAAGTCTCGGATTCTTACCACTTACTACGTAATTCAGTTGAGTTTCGGAAGCATTTCCTGTTGCTAAATTGCTTAAGGCTTGCAAAATATTAAGGATTGTACGTGTGTCATTATTTTGAGTTAATGGTGTGCTTTGGGGTTAGGGTTAGGTGGTTAGGGTTGGAGTTAGGTTACCAGGTGTTGCCTGGCTTAGAAAGTGGAACGGTAAATAGTAACACATTGCACATCACCAGACTTCATTACCCTTAAGGTGATGCATTTAGTCCATAAGTACTGTTAGTGATGTAGGACAGGGGAACACCACAGAGAGTGACACGCTGGTCATAGTCACGTGGAAAGGTAGAAAAGAAGAAAGTAATAATAATATATATATCGCGCAACTTATGTCAGTGATTTATGCAGCACCATGTGTTTGCATGTATGTGTACGCTGTATAATTTCTTACTAAGTTTTACATGTTCACTCTGTACAGACTTTACAAATTGTTTTTACTTGTGCACATATTACAGCTACTGGCTCCTCTGGCTGCTCTGCATTGTGATGATGATGATGATCATGATGATGATCATGATCATGTTTTTCAGTCTCTGAGGCACACCCTCATCACCTCTTCATCTCTCCAGTTTGGCTCTTTATTCCAAGCATTTGCTAGACCCCTCCCCGTCACCTGTTTGTATTGGCCAACTGTCTACTCTCCCTTTCAGCATTCTGTTCTAACACAGAAAACAAAAACAGTCCAATATATTTGTTGTGCTTGGTGCATACATGCTCACTTAGAGCAGATAGGAGCTCCTGTCTTTTCCAGCTGGGAGCCTGTTGTGGGTGTTTTGAGCAGCAGGACCTTAAACTGGTTGCATTTAGTACACTAGGTACATGTTTACACCACATGCGCACTCCGCCAAGAACGTCAAACGCATGAATGAACACGCAGATGCCACAGAGACTGATGCCTGGTTTAGAGATATGCAGAAAGTTGTAAGAAATTATAAACTACCCAACTGCATAATCCTTAAACTTTTTGCATTTAGGGGCCAAACTGCTGTGTCAGCATCAACTCTGTGTTGTGTGTAGCGTAACATGCATGATGCAGCTATGTTTTCCAAGCCTTATGTCAAAGATTACAATACAGACTTGGAAAATAATGTGGCCTTTTGTCATTTCATCAACTTGACTTCTCAGAAACCTCACACTTAGGATGAGAAGTACCTTTGTACCACATTTGAGGTCTGTGCCTCAAAAAACAAAGCTCTGCACAAAGAAGCAGACAGACATTTTAGTTAGTTTTAGTCACAATTATACATACATACACAGCTGTAAGGTATTCAATGCTGTTTTTCTTAGTGTCAGGATTTTATTAGTTTATTTTTGCATTTCATTCCAATTCACTCAGTTTAGTTATGGCTAGTTACCCAGTTCTTATGTGTTGCTCTCTAAAGTATGACACCCACACCAACTGGGCAGGGGTGGACACAGACACACTCCAGTGTACATGCTGTGAGCCACCCGCTTCCTTTGACTCGACGGAGTGCCGGCTTCACAGAGCAGTGCTACACACTTGGAGGGAGCGCTATTCGCCTGATCCCACCCACCTGCCACCCACTGGCTCACAGGGGCTTGGCTGACTGTGGTTGATCCTGTGAGCAGCGAGGGGGAGAGATCCCCAGTCATCTCACCCACCCAAGGGAACGCAGGCCAATTTGTGTTCCTCCAGCCTCCTCACCACAGATGGCCAGTGTGGTGCAGCAGAGATTCGAACCCAGCTTCCCGCTGTAGGGCACACAGCAATTCTTCTGCTGTGTCTTGTGCCACTGGGGAGGCCCCTTGCAATGATGATTGTTGTTTTGTGCCAGAGCTTGATATGTGGAAATAAATAATTTTGGCAGAGGCCAGAAGTTTTCATGGCAAATGTAGAATTTCGGAGGGTGATAAACATGGCGAAACATGTATCTGGAGATGTATCCCATCAAGGAATACAGAGAATACTTAACAGACGTGGTTTGGGGCACTGCGGCTCTGTGGCTTTCTTGACCCATCTTTTGGATCCAAGGTTACAAACCTGGAATCTGCTGTGATGCTTCTGTCCATTTACTGCAAAGGGCCAGCAGCACCGTAGGTACCTTGTGACTTGACCCCCTCACCAGCCCGCCCCAGAAATCACATTTTCCCCTCTCGTGCCTAACGGTGATGGTGAGGAGTTGAGCACCTCCTCCATCTGGGGCTGGGACATTGTAAGTGGGACAGGCGCCCCCTGTGGCCTCCCTGCTCCCTTTTCATTTTTAAGCATGATGAAAAAAGAGCACCAATCCCCACCCCACCCCCACCCCATCTCTTGAATCCTCGTCCTCGGCATCAGCCCTTTACCCCAGTGCAGCTGGGACGGGCGTCATGAAACACCTGGCGTGCTGCAAAACTGTTCAACGTAATACTCAATCTAACGCCTCAGTGTGTAACGCGAGCTCCCCCTTTGCGAGGGGACAAATTTAGCTGCTCCTTCTCCCTCAGAGATGACTTTAGGATGGCAGAAAAAAAGATCCTAAGTTGTACCAGATTTTACTTGCGAGTAAAACGGTGTTCCTCTGAGATCTCTCGGGCCACCGCGGGACCTCTTTCGGTATTAAATCGTGGCTGAATCGCGCCGCTCGCTCAGGCTCATTCCTACCTGGGCGTCCTTGCGCCACAGAGGTCGCCCTCCGGCTGCAGCCACAGCTGTTCCGTTGTGTGACGTGCCCAGCAGTAGATGTGTATCTTGGACACTTGACTCTGCTTCTTAGTAATGTGGGAATGTGTGACTTTTCAAATGAAAATGTGGAGGTGGATGGTGTCCATGGCAGCAATCAAGATCATGATTAGCCCCCTCCTTTTTTAATCATAATTTATGTGTCCTGTTTTTTTTTTTTTATTTTAAATTTTCCCATTCTTTTGTTTAATATCAGCTATTTGCATTTTTGCATGCACAATTGCCGCGAATGACAAATGCGGTGTGACAGTGGACGTCGGGTGCGCTCAATAAACAAACAGCAGAGAAGGCGAGATTGGGAAAACAAAAGGAGGCTGCAAAGAGAGAAGTACAAGCTGATTAAGTTGTCCGTGTGGCACACTGACTCAATCAATCACATCACGCTAGGCCCATGGCCACGGAGGCCAGTCCAAGATCCTTAGTGAGTGGCTGAAAGCGTATCCAACAAAGAAATGTGAGTTAACCGTTCAGCTGCTAAAGAAAGCCGTCCGTTTTTTTGTTTTTTTTTAACAGATACAAACAAATTGGTTTAAGCACAGTGCAGTTGGTCTGTTCTTCCTGCTTTTTAACAGCTGTTTGGTGAGATGAACAAAATCATTTGTGTACATGAAGACAGCATAGTTAGAACTGTCAGTAAAAATTGAGGACAAACCACATTGGGGTTACATCGAATCAGGCCTGTAGTCAAAAATAAGTCAATTCCGTGCTTGGGTTGTAGCCTTAACCAGTGCTGAATCGAGGCTATAGAGTCCCCCTTCTTACTCACAATAGATTATGATGGCAAAAAAAGGACATTTTCCTTTTAATAACACTTAGAATATTTGATAAGTGCAATAAAGCAGAGGAACAGTTTAGTAAGGCCAGAGAGAGTGTGGATGAAATAGAGTCGCGTGTGGTAATATCAGCGATGCGTGTTTGATAATAACATTCATATTTACAGTGAAGTGATTATTCTGTGTGAATAAGATAAGAACGCTTCATGTTAATATTTTAAAGATGGCGTGTGTGATTTTTCGTATACGGTGTAAATTGAATTTATTGGCTTCACTCGTACTCCCTTGGTCATGCATCGGTTGTACTTTCCACGTCTGCAAGAGAGGAACCATCAGAAAACGTAGGACAGTGTGTGCTCACGGTTGCAACACTTCTTTGGAACACAGCTCATGCTTGAGCATACGTGTTATTATTAACTCTGTTGAGGAGTTTTCAGGTTTGTGGTCAGGGTATTTTTGTGGAAAGTCCTTGAATATATCATAAATGTACCTGGAGAAACAGCCCCTGGGTCAGGTGCTTAGCTCGCTCATCAGTTGGAGGCCTCAGTGGGTGGTTTTCCCACACCCCACACCCCTCTGCCCAGGTCGATACCCAACCCTAATGGGCCCTTGCGAGGCTCACAGGCTGCCACGCTGAAAGAGCCGACTGCGATTCCAGCCGACTTCGGCTCCCACTGCTGAGAGTGGAACAGGTCGTCTCTGCCTGAGAGATTGCTGTTTTGTTGTGACACCTCCCGGGGTGAAAGCGCCGGGAAGGTGTTAAATTTGATTTGTGAGTGCCGCGCTTGCCGCAGGGAGTCGTTTCGGTGCCATTTGGAGCTTTAAATGATGACTGTGTGTACTCGGAAAAGTGGGAGCAGAGGAGGAGGTGTCGGAATTTGACTCCCGCTTTAAATATCGAGCTGATTTTCCTGCCAATGCCGCGGTTCTAGATCTGGGCTGCTGGCATGGACCTGCCTCCTCCACCCCAACAACTCAACCTTTCCCATGATGCCGTCCCTGCCTTCCAAAGACCTTTCCTCTTCAAACCCCTCATTATAAATGGCCGATTGTTTCACTTTCTACAGAAAAGGGAAAAAGAAGTCCGGCGAAGGGTCACAACGTACGTTACATCACAAACACGGCTTGGGTTTTAAAGAAGGAGGACGGTTTCTGCTCAACCGTGCAGGTCTGCCAGTGACACCACAGTCATAGGTGCCACGGTGCTTTTCTGCACCACTTTTCTTTTCAGTCCTGAGTTCCATTCGCGTCTCTGCCGTACTTTTCTCGGTTCCTCCGCCGGGGCTTTTCAGCTCTCACCCGTCACAGGAGAAGTGGTGTTCTCGCACACCACCTGATGCTGTCACACGCACTCCCAATTTCGCTGAGCACACAGGCCAGGGCCATAAACCATTATGTTAAGAAATTAAAAAGTTTTATGTATGTGCGCGCGTGTGTGTGTGCGCGCATGTGTGTCTGTGTGTGTGTGTGTTAGTGGTAATCTATCGAAAATTATATCAGCAAGCAAAACACTGTATATTGGTGGAAAAAATTGCTTTCCTTTTTGTGCATAAATTAGTTTTCCAGCAGAGATATTCATGTTGAGCAGTTCAGCCACATCCATGAAGTCCTTGCAGTGTCGCTCTGCACACCACTGATAGTTATTTAATCAGCAAGGGTGCAAGGAGGGAGGGAAAGAGAAACAAGTGTTCATTTTGGCATACAATGGAGAAATTAGGTTTTCTGAAAATACAGTGAACACATAGCACAGTTGTACAGGTAGGAATAAAAAACGATGACACGGCTGACAAAGGAGGCACATTCGGTGTTTGACACGCCATCTTCGACAGGATGCTGCGAAGTGAGCTCTCACAGGATGAGTAATAAACTGTGCCGCCTCACGGTTTCTGCTGGGCTGAACATTACCTGTGTATATGAGCCTACAGTAAAGGCTTTTTGCTGAATTACATTCAGGTGTTAATCTTAGTGTGTGCGTGGCACCCGTGTCTGCTGTCTGTGTGTTCTCTGTGACCCTTTCCAATAGGTTTCCTTTCCAGTAGGTTTCTTCAGACGGTTTTCCTCCAGTGACAACAGTTCAGTGTCCACCTTTTACAAGACAGCGCTGTGCTGTCGCGGTACTTTTTTCCTCATTTCCTTCTCTCTTCCTCTCATTTTCCTTCAGCAATGAGGAAGATGGATATTTCATTATGTGCATTTCACATCTTTTAACAGTGGGACAATTGAGGCAAAGTTCTGGGTTGTCTCTGTGGGAGCGACTGCTGGAGAGACAGCAAGTGCAGAGCTGGGAATAGAAACTCTCCAGGACAAGACCTGTAAGCTGGAGTCACTGTTAAAGAGTGACAGGTTCCGCTAAACAGGCTGTAACACCAGAGAGTCACCTTTACCAAACAATGCCTGCCTGTACTACACAGATTCAGTGGCTAGTGGCTGCCATTCCTCAGGTTCATTTGGTAAAAGTGTGTGAAATAGATAATGGATATATTTGTTGTGTTTCCCAAATTCCTCTTTAACTGTTCTCTCCTTGAAAGTGACGCAGTGTGAAGAAGTACTGGAAGCCAAATGTGATACAGTTTGCCTGGAAATAGGGAGTGATCACAGTGTCCTGGGTCCACTAGGCTGCCGATGTTTCGGAATCCCTGTTTCAGAGCGGCGGTTGGTGGCAACTTGCGGGGAGCATGTGAGGTTAAGCCTGCATAAGCCCACCTGATCGGCTCTTTTTGCTTGCCACAGTGCAAGTGTCCGCTTGCTCCTGGGCTTGAGCCAAGGAGAAGTGGCTAAAAATGTCCCCTACTCAGGCAAGGGGCGCAAACAGGAGCAGAATTAAAACATTCTCTACCCAGGGATGAGGCAGAAATGGGAGCACAGTTGACTTTTTAATTATTTCTGTTTTCAGTTCCGCTGCATTTTGACTTTTGAGTGGCTGCCACCCTCTCCTGGCCAGTGGCCAAGAGCAGCACCAGCACATCCTTACCTGGGATTAACCCTGATTTCCTGGCTGCCATGCTGGGCTGAGCAGAGCAAAAGCTTTTTTAAAGTCTCTGTCGGTCTGCTTATAATTCTGACCCCATTGTTTCCAATGGGTCCTTTTTGACTGACCGCATCACCTGGCTTCAAGATGTCATGCCTCCCTTCCAACCAACAATGGAAATATCAGAGTTCCTGCTGCCACTTTTCCTCATCGACAGAAGGGGTGGCTTTCTCTTCGCTTAGCAGCCGAGCTGCGGGTGCATGGCTGGAGGGTGCCAGTCGGCCCAAATTGTGGGCTGCGCGGGTGACAGGGTATTTAAGCTTGGGTGGCACACTGTGCCGCCCCCCCTCCCCGAGTGCCAGGCAGCCTGGCTGGACACCCCTCGGTGTGATGGTAGCTCCTCTCACCCATTTCCGCAGAATTACTTTCTTTCCATGGGGGGATTGTGAGAACAAACCAAATTGAAAAAGTCATCTGACCCTTTACAAGAGAAGGTTGCAAGGTCATGCAAGAACGACCGACGCCCCTTTCTTCCTCTCCAACAGTTTTCTGTTCACCTGAAAAGGACAGTGTTGTGCTTCTCATTCAAAAAGTCCTTCAGATGGAACACTTGACAATGTTGGTGCTGCTTCAACACCAAGGGATTTCAGGCCTAGATGTCTATTCCTCACTGAAACTGAAGAATTCAAGATGTTATTGAAGACTTAGCTGGCTGTCCAGTTAGAAGCCTCAGTTTGAGGTCTGCATCTTTCCTTGTTATGGCTGTAAAGGGCCAATGACAGACAAGATTTCTGTTGCCTGGTCATTTTTACAGGATCTGCAGAGGGGTTTGAGAGTTCTGAGGAAATTGTGCCCGGCAGGGGAAAGGGCCAAAACGAAACCAGCCAATTAGACAAGAATCATCTGCGGGGTTCAGCAGGGTTGTATGCTAGCACAATCCATTAAAAGATTTTTTTCTCTTTTTGTCCTGTTAAATTTGTTAGTTCTGCTGATGCAGAAAATCTGGTGAGAATTCGCCCTTTATATTTCGATGAGTCGTAGACAAATAGTTTTCCTCCCTATAGTTTCATTTTGTTGCGTCATGTAATATTTCTGTTTGCAGAATGCATGGGTTGCAGCAAGATGATCCGCCTAGCAGCTGCCCATCTATCCAGCCTGAAAAGACATTGAAAGCACAGGCACTTTTTTTGTTTGATGTGGACGTGTTAGGATGCTGGATCAAGTGGATTAACACTGGTTAACCTTCAACCTGCTTTTGCTTTGCCTTTTGAGTGGTTTCTCTTGTCAAACTCAGGGTCAGAAGATACATACATCATCATACACGGAGCAGAAAAAAAAACTATTGCCTTTCAGGAAGGAAATGGACCCGAACAATTAGCTACTCACCAGACGCAGGATTTGTTGTCTGTAGCTTGGAAAGGTTATAGCTTTCAATGATTACTCTGAAAGAAAAGGGAAAAGTATTTTTCCAAGGCTGCTGGAATAGTATTTGAACAGATGAAAAGTAGTGTACATCACTGAACTGCACAGTGTCAGACTATTTTTACCATTTCTCATGCTGCGTCGCATCACTGTACGCCTTAAAAAACCCTTTCCAGTCGAACAACTGAGGTTAACCCGAACCATTTTAAATTCATGACTTGTCATGCTAGTTCTTTGCCTCGCGTTGTCTTTCAAGAAAGGTGTGTTTGTCCAAGTAGACGTGGGAGATGCTGTGGATTTATTTGATCTTACAAGCCATCAGGTTCAGAGGAACTTTTATAAACATGACCTGAAGTGCGCCAGCCCCGGAGCAAATGCTGCTGTCAGCGCCGTGAATGGGAGCTGTCACCCGCCATCACGCGCGATGGAACCTGACAGCCTGCTCGCTTTGAAAACAAATCAGACCTCCGTTTGGTAACACTCCGCGTCTTAATCGTTTAGTCTAACGGAGAAGGGATCCGCGCTAATGCAGCGGGTGAGGCCGTGCTGGCATCACTCTCGTTTTTTATTTATTTATTTTTTTATTCCATTTCTGTGAAGTTATGTCATTTTATGTTGGCACGACCGAGCTCCCCCATTTGTCTGTCAGTTGATTCCGTGTCCACCGGGCAACCCATCTGTCACCTGCAGGCTCTCACCAGCCATTGTTCTGAGCACTTCCTCAACAATGTGCAGTCAATTTATTGTTTATTTGTTCAATGTGATTCATATACCTACTGAGTAATGGACGTACCCTTTTGGTTTATTTTATGCAAAATAATGTCAGCCCACAGAGACCCAAAGCTCTTAAACAGAACTGCTATTTTTTTTTTTTTTGTTAAACAGTTACATTTAATTATTGTACATCAGTTAGTGGCGCAATCAAGTGGATGCAGGGTCCCTAAATAGGCAGTTAGTTTTTGAGAAAAGCCAATGATGGCAGCGTACCAACAGAACGACAGAGTACTCTCTGGAGTAGAAAAATCGTGTCCAGATCAACATAAACTAATTTAGTCAAATTTATTGTTACTCGATTGTAACCGTTTTCTGAAGGAGATGAATAACATCTGTGGTAAAGCCATTGTATTCTTTTTAACATAAACAGTCTTTATTTAACAGTCCAGTGAAGAGCAAGTGTACTTTCAAGGAACATGGCCTTTGGCAAAAGCTGTAGACTCTAACCAACTGGTGAGGATTGTTCTTGTGTCCCCCAAGATGGATGTGCAGCTTAAATTGATCTGTTTGTGTTGCAGCCTCTCTTCAGAAGAAGAAGCCACCAGATTATCCAATGAATAACAGGAAGGAAGACATGGAGATCACGTCCCACTACCGGCAGCTCCTACGGGAGCTGAACGAGCAGCGGCAACACGGCATCTTGTGCGACGTCTGCATTATTGTGGAGGGCAAGATCTTCAAGGCGCACAAGAATGTGCTGCTGGGCAGCAGTCGCTACTTCAAGACGCTCTACTGCCAGGTGAAGAAGAGCACGGAGCAGCAGGCCACCATCACGCACTTGGACATTGTCACAGCACAGGGATTCAAAACCATCCTTGACTTCATGTACTCTGCTCACCTAGCCCTCACCAGCAAGAACGTCATCGAGGTGATGTCGGCCGCTAGCTACCTGCAGATGACGGATATTGTACAAGCCTGCCACAACTTCATCAAAGCTGCGCTCGACATCAGCATCCGCTCCGAGCTGGCAGATGAGCTGGCGGACTTTGAAATGGGAGCGGCGGCAGTGGGAGGGGCCAGCGCCCCAGGGGCAGAGACACTGGCCTCCATGATATCGGGACGAAGTTCCTCTCCTTGGCTGGCACGTCGGACCAGTCCGGCCAACTCCTCAGGCGACTCTGCCATCGCCAGCTGCCACGAGGGCAGCAGCACCTATGGGAAGGAAGACCAGGAACCCAAGAGCCACGAGAGCCAGGAGGACATCTCCTCCCAGCCCTCGTGGCCCGCTGAATTCCGTCCCATCCAAATCAAGGAGGAGCAGGTCTCCCCTTCGAACTTTAAGGATGGACAGGCACCCAGCACCCAGACCGCTCTGGTGGAGCAGGCGAACGGGGAAGCCTGGCAGCCTTCGGGCTCCGGACGGCGCAAGAACCGCAAGAACAAGGACACTGTGCGGCACATCACCCCGCAGGCGGAGGATGACAGCCGGGCGTGCTCACCACTGCCCACCGTCTTGCCGGTGCCTGGCTGGAACTATAGCAATCAGGAAATTACAGGTAAGAACCCAAACTCTTGTAGCCTGCAAGTGGTTCTTTTGTAGCAGTTCCTACATGTGGACACATCCTAGTGTTTGTTTAAATCGGTGTGACTGATGTGCCACCCTGCGATGACTCTGAATGAGTTCTCAGCTCAGCATTTATCCCCTGTCGAACACCTGCTGATCTGCCTCACGAACCAGCACAACGGTTTTTGTTTGTTTGTTTTTTCTCCAAGCAATGTATTTTGGTTGTAGGTGATCTGCGCGGTTAATATGTCAAACCTGTTCAGACAACAGTTGAACTGCGTTAAATACACTTGGCTGTCACTAGAATGTCACGTTGCCTTGTATGGTCAGTCGCGGAATAGCTCAATATAAACTAAATGTGTTAATTTCTCGTGTCTGTACATGAACGTAGTTGTACTGTGTAAGGCCAGAGCCAGCTTTAGGTACTCTTTAACCTTTAATTACCATTGTATAAAATTGTACTTGTATACAGTATCCAAAAATAGTCATATGTTGGTCTAGACCTTGATGTATACTGGATGAGAAATGAATTTGATGGATGAGGGTGAAGTGACTCAACCAGGCTCGGTCACGCGACTTAGGGAAGAAGGAGGTGTCTATGGGGGCTCCTTGCTGTGTTCACACTCCGGCCAAATTGAAACGCGGCCTACGAACCGCCAAAGGGCACGGCAACAGATCACAGTCCAGGAGCATCTGCCAGGAAGATCAGAAGGGCTCTGTTTAGTTTGGTCAGCTCCTCAGTCAGACAGGTGTGTTTGATCGGAACCGGCCGACACGGGGTGGCAGCTCTCTCTCTCGTCGACAGCCCCACGGGGGAACCTGCTGGGTTATAATCATAGCTCAGTTGGAGAGTCGTCTCTCTGTGGTTGAGATGGTTTCCGCTGTCACGCAGTGGCTGTTGTGTATGGAGCCAGCAGCTTCTTCGCGTAGCTGGCCACACCTATGCTGAACCTGCCCTGCATTGGGGTGTCAGTGGAAACGGGAAGAATGTTTATGAAGTAATGGATGTGTTGAGAGAAAGTTTAAGCAAATGCTTGGGAAAGGTTGCAAGGTGAAAACCAGGCTGGCAGTCATGCCAGTGCAGCTACTGGCACCAGTAGGTAGATCATTAAATCTGAGGCAATGATAATCTCCTGGGCATTAAGAGAGTTGGCTGTTAAATTGGCACATGTGCTTTAAGTAAACAGGATAATTAAATTGACCTCAGTTTTTGCGTGGATTAAAGGGGCTTCTATTGCTCGGTGTTGGGAGAGAACACACCAGGTCCTCTCAAGGACGGACCGGTCCACGCAGCTCAGTGCTATATGGTGCCTTTAAGGACTGTCAAAAAGTGGCAAAGTTGGCATGGAGAGCACACACGTAGCCAATATGGCGAAGAAAGACCTGCAAGAGCAAAGAATAAAATAAATGCAAAGGAAAAAACTGAAAATACACAACTGTGAGAAACGGAAATTCTTCTAGCAACACAAATTCCTCTAAAAAAAGGATGCTGCTCTACTGTCACCGACAATCTTTGTAGGAGCTTGAACTCCTAGTTTTTCTTTCTATCCGGCTTCTGACATCCATTTCACGTAGACGAGGGTGATCGATTGGTTAACTTCTCAGCTGTACCATTACCCATTTTATGAAGTCAACTTTTGGAATTATTAGCCTTCTAGATTTAACAGCAAAATACAGAACCTCTCCAGTTCACAACCTGGGCTTTATTCATCTCAACTGGGGGTGATTTCCTGCTTTTTTTTTTAATCTCAGGTCATCATATTATAACCGAAGAACCCGCCAGTCGGACCCTTTTGCATACAAGGCATGCTGGCTTTTTGGAGGGCTATGTCTTTACAGACTTGCTCCTCCTGAGGTGACTAATGTTCAAAAGGTGCTTTTTCTTGGAATAGGGTGTCGGTTCATTTTTTATTAATGCAATCAGATCCTTAACATTTACAATTTTTCGGAAGAGATGTGTCTTTATAATGAAATGAGGCGCAGTCATTCTGTGATTGATTGTTTGGGCTTGTTTTAAATTGGTTATATGTCTATTGGCTTTGAATTTCAAGAAAATACTGCTGTTGCAGGGATTAGGACTTGCAGGACTTCACTTGAATAAAATGCATTAAAGGACATTTGTAATTTGTGTATGCTTACATGCCATGCATTTCAGGAATGACTGAAGTGTATCTGTTCCACCATGCTGCAGTGTTGTTCTCAGAATGCCACCAATCTTATCATGATTAACCCTAATAATTGCATGTATCATTTAAAGGACGATCCAGTCATGGAGTACAAATGTAAGCATGCCTCAGGCTAATTTCATGAGGAAAAATAGATTAAAAACAGGAACATAACTCTATGAGTAACTGAATAGATAAGACTTTTTTCTTGTATGGGGTGTTGGTTGGCCAGAACGTACTCATTTGACTAATCTCAATGTGCTATTGGCTTCAGATCTGGACAGACTGCAAGATATAAAGGAACAAAGTGTGTGTGTGTGTGTGTGTGTGTGTGTGTGTGTGTGTGTGTGTGTGTGTGTGTGTGAGTGAGAGAGATACGGGGTTGGCTAAACCTAGAAACATGAACACAACTTTTACATTTTGCAGCAATAAGAACCATCTTTTTTCCTGCTTTAATACACAGCTGTGTTTGTAGAGACTTGACAAGCCCAATATGATTCTTTTAAATCAACACATTCTCCTAAAGTGTCTGCTGTAAACGTACATTTCATGTCTGTAGTCATACTCAAGTCTCTAATGCCTTTCCTATATGATTTCTGCAGCCGTGGGATCGATCCACTTCACTGGCAGGTGTTTAGTGCAGAATGAGCGCCAATGTACTTCAGACTAAAAGAGAACAGAAAGGATTTTGACAACTTTTAAAGGGTGCTTTAGTCAGAATTCATGAAATGTTCATCTTTTATGTGTTTATGAGATGTGTTTTGCATTTATCTATAGCTGTCAACCTTGGGGGGAAAAGCATAAACTGCCAATAAGTTGCGTATGCAAAGTAAATTAATATACAACAGCAACTAAACTATTACTGCCATTGAAGGTGTGAGTGCAGTCCTTAATAGCCGGGATGTGCTGTGTGATCGTCTCCTGGCCCCCCCTTCCTGCATGCGGTGACAAAGTTGGGGGAAACCCATTCTTTGACCTTTCGGGTTACAAAGGGGTTTTTTTTTTTATTAATGTTGAGATGGACAGCGTGACTCACACATTTGCACCGTTGGAGAGCAGGGTTATCTTTATCAAGGTGAATTAAAACAATCTCTAGTGGGTTTTTCCATCAGCACAGAGCAGCTGAAGCTGTGAAATTCCCTCCGTCTCCAGTTTCTGCGTCACTTTTTTAAGCCACTTTTTTTCATACAACTGCTTCTGTGCTTCCACCTTCTACTCTGGAGTTTGCGTGTAGAGTTATTAAAAGTGTTGACCTATTCGTGCCAGTGAGAGAGAACTGACCTCAGCAAAGTTTCGATTGGTGTATCATTAACTGTAAATTGTTTCCAAAAACAAAAAAAATAAGTAGTCAAAAAATATGTAATCATTCTTGATCTGATGACCTATTTTAGCACAAGGCCTGACATATTTAAAAGGAATTTTAGATATTTACTAAATATCTACAGTATAGCATGACCACATATTCAAAGGAGCCAGAAAAGTTTGTAAGGAAACTTGGTGATGTCATCGCTTTTAATCAAATAAATTGCCATTGTTTCTGTAATTCACTGTTAATTGTGGGCATTTGGGACTCTAGAAGAGTTTGGAACAGCATTTTAATTTGCTAAATGGGGTCTTTTCTAAAATGCTATAATTTTTTATCTCCTTTGATCTTAAGCACATTACTCAGTCCCGAGACATGCAAGGTCCATCTGTGGTCTCGCAGGTTCAGCTCAGGTGATGAGGGCAGCAGTACAGAGCTAGGACCAAGATGAACGGTAGCATGTTCTCCACTGCCATGTGCTGGGCGTGTGAGCGTGTGTTGTCACTTCCAGTTTACCTCAGCCCGGAGGTGCATGGGGGCGAGGCAGGGCTAAGTCGGAGCTGATCCGGGACTACCAGCGGTTCCATGTATGAGGCGCTGTGTTCCTCTTGCTGCTCTTGCTCCTCAACTCCTCTGCCTCTCTTTCCTCCCTTCAGGAGGAACGTCCCGGCGGTCTAAAGGTGAACACTTGAAATAATGAACATGAGCCCCCTTTCAACCCCTTCCTTTTAATATTCTAGTTAAGAACCTCCCCATAGTATTTGCACTTCATTAAACTTGAAATAGGTTTAATATTTAAAACACCAAGAACATATTTCAACCCCATCACCCTTTTCACCTCTTTTCTTTTTTCTCCATTTTTTTTTGCAGTTTAATAATCTACTTTCATATTTCCACCTAATATACTCCCACTCCATTAAAACCAAAATAGACTTAATATTTTAAAAGTGAGACTTAATTTTTAACCCCTTTTCACGGCTTGTTGCTCTTCCAGTTCGGAGCTTTGTCTTTGGGATGCTCATATCTCTCTCCCCATACTCTCTCCATCTCGCGCCTTCCACTCAAAACTTTTCATTTTTCATTAGCGAGAGAAGGGAGATGTTTCAAGCTGTCACCCCTCTACACTACAGTCCCTTTCAGGCTCCCTTGCTTGTGGTGCCCCTTGAAAGCCCCTGGGATGTTGTTGTGTTGGACCAGTTCTCCTGCTCACCCAGATGCCCCATCTATGCCCCCCGAGTTCTCATTGTCACCTGGTTGCTATAGCACCAATGCCATTCCATACAATGGTTTCCCTTCTAGTTATTTTCCTTCTGTTATTTCACCCCACCTACACTTCTATTCCCAAAGCTTCCTAAACCTCCGCTACCTGACAGCAAATTGACCTCCCTCCATTATTTGACGTCTCAGGAGATGCTTCCTTCTTACCACGACATTTTCGTTCACTACACAGCACATCTCTGAGTATGCCAAATACCTCTATCCTCAACTTGTTGTTTAAAACCTGAGGCCTACTTTGTTTTTAGGCCTCACTGCATTTCAGAAACATTTATGGGACAGGAAGAGCTCCTTCTTCATTGCTCATGATGTCATTTTCCAAAACGTTTTTGAAACCCTCCCCCACAGTCTTAAGCCCAGAAGTGCCCGCAAATGGAATATGTCTGAGCTGTTGCTGACTGTACTCTGCCCTCTTACCTATCAGGTGATTGTTCCTGTACCAGCCATTCAGTGCCTGCATTGATTTCTCCATTTTTATATATATATATATATATATATATATATATATATATATATATATATACACTTTTTTTTTAACTTTACCCCAAAGGCCATTGTGGCAGGATGTCCTGTTGGCACAGTGACTGCCGCATGTGAACATTTACTCAAGCAAACTGAGCGAAGCACACAAACAGGGAGCAGGCTGCCACCTACCCACAAGGAAAGGCGGCTTTTGCGCAGTGCTCTGAAACAGTTATGCGTTACGAAATATCAGGGCACACTCAAATGGTTCACTTCATTTGCTGCACCTTAAGACAAAAACACCTTACATTCCTTTGCCCTCTTTGACTGCCGTGCACTTCAAAGAACGTGCAAGCAAAAAAATGTATTTATATGAGGGGCTGTTCAATAGGGAGTCATAGGGCGACGCAGTCAAACACATTTACTCTTCATGCAGAGTTGCAAGGAATGACAAGATGGTACCTAACCACGGGAATGAAAACAGTCATGATTTTCAGTTCTGAGTGTCTGGGATTTTTACCACTTTTATGAAATTACCTTGCTGTTTGATTTTACATCGTTGTAATTGAAGGCTGACTGAGCCTCAACATCAGCCATGTTACCTTTCACATCAGGTATTCGCGTAGACACCATTCTGCAGTGTAAATGTCCCCCGGTTAGCGTAGTACTCGGAGAACAAGATGGGATGTGCTGGAGGGTCATGACAGCCACTTGGTGATTTGGATTTATTCAGCACAGAGTCCAGTCCTTTGGCCAGGCATGGTAACAGCCACGTCTAACAGTGCGACATGCCAGGGCCTGTCTGTCTGGGCTCCTATGATGTATGGGAAGCTGTGGGGCAGTTCTTACAGTTTTTAATAAATGTTTTGCACCAAAAGACAGACTGGCAGCAGCTCGGCTAGCTATACCTGAAAGCTCCGCCTCTTGGGAAAGCGTTTAATATGCACCGAGTACCAAAGATCCATTCATGTGAACAAAGCACTGCTTTCCCTCTACGGCAACCTGAAGTGCAGTAACAGCTGTTGGTTTTCACTTTTCTTTTTCTGTCTTCTTTTTTTCCCCTCTTGTTTTCTCGCCCCAGTCAGATGGGTAAAAGCAGAGAGGCAGTGCTCGGAGGAAGAGGCAGCGTGTTTGGATAAACGGCCTCCTCGGCAGGATGTAGAGGTCTGCGGGCCCATGGGTGTGTCGGGTCAGCCTTGTCAGAGAGCTGGGCCGTGGGTGGGTTCCAGCTTTAGGGCAAATCTCTCTTCCTTTGACACGTTCACCCACCCTGGCCCCCCGAACAGTAAGGGGAGAGAAAAAAGGGCGCGTTAAAGACACAGAAAAGTTAGCCAAGGGAGCGACGGAAGAAGTGTTGAAATGTGGGGAAGGGGGAGGCAGCTCTGCGAGGGGGTGTGAGCAATGGCTGTGTGTGTGTTTGCTTAAGGAGAGGATTAAGGGGACGTCCCAGGAGCCAGAGCCTGTCCTTTTATTTAATTTGTTCCCTCGTCCGCCTTCAATTCTCCATGTCACTTCTTGTTTGGTTCATCCCGTGGACCGGAGCGGCTGGAGTAAAAATAGGGCTTGTCATTCATGTATCTTGGGTCCATGGGGCTGCATGTATATGAAATGTGGCAAAAAACTGCACGTATTTCACATTGTCCAGTCTTAGTGCTGCTTTTCTCTTTTGTTACACAATAATGGCTAATGGAGAACTACATGATCGCGCGCATGTGTGTGTGTGTGTGTGCATGTGCGCATGAACGCAAATGCGAGCGCACGCGCATGTGTGTGAGAGAGACCCCTGACCTGATGGGGGATTGTGGAATGGCTGCTCTCCACGATGACTAATACATATTTAGCGCCAGCCTCCTTTTATTCATGTCAAAGCCTTTCACACATCGAGTCGTTTAGTCAAATGTAACTCTTGAGTTATTCAACCCACTTGTCACGTCTCCAGTTCATAACTGCTTAGATGTGTAAATAATAAAAACCAATTTTATTAATCTCTGCCTTTATGGATTAACCAACTCCAAAAACAGAGAAAACCCAGAACATATAAGAACAAATGAAAGGAAATAAATACTCTTTGGTTTGAATTCTTTGAGAAAATAAGATCCAGTAAGGTTAGTGTAAGTGTATATTATATGGCCTGAGTAAAAAAAAGTGTCCTGCATTTCTCAGAAAATGACAGGAAATTCACAAGCCTTTCCCCCCTTTGAGGTATTGTGTGCGGCGAAAAGGAGAAAAATCCCACCCACTTCTCAAATGGTCGGAGCTTTTGTAAGGTTGGGCTCATCCCCGGTTTTCGCCAGCCCACCGCTCCTGGCCGCCAAACAACTCGGAACAATCGGGCCCTCATCAGAGTCGTGTTTGTGGGCGGGCAGCCAAGCGCTTCAAGATGGGGCCTGTTGAGCAGAGTGCCCTCTCGCCTACTCACGGTTTGCCCCGGGAAGGGCTGCCACCGACCTCAGCGGCAAGGCATGAGGAAGAGGACACGGTATGACTGCACCTGAAAGGTCCACTGCTCTCCAGCTCCTTATCGGGATAGATGCTTGCAATGCTAGCAATGCGAGGTGGAGAAGGAATTGTTTGACCTGTATGACTCCTTCAGTCAGTTGGGCAATCGATCCCTGGGGCTCTGTTTTGTCAGTTAGGCGTCTCCCAGAATTCCCCAAATGTCAGCATCCACCTCAAGGATCCGCAGACCGCGTTGGGGTGTCTCTTTTGTTTTTTTGGGTTGTTTTGCTTGGTGTCGGTGTTGTTCCCTGCTGGCGCACTTGGTGGAGGGAAATGATAGCGCCGGCCTCCCCCGCCCTGCACTCCCTGCCTTGATAAGTGGAGCCAGCGTCTGTGGGGGTTACAGATTCCTGTCTGGCTCACACCGCGCCACCCCCAGAATTCATTCAGGAGATTCAGATCCGCCCAGTCCACATTCCTGTGTCCCACCATGGAAGAAGACAACCCTGCTTCTCCCACTCCCAGACCATACTTTTTTTGTTTATTTCTTTTTTTTTTCTGTGTAATAATCACAAGATTTTTTCCTTTTACCACAATTCCCCTGTCGCTTTCCCCCCTTACTCCTCATGGCTCTTGTTGAGCTTTAAATATAATGGTTCTAGCTGGACGCAGGGAACAGGGACAGTTGGCGTTTGTACGAACAGGCCGGACAGGGCCCGTTTGAAGCCCATTTACTTTTCCCTGTGATGGCTTTTTAATCCGGAAATGGGAGCATGGCAGTGTCCCCATGCTGCTCTGACCAAATGACACCAATCCACCCCCTCCTCTCGAAAACCTGCACTCAAGACAACGGGAAGTGACATATTTGTACCCTTAAATAATGAGCTGCAACTGTGACATGAGCTGTTCGCTGCCTTGTAAGGTTCTGCTGACTTGATCGTACACAATTAATTTCAATAACCCAGATCCTTGAACAAGCAGAGGAAAAAAACCTTCCCTTTTCTTTTTTCTCCCCCTTATTAGTTTTAATTCTCGAGATCATTTACATGCCGTCATATCTGCGTCTTTGTTGTGGGTTTTTTTTTTTTTTTTTTTTTTTTTTTTAATCAAGGCAGGATGTAGAAAAAAAGACGCAAGCCTTTATTCGGGTTTTCCTTTCTTCAGCAGAAGCCATTACTGCCAAATCACATCACTGTTACCGTGCCCCTGTGAGATTTCAACTCTAATTGGTGCGGTGCTGAAATTGGTATCTGACTGCTATCGTGGGCTCTGTCGTCCGCTAAAGTCCAAGCTTCTCAGCACCATGGTTGGAAGTCAACTGCTCAGAAGTGGACTTGAGAGCGGGGTCAACACACCCCTTTGAGTCAGAAGCATAGTGTACTGCTGCTGTCCATGTTCTCAGTGTGAGGCCTCCTATGGTACCTCACTCCTCACCGCTTCCCACTTTAAATGTACTGAAGGTGGAAGTTGCTAAGGCTGCAAGGATGTGGGCATCCTGAGGTGACCCATCTGTGATGTCACAGAGTTTAATGCGTTGATGCCCATTAGCAAAAATGTGAAAAATCTTGTGCATCTAATGATAGGGGTACATTTACCATCATCCCCAACGTGCAGTATTTAGCTGTAGAAGTATTAAACCCCACATGTTACAGTAGAAAAGTGTATATGCCTTCCAGCAATGTTTGTAGCCCCACCTTTTTTGACCATTGTGACTGAGGTCAGCTTGACGTCTAAAACCGGACAGTGTGTTTCATGCTCTTTAAACCCTATTTGTGGGCTCCACCCTAGATTTCGAGCAGCGCTGCCCTCCCCTGAGCCTGCTTTTAGCACAAAGCCCTGCGTGTTTGCTTCCCTTCCCCACCCTGCATTCCATTTTCCCCAGGCACTCGCTCACTCTCGTGCTCCTCTCCTCCTTCTCCTCTCCTCTTCTCTCCTCTCCCCCCGCTGTTCACAGTCTTGCTCTGCTAAGCTGCATTAACTCCCCAGATTACCTTGAGCCCTGCAATCCTCCAAACCCCCCGCCCACAGTCCCCCCCCGCACCAGCCCCGCGCCCTCGACTCTCCTCTCCTCCTCTCCTTTGCTGCCCTCCCTCCAGCCTTCAGGCTCTGTTTGATTTATTCCCCTCCCTGTCCCTCTCTGTGGAGGTTGTGGCCCGGTTAGTCCCTAAAAACAACAGAGGGAGAGCGGGCAAGCAAGTGAGCGAGTGAGCCTTACACACAGGGAGGAATAACAACCCTTCTTTTACTTTCCATCCTCCCTCTTTTTTTGTCCAGCATTTTTTTCATTCCCCTCTCCCACACTGCTTTTAAATTGCCTCTGAATTCTTGAGCTTTTTTAGCAATTCACTCCCCCTTTTGCTTGGAAATTACTTTTTACCCTTTCAAACTCCGGCGTGCTGAAGAGGCAAGACGAACCGTCCCTCCCCAGCGCTACAGTCAGGGTGCGCGAGGCGGCGTGAGTGCCGGACTGCTTCCTGCTTTCCTGCTTCAGCTCCCCTGCTTTGTCCACTGTTGTCACTCTTGCTGTGAAGGCACCCAAGAAGCGTGCAGGAAACACAGCCGCATACACGGTATTAAACCCTGAGAAGCACATCCTCTACGACGCGTGACTGTGGTTACTGTCCACTCCTGGTTCCCCAGCACTTCCACGTTGTATTAGAGTGTGACTGGCAGATGCCCCCATAGCCCCCAGAGTGCCAACATTATTTTAATGGCGTATTTTGTAAGCAGAATGTGAACAGATGAGACAGGTACTTACTGTTCAGAACCACGATGGAGCAGAGTTAGCCATGTAGCTAACAAGTGCACCCATCTGTCCCGTTTCTAAGGACACCTCACTGTGTTGCTCACAGAATCTCTCGCGTGGTGTTTTTTTTTTCGGCAAAGATGTCGCCACACAGCGATTCCTGACAAGTGTTTAGCCTGCGCTTTCCTGCTTTGTGCCACTGTGCTGCCATGCTTCTCTCCTCCTGCAAGGCCGTTCCCATGGAGAGCAGGGGAAGCGTGTTGGCATACGCGGCCCAGGCCCGCTCTTTGACAGTGACATCAGCGCAGGTAGCTGCAGTGCCCGGAGCCGCTCCCCCATTTACTGTGGGGGGTTTTCTTTTTGCCGGGCTATTGTGAGACATTAGTTGGTGAAAGACGAGGCACGTTGTCAGGCCACATTAGGTGCAGATCCGGTCCTCATGCCGTCTAATGAGATCCCTAAGTCTAAATGATCACCGCGGCCCTTTTTACGGTTCAGCCCGCGGGTTAATTAAAAGCAATACTTCCTCACCCTCTTCACATGTCCGGACGGCCTGGAAGAGCCCGGTGCTCAGGTGGGCGAGCGACTCTACCGAGAACCTCCTCGGCCTCCGACGCCCTCGTTTGCAGGGCTCATGCACCCTCGGCCCGGTGTTTGTGCGAGCCAAAGGCCGCCTGGGGACACCCCCAAAGTGCCTCAAACAAAGAGAGTTTTGAGTTTTGCTTAGGGAGGGGCGCTCACTCTCGCAGCTGGAGAACAAAAGGTCACAGAGGTCTAACCCTGGTCAGCTGACCCTCCCTCTCTGCTCCGAAGGGGGCATATATTGCCTCCCTTCGCCTCCTTTTTTCTTCCAGTTTAATATACAGTCATATAGCAGAGCCTCCCACACAAAGCAACACACTCAATTCCCCCCAACTCCAGCTCTGTGCATCCATCCGCCTATTTGTGTCTACTCTTAAAAGGGTGTTTTATTTAGCATAAATGTTGAAGCCAAGGGTGGCTGGCTGCCATGGAAACCAAATTAAACTGAGAATATCTTCAGAAGGAAAAATCTAAATTATTCGGACTTGTTATATCTAGAAAGAAACAAAGCGGCATAAAAACTCAATTTTTCAAGGAGAGCTGCTTCTTTTAAAATATGTATTTTATCTTAATATATAGTGGTGCAAGTGAATATATTAAGAACAGTGTTGTTGTTGGAATATGGGTTATTTAAATATGACGGTTTTATGACATGAGAGCATTGGCAGAGTGATCAGCAGTAATCGTTGGTTCGGTTACTCCTCGCTGCCTATCCATTGTTCAGTCCCCCGTTTGGTCAGGAAGAGCAAATGTATTTTATTGACTGACTGCATGTCTCCTCTGTCCCACTGGTGAGGGATGGGTGGCTTTAATGAATTCCTCCACCCTGTGCCCCCAAGTCCAACCCCAACTCCCACACCTTAATTAACTCCGTACAGTGCGCCTGTTTGTGTGTGTGTGGGTGTATTTGTGAGTGAGCAAGGGAGAGCTGTTTCTCCATGTTCTCCACAATCCCACCAGCTTCCACTCCCTCAGTGTAGGCACTTTTGTGGGTTATGTTTGTGCTTAGCTAGGGAATGAGGGGCTCTTGTTTATACACTTATTCCTTTGTAATATTGATCATTTGTTATTATTATTCTATTTTGGCACTTAACCGTTTCATTCATCCAAAGCAATTTGCAATTTTGCCCATTTGGTCTACTGGCTTTTCTGCTAGAGAAAATCAGGTTAAGTACCTTGTCAAAGGTTATTACAACATGGCCCCTCATGGGACTTGAACTGGCAACCTTCACATCAGGACTTAACATCCATGTGCATAACCACAGCACTACCTGCTGACCTGAGAATGACCTTGTGAGCTAGTCTAAAAAACTGGCATACTCTTGTGTAAACATACACACGCTAGCAGACCTGTACACACACACGCATGCACGCGCGCGCACACACACGTACGTCTGCACGTCTGTATACACCACTGTCAGCAGCCATACTTAAGCTCACTTGCACTGGTGTGTATCAGCTTTTCCCATTTGCATCATTCCAGATCCTGTGGGTAGGAAAAGGAGGGCCGTGCCTGTGCCGGGCGCCCATTATGCCCCCCACCCCATCCCCCCCGCACCTTTCTCTCAGGCACTTTAATCTGTAGGGCTTTTAGTGGAAGCCGCATGCCCGGCGCCAAGTCAGACCGGCTGGAGAGGCGCATGCTTTACCGGGGCTTTACCGGGGCGACAAGCTCTGAATGAAACTGGTCTACCTCACAACGCTCACGGGGACCCTCAGCACCGCCTGCCGAGTTGGCTCGGTGAATACTAACAAGAGCTGAGGACACTGAACATCCAAGGCCGTCTCTTCTTTGCTCTTGCCTCTGATCATTGCATTCTTTCTTTTTTCCCCCCTTTTTTGTTCTTGTTAGCAGTTGAAAGGTGTTGTCACATTTGTCTCAAAGATCGGCTAACATGCGACGGTGTGTCTAGACACAGCATGTGCTACAGCAACCTCACTGAAGCCATCATTCCAACCCAACTTTCTCACCATCATTACAGTGGTGAATTTTTCTTCTTTTTATTTTATTTTTATTATTATTATTATTATTATTATTATTATTACTTTATCCATCCCTGAAAGTTTGGTACGTTTTCAGGCTTGTCCACATCACAGATGCGTGTCCGTATCCACTGTGCTCACTGCCACCTGCAATGCTGCTTCATAATGACTAAGTGTGCCTGGTTTTTTCTTTTTTTCCTCAAGCCACTCAAGTGGACCAAAGCTGCCACAATGACCACAGACACTCACCGCTTCTCTTTCTCTCAGCCTCCTCAGGCCTGAATAACTCTTTGTGTTCTCTGTTTGTTGTCATCTTGCACTGACCCTTGGCTTCAGAAATGTCTGTCCTTTCAAATCGATTGCAGGGTTCCAAAGTCACATCAGAAAAGGAACCTCGGGTGAAGTGCCCAGGAGTTTGCTTGTTGAGTCGAGTTTTGTCATGTGACGCCTGTGACTATGGGCTTTTGGGTGTGTGTGCACATGCATCCGTGTCTTCATGATGGTTTTATTGTGTGCTTGGAGGAAATGACAGTGGTGGTTTATGGCAGAAATGGCGACAGTGGCCATTGGGTCCCTCTAAACCCCAAACCATCTCCCCTCACAGCTCGGGACCATCTGTGAGCACCAGCTTCTTTGTAGAGAACTGTCCCAGACAAGCCGTTCTCTTCCAGCTCATATTTTTTCAGCGCTTGTTGTAGATGTTTGTCTTTCACACTCGCACATCCCAAGGGAGTTCACTGTAGATACTCGTGTGTCATATGCTGTATGTGCTTGTGTGTGTATGAGAGAGCGTGTGTGCCTTATGGAAGACCGTCTTCATTTAAGAAGGAAGCGATCTGTGAAATGGATTGGTAAACTGTGCACAGCTCCTCTGAAGTCCTCCTCAGTGAGCTGTCAATCCGGTGCTTTGACAGACGCACAGAGGCAGAAAGGAGCGGGAGACACTGTCTGGTGACAGCTGTTTTAAACTGTTCTGCTGAGTGTGTGGAGCTTCCGTCCTCCCTCAGAGCCTTAGAGGATCCAGACTCTCTTTTTTTATGTGTGTTTCTTTGCGTTGTGTGCCGTGTCAACATTGTGGACGGGACACGCTCCACTTTGATCAGACAGTCTTGAAATGTAAATGGCTGGTGGTGCTTGTTTTTCCAAATGAGACATTCTTGTTTAGTTCGCTATATAATTAGCAGCATCATGAAAATGCCTGGGAGAGGCACTGCCGCCACAGAGGTGATGCGATTCCGCTGCAGGGGGTGGCCGCTCCTGCGTAACGCTTTCTGTTCGGCTCACTTTGTCTGACTGACGAGTGCTCTCTGCTTTCCCCCCTCAGGAGCCGACGCCGTGGAGCCCAACAGCTCGGACAGCCGCAGCGACCGACTTGACTTCTTTGTGAAGCAGGAGGAGGCGCTGTCGGCGGACTCTGGGTTCCTTCCTCAGTCGCTCGCCGGCGAGAAGGAAGAGCACACAGGCCAGGCAGCCTCAGTGGCCAACCTGCGGGCGGCGCTGATGAGCAAGAACAGCCTGCTGTCGCTTCGACCCGATATGCTGGGCGAGGACAACCCGCTTCTCTTCGATTACCTGCCCAAAGGTGGTCACTCCTTGTCTCGTAAGTGGGCCTTGTGATTTGTATCCCCTCCCCAGCCCTGGTAGCTCCCAACAGCTCCCACTCACTGTGGGGTGTGGAGAGGCAATGTGAATGTGTTGAGTCGTGTTGGGACTCTGTGGACCTTTGTGCAGTGAGGATGTGGCAGTGACAAGCTTTGCGCGACTGTGTGCTCACACGCCTTATAGCGTTGATATGTATTGTGCTCCACCTGCTGAATTTGGCAGAGGTGTTTGTGTTTGGTTCACTTTGGAGTTCCCTTTTCTGGTAACTTGTGACATTGCCTGAGGTGTCTGTGAGTGGCCTGGAGATGTTTTAGTTACAATGCCCAAAGTTTGCCCAAACATGCATACTGGGATGGAAAAGGAACCTTGAGTGGTCTCCAATTTCCCCACCCTCTTGCGTCTAAAAATATGTCCAGTGGATGCTTAGGAGTATTGGTTGGAGATTGCATATAATAAAAGCTTTCAAGTCATTAAGCTAATTGTATGCATACTGCTCCACTCCATCAAGTTATTTCTGACATTCAAGTGCGTTTGTGTGTGTTTTTCCTCTCTTGCTGTCGTAGAAGTGAATTGTGTGTTGGGTCCCGTCCCCTTTATGTAGCTCAGAAAGGGAAGCCGGTGAGACTTTACATCCAGACACGCTCTTTTAGTTTGCCCCAAGCGTGGAACAAAAGCAGAGTCCTTTTACATGCTAATAGCCACCCTGCTGCAGTGCTCTCTTGTGTGCAGAAGGTGATGAAGCCGTCATCAGGCCACTTTGGGCGATAAAACAAGCTGTTGGACCACAGTTTAAGAAGGACACACGATCCCATCCAAAGCCAAGGAGGTGAAGGGATCTGAAAACATCTGCGAAACAGTCAGACGGCAAACAGGCACTCTTTACATTTAAAGAAATATCCAAAATGACATACCATAGAAGATGGTGCTCCATGGAGAGGGGGGGGTCTGCAGAGAGCGCAAACACAGCCAATTGATTGTTGCTCTTTGTTCGCCCTTTCAGCACTGCCCACCTTCGTGGCTTCAAAGCCTGTTTACCACAGTCCCCTAGAAGGATTGATTCGGCAGAACCTGGGACATGCAATCAGATCACCTGTGCCATTTAGGCTGCCATTGTCACGTTCATATGACTGTTGGTAGAATTTGGCTCTGAATACTGCTTCTTTCCTTCTGCAGACTGTGTTGTGGAGAGCATTGGTGTTGTGCTGTTTTGCTAGCGGCCCTGGGTGGTGGGGGGTTGATCGTATCCGAAGATATCTGACATGCTGCCACACTTTACCTACCAGGACCTTGAGGTCTCTTTTGGCATGTTTTGAACAGTGTTTTACAGGACTTGAGGGCAGGTCAGCCAGTGTGCAGTGTGTCAAATAGATCCGACTTACTGATGTGTGTCTTGTATTGAGCTGGAAACCAGAGCAAATGGTACTGTGCAACTTGTGACTGGGAGTTTGCCGCCTCTGACCCTAAGAAGCGTAGTTCTCTGGTTTGGAGACAAATTTAACCTGTGTATGTTTGGTCAATACCCAGAACTTAACTTTAAAATGTTCATCAGTGTATATTGTTTGCGTAGCCTTTAATAATAATAACAATAGTAACAATCACAATAATCCTCACTGTCGTCATCATGATCGTGTACATTTAAGTCATGTGGTAAATGCTGTATTATATTGTGCACCGAACATGAGTACATTGTGCCATGGAAATCCTTACTTTAACTGTCAGTCTGGCACACACGTGCGCGCACACACACACCTGCGTAACCTAACAAATTTCTTTAGTGTCTGGAGTACATGATTCCACATATCCTATGTGTACAAATTACACATTTCTGTGTAGAACAGCACATCTGAATATCATAGTTTGTCACGAATGCTTCAAAAGAAGCCACGACAAAATAAAACTGTGCTCATTTCCTGATTTGATAAAAATAAAAAGTCTGCTGTTATTGATGTAAGGGCATGGAAAGAACATCTCTAAAACTGCTTTTTTGTTGGTTGCGTGTGTGTGCATGTAATAGATACAGTTCACATGTAGGCCCATTGGCACAGCCAGTCCCAACACAGGTAGTGGGTTCTGGTGTGTCACAGGCATTGAATCTGTGCTGCAGTCTCGATCCGAGTGGAACATTAAACTCTTGAGATTTTCCTTCCTCCATCATGCCATTGAGTGTGCGCAACTGCCGTTTCCCTGTTAGGAGTGTGTTTACTTCCTGATGCTCTGGTGCCCTGCTGGCTGTCAGTGAAGACGTGCAGTTGGAACTCTGCACTGTGGGGCCCGTGTGTCTCCATACACACCAGGACACTGGGTCCACTGAGATGAAGGAGGTGCACTTTCTACCTGGACAGGGATGGTGCCTCTTGGGGTTCTTGAAACAAAATATCGCGGCTGAATGTTATGGTGATCGGAAGAATATGGAGTGATGGAGTGACCGATGTATGTGGAGAAGCTGAAATTTTATTTATTTTACTACAAACACCTCTGCACAATTAAAACATTAATAAATAGCATGGCAGTATGTTTGTGTAGGAAACCGCTTTATCAGGAGGCATCTGCAGCTCTGTCTGTCAGACTGTCCCCAGAACCAGATGTGGTCTGTGAGTCAGAAATGAAGGACCGAATTAGCAGATTTGAGCTGTAGAGGATGGTACACTATGCGGGTGGCAGGAGGAAACGCAGCACATCTCACATCTCTGGAGGCATCTCCAAGAAGGGTTTGTACGCGAAAGTTTCCAATGCTCTGTCAGTTCTTAGTTTAAGCTGTTTCCGAAGGATGGAAAACATTTAAAATTTCACCCACTGCCACCGCTGGGCAATTCCAAGCATCTTTATGAGGGACTGCTGGAGGGTCTCTCTTGGGACATAAACTGATAACCTTCACGTGACAAGCCCTTGTCCTTAACCGGTTCTACATACTGTTTCACAAAATATCTTAACAAACCCATAAAAAAGGATTTCCCTGTGATCAATTGTCCCCCGAGCATGAGAAAGAGCCGAGAGCACGTGTCCGAAATGTTTGCGTGCGGTGCGTGGGTCTGACCATATAGGCAGTTTTGAAGGCTTTCTGCTGAGTTGATGCTCCAATGGAGATTCGTCTGCCCGTTCTGTACTAGCGATACGAAGCTGATCCCAGGATGCCTTTGGCATGATGAATTCAGCGTGATGCCACAGTGCCGACTCTCTACCCGTGGTGTGTTGCTGTTGCTATGAGCGATCTGATCTGAGATTAAAAAAAGGTTTTAATAGATTATGGTTCCCACCCAAAAGATATCTGATTCTTTTTTAACTGCATTTGTGTTTTTTTCCGTGGAATATATGGTGTCTGGAAGAGTAAATATGGGGTGTGTCTGCACCAGCCCATGTTTGATCCAAGGCTGAAATTCAAGCCCCACTCCCACAAACTGAGGATTGCGCAATAGCTGCTAATTAAATTGAGTGGGTAAAACAGGCACTCAATGGGAGGGAATGGAGGGTCTTTGCATGGAGCTTAAATCTATTTCCTTGTACTGGAAAGGAAGGAGAGAAGACCAGCTTCCCACATGTCTGCATTCTACAGAAATGGCAATAGAACTGGAAAACTGAAAGAAAGGGAAATAAACACGTAAACCATCAAACTGTTGCTTGTATTGCGTGGATTTCTTGATGTTCTAAAGGGTTTTCTCCTGGATAAAATTGCTTGGCATGCAATGTATGAAAAATACAACACAAATATTGTCTTTTACAGCCTGTAACGATTATGCTTGTTAAATGCAAATGACTTCCACTGTTTAAGGTCATTCATTTTCTTTTACTTCCTATTTTTTTGTGTGCATTTGTTTTATAACTAAGCGAAGCAGCATTAATCACAATTTCAGTCTCTCACAAGTCCTATTCCTGAAGGCCCAATCTCATAACTCAGACAGTTGACCTGCTGTTCAGGTCCACATGACCAGATATCACAAAGGTAACGCGCTACAGATCACATCCTCCTTGGCCCCTCTCCTTCCCGAGGGGGCAGTGATTCAGAGCCCTGAATACAGCAGCACCCTATGTGAAGTGTTTGAGACAAGGGAGCCTCTGAAGCACTACTGCATTGTAGAAATAATAATAATAATAATAATAATAATAATAATAATAATAATAATAATGAACAGCAAATGGGCTTATTCTTCCCATGACCACTGCTGAGCACAGGAAGTGTCAGGTATCTGCCAGTGATTACTACCTGGGCTTCAGTCAGATTGTGCAGACCAACCACTGCCAGATGTATCTGTCTGATCTCAGATTATCCAGGGGTGATATATTATTTTTTTAAATTATTTTTGGCAATCCATTGTAGCCAGAGTTAGCAGGGCCCAACATATGAGAGCAAAGCAGGGTGGGAATGGGTGAGGTGTGCGGATGCTCATTACATGTCTTCAAATTGCATGAGGAAGGTGTGAGCACGCACTTCCTGGGAGTGTTTAAAGAACCTGACCACAACTGGTGTCAGTGACTAAATCACCCCCACTTTGTCAGGCTTCCCCGAAATAGAGCCACCCTCCTGGTCCTGCAGCCCCCTCCCTGCAACACTTAAAAACTCACACACGTATGAAACACACACTCACGAACACAGAGCTACACAAAGGATGTGGAACGGTGTTGCACCTCTTAAAGCCACAAACAGCCAAAGGGGAGTGCAGTTCCATCACAAGCTGATGTGTCATATGATAAATGACCTGTGTTGAATATTAGCATTTAAACACGATGCTATTCGGAGCTCAAATACGTGTAAGTCCGTTTGTTTGCTGTTTTTTTAAAAAAAAAATTTCTGTTGGACAGTCAACGATTTTCACCTGTGAACTTTGCCCCTTGGAGGTGTGAATTGAGTTTTTGAAATCAACGGTTTCATTTATTCGGGATGATTAGTGACGACTCTTAAACCCAGAAATGGTTTTTATTTGCTGTGGTGTTTTTTGCCGATAAAAACCGCAGGCCCTCTCGGATTTATCGCCCCCCCAGGGCGGATGCTGTTAAGCAGCTGGTCGACTTTATTTCGAAATAAAGAATAAGACGCATCCCTCCACCGATGCTCGCTCCGGCTCCCGCTTTCGCTCGTCTTGTGCGCGCCTGCGTGGGCGGTGGGAAGAGGAGACGCAGGAGTGCAGGAGCCCTTCACCCCTCTCCTTCCCGAGAACCGAGCGGCTGTGCCCCTCCCCCGCCCTGAGCCTCCCCGCTGCTCCCCCATCGTTCTATGTGGAAGTGGCCGCCTCGTTCCAGTGTCCGTGGGTGAGACTCCTCTCCTGTGTTTCTCAGGGCCGGCCTTCTCCAACAGCAGCTCCGTTCAGCTGGGGGGCAAATTTGATAACAAACGAGGGGCACCCTACTCCCCTCCTCCCCCACCATTGTCACGCCCCTCTGATCGCTGGCCCTCTGGGCCCTCCAGTCTCCATCAGGCTGGGGGTCTCCCACCAGACAGGCCTCTCACGGAGCAGCAGGCCTCAAACTCCTCGCCCGCTGAGGTAAGTGAAGTGCCCTGCCAGCGCCCGCCTGTGTCTCCCGTAGACTGTGTCCCTGTGGGCCCGTGTCCGTGGACCCTGTTGCGTGTCCCGCGGAGTCGCCGCCTCTCCGTTTGTCTTTTCTGTTTCCTGTCCCTGTGATTTTAATTTTTCGCCAGCGTCTTTCCTCTGGTACACAGGTACACAAACGTCACTTACCAGAGTCATAGTTTGTTTAAAAAACCAGAAACGTTTTGAAGAATTATGGAGTATTAGGGGGGACTTTTATGTTTGAGCTAAAGGAGCCTTTACTGAGAGCACAAGGGAGCTGTAAAATTATGGCTGGATGCTGGAGACTGAGATTGTTGCGCTTGCTGGAACAGCATTTGGTCCTGCAGACCTGCCGTCCAAGGCGCTTCGCTCTCTGTAGTGGGGCCATCTGTCTGTTGGTCCATGGTGAGGTGTTCTTAGAGCACAGAGGAGGGGTGGCCTGGAGGCGGAGGTGTGTGTGCATTTGTGTGTGCTTGTGTGTACGCGCGGGCGCGCGTGCATGTGTGTGTGTGTGTGTGTGTGTGTGTGTGTGTGTGTGTGTGTAAAGAGGGGGTGGTTGCTGGGGGCAGGGTGTACCTACACCAGAGTGGGGCTGAGCAAACAAGAGCGTCCAATGCATTTGCATCTCTCACCAGAGACAAGCAAATATTGAATATCCTCTTGTCACAGGAGACAAAGAGTATTCTCTTTCTCTCTCCACCTGTTGTGGAAATTGAAAAGAATCCTGGGAGAATGTGCGAGACAACAAAAAAAACTTAACAATCAGATGTAGGCTCAAGCTTTCATCCAAAATGATGAAAATAATCATTGCTGTACTTGTTTAATCACTGTGTTTTATTAAAGTATATTGCTGGGTGTAACAGTTTCTTTGCCTTTTGCCTTTTTTCTTTTCATGTCTCTTCTTCCCATGTGCCTCTGTGCTTATGTGTGTGTGCGTGTGTGTGCACGCGTGTATTCTTTTGCATGCCAGAATTATTATATTTAATATTTATTACGTGAGGATCCCCTTGCTAATGCTGTCCTGTCTTTCACAGGTCAAGATGCAGCGTGAAGATGTTCAGGGAATGGACACAGGTATGGACTCCAGGGCCCTCAATTGCAGTTGTTCCTCAATACCTACGCGTTGCATGATGAAGCTTGTTTGCGTTCTTCCTGCCTGGGCACTCACGCCTCGCTCTGCCCCAGGTCTGGACGGCAGCCAGCCCCTGGGAGAAGAGGATCAGATGGCGCTGGAGGATAAGAGCTGCAAGGACCCGGCGGAGCTGCCCCAGGAGCTGGCTTGCTCCCTGTGCAAGCGGCTGTTCGGCAGCCTGGATCAGCTGAGGGAGCACGAGTACCGGCACACAGTGTCCCTCATGGCCTTGTCCTTGGACTGCTTCGACATGCAGCGCCCCCTGCTGGTCCCCGAGTCCCCGGTTCGCTACTTGTGCTCGCAATGTCCGGCCAGCTTCACTCTCAAGTCCAACGCGGACCGGCATGAGAAGACCATTCACTTCAAGCGGAAGATGATGCAGTGCGCCTACTGCCTGAAGCACTTCCGTGACCGCACGGACCTGAACCGCCACCTGTCCTCCGTGCACTCTAGCGACCGCGTCTTTGTGTGCCCCTTGTGCGCCAAGGCCTTCAGTACCCAGAAGAACCTGGCCACCCACGCCAAGGTGTGTTACCAGGCCGGCGGCATGATGGAGCGCCTCTGGGAGCTGCTCCCGCTGAAGAGTGAAGCCGGAGACCAGGCCCAGGCCCACGACTGACGCCGCCCACGGCTGCCGTTCTCTGAGGTCTCCCAGCATGCACTGTTCTTTCCCAAAGCCAAGACTCCAGTCAAGACTGGTCGATGTAAATTTGGATAGCGCGTTGATATTTTTTGTACCACATATGTATAATTTCTATATTTTGTATTTTGAATTAAAGAATATCTATTTAAGATTCTGACATTTTATACTTTTGGTCCACTTTAATGTCTGAAAAGCATAACTGCTGTGCACAATAAGGAGCGGGAAAAAATGAACAACCGAGCACTTCTTTAGCCAGGGCTCAATGCGCACGTGTGTTGCTGTTTTTCGGAATGTTTTCAGCGGGGACGTTAAGTGTTTGAGTTCAAGGAACTCCATACTTTGTGTGGCCGCTAAAGCTGCGTGGCGCTGCGCTGTGTGAGCACTCCTCCTCGTGTGTGTGTGTTCTGTTTGTCCCTGGATTCTGTCTGGATGGCTGCCATCCACTGCCCTTTAAAACTCAACCCTCCGGGGGTCCGTGACAGAGAAGTGTGAGTCCCTCTATCAGACACACACCAGCGCCACCTATTGGACCATTAGGTGGCTCACCTTGTTCTTCCGTTTCCCCTCTTTTGTCATTTGATTTACCATGGTGGGAGCTGCAGGATGGGATGACATTTGTTGTAACAAATTCCTCCCCCTTCTGCTGTCCTCATTGCCTTTGTCTAAGCTGAACTGAATAATTGCGGTAATTGGCTCTGTGCTTGCCTGGCCCCATTTGACCTCTGACCCCGGATGAAAGGGTGGGCAGAGAGTTGTAGGCGTGGCAGGGCAGGGGACAGGCCTGTGACCTCTTCCGAACTACTCTGTGACCTCATGGTGATGTCAGTGCACCAGGTGATGAATAAGAGTGTTCATCAGGTTAAAGGTTTAAAATAAAAAGAAGGGTACTAAACTTCTGACTTAACCTCATGCGCACTGTAAAACAAAGTCTTGCTTTTTCAGGGTGCCTGAAAGTAGGATTTCACCCTCACCTTTTTGTGGCGGATGTCAAATTCAGACAGAATCTAGCCAGCCACTCCTTCACGTGACCACCCTCTGGTTGCACAGAGGCATCAAAAAAAAGAACGCCGCTGTCAGTGTTTTCAGGCTTATTATCTAGAATAATGCTTTATGACTTTTAATTTTAAGTTGAGGGTGTCTTCCGTGTTTAATGCATGAAATCACAGCGTTTCATGCGTTGTATTGGTGGAATATCATGTATGTAATGCAAGCAATTAAGCAAAGGGCAAATCCAGGAATACATTTTCATTAAATGCTCACGGTTTGCAAAGCACTGAATTTGAGTAATGCGTGGTGTATTATCCCAAAAAGCACTACCTCTCTCAGAAATAAACATCCTCATACAATCTGATGCTGCTGCTGAACTTTACTGGTCTCTGAGCCATATAAAATTTTAATTTATTTTGTCTATTACCTAGTAGTTTTTCACTGTTCACTGTATTATTATTATTATTATTATTATTATTATTATTATTATTATTATTATTATTATAGCATAGTATATTGGGCTCTTAACAGCCATGAAGGACTGGTGTGTTTGCATTGGTGTTTGCTGTTACTGATGCTTCTGAATATTTTATTCCTCTTTCACTTTATATGCACTGTGGGTTTTACCTGTCCACATTAAGGTGTGGTCTGTGGAATCCTGGTCTCAGATTCCACCAGCGAACAGTCAAGCAGGCGCGGTCCGTGTGTTGGACAGGATGTGCTGTTTAGGGGTCATTAGCAAAGTCTGGTTGTGTCCAGATCCTCAGGCCTCTCTTGTAACTGCATGCTGTAGCTTACGCGTGCGATGCAAAATTCCACCAAACCAAAGTTGTGTACTGGAGTGGTCGGTCATAAGGAAAATTGTGGTTCAGGCTCTTTGATGTTTCATTTGACGGTTGGTGTCCCCATGCACGGTCTTCTGGAAAGTACTGAAAGGCAATAGTTTAAAGGCAAATGTATGGCTTTACCGGGCTCTTTGGTGACTCCAAATCGACTGGCACCTGGACTACATGATGAAACATTTAACAGCTCTGACCTGAGAGTAAAGTATGCTTGAAAGGAACTCAGTGATGTAGAGGACAGGAGAGGATGTTGCGTTGAAGGTGTTTCGAGGCTCCAGGGTGTAGTCTCTCATATCTTTCTGCTCTTTCTTTACTGAAGCTAAATGAAAAAAATATTAATTTGAGGTGAGAGAATATTTTAGAAACATTTTACCATGTATAATATCACTTTGGAACAGCCAGTGTTGCCGTAACAACAACACACTTGCACTCCTATGATTTTTGTACATTCTTAAACAAAATAAATGAAAGTACATTTTAAACAGTATTATATCTTGCGTAGAAAATGTGTATTTTTATAAAAAAAAAAAATACTGGCACTATTCTTTGTAGTTTTTATCTGTACTCAATAAACTTTTGAAAAAGCAGCTTAAGAAACTTGACCTTGAATTGTCTTTTTTCTCAGAAATTGAACTAGCAAAATATAACCCATCATGGCCTCTGCAAAATTACTTTTTTGTCACTGTTGCTGAGGAGCACAAGAGCCGTCTTGTGAGCCAGTGGCGTGGTAAGGAATTATACGGAGCTCGTCGTAGAATTAGCATTACTGCAGTACAGTAAGGGATTCAGACGTCGTCATCCCGAGACCAGGAGGGGACGTGGCCACGCGAACGTGTAGAGATTTTCGGAGGCCATGCCCTTCCCCATCCCTCATCGGGGCCGTTACCCTGCCCACAGCGAACCTTTGAAATGAGGCCACGATGCAAACAGCGCGACCGACCTTCTTTGCATCGTCTTAACTGCACGCAGGTCTAGACCAAGGGATAATTGGCTTAGCGGCCTCTAAATAAGAAAGGATGTGCTGCTTAAGCGGACGGGGATGACCTCAAGTCAACCGCTGTACCTACAGTGTCCTCGCCAAGCAGGCGTATAGCTGAGAATACATTATTTGTAGCTCTATATGTGCATGTGTGTGTGTGTGTATTTTTTTTTTCTTCAGTCTTCAGGCAAAGTCAAAGGTTAGCTAAGAGTCCTACTTTTAATGTACACAGTGAAATAGCTGGGAGGCACAGGACACCGGTGTGTTGCATGCTTGGATTCCCCCCTTTCCAGAGGGTATAACCATGTGAGGACCCTCTCGTCACGTTTATATGCTCATATACAGGTGTATACAAAAATTAGATTCCTGACTGGTTATACATGCCTGTTGAGCATCCATTCATTTGGATGAAAAACTTGGATTTACAGTATTTGGTTATTTTTTTAAACCATTTGAGTGTGCGTTTCTGTTCCTGTTTATTGGCACAGTTGTTTCCTGTCGCCTCTTGTTGGGGGGTGTGTGTTTACATTAATGTTACAGTTATGGTATCTTGGGTCACCATAGCATCTTCTGGAGAGTTTGCCCACTAAGTTGATGAAGGGCTTTAGTCTGAAAAGAATGTACATGGCAAAAAAATATTGCTTTGACATTTCAGCTCATGTAAACCAGCAAAAGGTAGCAAACACCAGGTGTGAACCAGGAAGGCTGAGATTACCAGCTGTTCCTACAGGTGACTATGGTGAAGTGAATTGGCAAAGAGTCATATCCCATGGTGCTCAGCTGCAGTTTTTCTTGCTTTTTCCGCAGTGAACGACTTCACGGTCATCAGGAAGAAGTTCAAGTGCCCGTACTGCAGCTTCTCAGCCATGCACCAGTGCATCCTGAAGCGCCACATGCGCTCCCACACTGGAGAGAGGCCCTACCCCTGTGAGATCTGCGGCAAGAAGTTCACGCGGCGGGAGCACATGAAGCGGCACACGCTGGTAGGTGCAGACAGGGGGCAGCAGTGAGTTGCTGCACAGGGGCAGCAGCCATTGGTGTCACACACCTACATCGAAACTCGCTGCTCTTTGAGCAAACGTATCACCTTCGTTCATCTTTTTGCAATCCTGTGACATCACAACAGGGACGCTTGACTTAAAGAATAATTTTTGGGTTTCAAAACAGTGTAAATTTATTCTCGGGTCATTTCAACACGACACAGTAGCATGGGCGGGTGAAGATGGATGCCAACAGGTCATGGTCCAGTTGTCCCACCATCCACCTGTGAGAAGGTCCTGATATTCATCTAGAGGGCTTCACCCACAGGACCTGTCCACCCCCTCCAGGCAGCAAACCAAATACTCAAACATGTGCAGTTAATGTGCTGGTGGAGGAGCACCACAAAAATGTACTTTGGTTAGTGGCAGATCAAAGGTGCCTGGCGCTGCCACACACATGGCAGTGAGCTTCACACAATGGGGGGGGCACTAGAGCAGCTGCGGTTTCCCTGAAACCAGCCTGAGCGAGAGGCAACACGAGTCACTGCACCACACACCTTGCTGCACACTTTGCGACGTCCTCCTCCTTCCTCCAGCTGTTTCCACCTGCTCAAGTGTTTATCTCACTTCTTGCTGCTTTTGCACAGACTTGGAAGATGATGAAAGATTAATGGGTGGGAAACTGAAGGTGCTTTTACACCAGATTTATTGGGGAATGAGGGGGTCTACCAAAGGACTCAGTTTCGGGTCTTTGGAGGGTCTTAATAGGTGAAGTTTTTACACTCCAGCTGCGAGAACTCGGTAGAAATACGGAATCAATTTGTTGTTGCCTCTGAAATTTAAGTTCTGGTTTTGATGATGTTACCAAACCCCTGGGTGTTCCTGAAATTTGAGTGTTTATTTCCTGATCAGAAATTGAAGGTGAAAACACTTCCCCTTCATTCCACTTAGACCTCCCCCATTGTTATACGTACACTCACAGGCCACCTATCAAGCACTGGATGAGATCCTGTTTTGCTTCCATGACAGCATGAATTGAGTAGCAAGATGCTGGACACCGCCCGCAGGGTTCTGGGCCCATTGTGGCTTGGCAACTTCATTCAGTACCCGTAGATTTATTTTGGCAGCACATTCATTCCGCTAACATTACGTTTTACCTCATCCCAGAGATGCTCTGTTGACTTGTGAGGTGGGGACTGTGAAGGACAGTGGAGGAAAGGTGCCATGGTGTTTATGGAACCACCCTGAGATGATATGGCTTTGTGACACAGCACATTATTGTGCTGCAAGTATTGGTCTGAGGAAAGTGAGATGGGCCATGAAGGGAAGCCTCTGGTCAACAACATTTTCTTGGTACTTTGTGGCCTTAATACTAGAAAATGTAATGTGTGCCCAGAAAACACTCCCCACACCATGCAACTACCTATGGCAAGAAGTCAGTATTCACACTCTTTTACACTGTGATATTACTGGGTCATACCTGGTAAACAACCATGTAAACAGATTTCAGCTGCTTTTAAATGTTAGTGGTCCACATGAATATAAAGTTAAATTCATGCTGGTCAAAATTCAGTTTCTTGGCATGGATATAGAGCTGATGGGAGTGTGTGTATGTGGTGTGGGAGTGTGTGTTTCTGCAATTTAAATGCTCTCTCTGTTTGACTAACTTTGTATAACCCACTGTCATGCTCTCTCTCTCGCGCTCTCTCTCTCTAACATCAAATTGGTCTGAATTACATTTCTGTCCATATGCCAAAGCCAATAATCCATAAAAAGATTCCTCATCATATAACTGTGCCCCTTAATGATGGGAAGTGGTGAGTGTCAGGGTAGGGTGGTTCTCCTTCACCCCATGGGAGATGGTGGGCACTGATTTTCCCCACTGAGTACCTAATGGTGCTGGAGGAATGCTTTCAGCTACTGGAATATTTTTACAGCCTGTATTGTTTATTACGGTCTGTCTTTTTGAGCACGGATCCTATTTTTACCCACAATTCTGCAGCCGCTAAAAAGCAGGTGCAAAGAAAGAATGAACTTACACAGTACCTGCATTAATGTGCCAAGTCAGCATGTCAGGGTCCCCTTCAGATGCACAGCAGTGTGTGTGTGTGTGTGTGTGTGTGTGTGTGTGTGTGTGTGTGTGTGTGTGTGTGTGTGTATGTGTGTGTGTGTGTGTGTGTGTGTGAACATGTCTCCCACTAACCAGGTGTGCAGTAGGCGTGTAGGAGCGTGGACCGTGCGTGAAAACAGGTTATGTGTGTTAACACACAGTCTGTGAGTGAGAGTTGCTCTAACACACATCCCTCCCGTCCGGCCCAGGTGCACAGCAAGGACAAGAAGTACGTGTGCAAGGTGTGCAGCCGGGTGTTCATGTCTGCAGCCAGCGTGGGCATTAAGCATGGCTCCCGGCGGCACGGTGTCTGTGCAGACTGCTCTGGGCGCGGCATGGCCGCCCTGCTGGACCACAACGGAGATGGAGCCGATGAGGGCTCCCCAGAGGAGGACCTGTACCCCGGGGACCACCGCTTCCCCGATGACCCTGCCGACGCCGATGCCGAGGAGGAGATTCTGGCTGACGGTGAGATGATGGTGGACGGCGACGAGGATGGCAGCAAATGGAAGAAGCACTCAGGAATGTCTCACCGGGACGCCATGCTGGACAATGACAAGGAGGAGAGCGACTCGGCACAAGAAGGGGAGAACCAGACCGGCAGCGACAAAGATTTCGCCTGGATCTCTTAGTGCAGCTCTGGCTCTGTCACATGCAGGATAGAATGTCAGTGAGGAGACAGACAGGTAGATGGATCACCTGTGACCTGGGGTAAAGCGCGGTGTTGCCGTGTTGGGGAGCGGGCCAGGTGCGGGTCGGACAGGTGCGCTCGTACGGGCCGTACATCCCCCGCGGCCGCGATTAAGGTTATTTTCAGTTCTTTTCGCTGACGGGGTGTTTTGCAGAGGATCGGCTAGTGCTCCTACCCTCGCATTGGCATTTTGTATTACTCGACGTTTCGAAACTGGAGATTTTGACGTGTCTTCTCTAATTGAACATACAAAGCGTTGGCCTGTGTTGTTGGTGTTTGTGGAAATATGATGCTTTCTCTTTTTTGAGCAAGACGAGTACTGTCCCCTCGCCATGCAGTCAGCTGTCCCTGTCGGGGGGGGGGGGGTGGCGGCTGGGGACGTATCTATTGCAAAACTGTAGGTGTCTGATGACTTGCAGCAGTTCGGCACATTTTTTGCAGGAAACTGCCACAGACGTGCACTTTATCGTCAAGCAGATCCCTATCAATTCCTAGATTCAGTGGTTTACATTTTTACTCTAATTTACGCAGAGGACTTGGCGACCGCGCCTACCTTTAAGGATAAATGTCCTCACGACTGTTATCTACCGTATATTTCTGCAGTTTTTTTGCATTTAAGGTTTGCCTTTTAACTTTTTTCTGTTCTTCTGCCACACCAGATTCTAGAGTCGCGTTAAAGGCTCTTAAGATACGACAGATTTGTAAATATCAATATTATGCAGGACGAAGTGTTTGTGAGACAAGGGGCTTCACTCCTACACTGGTGTGACACTTACTGGATGAACGGAGATGGAGGGATAGAGAGAGATAGAGAGAGAGAGATGTGGACCTGGACAAGTCACAGTGACTTGCTCTGTCCACCGAGCCCTAAGCTGCTGGAGTTGCATTGATGGGCTCCTCAGTCTCCATTTTTTTTACCTATTTTTGACACATGGTGGGGGTCTTCTACGGTGAAGGATGGGACCAGAGAGCGGCTTTTGATGCTGAACTCTTTCACTCTACAGGCCTGGGTTTCCAAGGGGAAGGGATGGGGCAGACAAAGGGGCAAAATCAGAGGGGTTGCGGAGAAGGCGTGGAACGTGGGCCCGTCGGCACGAACAGAAAGCACAAAAGCCCCAGCGACATCAGACGGCCCCCGAGCGCAGCACGCATCGCACTCTTGACGCGTCGAGCGTCTTTCTCCAATCTCTTTCTCTCTTTGCGTCTCCCATAGGCATTCTTATGTTCCTTGGCAAAGAATGCAAGCATTCAAGGACCTATTGTTCTTTAACGGGTGTCGTCCAGCCTTTTTTGTACTCAAAAGTTCATATTTATGTTGGTTGTTCAGATATGCACCCTTTTCTGTATTTTTATGGAATCTAGCTGTTTCATTTTCCTTTAGCGTGAAACCTTTACTGATGTATTTTCTCTTAATAAAAAAAAGGAGTGACAAAAATACAAACAAAAACAGAAAAAAAAACAAGCTGCTTTGCTTGAAACTTAATACAGAAAGTGACCTGTTATAAAGTGAATTTTTGACAGTTTATTTTGGTCAAAAGGTTATTTATTGAAAGCTGTTTTAAATTGAATAACTGTTTTATAAGACATTCCTTCCAATTCAGTTCAGCCAGTCCTGAAGGCACAAGTGGTCGTGCGTGGTTCATTTTTTTTTATTTTTTGGAGATTATTTCTCTGTTTTGTGCCAGGACGTTTGACCTTGGGAGTGAGATTGATCCGATAATTCTTAAGTGCTGGATGCTAAGCTTTATTATGTGTTTCATTTTAATATTTTGTATCTGTAAAAGAAAGAAAGAAAGCTTTTATACTTTGCCTTGTTGTGGACAGCAAGCCGTGTGTCTTTCAGAACTTTTTAATTGTGCCAGTTCTATGCTTTTTGTTGTAATTATTTTTTTGTATTTGTTTTGCAAAGAAAGGATTTTTGGAAAAGCTAACTTATTGGTTATATATTGTTGGAAAGATATATGCTTCTACAGCACATGCTTCTATATTACTAACGTACACTAAATAACAAATATTATACCAAAAATGATCTAACACACATTGTTGTATACATTAAGTGCTTTTGTTTCACCAGTTGGTGTGCAGGTTCAAAGCTTTGAATTTATTTCGACTTTGTTTTTTGCAGTTTTGACCAAGCAGGTTATGTGCACTGCTGCGCTATGAAGGCTCTTGCGAACGGCGACCGGCGCGTTTGAGGGACAGCAGCCGTGTCCCTGCGCCTGGTGCCCACGTTTCCTCGGAGGAGAGCGAGCCTCTCGGCACCACGGTCCGGGCTGCTGCTGCGCTGGCAGCGGTCTGTGCGTTGGGAAGCGGGAGATGGGGGGAGGCCCGCGGTTCACAGGAGCTCATTTTCCCATGAACACAGTGCAGAGAGCCCCCCCAGGCCTGCTGCTCTGCCAGTTGAATGTGAATACAAACCTCTCAACCATTCTTAGGACTTCCTTACAGTTGGCACTGGGATTTTGTTTCTTTAAATTATTTATTGTGTCCTTTATGATTAAAACAAACGTCTTGCAAAAAAAGGAAGCAAGTGACATCACATTATTAATATTAAATCAACATTTTCTTGATAGCAGTAAAATAAAAGTGAATATAATTTATGAGGTAGTGTTTTTTTTTTTTTTTTTTTTTTAGAAATTATTTTCTAGGAGTATTAGTCAACCACTGGTGCTTTTACCACCAAAACCATGTACAATAAAGGTATTTGCATCTATATCACTAAACTTGTATAATTACACACAGACTTGCTGGCTATATTGCAGAGATTTTTGGATCTAACAAATAGTTACTATTACTCTTTATTCAGGAACGAGTAATTCAGCCCTAATGATGTGCCTAGATGTATTTTGACAAAGTGCGTTTTTTTTCCTTTCTCAATTTCAGTTTTCTCGTCACTCAAGCAAAACGCGAGTGTCGTGACGGAAGGGAACTTCAGTTCAGTTCACCTTAAATTGCTGCAAAAACATGGGCTCAACCCAGGTGTTTACAAAACAGTGGAGTGAGGCTGAATTCGTAGAAAGGGTGCCGTTCGCGTGCCGTTTAATTGGGTCCGTGCGCCAGGGCCTCGCCGGGCGCACGCTTGTGTTCATTCGTTATACCAAAGCTGTGTTGGACTCGCTGCACGCCGCTGGTTTGTTTTACGTAATGCAAAACTGGAACTCTTTGCAATATCGAACATGGGAAGACTATTTAATAAGAACTATTAAGGTCAGATCGTAAACCGTTTCGCTTGACTCAGTATGTGCAAATCATGAAGCCATAGAGATGGTCGTTTCTAGATTTTACTATATTTCCAATTTCTTCTTTTTATTTTAGGTTTTTTTGTTCTTTGCTAAAAGTGTTGCGTGCATACCTTCACATTATATATATATATAAATAAATGAATATATATAAATATATATATATATATATAAATGATATATTATTTATTTTTTCCAAAACGTTTCAGGAGTCCTTCATTGAGAAGGACTGCACTTGAAGCGATTATAGTTCTCTGTGGGGGAAACTGTTCATTATGATACTGACTTTATAATGATTATTATAAACCTGTGTTTGCAATGAAGAAGTGTTGAATAATTGAAAAAAAAACCAATTTAGTTATCGCAATTAGTGGATGAAGATAACGGTGCATTGTACTGTTTTTCTGTATACGTATGATAGTACTGATTATGACCTTTGACCTTTTTCTAGTTGAAACATGAAACTCCTGTACTTTGGTAGGCGCACCTGTGGTGTGTCTGTCTCTTCTTAACTTCATGTTAGTGGGATTAGCTTGACTATTACTCGCAAAACCAATCAGTCTCAATAAATTGGAAATTGCTGCTGACCTGGAGTGTTTTTGTGTCTGTGTGGGGTCCAGTCACCTCTTTTGTCACTTCTGCCATTAAAGTTTAACCAACGCTGTTTCGGGCAGTTGCCACACGGGGGCGCAGCAGACAGCTTGTAAGCATTAATTTGGGAAAACAAACTTTTTATGAATATTGCCATAATACACACAAGCATGCATGTTCGGTCTTTAGCTCAGTTTATCTACAGTACAATTCAAGAAATATTAATATACATTCTTATAATATACAACACTTCTATACTTTTCCAAGTGTGTATTTTTGGATAGACATGCTAGCTTTTTCCACTTGTATGCGTGTAAAGTTCCTCTCACGGCAGTGCCCTTTAAAAAGTCACTCGAGCAACAGTAAATGTTGAGCGCAGCAGCAGAAGGGTATTTTACACCACTGAGCTGTTTATACAAAAAGACTCATCTGCATAAGGCCAGCAAGGTCTGAGCGCCCGAGTGCTCCAAAGGCCAAGGTCAGACCACCAGCATCACGCCGCGGAGACCACTGACCGTTGCCAGGATGGTGCGCGCCTCAGCGACTGACCCCCTAACACCCACACGCTGGGCAAAGGCAGACCTGAGAGCCCTCGCGTCGGCAGGATGGAGGCTTTGTCCACATCTTGGGGATCAGCACAGAACTAACAAGTGAGCCTTCAGCAAATGAAGCAAGAGGCCACACTAGCAGTGGGAAGTTGTGGATCTACAACAGCTGCATAATGAAGGAGGGGAAGAGAAGTTGGAAACAAGTGTGTGGAAGATAGACAACATGAGCTGACAGGAAGGGCAGCTGACTACACACATGGGCAAAAGAAAAGCAATCCTTTTCTTCAGTGCAGCACCCCACAACTTAACAGTAGCTGAGAGTCCATCCAGGCAGGAAGGGGATGGACTGACTTCCATCGTGGCTCTGCAGGCCCACATCTGTGAAACATGGTTACTGTGACCCCGTGAGTCTCACACTGACTTCTCTAAATCCCTTCACTTCCCAGAAATAATATTTAATCCTCACTTTTCCACAGGAAATGCTTCTGGGTGGACTGCAACACAACAATCCACAAAGACCTCCAAAACAACACATTACTGTAACACTGCTGGTCACAATGAATTGAAACAGACACAGGACATTTTTTCCACACGTTTATTTCTCATTTTCTTTTAAACCATGTGATTATCCAATTGTAAGAATATTTGGGCTCTACGCTCTGGTTGTCACAAAGCTGACAGCAATTCAATGCTACAATAATTCAGGCAGAAACACATCTTTCTGTCACAGTGACGGTACCCCCACCCCCCCAACACCATCCAACAAAGTCCTCGCCATCTTGTTAGGCTTCCACGCACATCTTAACAGCGAGCACTGAGGCAACACTGGACATACAGAGCTAAACTGTGAACAATCGAATGAAATTGACCAATTAAGTAACAATCAAAACAAAATGTCAGTTCGGCGCGGCGGCAGAGGAGATGGGGAAGGAGAACAGAAGCACTTAGAAGCAGGAACCACACGGCTACACGTCCAATATTGTTGCACTCAACGGAGCTGCCATAACATTTCGTAGAAATCCATTGGCTTGCTGATGACTTGTTTTACACAAAAAAGACAAAGAAGGGAAAAAAACACACACACACACACACACACACACACACACACACACACACACACGGCACATCGGATTCACACCGATTCGGTTTGGTGTTTGTTTAGCTGAATGTTCTGGTTGAACCAGAGACGGTGGCTACAGCAAGTTCCGACACAGAGATTAGGTGGGAGAGGAACATGGGGCAGGGGTGGACGGACAGACGGACGGATGTAAAGGCAACAGGTCCACTGGCAGGGCTGCCCACTGGAATGTGCAGGGCAGGACACAAACACTTATACACATACATGCACACGCATGCGCATTTTAAGAAAACATACCAACAAACCAGGACTGGTCCTGCCGGACAACTAACAACACAAAATAAAAAAAAATAAAAAATTGGAGGAGAGAAAAGGGTTTCCACTCCATCTCTACAGCACAACCAGAGGGTGGAAGCTCCTCCACTGCATGTCCTTCCACCACTGATAGGACCAACAGGTAACTAAATAGCCAGGTGCGTTAATGGTCAACACAATGAATTCAAACCAGGTGAAAAGCCAGGTATGAGTTGGAAACGAATGAAAGCCTAGAAATACATTTAACAAGCAGGACTGTGAAAGAAAGGCTTTTCTTTATCCTCTTATACATTCATCAGTGTTTTTTCCTCCCCATCCCACAATATACATGGAATATTTACATATCTTCACTTGAACTTTTCAATTGCTTGAAAAAAGCAGAAGCATCAGAGTAATTCTATCTTACAAAGTTTTCTTCCCCATTTTATTTTACAGAATAAAAAAACATTACAAAAAAACGCATCATGGTTTTCTTTGCCTTATACATCTAAACGAAAACCTCAAAAATATATTTCAATAGTGAATCGTTGCTGCCTCACCGCTGAGGGCAGACTTTTCTATAAAGCAGATCCTTTCTTCAGGATGGATCTTCACATGAACCTGTTAGCCCTCCACCACACAGTAACAGTGCACGCTGCGCGCTGAGAGTGCGTGAGGGAGGAAACGCCAATGTAGCTCACTTTGTTTTTGACAAATTTGATGGTTTCGGCATACAAACGGTATCTAGACAGAACCCTGAAAAGAAAGTTTAGTGCAAAATAAGGCCAAAGGAATGGCAACACTACCCTTTCATTTAGTCAGGTGGGGTTGGGCTGCTGTTTATCAAACAGGTGGGAGGGGATCATAAATTTTCCTCAACACAGTAAATCTCCTTTAGGCCTCTTGAAAGGGAGAAAAAAGGTTTCCTTAAGACACGGGGACAGTTTAAAGGCATCATATCCCTGCTAACAAGAACAAATCCTGGAGCCATTACACATTTGCTCGACAGCACTGCGTTGCATCTACCGCGGTGCATAAACAAGTCCTGTATATTAAACACCAGCTGTTCTAACACAGTTTACAGCTTAGAGCACGAGACCTCACTGAGAAAAATGGTCCTAATCCCAGATCTCACAAAGGCAGTGATGACCACAACTAAATTTCTTTCAGACTTCAATTGCTGTATATAAAAACACTTACAAAATGTGTTTGTGCAGTACAAGTTAGTGCAATTCAATTGGATACTTTTTTGCTCTTCCCATTGGCACTTGGTGAAGTTTCCGACAACAATTTGACACCGACACACCTTTTTAAACTGCAGACCAGAGCAGAGACCTCACTAGCTGCATGGAAGCCACACACAAGGCCCGCCTCTCTCGAGGGTGAGAGCGGAGTCCGCACCAGGACCACCACGCGAAATGTTGGATCGCAGGCATTGCCAGGGGTCACCGGGTTTAAAAACCGTCCCATAAGGCCATCAGACAGCACGGAGAGGGAGACGGGGCTCAAGGGCACATGCTCTGGAGTCACACAAATGGGACCGGCAGTCCCGGTCCAGTTGGGGGTGGAGTGGGGCAACAGGGCAATCTGGAATGTTCCCATCAGCACCATCACAGCCACCAGAGCTGCTCCTCCTGCTGGAGAGGCAGCAACACAGAGTCCTACAAACTGCAACGTGTAATATTGTGGATAAGCGCAGGTGAATAACTGAACTGTAAAACGACGGTTAATCTTTGACTACAAATGACCCCAGAACAAAAGTGAGTTAGGAAAAAATTACATCCAGAAGCAACCACAAAACAGCCGAGTGGGGCTTCCACATTTCACACCAACAAAAGTTTGTGCTAAATCAAACATGACTCATAGAAATGTTCACGGGAAGCAAATAATCCCTTTGAAAATAATGCATAGATTTAAAAAAGCTGTATATTCTAAAAATAATTCTGTAGCCATATAAATCTGCGTTACAGTGCCACTAAGGAGGAAGGGATGCACCATTTAATGGTACCATGAACAAGAGTTTCCAATTCCAGTCACAAGATGATGGCACCCCAGTACTCTGCAGAAGATAAATCTCCATTCTGACAGCAATTCTACAAGGACGAAGAAATAACCCCATAAACAGATTTTTAATAACATCCTACAGTAACACTTGCGAGAAAAAAAATGAGCCATGTAAAATTATAATACTGTGTCTGCATATTGATACAAAAATACCAGATTATCAAAAATACAGCAGTCTCTTGCTTGGCTTTAAATCTGAAAGAAACAAATATTTATCTATAAGTATTTCAAAGATAAATTGTAATGAAATGCTGAGATTTCATTTTTTGTTTCTTTTTTACTCTATGCAGCATCAGCTTAACTGTGAAAGGTATCGACAAACCTGCAGATGCGTACAGATAAAATCCTACTTCTGTACACACACTACAGAATTAAAAATTGACTTTCAATAATATGCAGAAATCAATGAAAAATACAAAAAGGTGCAACGCTAGACAGAGGTATACAAAAGAAGAGTTTTTTTAATGTAAAAGAGTTTTGGGGTCTCAAAGCTGAACTTTCATTTGGTGGTACAAAAAGGTCTAAAATGCATTTTCTGTCGAGCAGAGATTTCAAAGCGTCGCTCTGAATGCATTATTTGCTTCCCAAAAAAAAAGCAAAAGTTTCAACGTCTGAGTTCAGCTTCCAGGTAAGAGCTTAATTCTTAAATACCGTATTCCTGGGCGGAATGTAAAACATGCACTACAACTCAGATTTAAAGCAAATAGAACGGTTCTGATAGTTCTCCTTTGGTAGAAGTGCAGCTGAGTGACGAATGCAGTAACAATTGTGTACAAAACAGTTCTGCAAATGAACAAAACGTAGGTGCTGAAAGGGCACTTACCTGGAAGAAAGAAAAAAAAAAAGGCAAAGAACAGATGTACAGATGCCATCTCTGGCCTTTAAAACTGTTGGTAAACAGCGTTTCTTGATCCGTGTGCCTGGAAGGCGACCACAGCTGGTGTCAGCGCGTGCCCCTTCAGTAAATAACCTGTTTACACGGCCAGTGTGTGCTGTGTGCTCATTCACACACTGCATATACGATCAAGGACAGAGGCCTGGTCGGCAGAGGGTTGTCCCAGCACTCAGCTTCACGTGAGAACCCAAACACAAACCCACGCCACGCTGAACTTCGCTGATGCCGCAATGAAGCTCGATTTCTGAATTAAAAAAAGAGCCAAAGAGGAAAACAACCAGAGTCACTCAGGTAAATAAACTGGAATTTAAAAATAAAAATAAAAAAGTGCCAATCCATTATTGCTTCTTTCCTTACATCTCCCTCACTGCATCTCCTCCTACCACTAACCCACTTGACCAGCAGTTCCAACCAGTCGAGATTCCATTTCTTGATATTCAAAATATTGTAAAAACTGAACTGTTACTTTTTTATACATGTTTACAGTGTTTTTACACCATTGGAATGTTCAAATTACAGTGCTAGCCAAGTGAAGTTTGGGTAAAACTTTTGTGCAATACACAGAAAATACAAAAATTTACCAGCATGATGCTGTTGTGTGGGGAACAGACGCTCTTGATTTTACCTGGATTTACCTATACGACCTGCACACTCAGCTCTAATCATACATTCGGCCGCTTACAGTGGGGACTGTAAGATGCTTTGGTTTGACACCGCAAACATGTATCTCGCACTGAACCTTTGGCTACGCAATGCAACCACATGCACTTGTGCTGTCTGTGCTGTTCACATCATTGGGGGGGTCTGGTGGCCACTGGCTGCAACAATTGCTTTAATATAACTGCAGCAGTCAAGCAGCACACTAGCTTATTGTGTCTTCCTCTGGCCACCGAGCGCTCGTACCAACAGCTTTAAACGGTCAGAGATGGACCACATCACCACTTAACAGTGGAATGACCCTCTGCTTCCAGGGGGGTTTTCACGGGATGAACGTAAAGGTCTTAAAAAAATCACTGAGAAGTCAGTGAGGAACATAGCTTAATCTTTTGAGCAGGATACAAGGCCTTGCTAAAATGTGAATCCACAAAGAGCTTATCCAAAATCTCCAGCCAGTAATGTCTTCCACCAAAAACACAAAAAAAATCATAAAGTACATAGTTTTTGTTTTGCGAGTACATTCCCAAAAAAGTATCAACCCACATAAAACAATGCTGACCAAGCGAGTATACAATTTTTTTGTCCGATTTTAGTTTTCTGTATTTTTATCTCTTTTTTTTTCCTATTTTTTTTTTCTTTTGTTAAGTGTGAGCCTCCAGTACTCCCGTTTGCCAGAGGACAACTGCAGTGCCCCCTTGTGGTGCAGCACACAAAGCAGAGAGTCCTTGGGGTTTCATCATAAAGAAAGGTGCCTGTGTTTGCTCGAGGCATCATGGGGTCAAAGGTCACCCAGGAAGTGTCTATGCATGGGGGGGACTCAGTCCGTGAAGCGCTGACAGGCCTTCTTCCAGCGACAGGCTGTGCACCACATATCCTTCTTCTCCATGCCGTACACCTTGCGGCACTTCTTGGCTTCTCCACGAGGCTTCCTGCAGAGGACCCCCCCCCATAAAGCCCCCCGTCAGTCAGGTGGTGTCAGGTGACATCCTTTCAACCTCTATGGGGTGGCTTTAGACAGCCCAGTTCTTCACAGTCACACTCACATTTGCTCAGTAACTACTGTATATTACAGGCAGGTGGTAAAGACAACATTTGTCTATAATGTTACGCTGCTTACTCTGATTTCCCAGTTTATGGAGCTCGGGTTTTTTTTTTTTTTTTAACTAGAGCAATTCAGAGGAAAGTGTCTTGCTCAGATTTTCTACAGGAAGTGGGATTTGAACCTACTCATATACTACACGCAGTGTCAGACATTTCATCTAGGACTGATAATATATTCAATTATATATTCATAAACTATATTTATCCTCTACATTCATATATTGAGGTGCTCACTGTTTCCTGCCCACATGTCCAGCAGGGACCTGTCTAGACATCAGGGACCCTTTGAAGGCACTTGTACCTGGTTCCTGTGGTGGCCTTGGGAGCGAGGACAGTTGGGAGGTGGCTCTTTGTGACAGTAGTATGCTGCAGAGGCTGCCGCTTCTCCCCAATGCTGACAGTCCGGATCGGAGCCATAGGGCCCTGCATGGGGATTGGGGTGGAGGTGGTCAGCATGGCGACAGTAACTGTGCAGTCACAATGGTGTCTGAAGTGGGAGACCGCAACCCAGTGGAGGACACAAACACACCCAAAGGCGGGTAAACTTTGCTCTAAGTGCTGAGGTTTGTTACACTTTTCCTTAACTATGCCAACAATACTAACCACCCCCCCGTGGTGGATCAAGAAAGAAAATGGAAGAGAACAGCTTAGTGGAAACATCAGGCAACCCAACACTTGATGCTTTTTTAGCAAGGGTGCTGGAAACACAGGAAACAGGAAGTGATGCAAGAGATGGCGAGCACAATGTCTTTCAGGCATCCAGAGTGTGCGGCGTGCTGCTGAGTGGCAGCATCTTCCCTTCCCCTCCTGTCCTCTCCTATCCCCACCTGTCCTGTCTCCAGGCTGCTTGTGGCACGTGGCTTATCGGTCACCTCCAAAATCGAGGTGGAGAAGAAAGCTTAGCAAAGGGTGTTTGTATCTAAAGCTCATTCTCTGTTGGTTTACAGGGATTCACTTTAGAGAAAAGTGCCACAAGCACGAACATAAATGCATTTTATCAATAGTGTTCGCAACCAAAAGCACTGAGGAGGTCAACGTGTGATCACTTGGGCAAACACTTTGGGGCTTGGGGCATCAGAGGATATTGACATTTTCTGGAATAGATCATTTGATATCCGTTTGCTCAGACCTCCTCATGTTTGGATGTACGCTGTGTACATAAAGCAGCAGGTAGGGCAGCAGCTACAGCTACTCCTCCTGCTGTAGGACCCTTGGGCGGGGCTCGTACCCTAAAATTGCTACAATAAAAATTACCCTGCTCTATAAATGGGTAAATTGTTGTAAGTGGCTCCGTGCACAAATATCACGCTATAAGGTCGTTGGCAGAGAAACATCAGCCAAATGGACAAATAACTAAGAAACTGGCTGAATACAACTGCAGCAAACCGAGGACAGGGGGACTCGGCCTGTTTTATTACACACAACAAAAGTGAAGTAGCGAAGGACCAGAAACTGGACCGACCCGAGACGGCGTTCCAGAACAAGGAGGGAAAAGAATGAAGCTCAGCTAGCTCACCGGTAACCCGTTAAATAGCACCGGTGGGGACTGCCAGGAAATACTGATCCCATTCTCGATCTGTACGAACTTGGATGGCGCAGGAATGCTCACAGGAGCAGTTGCCTGAAAAACACAGTGCAGGCCAGTGTGAGGGCGCCGAGACCACGTGCATGACAACGCCCTCCTTTGGCTAGGAACGGGACCACGGCCCCTTCCGAGGCCCTGGTAAGACCTGCACGTGGACACACACACCCACACGCTCGGTGAAGTGAAGCGCAGGCTAGTCACACCTTCGCTGAGCGAGTTGCTATAGAAACAGCCTGGAGCGCATGAAATGCATTGATTAACCAGTACGCACTTGGCAAGATATTTAATTTTTGTAGCACACAGTTAACTAAAAATAAATCACTATTACAAAGCAAACGGTACCACAGATCACAAATGAATGGAGTCATCATTAGACGGGGTTCGATGAACATCCGTGTTTAGGGTTCTTGACTGACATCAGCCAGCCTGCTGCCCTACTTTGCCCTACGGTGGCAGTCGATTTGGTCCACAAATCACTCAAGAACAGGAACGGGGTTCTAGACCCTGCCTCTGGAAAAACCCTTATGTCTGCTAGTTTTGCTCTGTTATGGCACTTGAATGGATCTTGTTTGCCACCATAAATAAAATGTCTAGGCCAAAGACTCAGTATGCTCCTTCAGCTGTGTGAAACTGAATTTGTTTTGGACTTAGAAATTTTTGACCAAGTGCCAGTGTAGCATTTTCTTCAGTTTTACCTGTGCCAAAAACCTTCCATGAGTTGAGTTGCCATACATACATGAACCCTAATGTGTTATAAATTAGACTCAGTAATAATTGTACATATTAATATAAGAAACAGCATAGATCAATAAAGTACTTCCTTTGATAAATAAATCACTTTATCAAGCCGAAACCAAACAAGGATGCCACTGTTGGCCACATGATCATAAGAAGGATCTACAGTAACACCTTCATTAGTGCTGCCTCACAACAATGCTCTTATTTTAGCCCTCAGAGTAATTTATCATAATTTACCTATTTTTAAATATTAAGAAAAAATTTTTAACTTTTTTTTCCTTATATGACACATATTTGTTGATTTTTTCAGTTAATCTTTAAATACAAATTTGGTCAAGCAAATAATTTAAAATGATCCTGGTCCTGTTTGGAACAACACTTTAAATTATTCAACACATTCAATTAACAAATCAAACAATTATTAAAGCGATCGGCAGGAACAAAATGATTACACAAAGACTGAAAGTGCAAATCCCCGCTCTGCATTCCATTGATATTCTACAACTCACAGTATGTTTCAGTCTTCACTAAAAATATTAAAACAATGTGGACCTAATTGTGCCACAAGAATAAAACTGGGGTTATTTGGCTCAATGTGGTAGCTTGGCTGGAGCGGTTAGTGTCAGGTATACAGGAGAACTCAGTAATTTGGAAAGGGACCTGAAGGACAAGGTATCTGGACCTTAAAAGTCAAAGTGAGGTTACAGAATGACAGTGACATTGGAAATGTAGTGGTGGAGCACAGGAGATCTGCAGAGCGCTGGGCCCGTTACCTGGTAAGCGTGGTCAGTGCGAATGTGGCACAGAGTAGAGGGTGCTGACTGGCTGAGCGGGGTAGGACACAGTGGCCCCTGCTGGGCGATGTGGGCTGGCTCTGAGCGGGGCGGCTCAGGGGTTGGGAAGACGGGTGGCGACGTGGCCGTGGTGGGCGAGGTGGGCGTGAGGCTGGACAGCCCCTCCGACAGCGTGTCCATGTTCACCTCAATCTCTGAGTAATAGAAGTCCTCTTCACCATCGCTATAGTCAGAGTCGCCGTTCCGCCTGTTGCATACGGAGGCAACAGTGTGAGGAGACATGAAGTTTAGAGGTTTAAATTCAAAGGTAAGAATGAAAGTACCCAAGCACACTGTTCTGCAGCACTATTGTCTGCTGTCCAGGAGAAACAAGCTCTGTTTCTACATTTATTCATCTAGCTGATTTTCTGCATTTCTCCAAAGCAATTTACAGAGTTAAGCTACCTACACTTATTTACTCATTTATACAGCAGGGCAATTTTCTACTGAAGCAATTCAGGGTCATCACCTTGCTCAAGGGTATCACAGCAGGAGATGGGATTTAAACCTACAACTACAGCCAGCAGCAGCTCTCACTGCTATGCCACCTGCTGATAAAACTGAACGGTTCCATTTCTATGTTCATACTTTTCCTGAAGAAATCATTCTGCTCTGCTCAGTAGAAGTCTCCCACAGAAAGATCTTTAAACAATTTAAAATATAACTCTTTCCGACATGACCGGCTACGAGAACCTAGCACCATCTCAACTTGTGTCTGGACTACAAGGGAGGTTGGAAAACGTGTCTCTGACCAGCAGGGGGTGTGAAGACCCAGTTTCATTTTGTCACAGAGCAAGAATAAAAACGGGCAGCAAAAGGACTGGATAAAAATATACAGCTCAGTTAAAGCACCTTGTTTGGTCATCGCTTCTTTTTCATTCCTAATTTCTTAAACTGCTAATAACATCATTAATAATACTGTGTGTGACTAACAAGCCAAAAGGCAAACCGGGGCTGAACAAACACGATGGCAACAATGTCTATGGCCGAGGCACCTACCCCAGGTGGACAGTGCGGATGTGCCTCTGGATCCCTGAGGAGGTGCTGAGGACCTTTTCACAGTTCTTCCACAAACATTTGAACATGACCTTCATGGAATTCTGCAAGAAAAAAAGTTAAGCACTTTAGAGGCTTTCACACCGCAGAGGCCAGCGCACCATTGCGTAGTTGTGGCACACTGAAACACACGCTGTTGGTGGTCTGCAAACTCCAAATGAAGACAGTTCTTCCACACAGAGAGGTTCTGAAGAACACAGATGAAGACAACCAGTGGAATACAGATGCTAAACATGCATTTCGAAAAGACACACGGAGGTAGCGCTATTGCACTATTTCATAAGGAGGAGGGTAAAGGGCTCAACAGCAACAAGGGAATTGCAGGTTGAGGGGTTTTTTGTCTGTGTGTTTAATTAGGAATGTTTATTCAAGCCTATCGACTTATTAATCATTAACTGCTGGCTCAGTGCAGGTCCAAGCAGAGCCGGTTGTTGCTACACAGTTGAAGATGCTATCACCCCCCCACCCCCCCACCCACCCACACACACACACACACACACACACACACACACACACACACACACACACACACACACACACACACACACACACACACACACACCCGCCCCTGGCCTGGCCCATGGACAGCTCAAAATAAAGCAGGAGACTGAGCTGTTGTTTGGGGGACACCGCCCTTTTCCCAAAAGCCAGCCTGAGAAAAGAGTAACACGACTAAGCAAAGAAAAGCATGGCGCTGGTCCGGCCCCGATTGCATGCACCGCTGTCATTTACAGCGACCCCGGTGCAAACAGGCTCTCTGGCAAGACGTGCTTGGCCGCACTGGTGCGCCTCAGCTACACGGCCCTGGCACGGTCCTCGCCCTGGCAGAGAACGCAGCGAGCAATTTACAAGCAGATAACAACTCTTGGACAGAACCCGACTGCTTTCCAGTTAGTGCATGTTGCTCACTATGCCTGTTTCCCCCCTTTCAAGACCCGTTTAAAGCGCTGCACAAAAATAGTCAGGGACCAGATATTTACTCCATAAAGCCCTATCTGATTTTGGCACCAACTGTAGCAACTGCAAGCCCAGGCACGCTGGTCCATCTTTAATGAAGAAGGTGGGCGTATCTGAAAGAGCGATAGAGAGAATGAGAGAGCGAGAGCAAGAGAGAGAGAAGGAATGAGAAGCCAACAGGTTTATCTACTTCAAGTTAACCCTTATTACCCATCAAGTCATTTCTAACCAAATTAAGTGACGGTTTGCACTCACCTCCATGCAGATGACATAACTACTTGCACCAAAGTAAACTACCATATAAACCCTCATCGCACTCTTTCATTTCAGCAACAGATGAGAAGTGGTGGATACACAGACTGAAGAGGGTGAGAATACCCTACTGGATAAATGAGACGGCCAGCTTACAAAACTTAACAGCAGAAGGGCAGGGATTTCAGAAAGTTGTGCCCCTATGGGAATTAAGGATTTAAACAGCTCATGCACTCCAATAACAAAGTCTGTTTTGTATAAACTACTGCAAAATACCGCAACAGCTTTGGGTTTAAAAAAAAAAAAGAAAGAAAGAAAGAGAACTGAATAATTAAAGAAGTTTGCCCATAAAAAAAGATTTAAAAACAAAAATGAGACAGGTAGATAATACTGCCCGCCCACACACACAGACTCCAGGAGGCTTTCATCACGGTGTAAAAATAAAGCTTAGCAATGAATTTCATTGTAACCTCACAGTCGTGTAAACCATGAGCAACCTCTGGAATGTGATTTGTCCGTTCAAAAAACACGGTAAATTATGTGCTGGTGCTGAAATGATCAGCGGTTGCACAAAGCACACGTTGTTGTTTTGCTACAGCAACTTGAACAAAGCTCTCAAACACAGTGGAGGAACTTTTACTTTACTGTTCCTGAAAACTCCATCCCATCCATTGCCGTTTTCCACCTCTTCCACAAAGAGATTAATGAGCGAGTGTAAACGCAGGCCAGCATTTGCTGCTTCATATTGAAACCACATTTCTGTGCTGGACTCTTTCCAAAATAACTCAAGACAAGGTGATAAAAAAAAGTCTTGATTTCCGAAGACACTCCATCATATACTGCGACTGCAGGAAAGCCGCTTGCTGCCCTGGGCCAGAAACACTCAGTCATGCTGGGTAATCATGCCCAGGCCCTGCTGCTAAGCCAGAGCACAAATGCTTTCAACGGTTGTGGCCATTAGCTCACCCATGCAGCTTCAGACTGGGTGGTAACAGATCCCAGGTCACACTCTACATCCAGAAGACTAAGAGGATCGGACCTACCTCTGACCTAATGCTCTCCGTGCACAACTGCTCTCAAAAAACCAGTGACTACAAGTTAAATTTGTAGAGCAAATCAATATCATTCCCATAATTTTTCTTTATTTGCACTACAAATTTTTGCTCTGTACATTGGTTTGTTATAAAAAATTTTTTTAAAAAACCCATTTACAGGAGTTGGAGGTCTATGCTGATGGACTTCTTTGGATCTGTCCCTTCCCGGTATGAATGTCAATTCCCCACCAAATTAACATCGCAACTAATGATCCAAATAATCTAAACTCAACAATAGGAAAATTGTCTATTTATATGTGTAGTCATACCTTGTTTAGTGGCCCACATCCCTCTAATGTAAATTTTTGGCAAGAGGCGGAGTTGGGGACTTAACGGCGGTATGTGAGCATGGTGCAAGCCAGATAACCCACAACTTGTTCAGCAGTGTAAACAGTTGTGGCTAAAGCGCACACTAAACAATTATGCCATTTCTGAAGGGCTTCCGCTGTGCACAGATCCACACAGATCTCTCTTTTCTGTCCAGCATTCAGACAAAACAGCTGTCATTTGCCTGACATTTTACTGCAAAATATAAACAAGATGGATTTGGAACTGCACTTAGCACAAGGAACAGTCAATGTGACTGAACGGCATAAGCACAGAGAGGTGGGTGGCTGGAGAGCATCAGCATACATCAGATAGCAAGAGTGAAATCAAAGGCCATTATTAGCTGTGAGTGGCGCCATAACGGGATAGAGTAACATAGGCGGTGACACATTCCATGCATGGTGAAGGCGAGGTTGGTGGCTTTTCGGGGGAAACACCATGAAATCTGTTCTGGCCCAACATGTGGCGAGATGCAAAGTTGGCAAGAAATTTCAGGAGGTAACAGGATGTGACTATTTAGTTTCTCCAAAGATGCAACAAATGATCTGTTTATGTAGCCGGATAATTTTTACTGGAGCAATTTTAAGGCTCGCACCTTACTCAAGGCTAAAACTGCAAGAAGTGGGATTCGAATCTGAGTTCTATAAGTAGAAGGCAGCAGCTCCGACCACTATGACACCTGCTGTACCTTTATTAATCTAGGAGTTAAATGTCCCATTAAAACAACTAATAACTGAGTCCTAGGCCATTCAATATCCAATACCAGATGACAATTTCAAGTACATAGATCCAACATCAGGTTCCATACTACAGACAAATCCCCAGACAATGCTGCATCCAACCCGTGGCACCTTGCGTTTCCTGGGGATGGGGTCCTCAAAGAGGAAGTGCGTGGTCTCCGTCTCCTCTGTGTTGTCGTCCCCCTGAGAAGAAAGCAGGAAGCCCTTGTTGACATCATTGGAGAGTGGTGGCGATGGTGTGGAGGGCACCGATTGGTCACTGGCATCCCAGCTCCAGTTGCCGCTGGTAGAGCTGCTGTAACTGGCAGAGAGGCACTCCTTCCACCCCCTGCTGGCTGGCTCTGGAACTGCAGTTAGATGAAAACAGGCTTCAGTCAGTGGTCGAAGCTTAGCAGAAGTGTGAAAATCTCTGCATGCATCATTTTCTACCGCTGCTGCTCAACTCTGTTTTACAAAGGACTGGTAAGAAAAAAATGGAAATCAGTCTATACTTCATCTTCCTTAAACCATAACATTTCAGAGATGTGCTGGAATGAAAACTAGTTTGTAACATTTGTCCCACAGAGAAGTTCAAATAGATATCATAATTTACTACAACAACAGTACAGAGGAAATTGTTTTCCTACCATAACATAAAAATGTAAACATTCAAAGGAAATGAAATGCATTAAAAAGTTATATATATATATATATATATATATATATATATAAAAAATATAGCGCACCAAACTTTAATACCCTTTCATCATTAATGAGTGCAGCGGTGTGTGTGTGTCATGAGTGTAATTTTTACACTGGCTCCCTCAGCCAAGCATGTAGATGGTACTGACAGCAACAGTAGTAACATGCACACAACAACAACAAACTAATAAATTATATTTCAAACTTTATTATCTTTCAATTTGTGTTTCCGCAAGAAAGAACATCAGAATGCACGTGCGTGTGTGTGTGTGTGTGTGTAGTGGGAAAATCCACTATGTATGTATGTTTTGTGTGTGACGTTAGTACTCCCACTTCTCCAAGTCTTGTCAGAGACCAAATTTTAAATTTTCGATATTGTTAAGTAGTCTTTTTGGAGTTTAATAGACTTCATTATGCAAAAACCTCAGTTGGGGTGAGAAGTAACTATGTGCCAAATTTCAAACCTGTGGCTTAAAAAACAAAGCTGTATAAAGTACAAACACACAAAAGATATAAGCAACAAAACACACAAGCATATACACAGACAGACAGATTGAGCTTTATAGATGTACGGAATTACAGAGTTAAAGAAGGGGTTCACATTCTTTTGAGTAGTAGTGTGCATTCTTTCTGCATGCAGTGCTTTGATAAGGAGAGTGTGTGGTACCTGATGGCCCAGACTGGGGGTTGAGAACCAGGGGGCTGGTGGACAAAGATGTCAACACCGTAGCAGCCATCACCTCCTTGTCAGCATGACCCGATGGCTTCCTGCAGCACAGATGGAGGGACCCCAGTTGAGACACAAAACAAACCAGCACACATCTCCCACAAAATCAGCATGATGATGACCAGGCCCTTGACAGAAGAACCCACCTCCTCAGTCACATCTATTGTCAATTCAACAGAAAGCGGGATGGAAGGATGGGATATTTCACGCTGGGCAGCATGTCAACAAAGCAACTGACTCACTAGACGAACAGACACGTGATGCTACTTCCAAACAAAACAAGGCTGTTGCAGATCTAGTCAACTTCCCCTTTTGCCATGGCCAAGGTTAGGTGTGATGCGTGTGGTGAATGCTGCCTTCCTATGTTTCTGTGCACACTGGTGATGCCAGATTAATAAATGGTTAAGAACATCCTAGTTCACTGATAACCCAAACGTTGGATGCACAGTCAATGCTTTTTTTACCGTTTGTTGCTAGTAATGGAAAATTCCAACACAATAATAAATAGTGCTGCAAGTCCCGAGTGTGTTTTCTCTGTTGTGCTGTACAAAAACAGCTCTGCTCTCCATCCATATCTCATCACTTCAGTTTTGAACGTGTGGAAACATGGCTGTGATGCACCGGGGCAAGACTTCTGCATGGATGCCGGTTATTAACATGAGGGTAAATGCGTCTAAAGCAAACTGTACTGCATTGTACTCTGTGCCTTGGGAAGTGGACTGCCGGAGTAGAGACAGTAAAGAAAGAGGATGAACAGCACTGTGGATGAGAGCAAGACAGTGTGAAGGTCAGAAGGAGAGAAAGAGATGGGAGAAAGACTGTGTGAGAGAGTGAAGGGGTGAGTGAGAGTAAAGAGGCAGGAGGTGTGGTGCTGGACTGGGATATGAAACTGCGCAGGCCCCCTGTGGGACATGATGGGGCCACTTTGCGTGTTGGTTTAACCTCCCTCCGACCACCACGCCAGCCCTCTATTTATACAGGCCTGCCTGGACAGTACACACACACACACACACACACACACACACACACACACACACACACATTCTGGGGGAAAGGTCAGCGGGCAAAGCGCTTGCGCACACACGCAGCGCACACACGAGGGGGAGTGGCAAGGTTTTCGACCGCTGAAAAAGCAATCATTATTTTTTCCTTTAAAAAAAAAAAAGAAAAGAAAAAAAAATCCTGGTATGATGCTCTGCTGTTACATAACACAAAATTCCCACTAAAAAGGCACGGCGTCCCCCCCCCTTAAAGCCAATGCCCAATTTCCTTTTCCCATCTTTATTTTTCCCCTGCGCAGTCCAAATTGTGGTTTCATGCTAGAGTAGGGGCACAAAAACGACCGAGGACTGAAATCGAACGGAACCATCCGGCGATAAAACTGGGTCTAAGGTGAAGAGTGTCATAAAGAAACATCCAGCGACGTTTCGCTCAAAACGCAACGTTCGCGCAAACGCTGCGTTCCCCTGCGGGCAACCGTGGCCATATGGGAAGGAGAGAACGCTGTCCCTTTAAGAGAGGCTCGCTGGAGCTCGTCCACCCCCGCCCCCAACCCGCTCCACTACACAACCAGAGCAAACTGGTTTGGGCCACGCAGCGAGCCAAGCCGAGGACTTGGCAGAGCTCAGCAAAAAAGTTCAGGCTCTGCCAAAAAAACTTCTTTTTTTTTTTAAACTGGGTCAACTTCCAAATATCACACAAAACATGGATAGGTTTAACAGCAGACGGAGCAAAGCGAATAAATAAAATACTAAGCAGGAATGTTCTTTTTAAGGCAGGCGAGAGGGAAGGCGGAGACGCTCACGATCTCCCGCCATTCCTCACTGCGTTTCGAGTCCCTTCCTCGGGACGCAGATCCTTCCCTTTAGGTTTCTACAGAACAGCTCCTCACAAAGCCCACAGAACCCCCTGCGGTGACCGTGGAAACGTTCCACAGGAAGTGCCACGGCTGTTCGTGTTTTCGGGAGGGGGTCTACACGGCCACTCCTGATGCAGAAGAACAGGGCTACGCGCTCCACAGCTGTTACGTTGCATCGCCACGAAAACTGACAGGAAGTCTTGTACTTGCAACCAGGGCTGTTGCAGAGAAAAACGCCTTAAAACCAAAAGCAGAATAACGCACGATTATCACGCAGACCCTCAACCAATCATCGAGCTGTCGAATTTCTACAGAAAGCATCGAATCCTGACATCCAGGGCAGCGCCATAAATCAAGCAACAGTTAAACACCCCTCTTTCAAAAGTGTGACAGAATAATTGGAATTAATCTGTGGAATGTCTGTTAGTCAGCGCACAAAGCCTCCAACTTCTTTTTTTTTTTTTTTACCCAAAGTCCACCAGCTCCCTTTTCAGACCAGCGCAAGAATCCACTCCCCTGCCTCCTCTGACAGTGAGGCTTTCCAACCTCCCAGAGTTTCCCAAGAGCTGTGCGGCTCCTCCAGCCACACGAGGAACTGCGATGTGCGTGGAGGCCACTTGTGTGGAGTGCTCGCTACTCCACGTCTCTTATAGCGCATTTACCGTCTCATTCGGCGGACGTCTCGTTATTCAACAGCTCTTGCACGGTATTTACGCTCTCTTTTTGGCGGACTTCTTATTCTCCAGCAAGCCATACAGCATTTATTGCCTCATTTGGTGAACTTTATATCCTTTACAATCTCTTACAGTGCATTTACTGTTGTTTGGTGGACCTCAACAGGACCTCTCATCCTTCAACATCTCATAGTGTATTTACAGTTTCATTCCACCAAGTACTGTACTCATTCTCAAACATCTAAACATCTTACACAGCAATGATGAGCATTCCATTCAGTGGAGCACTTATTCTTCAACATTTCCTCTCTTACATGTCATTTGTTCACAGTTGCTTCTTGTGTGTTATTAATAAGCCAAGAATTAAAGCTATATAGGTAAAAACCTGTCCCATAAGCAAGAGGTACTGATTTTTGTCAGTTGTACAGTAAAAGCACAACTGTACTCCTATTCCTTCTCCACACACAACATCATGTGGGTGAGGGATTGACTTGGCTTGAGTCTGAGTGCAGGAAATCACCCTCAGTGGAAAAGTGCACTGAACAAAAGGACAAAAGTTAAAAAAAAAAAAAATGTAAAAAGGAGTGGGCTTGAGGCCTTGTGAGGTGCTGGACAACCAAAGTCAGCAACCAGCGCAACCCAAGGGGTTGCACAGCCTAGAGCCCCTCGGAAGGTACTTCTAAGTAGAGCTCAGCTCCTCTTACTCCACCATCTCATTTGTGTAGGGGAGAAAATTTTGACTTCAGATGGCCACCAATGCAGAGACAGAAGCTCCTCCAATGCAAATGGAAACCTAAACAGCCAGCCTTGGCCCTGCTTACCTAAACAACACCCAAGTGCCAACAAAGAGCTGCTATTTACATTTTTTTTTGGTAATCTGTGTGCAAAGCAATATAAAGTTGCTGCGGCTTTGTGTTCCCTTGTCTTTTCTTCAATAAACACCTCAATAAAACAAAATTCTACCTTGTGATTCTACATATTTACACCTAAAGAGATTCATTCTCCCAATACTCGATGACAAAGTACCAATATGTACATTTCCTTGTAAAAATATAGTATCCTTGTGACTTATAAGTCACTCTTTTGGTATGAGCATTACAAACATTAAATAAACAGACCTGGTGAGGAGGAAGGTGATGGAAAGTGAAACAGATATGCAACTTTTCTGCATTTGCTGCAAAAAAAGAGCTGCTTCTACCATTAATCACCTCCATAAACCCCCCACCCCTGGGGCTGCAAGTGTCAGTCGATAGGTCGCTTAAGTAAACAATCCAGGTGGGGCAAGATAGGGCTCCGGAGGACCAGATTGACTTAGTTTCCTCACTCCAATTGGCTGGAGAGCGGCCCAGCACTGAGGCCACTGCACTTGCTCCCATGATACAGTCGATCAGTGGAAAGACACGGGTAGGAAAAAGAAAATTTAAAAAAAAAAAAAAAAAAAAAAAACTAACCATGAATGGCCTTCAGCCTATTGCAGGTGCCCACCCTCCAAGCCTTTCTCCATGACTACCCAGTGGAGCCACCACTGTCCCTGCAAAGGCATGATGTGTTTTTAATAAAGTACCCCAAACAGCAAAGGCTAAGTTAAGCTTGAGACACATTATGAATGTGCAATGAGCATTTATTGCACTTTCAGCTGATGAATGTTAGTGTAGAGAAGTAACATTATTTTTCTTGAAATGAAAGTAAGAAGGGAACAGCCAGTAAGGAGAGGGAGGGGGAGAGAGACTGCAAACAGACTTGCATTTTCCACCTATTGTTGTTTACTGCTTTTGGTTTGGGTGGCAAAGCAGAGAAGACAAAAGATCAAGCATAACCATAACTGGCTCCATTTCCCTTTTCACCTTTCCACCACCTCAAGAGCCAGAAGGTGAAGCAGAATAAGACAATCCATCACCCACCCCCGAATAGCACACACTCTTCATTACTGCTCCCCATTAGCCTTTTTCTTTATATGGTTTTATTAAAACTATACTGACAATTCATAAAGTTTCAGTATCACTGAGTAGCTTTCACTTGGCAGCAAAAAAAAAAAAAAAAAAAGATTTTAAAACAAGAACATGCAAAGGCCATTTAATCCTATAAAACCTTGAGCATTTAAAATAATTACACACCAACTAATATTTAGCTTTTGTAGCAATTACCCTGGATTTTATGGCCAGTAAACTAATAATGTATGCCTTTCAAATTTAAAAAAAGGTTAAAATATATTGATGTCTTAGTACCCACAATTCAGGAATTATTTAATTTAAGGCAATCATCTTATTGTCTGTTTATGATCCACTGAGAGTGCAGGTAATGAAATGCAGACAATATTCATGGACATCCTCTACAATGTGTATATGGGCCTAGTGTGGAAGTCTGTTCAAATATCATTCAGCAGGCTGCAGAGAAATGTGCTGCAGAATAAAAGGATGAAAATGAAACATTGCTTGGTTCTGTACCCTTCCCTTCACTCTTAATCACTGTAAAAGTGGACACAGCAGGCCCAAGCCGTGATGTCTTGACCACACGTCAGCTTGGGGAAGGAACTAAAGCAAGAGAATCTTTACTCTGGGCTTCCACAACAGGGCAGCATTTACAGAAAACATGTATTATAGCCATTCACGGATTTGAGCAGTTTTCAGGCTGCAGTGCAGCTGTGGCGCTTTACTCCAGGAGAACAATGCAGAAGGCAGCATGGACTGGTAATATTTACCTTCAAGAAACCTTCCTCTCATACCTAACCCACACTTGGGCAGTAGTCGGGAAACGTATAACTATATTTAACAGCGGAGTCAAGTTACCAGTGCGGCATGGATTCACATAGTGTGGCCGGGCCCAGGGCACCCCTGTCATGCGGACGCACCGTGACATGCAAAACAGAGAAACAAAGGCAAACATGCAGCACCCTTCAAGATTCTGTTTGCTTTGTGCTCTTTCTCGCACAGGGTACCTTGTACTGTTTGCTTACCATGCTTTTTGCTGAGGTACACAGAACAGGCCATAGTACAGTACAGCCATGCTCAGCTTAAACCGCATGGCTGTCCTGAAAGAAAATCAGCTGGATCTTAATACTTAATCTATTGTCAACACTAACATTCAAAGCAACTTGCAAATTCACCTATTATAAATAGGTAACTGTTACTGGAGGATTTCAGATTGACAAATTGCCTCAATGGCAGTACAGCAGGGCCACTCCCAGGATTTGACAGATGTCAACCTTAAAGTCTTTACTTCATTCTGCTGTTTGTGAAAGACTGAGAATTTACAGTTTAGATCCAAGCTGGGCATCTGACCACCATGGTGCATCACCTTAACGAATGACATCTACTTGTACCCCCCCCCCAAAACCCCCCCAATCCATGCCCAACACCTGTTGATGTGTTTCCCTCGGGCATCATCACATAAAAATAAATAAATAAATAAATAAATAAATAAAACCACCTTTTGTTCTCAGGAAGGAGCTCTGTACTAAACTGCTTGGCAGAAGAGGAAAAGCCATCATGCAATAAAAATGCACAGGTCAGCATATTTTATTGTACGAGTGAAACAAATGCCAAATCAACCCAATTCCACATTTTCAAGTTTTCAGACTCAGGCAACAACAGCTTCGCCACGTGTTCCATCATCAGATCTCAAGTTAAAAGTACAGAAAATGGACACTGCTGTGCTGCTGTTCCTTTTATTGATCTCAACAAGAAAAATGTGTTCTGTTCATTTATCTTGGTTTTATACAATCGCCTTTCAACCAGCTTGAATTCTTCTCCATGGAACACCCCTACTAGTAGGGAAAAGGTCCTATCCTGTTGTGTGTGATTCGCAAGAGGTCCTTTACATATGGTGAAATAAAGATTTCCAATTCAGCACTCAAGTCATGAATAAAAGAGAAAACACATGCGGTGGCAATCAGCCAGCCACGTGGGCCCGAACCTCAGCCGTCTTCCAGCGCCGCGCCTTGGGAGCACATGGCCTTCTGTGCTTCCTTTCCAAATGACTGGTCCCACCATGCAGCTCGTTCCCTTCCCCGCCGATTTTCATGCCAGCTGCCCTCTGGTCAAACAGCGGGAGCACCCTTCTGCTTCTCCTGCCTCTCCATGGCGGGATGGATGCGGCCTCGGGAACCGGCTTCCACGTGCCCATTCATCAATTATAACACGATCATCTGCATGCTCTTGCCAGGGTGCAGGAGAAGAGGAGTTTTTAGTGGGCATTTCTGGCTGTGTGCATGTTTAAACAAGTCTGCTGAACATTCCAGCTTCTACCCAGAAATCTCTGTTCTTGCTTTCCTGGCACATGGTCACCCCTGGAGTTTCAAAATGTGCTCCTCTGTAGCACTGCTTTGAAGAGTGTTTGAGTGCGGGATTTGCTGCCTGCCACCATGGGGTCAGGTTATCAGCTGGTGGAACAGCAAGAGAGGGTTTTCCCCTCCAGACATGAAGAGCGGTGTTGGGTTCCTTTATCTACCTCTCCGTTTCTTTTTCTCTCTCCCTCCCCCAACCCCTAATTATAGAAACCAACCACTCCTTCCCCTACAGTATTACATAACATGCCTTCACAGTCCAGATTACATTCTCTGCTTGAGAGGATCTGCCGATTCCTGCTCGCGGTACTAGAAACAGTGCGGATTCCATCATGTTCGACATGAGAAACAAGACAACACACTCGACGGATAAAGTGAAGCAGGCTCCAAGGAGAGAAGAGCCTGGGAGAAGAACTAAATGGAAGAACTTTGAGGTAATTCAGACTCCACCTGAAATGAGAATAAATGGTGTTTTGGTGGTTCTTATAAAAGAAAGCCAACGAAGAAAGCTTCAGCTCCGGCCCACTTCAGCAAGTAACTTACATCAACCAAATAACCATAATGCACCCTGCATCAAAACAGGAAATAAAGATGACACTGGAAAAAAAAACTGCTATTTTTAACCAGCTTACCAAAGCGTCAAGGTTAAATTGCAGCTATGGAGATACGTTCAACAATAAAACACTCTTGTTATCTAACAGCATTCAACTGAACGTGACCATAACCCCTCCCTTTATGGAAACACAAACACATGTTTACACCTGCACACACAGACACAGGTGCAGGTACTGTACTTCCAGTGGCACCTGGTGTATTGCTCTGCAGCGAATCCTGATTTTTCAATGTTTTCTGAAACAAAAAAAAAACTACAAATACAGCACATCAATAAACATATTTATACCATTTAAATACATGCTGCATTTCTGAAAAGTGCACTGTGATCCCAGTTTGTAAAAATAGACACATTAGTACGTTTTTAACCACAGCGGCCATTAGTCTGTCAGCCTATCAAACAGCAGGGGCTGTGGAAAAGGCACATGAATAATTGAGGAGTGGTTTTTGCCATTGGAGGACATGAGCAGACCGTAACAAAACGGTGAGTATCAAATAACATCAACAAGCTAATTCTGACATGGTTAGCGCAAACCACACTACTATTCATCTGTTTCTGGACCTCAGAATATAATATAGAAACCAGAGCATTCCTCCAAATTTGCCATTATAAACCTAAACAACAGCAGGAACTTTTTACATCCAAAAGCCCTGGACCACAAGCAGAAACAACAGCAACAAGTATAATAATTCAAGTAGGAGATGGGATTGTAGAAGGACTGAGAGGAGCATCAGTACCATGTTAAATGCATTAATGGATTATTAAAAGCAATTTTCAAGCTCATTGCAGTGGTTTAAAACACTGAAGGGGATACTGATCACTCTGGAGGTAAAAACAGCTAATGCACAGTATTTTCCGCTGCAAACTTTTGCACTCCTTTTGCTACGAGTCTGTTTTTTGGAGGCTAAATTTGATATGATCCCACTTGCCCCCCCCGTCAGTGTGTGCAGTTGGGCAGGATGCAGAAATTAGAGATGGAGACAGCGAGAGAGCGCACGAGAGAGCGAGGGGGGGGAAAGAAGAGCGACAACACAGGGAGCATCTGCCCATGGTGGCCGTTCCCAATCCAGATTGTTGTATAGGTGGAGGCAAAGGATGAAACACACAGAAAGCCTGCATATCGTCCATATGGGCTGATGGACTCCCAGAATGTGAGCTCATCGCTGTCGCTTCCTGTTCATGCTGACTCCCTGATGCCGGCCGACGGAACCAAAGTGAACAGAGCCCAAAACCAACGGCACTTCAGCACAAGTTCTGCGACTCCATCGTTCTCCACAGAATGGATGTCTTGAATATGGTTACAGTTAGAATAAAGGACACAAATAATCACACATGTCACAACATGGGGAACAGGTAGCATGGCTGTTGTCAATATGACACACTGTCAGCTGAAGGCACAGTAGTAACTCTGCTAAAATATTTAAACCTTGCCCTGTCACAGACTGGAGTCCACACCTGGGTGTGCTTTGCCTCATGTCCTGTACTTCCAGGCTAGACTCTGTAACACTGCAATCCTGACTTTGACAAACAATCATTGATAATGAATAAACTGACGAAAGATATCAAACCTAATTCCTCCAGTTACACACATGGGTACGTAAAACACGTAAATACCTCTTTCATAAACGAGAAATGTGTACAGAACGCAGGATGTAATATCAAATAGCAGTTGAAGAATTGCTTAAATGTGCTGAAAGATGTGCACAGAAAACAATGTGAAGTCAAGAAAGAGTTCCATTACCAAACTCCCTCTTAAAGATCCCTGTGTATGTGAACTGGAGCGGTTGGCGGTGCACAGCTAAAGAACCGCTTCCTCCAGCGGAACTCGGCCCACGCCGCCCAGGACTGTTTTCATTGGCCATGTTCCTCTGTTGTACACACCAAACTCTCCAATCCAGCTCAGAAACCAAGTGCCAAAGTGCATTCACTTAGAATAACACCCGTCAGGATGCTTTAAGCACATACCAGTTAACATGACTAATTTAAAAAATAAAAGTGAAAAATTGGATAAAGACGACGCATTTATAGAAGATGGCTTTTGGGTCCGGTCTAGGTTTCAGCTCTGCTGCGTGCATGTTAACTGTGTGTCCAGACATTTCTCAAGGCATTTCTTCCAGAAAACAAACAAGGCCGCAGTTACAGGTACTTCACAGCGAGTAAATAAAATCTCCTTAGGAACTTGGCAGCAAGCATCTGGATTTGCGTAAGATCCCAATTACTCTTCTATTGTAAAGGCTAAGTATGGGGCAAGCTTCTGTGAGCAACATTACTCACACTGTCACATCCCTAGCATTACACAGTGCCCACAGCTGTAAGCCAGAGATGTGCACGATGCTGCTCTGCAGGGCTTTCTTTTATCTTCACCAACACTTCAAGATGGCTTTGTTTACCTGGACTCAGAGATAACAAACAGCAGTGACAAATCACACATCACCAAGGGGAATATGCTCATCTCCTCTGGAGGTCACCCAGTTTTACTTCTGCCAAGCAAATTAAACGGGCGCACCAGTTGCAGACCAGATCCTGAATCTCAGACCCAGAGGTTCTGCTGCAGGGCGCCGGGGGAAGTGGTAGCAGGCAGCACAGCAGTGACATGAGTTCACTAAAAACTGCTTCTAGCTTCCTTCCTCCTTTCGTCAATTGACCGCAGATTGCATGAGGCGCTGCTAACCGAAACAAAAACAACCCCGTTCTAGACCCTCTCTGGAACCTTTCTGTTCCATTTCAGTACTTTATTGTGCATTCGCACTGCATTTAAAACCTTAATGGAGACTCTTTAGTGCAAGAAATATTCACAGAAAAGTGTAACAGACTATTTTCTAGTTAAAACAGAAAAAGTTAACTTTCCTAAGACTGAGCGTTTATTTGTATTGTTTGCGCGCACGTGTGTACAACTAAACCTGCACACCCATGAGTCAGCTGCACTGGGGTGGGGTGGGGTGGGGTGGGGGGGGTCCTTTTTGAATGTCAATGTGCTGCATATTTCACTGTTAAAATTACTCATTTGGTGCGACTTTTTATTCCTCCATCACAACTGTAATTGTCTGAAAAATCCCCAACATGCACAGACCTTTCCCTTAGTTTCCTGTGTTTGTCAAGGAAAACTTTCAACCTCACCATCCCCCTACAAAAAAAAAAAAAAAAACACTATGAAATGCAGCAAAGGAAACATCAAAGTTATTATCAGCCAAAATAACTTTTGGCTTTTCTCAGCTAAATCAAATTCAAATTTCCCATTTCAGTTACCTTTGACCTTTCTTTCTGCTTAAGGAATAGAACTGTTATCACCAGGTTGGTGACATGGCAACTTGGACTTTTGCTCCACTTCAAAAACTTAAATTTTGATGTTATAATTTACAGAACTCAGTTTCGCCTTTAAAATGCAACAAGGATTATTCGATTTACTCTTCAACATGCTCTCAGAAAGGCAAAAGCAAAGCACAGGTTGCGAAGAACACATCAAATGGACCTACACATTCAAAGGAGGTTGCTGTGGACATACTGGAAGCTTTTGATGAGGAAGGTACCTGTTACTAGCTCACCTCTGACTGAAAATTTGGTAACATGAAAGACTGAAAAAAGTTGTATGTGGCCAAAAGATGGTCAGGTGAACCACATAAATAAATGTTACAAGACATGTTTGACTGAATGAATGCTATTGCTTCTAAGATGACAAAACTGGATGAGTTGTATGCTGTCAGTGCCAAACTAAAGACACTCTTCCTTCATTGCAGCTCTGAAGATAAAACTGACCAATTTAAATGACTTCTTGAAAATTGTGCTGTTGGGACTGAACACTCAATTGCTGGTTTGTGGGATTTGGTCAAATCACAATTTCAATTTGCTTGCTGAAAAAAAGTTGAGGTGTACAAAGTGAAAGCAGACAAAGTGGAATATAAAATGCAAGCTTAAAAAATGTGAACTACTTGAGCATGCTGAAGGAAACACTCCTCGCAAACAGTTTCTACAAGATGACTTGTACTCCAAGGTGGAAATGCTGGTCAGTTTCTCTTATTGAAAGAGATTTCATCAGCTGACTCTGCAACCTCACTCTCCAACCCGAATGCCAATCCAGTAAGTTTTCAGCTTTTATTTCTGTGACCTGCCAATAATGAAGACATCAGAAAAGCAATGGCAAAGAAACACAATATTACCACCAATCATCTGTGACTCCACCCAAAAAAGTGAATCTGAAATGATGTGAAGAAAGGCCAAATTCTCCAATATTGTTAGATCATTTAAGTGCTGCAAAATGTACTTATGGCTTTTCTTTCCCTGATTGACTGAGATGTCTACAAGGAGGGAAGATCCTCCAATTTGACTACCCGGCGACCACAACTGTTTTTTTGGCCACTGTGCAGCAATTACATCTGTCGATATAAGCATTACATCTCATTTTTTTTCTGTTTGGCTACTGTGCTGTTTTTTGTCCCTTTTCCGGTTTCATTTTTCCTTTTTATGGATGTTTCTGTCTATTACTGTGCTTCGTAATTTTTTGGGGGGGTATTCACCCTTTTCATTTGACCCATAATGGGCTCTGCCTTAAAAGTGCAGTTAAGGGATGTTTAGTTGGGAGTAAGGATGTGTACTCCCCGCATACCACCTGTAAATAAAGTGATGGATGACACCGTCTCTGGGGAAAGTGGGATGACAGTTTTGTTTATTGCTTGGTATTGGATGTCCTGCTCTCCTCCTCCTTCTGTTTTCTACTTCACTGGATCACACGTTCCACTTCTTGTTTTGATAATATGACTGGATTACTACAGTTACATGCTTTTTCATTGTTTTAAAGTTAAATTCCATTTCTATTATGATATCTACCTGATATCATAATGCTTAGAAGTAGGAGGATTTAAATATGTTCAAATTTATTAGATTATCACCTTTATTAATTCAGCAGTATCTTGTTAGTGTGGTCCTCATCACTAACAAAAGTGCTGTATATGGATGAGCTAAGGGATGTGTTTCCTCCTGCTAGAAAAAAAAAACGCTATATGATAACACGTGGTAATTCTAGACACCTTTTTAGAAGGCGGGCTTCTTGGAAAATGGAACTTCACATCTTTATCACATCTTTGAAATGGTGCAATTTTTTATTCTTCTTTTACATATCTGAATGGATTTTTATATCTATATACATGTTGCAGTTTTGTTGTTATGCTGTTGGGACCCGGTCTTGCAGTTGTTGCAGATAAAAAAAACAAAAAAAAAAAACAAAAAAAAAAACATCACAAATATTCACTGAAATAGTTCCCAGTTTTCTAAGACTACTGCCGGTGCCATGTATTAAACTTACGTTTTTAATACAACAGTAAGCAAACTAGTAATAACAAGGCCAACATTTAAAAAATCTGTTTCTATCATAATTGCTGTAACATTACTTACTGCTCCATTTCAAATATATCATGAGGAAACTTGTACGAGTAAAAACCGCTTCCAAATGTCAGTAAATCTGGGCCAGGGTTCTGGAATCCAGGCTGGAATTAAATCAAAACTTTGTATACCAAAACTGTGCATCCAAGCCACTAATTTAAAAAAGCCATAAATTAGAAACCAGATACAACTGTGAGTGGCAGTGTTAACTAGTTAGAGAGCAACTAGTTCACCTGTGGTCTCCAGCCTTTAATTTGGCAGGCTTTATGTGATTGGTAATTAGAGTGGGGGTAACGTCTGGATTCATTCAGACCCCAGATTGAAAATGGTGCCCTGGACACTGGAGTTCCAAGGACTGCCTGGGACTGGAAATGGATGGATGTGTGTATGGATAACTGCCCGGTTACTGTGTGTGTCTTTGTGTGTGCACGCCTGTTGTCCTGCTTTGGGTTCCAAACTAATGTTTTTGGTTCTGCAGCACCAGACATCCCCCATCCAGGCTAACTCCCCATGCTTCCATCACACATGCACACACACCACAGTGTAAACATAAAAAATAAATATGAAAGGTGAAGAGAATTGTGCAAAAGCTGTCAAGGCACATTGTCAAGGAACAACATGGCTAGCTGACGTTACCATACCTTCCCAATAAGCAAATGGTAACGGCATCATTTCTCTAGCTCAGAGGAGCACCTGGCCTCATCCTTGGTCAGGTGGGAACATTTGGGGGAGTCTGAACTGCCTTCACAAACACATCTTCAGCCCAGCACAGCTGAGCTGATTTGAACTAGGCCATATCAATCTAAGCTGCAGTCAGCTTTCATGCTGAAAGCTGTATGGTTGGGACTACAGTAGATGGCTTCATGACTCTCCCAGATGAGGCCTTTGGCTTGCCCTGAACAAATTATGGTCCCCATTCAAAGGACAACCCAGAGCTGAGTTATTGACGAATGGAGCTAATAAGATTCAATTATAGAAAACAAAGTGATAGTAATGATATAACACTTGTGCTGCTGAAGAAATCATAGGAATTGTGCAATAAGCAGAGAAACATTGCTTTGGGGAGATATCAGTGTCAGCAAGATATGGAGCAATTCTACTTGGCAGGAGTAACTTCAGAGAGAAGAGGCCATGTGCTGGGCCACTGATGGGTACAGCATGAGCACCCAAATCCAGGGGAACCTGACTCCCAGGTGAGGACTTCTGTAGAAGTCCTTTTTCACAAGTAGTCAAAAGGTCTTCTTTTGCTCCTTGGTGAACTAAAATCTGGGGACGACTGGAAAAATTATTTTCCTAACACAGCAACACTACACTCATATAATTGACTTGGCTGTAGTAGCATTCAGTGCTTTGGGAAGTGGAAACATGTTCCTGCGTGAGGAAAACCAACGCATTCAATGTTCTTAGCTGAGATGGACTACAAATGCAGGGAATTAATGTAATTGACAACAGTGTATACAAATATGTTTGGTGGATAAGTTCAATCCACCCTTTGGATTTCCATCAAAATGCATCTGATAATTCAAGAACATAACGCAAACAGACTTTCTGTTCAACCTTTTGCAAATGTTTTGCTTATTTTACTGTAAATCCTCATCCTTACGTGCTGATCCCATGCACTGTTGCTTTAAGGTACAGACCAGCACCATAAAGCACTTTAACAATCCCACCTGAAAAGGTGTAAAAGTACATAAACATAATTAGCTTTAAACTCTATCAACTTTAACCCTTTAGCATCAGTATAAGTCATATTCCACTACTGGAATAAGCTTCTTCCTGACAGTCCTTTTCAAAATCAAACATATTGTTAACCAATATTCTAAACCAACCTGCATGCAAGCTACCTTCTGAACTGTTTAGAAAACAAGGGTTAACCACCTCAACATGTTAACTGCTGCCATGTTGTCTTGCCACGAAAAAAGAATGGCTAATTGACTAAACCAAGGTGTCTTGGCCCCTTAAGAATCAAATATGTAGAACACAAAATACTGTTATAAACCTGCAGTACAAAGACTATGTTGTTCAAGACCAAAATTCACAAGGAAGTCCCCTTTGCTGTTACCTTGGAAAAAGGGAATTAAGAAATGCAGCAACACCCTTGAGCTCACATGTTTTGAATGCAGCACAACATAAAGACTGCATATTGTAATTATGCAGGGGATTTCAAGATATAAAAAGTCCAACCCACTGAGGCAAAACATCAACACAGCCAGTCCTTCGCATCAACATATTTTGTGAATCGCTAATGCCCAAATGTCATCACGTGCATCCTGACCACAGAAACACACACACAAACAAGGTTTATAATCTCAACTTTGACCACAAACTTATTTTTGAACGAGTCATCATCCACAAATTAAATCTATCTGTTTGACTTTTGTCTCCAAAAACCAATACCCTCTACTTAATACAGAACATTGGCAGAAACAAAATAAAAAACATACTAATAAATTACTTTATTATTACTACCTTATTACTACTTATCCTTATTAGTAGCCCAAGCTCCAGTGGCTCGAAGTGTCTCCCTTTCAGCTCAGCAGGTTTACAGGGTCGGTGAATGGAGAGATGTGTTTACTGGCAACCTTCACGCCTAGATGAATAGTCTAAATTAATCCATCTGCTCACTAAGCTGCATTACTCAGCCTACTAAACATCCTAAGCAGTGCTACAATTTTATTACTAGACAATTTGTGATAACAAAAAGTTACAAACAGCAATGTTCTCAAGTGTAACAGAAGGTCTAACAGCAGGCAAAAAAAATGGCGCACGGCAAGTTAGCGTAGCAGCACTACCAATAACCTGAACCCAGTTAACAACAATTGTTTACTACTTTGTAAATAAGTTTACCTTAAAATCTGAAATGCAACCAGAGAAAGTATCAGCTGGCAGTCATATCCATAAAAAAAAGGAAAACTCAAAACGCTCAACACTGCACATTACAGTTCCCAGAGATGGCAATCATAGCATTTCGGCACTGGGACACCAGCCCTTAAAAAATGTCCGTGGTATTTTATTTCTAGAAAATGTGGTCCATCTTTTTTCTCTTCCTCCCCATAGAGACATACAATTATCCTGAACAGCACACAGTAAATATAGACCCACATTATTTATGCGAGAGGATTTGTGCCGGTTTAAACTGGCGCAAACTACCCCAGCGACAGGAGTGACATATTCGGGCGGCTCTCACAAAACAGACAGCACAAGGAAAGACACACAAACACAAGAAACCCTTAATTGCTTCCTTGGCTTTGTGTGGGCTTACTTTGTTTTTTTATGTACATTTCCACAAAAAAAATTAAATAAAAATTTAAATCATAATCAGCATCTATCCGCTCACATGCAAGCCTAGAATCTGCTTTCTTGGATATCCCAAGGTAAGATTCTTAAGAGCTAAATTTCTCTAATGACAAACTAAACAAGCACTGGTGAACACCTGGATACCTTTTCACCAAAGCAGATGGTATCTAAAAACACTGCTTGTGGAGGCCTCCCTGCCAACACCATGATACAGCTCTGTCATGTGCAGAAATTATATGATTTACAGCAATAACCGCACCACAAACAGACAGTAAAACTCATAAAGACAAGGATAAAGAATGAGAGTTATATTTCTGCCAAAAGCAAAGCTCAGAAAGCGCTGCTTCTGAATGCTTTTAATATGTGAGGAGTAAACTTCTGAAACCTCATCTACATTATCTGGGAAAGTGCATTTACAATGAAAAAGTGCATATTGCGCTTTTGTGAATTTGTTACAGGAGGACTTAAGTCAGAAAAACGCAGCTGGGGTCACGCAAACTCATAAGCAGGGAAGGAAGTGTGTGAAGAGCACTGGTTACTGGGATTCAGTGTCCATATGGCAACGAAAATGAGTATTACAGCCAAACACCAAGAAGCTTGTAAGGCTGCAAAAGTGCATGTAAGGATACAACTAAACATGGATTTTCTGAGTTATGACTGCCATGCTGCAGTTATGTAAAAGTTATGATTTTATACTGTACCTCAGTGTCAGACAGGCATCTTTTAGGGAGAACCGTTGTCAGATGCTGTAGGTTCCATCAGGGAACCACTGGGACCCGCACGCGCACATTTTCTGTGACCTTGAGCAGACTCAAGCCAGGAGTCCAGAGAGAGGAGCAGATGTGGATGTTGTGTTCATGTTTATTTAGACCATTTTAAAGGCTTGATTCAAAGGATTCAGGAGCCAGAGGAACTTCTCTGCTGGAGACCATAGTTACAGTGGGAAGGGATTGATTTCTGGTGTCAAATTTTGGGAGGAACTTCATTTTTTGACTGACAACTGCAACGGTAGATGAGCAACCATGAGGAGGTTGCTGAGGATGAGTGGTTACATGAAAAGCACCCCCCACCCCCTTAACATGGCTCACTGCTTTCATGCTTCCAAAGAGAATGTTCCAGTGAAGCACTCTCCCTATTTATCCCCCCACTGCCCTCATAAGTTTGGCCTCATCACCTGATGAACAGTCACTTACCTTTTGCAATACGATGATATAAACAACAGGCTTAAGTCTGAGCTCTATGCATGCATTATGCCCACACTGACCATAAGGCAAACGCTCAGGTAGGGCTAAGGACAGCCGCAACATAACAGGGATGCAGGGAAGAAAAATGGGCACCATCATGGAGGTGTGATAGACCATACAACTCGTAACACCCTGAGACACAAGCGTAAGGTAAATCTATACAACCACCAAAGCCACAATAAGGGGATGCTGGGGTAACCGCTCTCCATGATGCAGAAAATGCAAAAATGATTATAACACAAACTATTAACACATTTTATTTCAACTTTAAAAATTTACCACTGACTGCATGGGAAAATGTGTGTCTTATTTAGCATAAACACAAGGAGTTAAAAAAAACAACAAAAAAGGCAAAATTTAAAACAACTGTGCAAACCAAAAAGACCGGTTTACAAAGTACCTGACAGTTATTAGTTTCCTCATTTTGTTCTTCTCGGGGGTAAAACATTGCCCATTTCTGAAGTCATCTTCATAATCTCACTTTAAAATGCCTCATTCCTTTAAATACAGAAATCTGGGCTTACAAGCACAATAAGGAAGAAAAAAATGACAAAAAAATAAAAGTAACATTAAGTTGCTAAATACAAGAGGTAACTTTCACTCCCAAACATGATGCTGTGTGTTCAGGAGCGTGTGCGTGTGTAACAAACAGTAAACAAAACAACCATCTGTGCTACATAGGAAGGCAGCCTGCTAGTGATACCAGGAGCCAAATTACAGCATTTCATGTCCTGTAAAGATTACCTCATAAAGTCACAACAGAGACCAGACTATCTAGACTTCTGTTTTCAAATGGAGCAAAAAAAGCAGACGAGAGAGGGTCACTAAGAAAGTTGTATGGGTCAAAGTAGTGGTGGACGTCATCAAGAAAAGTCACCGAAACCAATTAATTACTCACAGGAAATGGCCTGGTAAGTTCTAACAATTTCCTGGTCTAACAACTGCCATGGCAATAATTATTATGGCTTATATAAGTGCATTAGTCTGGTTAGGGGACTCATAAAATATCCAAGAAGCTGCACAAGATGATTCCTATCTGCCAGAGATGCAGCCCTTTCTATTTGAGCTCCACCTGGCCATCGGCCAAGTCAGCATAATCCAGCCGTAAGGACTCCAGTACCAGAACCCCTGGCTCATCCCTCACACACACACACACACACACACACACACACACACACACACACACACACCCCACTAAGTAGTGCTCTTAAGGAGGCCCCGATTCAACAACCCTGAGACTGGCCAAAAAGATCTCTGGTAAACATGAAGAAGATCACACTTACAAGCCAAAATGCTGCTTAAAGCAATTGTAACTTCTGCTGAGGATGATAATTCCAGGCCGTGGTACTGAACCAACTCTGAGAAATGAACTGAATGTGATGCTTAGACAGCTTTCTGTAACATGAGAGAGATCGCTGCTGATTTACAGGCCGATTAAGTATCAGAACAGCTTGTGGAAAGACTCCCCGCAGGTCCAGTTTGTTAAAAGGACAGTCACATGTAACATGTTGTCTGGCCAAATCAATTTGACCGCAAAAGCATATTTTCACAAAACACGACACGGGTTATTGCCACATTGCTACAACAACAAATACTAAAAGTCAGACCTACAATTGAGAATTGCACAGAGAAATAATTACCAGAAAGGCTATAAAAATACTGAATTCATGGACAGTGTAATACAAACACACAGGAACAAGGGAATACTCTAGAACTTTCCAAAACAACCGTGTGGTTGTTATAACAGATGCATGCTCCCCCCAGACTAAACCAACAGGCTATTGTTGGTCTCTATTCTCTTTTTTGGACTTGCACAGCACTGGAAGACTGCAGGCCTTACGCTCCCGTGCATCCCCTGACATAACAGTGCCCCTGTAGCCTTGGATGTCTTCTGGGACTCAGCATCCGCTTTTCACAAGCTGATGCTACACGGTCCTCACAGAGCCAGCTGTGTCCCTCTACGGTTCTGTCACTGCTAATGACTAACAGAAGCAGCTAATCGCAAACAAAGCCACACTAAATGGGGAATTCTGCTTTTGTGCCCATCGTACTGTGCTGCTGAAAGCTTGAGATTCGTGTTCCTCGTAATTTAAAGTCATTGGTAAATGAATGCTCCGTGTGAGCCTCTTCCGGTGTTCGATGGCGCCATTTTCAGGCCAACCTTCCAGCTTGGTCTCTCATCCAGGAGAAAGGCAGGAAGTGAGATTTAACAATAAAAGCGATCACATGCCAACAGATAAGTTTTTTCTGCAGTTGCATCCCCCCCAGTCAATGGAGACTTATGGTGCCTTGTTCTAATATTGAGAACCACGTAATTAATCGTGACATTTAAATAAGATGTGCGTACCGAGTTACCGAGACAGTTTAGCAACGCAAACACAACAACTGCATTCATACCAATGAGCTGCACTAGATGGAAGTCCAGCTGGATACAAAATTTTCCAAAAAATTGAATAATCAATCTGATTACGGCAGCACGGTGGGACAAGGGGTAACCTGACAGCGCTTCCCCTCAAGGTTCAGATGTAGGTTCAAACCCAGTTTCTGTGGACTCTGCCTTTCCTCTCCATGGTCACATATGTTTCCTCAAACAATCCAAAACACGCATTTCTCTTAAACTAGAGACTCTAAACTGTCCACAGTGTGTATGTAACAGAGACAGTATGTATATGCGATTGCCCTGAGGCAGACTAGCATCCCTTTCAGGGTTTACCTTGCATCACCTGAATAACTTTAGCACAGGCCCTGGACCAAAGTGACCCTGCACTGGACAGTTCTGATAAAGAATACTGACTTTAAACATACCATTGCACCCCATTTAAATCTTTTTGTGCTACATGACACTGGTTGCAAAGATTAAAACTGAAAACAAAAAATATGCTTTAAATATAAAACTGACTGTAAACATAAAGAACACTGTGCTGCACAGTGGCCACCAGCTGATGTTTAAAAGATTATGCAACATTTGATATATTCAACACATGCAAGGCACACAATGTGAACGTCAGGTATGTCATGCTTGTGCTATTTTTGGGGCCCGAAAGCTCGTCCGAAGCCATAACGACAACGATGCAGCTAAATCTGTGTAATAAAAATGAATTTCATACCAACAAAGCCGGTTCAATAGTTCACAGACACAGATGGGGAGCGACAGACACTAAGCAGGGATAAGCCATAAATGACTTGTGAAGCGTAATGTGCACCTCTTGGACAGTCGCCGGAGGTTTGCTGCTCTTTGACTTTGCCGCCTGATTTTGAAGTTCCTACAACTGGTGACAGAAGCTTAACACCCTCCATCGTAACTCGTGGTGCTAACAGCCTCTTTAACTACCAAAATGTTATTTTTCATATTTATCATGTCATTGCCCATGTGGAAAATGTGAAAAACGCATTTACTGCGTGAAGAATATCTTTTAAGACGACTAATGCCAGTATGTACTGTACATGTCCCAGCCACAGATTGTGTACACACTGACTATTAAACAATAATCATGAAAGGGGCCAGGGGACATCTTGTGTGACCCTTAAACCTTAGATCATTCCTCATATGGGAAGAGGAACATCACCTTGCCGCTTCTTGCGAGACTTATGGCGCATAATCGTCTTACGGTAACCAATATGTTAATCTGAATCAACTTTGAAGGTTCAGGCTCACAAAATAGGGCTTTATGAACTATCCCATTTTATAACTTTTATTGTGTTAACAAAACCCTGTATCAAGATCAGACAGATGATTTAAGAATAGATGCCAAGCACACATTAGACTGTATGAAGGGTGTGGCTGCTTTAACTTTCTTAGTGGAACAGGCTTAGACATGCCTGAGGTTCAATAAATCCCAATAAATTATACCGGTCCTCCTCTCCTAAATCAAGTGATTTTTTAATGCGAATGCCCTCATACGTGCACCCACAACATACCCTCAATGAATCACTTTGGTCTTAATAACAAACATAAGCAAATAATGTATTACAGCAAAGACTAACATGTAAGAACATGTTAGTTCCATTCACCCCAACAGGTCAACAAAAAATGTGAACAGATGCAGGGATAGAAAAAAGAAAATACAATATTTAAGTTACAAAAGTTGCTAGAATAACATCTACCAGTTTGTTTTATTGGCAGGGTTGTAAAAGATAAGTTTAAAACTGTTTATAAAAAACTTGCTTCTAACACAGCCGTGAAAAAAGAAAAATTAATAATGTGGGTGCACATGAATAAGGTTGCATATCACAATGTAACAACATAAATTCAAAAAGAAGGGGATACAGTTTTCATTTCACTTAAAACACAAGAAATAAAGAGCAACGTATCAGCCAAGCATGAAACACATTATTTCTGAACCCCTACACACACACACAACTAGTTTGCCTAAATTTGCATGAATTCATGTCCCTGTGAGTGACACTACACAACATCCAGCAGCATCTCTCTCCAAGAACGTACCACTATGTGCCGGTGAGCCCAGGCACCTGCACAACACAAACAGAGTAAAAATATAATAAAAAAAACAGCAGCGGCTGAAGGAGAAGCAGTTTCTATATCCTGCCGCTCCCCAGATTGAACAGCATGCAGCCACTGTAGGTCGCCTCCTTTCCTACATCACAGTCCCACCCCCTGAGTTGGGATACGCAGACTTGTTTGATCATGTGTGGATCCCCGGAGAGACTCATGACTGTGTGGGTGCAAACGCGCTTCTCAACAAGAGGAGCATTATATTGTAGCACACACATATATCTGCAAAACTATCACATCTGCACATCATTCTGTCTTAGTGAATTTGCAGCAGTGTCCTTTAACCTCCTTTGCGCCAAGTTCTGAGATAATTCTCAGTAATACAGTAGTTGTCAAACATAAACAACAACAACAAACAAAATCAGTGGTATCTATCACAACGGTCCTGTTACATAATGACTTATCTGCAGCTCTACTCCAGCAGTGATCTTTGATCAGACATTATGTTTGCAAAGAAATACACCTTAACTAACTAGAATGAGACCTTTCCCAACATGGTTGGTCACCAGTCTTAGAAGATCTTTAAACCGATGGCAAAATTAAGGCAGGAAGACAATCTCGCTTTTCTCATGTCAAACTGAGCTGTAAAAAGTGGGCATTCTTACAAGCAACATCAAGACATTGTTTTCAATAATGGGCAGACAACAACAACATGGGAATCAGATACTGTAACTTTCACTTTGTTTAAAAAGAACGATGCCAAGACTGGCAATCTTGAGCAATACAAGTGTCTGCTTCTAAGTGGAGATGTCAAATACAGACAAAAGGTGTAACTTCACTGTCAAAAATGTTGGAAATGTGTCATACATGCGGGCACAGCTGAGGCCTGCACTAAATGTTGAGCAGGCTGTCATTCTGAACCCGGACATGCCATCACAATCCTCACAAACCAGGGTCTACAATATCCTTTGACCACTCCCCTCACTGTCACTATCCTTCCAGTGCACCTTAAGGTTTTATTTACTGTTTTATTTATCTATTTATTTATTTACTTATTTATCTATTTGCTGTTTGTTTCTTGTCTTCTTGGTGTTTGGTTGTTTGTTTGTTTACTCGTAAATTTTTCTGCACAGTCCCCTATCCTACTGAATCAGAGAGCACATTTCACTACATGGTATACTCAGTAACCATGTACGTGACAAATAAACTCTCTTGAATGAGCTACACTGCCAAAGCTAAACCTTAGACTTAAGCACGGCAGTGATATCTTCTACCGACCTTCTCTTCTACTTTATTTCCCAATGCTGAAAGCTTTTTCCTATAACCGTGTATTAATGATGAAAGGATTTTTCCTTAAATTAACAATAGAGAGAATGCCACAGAAAATGTAGAAAACTTAACTAATAACAAGATGTTGGGGTGCATCCATAGCTTCAGTGTAACCAAGTGATTTTAATCTTCCCACCCAACCACCGCCCCAAGTTCCAGCACCTGCACCAAACTAAAGTGGGAGAACAGTGCTCAGGGCTGATCCCAGAGTTAGGCTGTACCTGATTCGTGGCACAGGGATGTGGGAGGTGGTGTGCAGGTACCGTTCCTCAGGTGGACCGTCAGCACCAGCTGCCAGGGGGTCCCTCATGGGCTCCTCCACTCTCCTGCCCGAACCCCTGCCCTCCAAGTGCATTTGGTCATCCACCTTTCTTCCATTCACGCTCAGTCGATGAGTGGGGCTTCTCTTCTGGACCCCGGGCCGCCCAGGGTCCCTGTGGTCTCCTGCACCGTTACCAAGTAACTGGAAAAAGAGTAACGGTCAGGGCAACCAAGAGGGAACACCAGAAAGCCCTCTGCAGACCCTCTTTGTCTCAGCTGGTGACAAGCAGATGTTGATGAGGCCGAATTGCACTACTGCCAGAATTCACCATGTGACTGGACCTCATCATCTGTCCCACTAGAGACCTGTGCACATGTTTCCTACTGTACTTTTAGTAATGCAGGTCGAGCAAAGCTGCATTAAAGTCGTTCAGGTGAAAGCGGGAGTAATTTCGTGTGCATCTTGTCATTTTAAAATGGCCAGAAAAAGCGGCGCTTGGAGACATGCGCCATGGGCGCCGGCGTAGAGCGAGCAGGCAGCGGAGTGGCTGCGGCGGGGGGCGTGTCGCCCCGCCGTCACACACCGCCGCCGCCGGGCCAGGGAGTCCGCGGCTGCTGAAACACCGCCGCAGTTTGCTGCTTTGTCGTGCAAATGTTTCAGCCTCACGCGTCTGTTGCTAAAATCCCTGTACGAAATGGCATTTCCAGAAGGAGGGAGGCTGTGGCCTTCACGCAGCCGTGGTTCTCAGAGGGGCCCCGGATAAAACGAAACGAACATGACGCGCCTCAGAATCTCCACAAACGCGCAGAAACTTTTTTGTTTTTTACCTGCAGGAGCGGCGCTCGACGCGGCGCGGCTGTCTCTGCTGGGGGGGAGGGGAGGGCTGGGGGGCTGAGTCCCGGCCCCCTTTTTTTTCCTTTAAACTTTGAACATGCGACGAGTCGCCATTTTAACAAATTAAAGTTCGCGCAGGGAAGCCGGAGAGCGACGCGAAGAAGAGGCGCGTGGGAGCCGCGCGCGCGCTCCGCTTTTGGCGCCGCTTAAGTTAGCAAAGCAGCTAAATAAACACCCAAGCGGCGCTGGCGCGGCACAAATAACAACAAGCAAATAAAGTAGGTAGGAGGAGGAGCAGAGAGCACGTTGACATGGCAGTACAGAATACCTACCGTTTTCTGATCGATAAAGAGCTTTTCCTTCCCCGCTGTCGCATTAATTCCATTGAGAAGCACATCTTCTCTGGGGCAGTCTTTCGAAGTGCCATCGTCCGACATTAGTGTGTACAAGATGTTGCCCGTGGCGGGGTCGTGCTTGCACGCCAGTACGATCCCGCGGTCCACCGGTGCCACAGCTCTTCCCAGTGCCTGGCCGTCGCCTGTGTGCTGATTACCCGCTTGACCCGTGGCGGCACCGGCGCTGACCCTGATCCCAACCAAAGAGCGGTCCAGAAGGCGCTTGGAATTCATGGTCACACGGCAGAAGGGGGTATTTCGGCTTCCCACAAAGTTTGGCGCTGCTGATCTCGCAAGAATTAAAATGCATTTAACAAGATTGTGCTCAGCTCGAGTCGCTCGGCTTGTCGCACGGCACAACCAAGCGCTTCTCCTCGCACCCCAGGAACCTACAAGCCCGCCGGCGCACGGGGGGGCCGGGTGGGGGGGGGGGGATTGTTTTGCTTTTTTCCTCCGACTTGATGCCACGCCCCCTCCAAGCCACCACCCACCCCCGGTCGGCGCGTGCGACCGGGCAAGACTTAGCAAGTCCCGCCTCCCATTCATCACCATTGGCCGAGGGACTACATAAACATTCTGTCGTTGGCACGCGCCCGAGGAGCAGGCGCGCCCTGATTGGCTGCTATGCGAAATGTCAGTTTTTTCCCCTTCAAACGCGACGGAGGTGTGTCCGTTAGGTTTTGCCGGCCGGCGTGTCCTCAAAAAAAATAAATAAATAAATAAAATAAATAATAAAAGTGCAGTTGCGCACTTCGACGCCCTCGCTTCTGACACCTGAAAACGCGATTGCTGAAACTCGCACTAAGATCCTTTGACGCCCCCCCGTTTGCTTATGTTTCTACTGTGTCGCTTTTATTTTTCAGACACACCGTTAGCAGTCTATTTCCGGACCGGAACTGGAGCTTCGTTGCGAGTTTTATTATAAAATTATTTTCACGCAGTGCAAATGTACGCTTCTGGCCTGATTGTAAAGGACGCCCTAAGAACGATGCCATTAATGCTGCCTTCGACGTGTCCGCTGCATCTTGATATAACGTTACGCAGCAGACACGTGGGACAGCAACGCATTGCCTAGCTGTTTGCTGCTTCAGTTGTCCGCGATTAAAACGGAATGGCGAGCCGGAGCAGCGCACTGTCGAGCCCCTTCCCCTCCGCCCTGCCCCTCCACCCCAGAGGTACGTGCGATGGCTCCTGTTGCGCAGCCCCCCCCAGAACGCAACCAGCGCCTAAACTGAGCAGCGCTTATCGATACATTCAGGGTCCGCCGGTCGAACGAGCTCCGGCAGTCGTACTTGAGAGCCAGGAGTCCTTTTCATAGGCAGAAAGGAACTCTTAAGCTTTTTAAACCGAGTCGTTACACACGACGCGCTGAGTTCAGTCGAAATGGCACTGTTTAGGCTGAACAGGAAGCATGCGCAGGAGGCAGTTGACGCTCAGTTTGCGGAAACTTGAAACTTCGCCTCGGTGCAGCATCGCCCGGCCTCGCACGCCTCCAGCGTGTGCTTTGCCCCCCAAGCGAGCCGAATGTAAAATGTCCCTAATAAACATATTTCTGTATGACCTATAAAGGTTGAATTTTAATGCTGGAAGTACACGAGGCGGCGAGCTTCTCAGGGTTATCTGTGGCCCCGGGTTAATGAGTAACGCAGCCCATATTCTGGCGTGCCTGTGTGTTTGTGTGTCTGTTTGTATCCCTGCTAGGAGTTGGGAAATCGCCTTCAAACTGTTTTATTAGATTTCCAACATTCGTATACTGGCTGTTTTATCTAAACAGACACACGTCCGTTGCATTCGTTGATAATGTGTGGTTTTGGGAAGTCGAGGACGAGGGCGAGGGACAAATCGTTCATTGTGTGGGAAACAATTTCATTGTGTTTTCTAAGTATATGTGATACCAGAACTAAGTCCACACAATATTCCTCTACTCGGATCCTTTAGCAAATACGGTTAACATGTTAAGCTACTGTGGGGGTAGGACAATGCATATATGGGTTATGCAAAACATACCTGCGTAGAATGAATCCAGAATTTTTGAATAGGCTAAAATAGCCTTACTGAATATAACTGAATTTCTTAATGTGTTGAAATACATTACCTGGCCTAAAAAAAGGCACGCACTCTAATATTTTGTTGCCCCGCCTTTAGCTTTGGTTACGGCACGCATTCACCGTGGTATCGTTTCGATAAGCTCATGCAATGTCACAACATTTATTTCCATTTAATTTTTCGCCAAGATCTTGTATCGATGATGGGAGAGTCAGACCGCTGCATAAAGTCTTCTCCGGCACATCTCAAAGATTCTCAATGGGGTTAAGGTCTGGACTCTGTGGTGGCCAATCCATGTGTGAAAATGATGTCTCTCTCATGCTCCCTGAAGCACTCTTTCACAATTTGAGCCCCATGAATCCTGGCATTGTCATCTTGTAATATGAAGAAATAATCCATTGATGGAAAAACCTGCTCATTCAGTATATTCAGGTAGTCAGCTCACCTAATTTTTTGGACACATAACGTTGCTGAACCTAGACCTGGCCAACTAAAGCAACCCCACATCGTAACACTGTTAAATTCCGGTGGTGATTTTTTTTTTTTGGCCGAGCAGTGTATAAGTAGCTGACAGTTTTATCTCCTGGTGCTAATAATCCACACCAAAATTTAGAGATGCAAAGTGCCTGAATTGGGGGGGGGGGGGGAATGATTAAAGGCCCTATACTCCTCTTATTGTCGTATTGGCATTGGTGTATCTGACTGTATAAGTAAACTATTAAACTTTCAAGTTTGAATTTCTGCAGTTAATAAAAAATACTGGGAGATGTTGCTGATGTCCAATTTTGAACAAACCAACTTTCAGCGTAACTTGGTGCACCCTAGCTGTGACGGCTGTTGTTCATCCATTTTTTCCAGATCTTCAAATGTTCTGACTTGTCCACACTGTTAGAAATGTTCACTTAATGGTATTTTCTGTAACTCTAAACATGTGAGAACCGGACAGTCCATTGTATCCGTTTGGTCACGGTAGCAATGGCTGCACCTCTGTCAATACAAGCTGAAGACACCATTCTGGAGGGATTATATTTATGCGGTTGCTAAGAGCTGACAAGGACTCCGAGGCACTAAACAACGAGGCTGAAACATATCCTGCCCTACATTAGAAAAGGCAATAAATGAAAAGTGAAGTTCTGGAGACGTTCTCTTTTAAGGTGCTACTTTATTACAAAAGTAAAAACTTCACTAGCATTTTTTAATGAATAATTCTGATATAAAAACATTATAATCTTCATAATTATAGCACGTAGTTACACAGCTTTCAGATATATATTTTAAAGGTAAATCCTGTGTTTTAGCAAACGTACAATATACAGTAGCTGCCACACTAAATTCAGTCAGACATCATCTGTTCAATAGTTAACAGGACATATCAGCAATGATGACAGAAGTTAAGTGCTCTTATACACGTTCACGATTCAGATTATAACCATTTTCAATTTGTAAACAGATGTACGCATGAAACGCAACCAAATAAAGATTTCTGACTATTAAACAGCACCTATGGCATTGTTCTTTTCTAATTGCTTCAACATACCAAAAAATAAGCAGATCTGTGGTAAGCCACAATGTTTATGTAAATATATACTTTCTGTTACCTACAGCCACTGAAAACGGTGAGGAGAATCGAACATTTGGGTGCTTTTTCTACAAAATTTTGTGTACGGATAACAGTTACTGTGATGCATTCTTGACACACTGTTGCTCTCAGATTTTTAAGTGCTTGAACATGACAGAAGAACTACAGAGTACTCCTTGCTGTCCAGCTATGGTTCAAATGCAGTCTCTGCCAACTCCTTTGTCTGTGATTTTAGGAATTACACCTCTGCTTCATTTGCTAAGGGGTGTTTAGATCAAAGCCTGAGCTGGTGTTGCAGCACAAAGTGTCTCTGTGCTGTTCCGGATGGGTGCGAGGATGAGAGGAACGGGGCAGGTCACGAGGAGTTGCCCGCCTCCCTCAACAGCATGTCTCAAGGACGCTGTTTAATTATGGAGGGGAGGGGGGCAGCTGGCTTGCTTGGCCTCCCTGGTTTGGCCTGCTTTCTCCTCCAGCCTTGTGCTCCACTCATGGAGGAAACACAGCCTTTTCATCCACTGCTGGCTTATACTTTTCTGCTGTTTTATGGATTTGTGCTGTAACTGAACTGCATTACTCTCCATTGCCGGAAAGGCTGACCCTGAAATAAAATGTAACCGTATTCTGATAAAAGCTCTTTTTCTCCCTTACATAATGAACAAAGCAATAACAGCAAAGAAATTATTCTCAGGTACCACTATATACATCTTTAAATGCATGCATGTTCAAGCAGGCTATCTGCATCAACAGCATAAATAAAATAAAACATTCACATATGGCAGTGATTTATTTTCCTGTAAGTCACATGTACAATGTGTTCCACTTTGTAATAAAAAACATTGCTTGTAGAAAATAGAGTACATCTATTACCTTGAATAAAGTGACATAGGGCCAGGTTTAATAAACCAGCGTTGTTTCCTGACGCTACCTTTTTAAGAGTCACTAAAACCAGGCAATATTTATTCTATCTAATACAGCATTACATTTCTTTCCCTGAGCTTATTTCTTCATCTTCTATGTCAGGCATTATGCTGCCTGTAATATTTTAGTCATAAATCACATTTCTCAAGCAACATGGGAAAGCATTTGTTTATAATAGAATGAGTAGTGAGGTCTAGAATAAGAGGCAAAATTCCAAAAGCCCCGGCTAGCAGTTTTGTGCTTGTTACTCTGTTTTCTTTGGATTCCTTTGGCCACCGACAGTAGAACCCAGAGACCGTGACTTAAAGTGCTGGACGAGAGTCACGGCATTGCTATAATCATGCCAATAAGCTTTGTAGGACTGAAAACCCTTACTACGTTTTGCACAGTGTACAAGTAACTGTAGGCTTGAGGCCTATCCATACTTGTAAAATTGGTTGCTAACTACACACGAAAGATTTACGTTTCTTATGTTTACACATAAACTACGACCACTGAGATATCTGGTGTGAATCCTAACAATTCATACTAAGAGGAAGGCGAGAAATGACCTTCCCAAAGGAGTCACGTTTCACGCTGGAATATTAACTTGTAGCTGTTAAAAGCCAAGGACTCTAAAATATGTGTGTGCCTTTGTGTCTTTTTAATCACCAATAACAAAAACTACAAAAGGATGCCTTAACCATTTTTACAGCTGGAGGCCTCCCTTTTACGGTTTGATTTGCTTTGAGAAAAATCACTGTGCACTTAGGTAGGGTGTCGGACTGCATCACAGAGGGGGGATCAGTAACCCCCCACACACACACAGAATGCCACTATACTGATTTTACTAAACCCATATCAGTGCCTCAGTGTAACCAATGACAATTCACAAAAAATATGCTGTTAATGCAAAGAAAGCCTGGTTGATGTGTCTTCTGATAAGCAAACATTTGAAGCAAGATAAATATGAGTTGCATTGTGAGCATTAGCGTGAACATCAATTATGTAAGCATAAATATCGAGAGAGATGTATGTTGTCTCTTATTGCGTCAGCAAGCATTTTGACTTGGTCCGTATGCATAATGAAATTTGCAGTCATCCTTGTGCTAACTTCTTGAACGCAATACCTTCCAGTCGTAATTTCAGCAAGTGCAAAAAATAACAAAAATCAGTTATGATAACAGCACAGGACAAGCTTGTGAAATCAACTTGTGAGGGCAGCTGACACTCGAGGTCTGGATGGTCAACTGCCGTTATCAGTCACTTTAAGAGGGCACCCCTGGCTGTAGAAGAAGACATTAATAATGACCCGGTGAAGTTGGGAACGTGGAAAACCATGGACCCTTGAGAAGTGGGTCGAGCACTACAGCCCGGTGACGTACATCTCCATGCCGTCGTTGAAGGTGAAAATAGTTGTTGTGCTGGAGTTTCCTAGCCCATGCTTTGCATCGCTGATGCTCTCGTAGAAGTTTTCCCCAGGAAGCATTCTGGTGGTCATGTGCTGCTTCTTCTGCTTCAGCTTCAGTGTGGCGCTGGGGACCCGGTCACGCTTCCAGTTGGCATCAATGATTTCGTAGGCAGGATCTGCCTCCTCCGTACTCCCCCCTATGGAGTCGTAGCACGGGTCACCTGAAGGGCGCACTGTGCTCTTAAGCTCCTGCTGCCCCTCTGCTGACCGGGCCTGACCCCCAACTATGCCCGAGTCACTCTCCTCACTCCCTGAGGAGCGAGGTGGGTTCCTTTGCCTGCCGCTCTCCTCTGTTGTGGGAGGAGATGTCTGTGGCCACTTCTTGGTAGGCTTGCACACTTTGGAATACATCTCTGCAATCTGCAAAACAAACCAAATAACTGAATGTACTACAACATATCATGATAGTAACAGCTTAATAGAGGGAGCCTTTATGTGGGATCTAATTTATACTTTTCTTGAAAAACATGTTTTTGGTAGAAAAGTGACAGTTGATTTGGGGGCACTTTGGAAAAATGGGGAAAAAAATGAAATCATCAATAAACAGATTGTTAAATGTCCTTTAGGTAAAGAAGGGGAACTGATAGTGGGGGATTTGAACACGGGCAGACTGTAGATGAAGAGTTTTATAAAAATCTCTGTGTGTCTTACAGCCAAAAATATCTTTTTAGTGAACCATAATTCAAGGCAGCACACTGCTTCCCTGTCTTATGGGAGAATGATGGCTGATAATCCAGAGTAAAAAAGTTAGACAAAGAACTGAAAGCATATTTATAACAAAAATATCAAGTTTGAATAGTGAAAGAACATCCAAGTCTGATTTCTCCTCCATCTGAGTCCTCTTCAAGTCAACACTCTTGCTTCATTTTAGAGGAGAGCAGAAGTCTGGCCATTAAGGTTCTCCTTGTCTCCTCGAGTCCCAGGTTTTCTGAGCATCACTGCCCTCTATTCCCACAGGACCTATTTTTGTCAGATGTTCCACCCAACAGCAGGTGCCCCCCCCCCCAGACCCACAAAATCATTGGTACGTAAGGAGTCTGGACTGCCGCTATTTCTGATATGGGCTTAGGATTCTTATGCCACCGCATGTGACCTTTTCAGGGAAAAAAGAAAGAGTTTGGCTTTTCCAAAACAATCGGTGATATAACTGTTACTGAATACCCTCAGGATAAATGGCACACAGCAGACTGTTTGTGCAAGTGGAACAGCTGTCCGAGTGCTTTCGTTTAAACTTCAGTCGCCGCTGTTTGAAAAGACACGTCAGTTAAATACTCTTAATTATAGAAAGCATCATTTGAAAATGAAAATATTTGTATAACAGGCAAACAGTTTTAGAAGTGTTTGTTAAATAAATCAATTAAAAATGAGAATCCCATTAGCCATTAGTATCTGAAATGCAGCTTGTCACACTTTTTAAAGCACTTTGGTGTTGCCGCAGATATTTTTTAAGACGTGAGCAACAGCTCTCACGCACATAACGCACTAAATGTCAATTTGGTTTCGAATTGCTATTCATTCACATGCAACAGGAAAGTGATTCCATTCCTTACTTCGGTTTAGCCAGCGGGAATTATGGTGGGTAGCAGCACCTCTGAGATTAATAGCAGTCTGCTCCTTTCCCACCTGGTGAGAATACCATTATTGTGTCTGTCGTTTAGGATCGACTAAAGGCATCTGTTTTTTCATTTGGCTGTATTGCGCACAACACTTGCTTAACTTCAGGGACGTTCTTGTCGGTAGCCATGATGAGATCAGGTGAGCGTCGGACAAACCGCTCAAGATGCACGTGAACAGGAAAAGATGCTAAAACGTCTCCTTTTCTATGGTCGCACCTCGGATCAAGACTTTGTGTGGCTCAAGACATCAATAATGCAAGTTCCCTGGAATAAATAACAGGACATACAGTAATGCTTGTGTTCCTTTCATTTAAACGTAATGGTGTCAATGCCCTCTTATACCTCAAATCAAATTTAGATAAGGTGGTAAACATGTTCTGGGAGAATATTTTTAATTATATTGAAAACAAAGAAGTGCACGGTGCCCTTAACTTATGAGCACGGTTGCGACCTGAACTTGGACTATAAGTTGACCACCACTTCATTCTGTCTACTGTAAAGTGACGGAGAATTTGAAAAGTAGTCTTTAAAATCCTCCTGTTCAGCGTGTGCTCATATTTTAGGAAGTACAATGGTGAAAAAGGTTTAAAAAGTTCTTAAAAAATCATTTGGACCATGTCCATACGTTCAAAAATTCATAACTCAGACATTGAAACCATGAGGTACAGTGTTGCTTGAGTGGAGTTTGGATGTTCTCCTGTGTTCATGTGGGCTTCCTTCAGGGTGTTCTCCTTTCTTCGCACAGTCCAAAGACCATTGAACTGGTGATTGTAAACTGCCTGTGGTGTGGGGCTTCCCTGTGATGGACTGGTGTTCTGTTCAGGGAATCCTTGCTTAACGCTCTATACTTCAGGGATGGACTCTGGACGTCCACCACCCCAGCCTTGGACAGCAAGTGAGTATATTTATATTATTTATCAATTACTATATACAACATAATATGAAAAAAATGGGAAAAAGGGAAACATTATTAACTAATTATTCATTAATTAACTAATTATTCCTTATGTTATTTCCGTAATAATAGGCATTTTCTAGTTCCAATTTACAACGTCTATCGCACATTTTTATGTATAACTGAAAATATATAAATGTTCACTATATCTATGTTTTTGATACTCATCACAGCAAAACGTTATTACTACATTGTTCCTTTTGTTCTTACTTTCATTATAATAACATTATTCACTGAAATAAACTAGATGTTGAGCGTTTCGGTGTGAACTTGAATGTTTACCATGGTACATCACAAATGTACGCTTTTGTGTGAGTGTGCATAAATATAATACAGATGTACAAATGTAGCTGCAGCCGAGAGCTCCTTGGACGTGTGTGTAGCTGTGATGTTCTGGATGAACTCCAAACTATAGCACCGTGTAAACGCTCCCATCTGCCTACGCTGACAGAAAACTGCAGCATTATTTGACAGACAGATATGTTAAATATCAAACTGCGCAGCCTAAGAATCTGTATGGGGGACTGAAGTGGAAAACCATCCAGAGAATTCAAAGTTTCAACCGAGGACGTGCTCACCGGGAAGCAGGTTTCACCGGTTTCTTTAGCTGGGCGATTTTCCGGCATTCACTGCTAACCACTAAATGGCACTTGAGCAGCCTGAGCGAGAGCTCGGCCTGCTAACAAGAGAGCTTTTTCCATCCCCTTCATCTTACTGATGTGGCGTAACCTAAGCTGAGGCATTCTGGGATACCATTTGTTTGTCCTCTCGCCATCAGCGCCTCTGCAGCTCTTCCCTCTTGCTGCAATGACTTTGATCCCACTGGTGTTTAATCTCTTCTCGCCATAGAGACGCACGTGTTGGAGCAGAAGCTCAGCGGAGTTGGCCAACGCGGGGATTACAGCGTTTTAAATTTACTGCAGTCATGGAAAGGATCTGAAATACACTTCATGATGGGAAAAGTGATATTTTTTCACATGAGGAGTCTTAGCTGGGGGTGGGAAAGGGAACTTAACAGTTTTCTTTTGGCTTTCTTGAGCAGTTTGCTAAGAAGATCTTGACTATTTTTTGGTGGAGGAGTCTGTCAAATACAATCTACTCCTGCGTCTTGATGAACCGAGTGTGGAGAGGCTTTGAAGTAGCCTTGTTGTCCGGAGCAGATAAACAGGATACAAAGGCGGTGGACTGTGGCTGTCCCTGCTCTACCCTGAGCACCTCCTTCATTAGCCCTTCAAACAAAAGTGGACAGGCTTTACTCTCCGTTGGACACGGGGCTGCTTATGGAGGAAATCACAAGACAACAGAGGTTTTGAAATTCTGCAGCAGCTGTCGAGCAGCTTTTTTTTTTTTTTTTTTTTTTGCACAATAATTGTTTTGGTTGCTGCTGCGCTTCCAGCCATGAAAGTCACGTTGCTGGGCTGCTTCTGTCAGGCCCCAGGTCACTCCTGCGTGGGCAACTGTCTTCTGCTGGTCAAACAGCCACAATTGGCCCAGTTCTGGAGGTACTGGTTTTAGCTGTGATGGAGTCCTTTGCAGAATGTTAACATCAGTGCTGCTTGCAATCTTCTCAGGGCGGTGCTTGAAAAATAAAAGGCTTCACCTAATAAAAGGGCATAGTTCTCCTCTCAGTCATCACTCTGTATATCGATGGGGCGACAGATGCTTGATCTTTCTCAAAACTTTAACATAGATCTCCATCTAAATGATGATGATAACATCCAAAAATGAAGTTAAGATGTGTCAATGGTATCTGGATCAAAACTGGAGCAGACGAGTTGAAGAACAAGCGTTTGACTTCACATCAAATCCAGCAGCACATCCCAACATTCCTGCCACTGTGCGCTGCATCCAGAATGACTAACAGAAACCTGGAACGATCAGACCAAAGAGCCATTCGCAAGCAGAGCCCCGGGATGCGGGAGTCGAGTCAGTTCGTGGTTCGATTGGCTTGTTTGACTGACACCTGATCAGGCACTGGGAGCCTGGGCAGGACACCAGCAATGGGCTAAACTCCAACTGTAGAACAAAAGTGCAGGGCAGAATACACACAGCAGGGTCTCTCTGCACAAATGCAGTGTAAGGTATAACCCAGACTTTGCAAAACTGCATCTCACACCAAGCAAAGAGCAATTATTAAAGCACAGTTTTAGTCATGCAATACAGTCTTAGAGTGTTTGTGGTCTCCAGCTTTGTGTCCAATGGCTGTAGAACTGATATTATTTCCGTAGATATTTTTCTTTCCAACATAAATCCTGTCTTAATTTTCAATAACAGTTATACTTCTTTGCAGCTTTTTATCACTGTTTTCTGTGCCAAAACTCTCACTAAAGTTCCTCCTGACTACCTCTGCCATGCAGAAGATGTCCCAACCCCGCTAATCCGTAGGTCAGTGGTGACTCTTAGCAGCAGAAGCGCTGGGTGAATAATCCTCCTCCAGTTCCTCCCTAACCCCAGAATCACAAGTGAGCTTTATTTGCCATTAGTGCTGATCTGTCTTTCCACTTCCCGTTTAAGCTTTTTTTGACACAGAAATATCTTTACATATTATTTCTTCAAAAGGGAACTGAGAAAAAAGCAGTAAAAACATGTTGTCATATGTGTCTTCATCTGATTCTGCTATAAGGCTCTAACCCAGTTTGCTCCAGGTTTTCTCCAACCACCGTGGTCATGCAGACACCGCACACTGGGACCGTCCTCACCTCTGCAGCGCGGTCCTGACCATTCTCACCATGGACAGCGCTTGGAGCACAAGGTGGCCCAGGCTGGGATGCGGCAAGGTCGTCCTCCTCCGGGGGCTTCCAGATGTACTGCTCCCCATTGCCCATAAAGATGGATTCCTGGAAGACAGAGACCGGACACCAGCATGAGACCAACCACCACCACCAGGGCCCCACATCAGTGAGTTGAGATGGCAGGTATGAGCATAAACAAGCATTAATGAGGAAGGCAGCATCTTGCGCTCCAGGAGGCTGTTGGGTCCCTGCCTGGAGACAGAGGACACCGTGGGTCAAAGGAGCACATGAGACTGAAATTCTCCCTGATGGAAACCCTGTTCTGCAATGCACAACCCCTGGCTGGACAGAGCACGTGATGCCCTCATTCACTTGCCTGCATCCATGACATCCTGCACAAATGGCAATGGTGGAACGCATGTGGGTCCTTCACAAGTCACTCTTCTGGCTCACGCATTAACACGAGGGGACGAGAATATCGTACGACACGTGTGGATATTTTGTTTTTAAAGCATCAGTCTTACTGCCTACAAAATATAAAGGCACATAGAGGTCGGATCCCTCATGGTGAAGTCAGCTTCCAACCTCGCTCCTTAGTGCACTTGCGACCAATTAGCCACAGAGGGGATCGGCCTTCCGGAAAGTGCAGTGATGAATATAATGAGTTTCACTTAAACGTTTTTTCATAGATGTAGCCCCCACGGTGAAATGCACGGGCTGCCTTAGAGCAGCACTGCAAACAAATGCAAACTGTTAATGGAAATCATACGGCAACCTCGCGATTCAGCTCCTCGCCGCTAGCTTGTCTTTGCCGAGCAAACCGAGGCATCCGTGGACTGAAATGTGCGCTCTGCCAAACCGCCGACGTGACCTGTCCATCAAAGGCCCTGCCATCGCAGGCAGGCTTCTGTTCCGTCTGCAGCAGAACACCCTGGAACCACGTACATCTTACGAGGGGGAAAAAAAAAGGTTTTAATTTATTTAACCACTTTCCTTTGGTTTTGGAGCTTTCTGCCAGGGGGCTGAATCACTGTTCTTCTGCAGACTTATATGTAAACTCCGCATTCCTCAGCTTATGAAAGCCACTTTTAAGGGAGTCTGATGTGCATCAGTGTTTGACATGAACACTCATACTATGTCCAATTTATTCCTCCGTTATTTGTTGTTTCTTCTCTCTTTCGCTCTCTCTCGCTTCTCACTCTCTGCCTCAGTGTCTCTAATACCAAACACACTCAGAGCCTGGCGGTAGGCCAGGCCCTTACATAATCATCCCCTCTGTGTTGGCACTTCGCACAACATGTGCGCGACAGCAGAGAAGAGCGGACCGACTTGTGCGCGCACACACACATGCGCACGCATCCACTCGCAGAAGAGAGCACATATGCTGCTGAGTACACAAACGTGCTCGCACGCTGGAGGGCGGATGCATGCGCAGGCATACGCACTTAAATGTGTGCGATGTCGCGCAACAAATAAACCCACACAAACACAGATTTACTGTGCAGACACACAAGCACCCATATGCTGACATGTGCACACATGAACGTTGGAGTGCATTAAGTATTTGTACTGAGACATGCATCTGTTGCATGATCTCTATCTCACCCCTCTCTCTCACTCTCTCTCTCTCTCACACACACACACACACACACACACACACACAAAGACATAGAAACACACACTGCAAACAGAGCTACTGGAGTTTGTTTAGGTAATAGTATTCCTCTTAACCTGTGACAGGTTGGATGAGAATCGGCCTGTTTGCGTTCTGGAGTGACATGCAGGTAGACTGAGCGACTCATGGTGTTTGGCAACCGGCATGGTCATTTCCCTGTTTCTGCAGATGCCTTCACATGATGCCATCATCTCTACTTGCCAAATATACACCGCGCTTAAGTGCTTTTAAAACCTGATTTGTCTATTAGTGAATGCCTTGTTCACAAAGTGGAAACAGAGCTGTCAACCAGAAATCTGGGCATAAGGACAATCCCAAACAGTAACAACATTATTTGTCCACAACTGTTCCCTTCCTTTCTTTATTATCTGCGCAATAATAGCACAAAAGGAAAGGAAATGTGAGTTGAATGTAAACAAACTACTATTTTTTTCATTCACAAATGTGTCACACCCACATAAACTCTTATGACTGCTGGGAGGCTGACAGGCGACACCTCTGGTAGCTCTGGGTTGGAGATGGTTGAGAAACCAGAGCACAGTGCAAACCGTCGCTCGGAACAGCTAACCTGCGGCTGGTGTGTGTCGATGCGCTCTTCCACTGAACGGCTGCAGGAGTGTGTTAGCAAATGACTGGACCCTGGTCTTTGTTCTGCCAACGTCCATTGTTTTGGAGATTAAAAAATTAGGCCCTCAGCTATTGCCCTCTGCTGGTGGACTTGACAAACTGCAGTCTGGGAAATTATTTACCTCGTTTTTACTCACATATGAACTTTTGCATAAATGGAGAAAAACCATAAAGCATTTTATTAAGCGAACATCATATTTGTTTCATTCTGACGGTTTCTTTTAATCTGTTCACGTGTGTAAAGGAGGTGGAGAAAAAGATTTACACTGATCATGGCAGTGGAAACCACCTTCATCCGCCAGCACACTGTCAGACAAACCTCTTAAAATAAACTGGTGCAGATTGCACAGGTAATGCCAAAAGCAAACCTTCAGTTGCAGATACACACTGAAATAGACAAGCCTAACAAAAAGCATGAGTCACATATTGTACAAAAAATGGGGTCCACTACGTAGGGAGGCCTAGTAAATAATATTTGTTTAGAATCTGCTCTTTGGTAGATAAGTCATTTTACATTTTACCATGGCGAATGTTTGTGAAATATGCTGGTATCATTTTATTTTTGTCACACTGCCTGTCTAGAATTTTTATGTTGCAGAATAATGGATAAGTTTAAAAATGACCTCAGCAGCAAATACAGCTGCCATGCAATGAAGTGAAGTGCTGCCTACCTTTGGGAAAGAATGTATGTGGAAGGGCTCTATGATTTTTCGGGGGACTTCATGGCTTCGCATGGGGTGGGGTGGCATGGGGCCAGGCTGTGGGTCTCCACCAGGGCAAGGCTGATCCTGCTGCTGCTGCGCCTCTGCCGTTCCGTTTTCCTTCCTGCAGCCCTTGTCCATCTTCCTGACCTTGCGGATGCAGGCGTACTCTGCTGTCACAGGATCCTGAGGTGCCATGCTGGGCACTGTAACGGGGGGCCCTTCACTGACCCCCTCCGTATTGGTCGTGGCGCGACCCCCCACCACCTCGTAGAGGCCGTCGTCAAGGGCGCGGGATGGGGAGGAACGCCGGCCCACCTCAGAATAAGTGTGCTCAGGGTCGTCCGCGGGGGGCGTGGGGGCCCTGAGGAGCAGGCGGGTCTGTGCACAGCACATGTCTGAATTGGAGCGCCGGCTAGGAAGGTAGAGTAGGTCCATGCTGGCAGGCCGGTGCTTAGCAGTGCCTGCAGTTCACACAAGGAGCCGAAATTTGAGTCACAGCTTCATTTAAGTCAAACATCAAAACAACAAAACAAAATATAACTTGGAGACAAATGACCTCCAGCTAATCCATAAACACACCTATATTTAATAATGACATGTAGTCATGTTACGCATCTAATGTGGGGTCAGCCGATACCAATAATACCATTTTAATTCAACGTAAGATTAATCAGGGATTTTCTAGAAATTACTGTGGGAACGTACAGGTGGCGCCTTGTGTTTTGTACAGTTTACAGTAGACGTTAAACAGCATCAAACTGTCATGCCCTGAAGCAGGATGGGCTGAGGGAGCTGTGGCCTACTCACCATTACTATTGTAGGCCAGCCGGCTCATCTCATGTAGCCCGGTGTCAGACTTACTGAAGGAGCGCAGTTTGGACTGGCGCAACACACCCTGTGCAGGGAGAAATGGCCTGTAAGTGTGTTGTGCTGCTGAAAGGGGGGAGGAATGGGCCTTTGTGGGAGTTAGGGCCTGTAAGTGTCCTCCTCTCCCATCCTGCCCTATCTCACTTACCATGTCCACAAGGCTATGCTTCTCCCCGTCCGACTGGGCATTTTTTGTCCGTCCTTTCCTGGAAATCATGACATGGAGAAACCCTTCAGAGGCAGAGATAAATACAACAGAGCTGCGTTCTTGGCTATCACGCAGACTTAGAGGGTGTGTGTACTGGAGGGGTGGCAAGCCGGTGTCGGCCGCACACACATATGTCACGATGCTGACGGCACAAGACGGCGTTAAAGACAGCAGTCACGACGTAAGCAAGTTTAAAACACATCCGTGTGTTGAAGCCACACAATTATTGTTACTGGCTTCAGAGGGGTGTCAGGTGGGATGTGCGCACTGCACACATCCACCGTCACGCAACTTGCGCCCCTTCCGTCCCCCACCTGACAGAAGGCTGACGGCTTGTGCTGCTCAAAGGTGAGCGAGGTCACGCGTCGCTTCGAAGTGGTAGAAAAGCCGTCGCCATGGGAGACAGAGGATCTGCGGCACTTGCAGGTGTACTGTAGGTGGAGGAGTGGGTGTGCAACAAAGATGAAACATTCAGAATCCCCCCGAGCCTCTCGATGCTCCACCAATTACCTCATCTCTATCCTGACAATAACGTCTGTTTCACACCAACTCCCCCTCCGTCGTATGAACCGATGGCGGCATTTTTTTTTGTTTTTCCACCCAAGATGCCTCACACTTTAAAGCGTTTCTCAGTGTAGCTTCACAATACCAGCTGGCAGCTGTCTGAATTCTTGTACATATTGAGTCGACTCCATAATAATTTGGCAAGCTAGAAATTATCAATAGGCTCCAACCACAGCGAGGAAACGACAAAAAAAGCCTTTCAAATAGTTTCTAATTTTGCCAATGTTTGTTTTCAAGTGAACTTCATGCAAAGGCGGGAATATCGTGGCCTTTTCTGCTTCTTGCACTGCGTTATCGTTCATGTTCCAATTATTAGATATTAGGTATTAGAATCAATAACCAGCTGCGCTCTGGTGTTAATCGTTATCGTTAATTTGTCATAATTTTGTTTCATCATAAACGTCAGTGTCAATTCAGTTCAGTTTCATTATATTTGTGTGGGGAACAATGTTTTTTAGCTGCAAAAATCCAGTATATTGGTGATATGACAATTCTGTAGCATCTCAACTGTGATGCAGGACAGAGAAAATGTGTAGGTGCCCAGTGCCTTTTGACCCCTCCATGCCCCTAAATGCTAATGCTAAATGCTACAAGCCCTAAATGACAGTGGCTGCTGACATACAGTGCAGCCTGTAAATATTTAGTATAAAACTATTTTTATTTTTTTGCTATCATACACCATCATAATGGATTTAAAATGAATCGGTGAATTTGTGACCCATTTTAGGGGTCCAAAAGTACAATCGGCTGCATAACTGTTCCTTGGCCAGGTCTGTCTTATTGCTCCATCACTTCATGCCCATGTAAGCTGTTAAAAGGCCTAAGCGTGCTACTTTCCACACGTCCACACATTGATTTATTCATCTCAAATCCATTATAACGGTGTACAGCGGCACAAAAATAAAAAAATAAAAATTGTCAGTGTCCAAATACCTATGGACCTGCACTGTATGTAGAGAGGCCCTTTAATTGGCTCTGTCAGCCTTTTTAATAGCATCATTCTACCGCGAACTTACAGCTAGTGAAGGGAAAGTGCTTTGTGGTGGGAATAATGTGAGGAAAGTGCCTTACTTGGTGGATTGCTAGTGAAATGCTACTTCACACCCTTTAACTACAAAGGCACACAACTAATTCTGCCAGGCTGGACTGCAAAACTGAACGCCTTTTTGTCCACTTGGAATCAGTGAGTGAGGGTGTAACAGTCAGTGTCTCCAATGTCATACGGAGGACATCTGAATGCCTCTGACAATAAGCTTCAGGCTGACCCGTCGTGCCCATAAGAGAGGGCAACAAACCCCTGTACTGATTACCGAAGCGTGACCTCCAGGTGCCTATCGGACTTTGTCTTCAGTCATGTGAGGAAATCCAGTTTCCGAGCAGATGGCGTGTCAATATGTCAGTGGGCCACGTTTACAAATACTGAACCAAAGAGCATTTGGTCCTTTCAGGAGGAGTATGTTGTATAATGCCATGTATGGCACAAGGTGTATGCGTGAAGAGCTTAGATTTAGGAGGACATGTGTGTGGAGGATGCATGTGTGAAGCTGGTGCTTTTAGGAGGAGGTGTGTATGGAGGATGTATGGATGTAGGAGAAGTACCAAGTTTGCAAGTAGTGCACTGCATGGAGTAGACATTGTTTTTAAGTGCTCTATGTTGTTATGACATACAAATATCATTACAACAACACAGATCAACATTACCAGTGTTTCAGCTTTATTATGATGCTTGCATTAGTTTGAAATTTTATGCTATTATTATTATTATTATTATTATTAGGCTACTATTTTGCTTGGAACAGTAAGGGATACAGTGTAACTTACTGGTTTAAGAATCTGGATTTTATACTTTTAATATTTATACAATACAAGCTGTATAAATGCTTAAATAATTGCTTAGTATACAAATGTCACATTGTACGTTGCTTTGGAAAATGGTGTCATCTAAAATCAATAATATTGGTTTATTTTTATTAATGGCAACAACTATTGCTGATGCTGAATTATTGCTGAAATATAACCGTTTTTGTTTTGCATTTTATTTTTGCAGTCAGTTTTTTTGGTCAATCAGCAGTGCAGTATCAACTTTTGGTCCGGCAGTGGGCATGAAGGGAGTGGGAACCTCACCTGTGGCATCCTACGCACAGCAGCACGATGAGGATGGTCACCACAAAGGCAGAGGCTGCAGCGATGGCTCCCAGGAGCAGCACCTTGCTCAAGGAGGACACCGGGAAGGTGGGCATGAAGGCCATGCAGTGGGGGAGCGGGCAGGGGTCCCACTCACACAAACAGGCAGTTCCACACGGCCTGGACAGAGGGATAATGAAAAGGATGGTAGATGTTTCTGTGTTACTGCTGCATATCCCTGCTACTGTGTGAATTTGCAGCAACTGCACTGGCAGTGGGAATAGTGAGTAAAATCATTTGGCTTGTCGTGCTCTACTCGCTGAATCCTACGCATCTCAGTTAGGCTTCAAAGACTTTCCTACATCTCCCACCCTCAGGATTTACTTAATTCCACCCTCTGAAGCTGGAGAGCAGACAAGGAGATTCTGGTGATGCAGCCTGCCTATCAACTTCATGCGGTACAACTATTATGCAGTGCTGGTGGGTAGGGGTGGCACTGAAAGGTTTGCGGAGGGGGGGCGTATATGCACAACATGAACTCGGCTTGATCTGTCATCATGGAGCATTGAAACAATAAAATATACAAAAAGAATAACCCTCAAAGGACATTCAGCTCCCACAGCCTTGCCTACATCCAGAGGGGTCCTTGAAAAACTTTCAGTATAGATCCATCTGATGTTCTTGAGCATGTGGGTCACTGTCTGCTGCTCACCAGCTGTTGAGCAACTGTGAGCAAATCAACTGGTGCAGTAATACATAGTGTGACAGATCTGAACAGTAACACAGGCAGCACCGTGACTGCCCTGAGGTTTCCCCCCAAGAAACACGGCATTGTCTGAGCTGGAGGCAGAAACGGATGTCAAGTTTCAAAGGGGGGAGGGGGTCAATCCGATCAGCTCATGGCAATGCCGGTGTTAATAGTTCAAGAGTTTGCAGAGAATAAAGAAACATTTCGACAAACAAAACCACGCAAGACCCCTTCCATGAGAAGGTTGACTTCAGAGCTTCTCATTTAGATTCAAGGAGCTTAACATGAAGCAGACAGCTATTGTCAATTTCAGCTACCAAAAATCCCCAGCTGGTCCCTAGTAAGTCAGTGTGAGCTGCACAGCTTCTGACTGGGTGCTGCCTGTGATATGAAGTCTTCTTCATCACTGATCCCAACAGTCCCACAAATCCTCTTCCTTATTCACCCCAAGGTAAGTGGGTAGTGCAGTGGTTAAGGATTTGCACCCTGTAGGGTGGTGGTTCAAGTCCAAAGAAGGGTCATGATGTAGGTCCCTTGAGCCATGGTATTTAACTTGAACTGCTGCAAGAAATGCCCAGTGGGAAAAATGGGAAAAGCTGCTTTGGAAATAGAAGCCACGAAAAAAATAATAATAGTAATAAAATTCTCTGCATGGTGAGTGATTCATTCCCAGTGCAGGCGGTAGCTGAGGCTCCTTCTTAGACTTACGGGCTTTGGGTCGTGGGAAGAAAAGCCTGCTGTCATTCGAGAAGCCACCTCCAGTGAGACACGCACTCAGCGGGACACCAAAGCCCCGTGTCAGTCCTCAGATGCGGGAGAAGGAGAAGGGGAGAGCAGATGGATGAAAGGGCGGTTTTCCTCTACTGCCACCTGCAAGGAAGATTACTGTCAGCACGAAGCCGGGGGCTGACAGTAGGCAGGTAGGGCAGCTCCCCACCCGTTCTGCTTCCTTCTGACAGGAGGGAGGGCAAAGTCTCACCAGGGACTCAATATAACAGAACTTATTTGAGCTCAAACACTGTTCCCTGTATATGCCATCAATCTGCATTCCTCACAAAATACCATTATTAGCACTCCAAAATGTGTCGTTGTGAGTTTGGTGCATTTGATTTTTAGCCACTTTGGACACCAAACTTTACAAAGTTATGCAAAAAAGATAAATATTTTTAAGCTAGTACATATTTATAAGGTTAAGGATGGTGGGGTCTCCCAGAGGAGACTCACAGTGGCTGATTTGAGAGGGTTTGAACCCGGCTCAGTCTGTGTGGAGTTTACATCTCCTTGCGTTCTCCTTGCGTTCAGTTTCCTCCGGCTGCTTTGGTTTCCTCCCACAGTCCAAAACGTGTGTCAGGTGAACTGGTAAATTTCCCTTTTTGTGTGTGTTGTGGCAGTCCTATAATGCCCCAGTGTCCAGTTCAAGGGTTAATCTAGCCGCACACTCCCTGTTTCTGCAATAAGCAAATGACCCCTGTGACCCAGCACTGGACAAATGGTTATTGATAACAGACGGATATTCATAAAGGTAAATACTTGTACTAAGGCCGGTTGAATGCAATGTTCATGCTGTATCACCAGCAGCAGGTGTGCCCAGTGGCTTCTCCTAAAACATGCAGCCACAGGACTTCTGGTAGTTGCTTAGCTGCTGTGAATGTCAGTCAGGGTTTGGCCGTTAACACATAACCCTTTCAGTTGTTTCCTGACACCCATTTTCGCATTTCTCATTTCTTCCATGTTTTCACAGCATGGAAGTTATGCCTATCTCCTGTGTGCTGGCCACCCTGTTTGGGTCTGCAAACTTTGGCTGCTCTCCTGTGGCTAATCTCTTTATAGTTGCCAATAACCAGTCAGTCATTAAGACCCCTTCCCTGCTTGTCTTGCCTATGCTGTCTGGCTGTTCCCACCCCGGTCTTCTCGGCTGGTCAGTTAGGAACCTCGGTGAGTGTTTCAGCCACCGCTAAACACAACTGTGGCCTCTACAGCTTCTCCCATCCCGGCATCTCAGACTCCACACACTTGAGCAAACACTGGGATTCTGGGACAACAGAACAGATTTGTTCCCCTTCACCTCTCTGTAACAGCAACATGTGGTGTTACTGTTATTAACACACCGACATGCATGTGGGAAATGAAATCATGATATTTTGACGCTTCTCCATCGTAATGCACGGCAAACAAGCAGCACATTCCCAGCGCAAAAATGAGGAAGGTACAATCTGCGGAGGCGGAGTTAAACAGCTGAACAAGATCCATGCCAACATTCCAAAGGATGAGAAAACACACATTTCAAAAACACGTTTCAGCCATTGAGGACAGAGGGATAACAACGTTTGATGAAATTAATATAGCTGAAACTCTGATCCCGTAATGTGAGCCCAGTTCTGAGAAATCTTCCACAGTTTGGTCTGACAAAAGTGAACGCAGTTAAATACAGACAGTCCCCAACTTATGATGGGTTTACGTTCCGATAAATCCATCGTAAGTCGAAAATGCATTTAATTCACCCAACCTACTGTCACGCCTGTGGCCGCTTCAGCAATGGAATGTAGGGGGACACTTCGCCTCCATCTTCAGACTGAACATTGATTGGTTCCTACACCAATCAGTCACCCAATCATGGATGGAATTTAGTTCCTACCCGGACTTCCTGTCGGTAGGTGATCTCGCCAGCCTGTCTTCAGACTGAGCGCTGATTGGATGACTGATTGGCGTAGTAACCAATTGCGGACAGAATTTAGTTCCTACCCGGATTTCCTGTCAGTGCTCAGTTTCCGCTTCCCCTTGGGAACGCTTCTGCATCCAATGTCTTGCTAAGACCTTGTATTTTGTTTATTTTGAATTATGACAATTGTGTTCTGTTTTTGTTTACTGCCAATCGCTGATCTTTAGCGCTAGCTCCCGGCTAACACTGTCTGTTGGAAACAACTCAGTAAAGAGTTTAATGGAACTTCAACTTATTACCGCTGTGTCTCGCGAGTGCTTCCATCAACCCATGCCACAACATCTACCAAACATCATAGTGTAGCCTAGCCTAGCCAACCTTAAAAGTAATTACAGCCATTACAGGCTTACTGCCTTCAGTTTCTCCTCTAGAGAATTATTCTTCTTCTCACCAGTAGCTGGAGACACAGATGGGCATTTTGTAGACATGATGGATGCACAAAACACAGCGTAGATACGGCAACATAGAACACCGTAGAGTAAAAGCTGGCAACATAGAACACCGTAGAGTATTGGTTGTGTATACTAGCGACCACGTGGCAGACTAGAAGATGCAGATCGCTGCCGCTGCCCAGCATCTTGAGCGTATCATACCGCATATCACTTGTCCGGGGGAAAAAAAAAATCTAAATTCAAAGTGCGGTTTCTACTGAATGCGCATCGCTATCGCACGATCGTAAAGTCAAAAAATCTTAAGCTGAACCATTGTAACTTGGGGACCGTCTGTAATATTTTAGTAATATGATAATGTATGGCTGGTAAAGCTGCTCTGTAATGACTCAGTAGTCAGAGTTGCAGATCTTCTGAAAGATTCAAATATTTCCTCATTAAGCAGTTACATTAGATATGTCTATTACCCAGTTACCAGGTGGTTAATTCAGACAGCCAAAGGAAAAATGAAAGCAATACTGCACTATTAGTCCATCAGCCATTAATAAACAAGTTTAAGGTCCTTCAAATTGGATGTCTGAGATATTTTTATACCTACCCTGCTGCTTAAATATTTTCAGTAATGCTCAGTTATAACTTTCATCTCTTCACTTTTACTATAGGTTGTTGCTCAAAACATACTGGATTTCACAAAGAGTTACAGGTTTCTGAGCACCTATGACTTACAGGAACTTTTTGCACTGACAAGTCAAGGCTTAAAAAGTACTTCTGACCCAAAATTGTGTGCGCTGCTCGTTCAAAAGCCTCAGTGAAGTCATGTCATGTTTTCTGCCCTACATCCTGACTACTTGCCTTCTTCCCTTGCAAATCACATGGAGTAAAATCATAAGACTAAGCAGTGGTAGTGATAATTCTAGGGCCTGGGGTCATGGGATTGACTCTGTAATCTAATTTTCCCTTGAACAGCACTGCTGTCCAGAAACTGTGTGTCAGAAGTAGATGAAAACCTATGTTCATAAGGGCTATCCATCCAAACACAGAAACACCGTCTGCTTCCTGACATTTCAGCCAACCCTGTCACCAGTGACCACCCACCGCTGTGATGCATTTATGGGATCTTAGCTCCTTAAACGCTGGGGTGAGCGCAAGCCTTGTCACTGCCTCTCTCAGGACCTAGTGAAGAAATGCTACCCACCTCAAAGCCCTGGAACTCCATCCCAAATCACAACAGAGCATACGGGACTGATAGGATTGTGAATGAGGGTCTGACATCATCTCCAACTCTCTGAGATGCACTATGTGTCTTTGCAAGTCTAGATATCTGTGGGGTTGACTGGTGTAACAGAGGACTGCTGGGTCACAGGGTCCATCAGAGTCCCAGCAGGCCCTCTAGGCAAGTGCTTCATAAACAACTAACAAAAGCATCAGCAGGTAATTCCCTCATTGCCATCACGGACATCTTTCACACTTTTTGACAGAAGAGGGCGCTAAAGGTAGCGGTGTCACCATGGCGGCCCCCCCAGAGGGAGCCGGAATTCTGCTGAACAACACAACACGTGCCTTCATCACACCTTAGTTACATCTGCTGGCTCCAACCAGCAAACAGAGCGGCAGAGCAAAGCCCAGTGTATGCCTCTCCATATCCCGCAATTCACTTTCCCTCCAACAGCCCTCAGCAGTTGACACTCTGAAGGATGATATTAGTGTTTGCTTACCTTGGTCCAGCAACTCCACATTTTTAATAGTTTTAACATAACATGTTAAATATTTATAGGGTAATGATTCATTTCATGTGCTGAAAATATCTGTGCAGGGGCACAAAGAAGTCAGAGGAGGAGGAAAGCTGCAAAATGCAAAGTAGCTGCTTGCACCTTTGCAGACTGACCACAAGGAGCAAAGTGTTTCCTTCTTCCAGGAAACAGAGAAGCACATAATGAGCAGCGATAATGCAAAGAAACATTTCACTGGCTGTCTTGTGCCTGCATGTCTGACAAACAGAAGTGACACAGGACTCAGATCCCAGGAGATGCCACTTAAAAACTTCAGCATCCAGTTGTGTAAATCGTACATTGTAGTCCCAAAAGGAAGGGAATGTTAATAATTTATTATACTGTATGAGCAATAGTATCTGTTTCTCTGATATATTTATGGAAATGTATTTTTGAGCTCACTTCCAAATATCCACATATAATTTTTTATCCTAGCGCATTTCTGTTCCTTGTAAGGTAACATATAAATCAGGAAAACTAATCCAAATTTCTCCATTAGCACACAGAATAGTGTTTATAATCGGTTAAAAGCCAAGTTCACATACAGAGGAAAATAGTTTAACTGGGACCGTAGTGAAACTTTTATTAAAGATTCACAAACACAGGGTGCAAGAGGGTGAAGGAAGATGAGGACGAGGCAGAACGAGATCAACACCTCAGATCAGAACCTCATCATGAAAAGCAAAGCAGAGATGAGTGGATATGTTGGGGTTATGACTGAAATTGTAAAAGGTCTGGATTTGCATAGGTTTTCTTTCTAGTGGACAGAATGACACCCCCGACAACCTCTGCCCTTGTCCTCACGCATGTGCACGCACACACACGCACAGCCCAGCTACACAGCAACCCACACGAAGGCTTTGCCAGCAGCTGCTCCTCCCAGTCCAAACCCTGAATGATCCTTTAATGGTCTCTCAGATCTAAAGCCTCTTTATGTGCTCTAGGCAGGATTACAATCCCTGTGCAATTTCCTAATTGTTGCCACCATCCTTATTGTTCATTTCACCTCCTTCAGTTTCCCTAAACAAACTCCCCTTAGAAGCTTACATTTGTTCATCTTTCAATGTTGTCAATGTCAATCACACACAAAAGTCATTTCATCCTAACAACTAAGCGGTGCAAAAAATTACAGTGTAATTACATTTAACCAAGTATAATTTGCTTAATTAAAACAAACATGGTAGGGCGAAAGGCATGCCTTGTGTTTAAGCACTGAAATGTTAACAGGACTGGAAAAGTGTAGGTAGCATTTAGGAAGGACACTAATGTCTTCTGCACAAAAATGAGGTAAATTAAAGTACAATTTCTTCAACAAAATAGCTTAATGACTACAATAAATGCTGAATATGATCGATCTCAACAAAGACACCTGCTGGGCAACTAAACTGAGGTTACTGAGCAGATGAAATCCCATTTATTGTCGCTAGCTGTATTTCTTTAGCGGCACCTACAGGTGGCAAGTGGAAGTGCAGCTTAGCTGCGACCATGCGCTTTTCTGTATAAAACCTCAAATGAACGACCAGTACAGACAGATACAGCTCATGGGAAGTCGTCTTCGACCCACTTCTTCAGGGCGTGCAGAAGAACAAACTAGAAAGGGTCTGCGCTTTACACCGCGATACCCGAGCCCTTAGATGAAGCTCGGGCCAGGTCTTCGTGCTGCAGTTGCGTCAGAGATAAATGGCAGCAGTGATAGGGAACGCTGGAGGCCTTGACTGTACAGTAACTGACATTTCCACTGCACTTTTCAACGTCACCTTATCTGCCCCCTTTGCAGGTCTCCTTTCCACAGCTCACGACTGTGGTGAAATCGGAGCTTCCGATAGCCCCCCACACCTGCTTCCACGTATGTGGTCATACCTGTCACTGTACTTGAAGTGTGTATGTGTGTGTGTGTGTGTGTGTGTGTGTGTGTGTGTGTCCTGCAATGTGGGTGTACCCTTTTACTAACTTGGTAAGCTGCACAGCAGCAAGCTTCTTCTTCCATACATGTAAATACAGCTTCTGCTTGGTTGTTATTTCTTAGCTCAGCTTTTCATCCCAGGTGAGTATTTGGCCCACTTATGCAGCACAGAATTTTACTGAGCAATTCAGGGTAAGCACCTTGGTCAAATGTGCCACAGCAGCGGTACAGAGTTGGGTTTCACCTGGTAGTCTTAGGTTACTTGGTTATGTTCTTAACCACTCTGCTACCAGCTACCCCTGCTTACCTGAAATATGTGAGATTGTGTTTAAGGTAAATCTACACACCTGTGTGTAATGGCACTGCACGTTCTGTTAATGCGTTTACATCACAGTCCGATATCCTGGGTTACAAAACTAACAATTAGTTATTGATACAACATATCCTTATTAGTAATAAAGATACAGTAATAACAGATTTACTTTATCACAGAAATAAAATTCTACAAATGCAGTCATGTTAATAACACAGCTTCTCGTTTGTAAATATTTTTTAGGTGTTCTGTTGAATTTCACTTGCTTTCAGGCTAACACCACAGTAAATAAACTTACACGCAGAACACATTCAGAAGTGACTCATTAATCGCAGAATGGACTGAAATCCAGAATCATTAGGATTGACTTGCTAGGTGCTTTCAGAACCAATGGCATCACCCAGGTTACCTGGAGTCACGTTGCCCTGTGGTTGTTCACGGCTGCTGAGCAGAAACCAAAGGTCCAACTTCAGACCTGCTTATGCTCAGCATCTGCCCCAAAGGCTCAACTTCAGAACTGCTTACTCTCAGCATCTGCCCCAAAGGCCCAACTTCAGACCTGCTCACTCTCGGCATCTGTACCAAAGGCTCAGCTTCAGACCTACTCACTCTCAGTGTCTCATGGCTGGAACTTCAGGAATCATATTTTACCCCAGAGTTCTACTATGTTCCATTTACAAGCTAAACTAACATCAAAAGTGGCTTTGAAAGAGTTTGACTATTGTTTTTCTACTTTAATGATTTGTTCAACTCTTCACAGCATTTTAATGCAATTTTAGTATTTAATTTTCCAATTGAAGCAACTTGATATCAGACTGCGATTAATTCCAAGGAGGAGATGGGGGAAATGCTTACCATTTTATGCACCTAAAACCACTGCAGCCTCTTTTCCATGGACAACGGATGCAAATAAAACATTAACGTGCACTTCTGGGAGTAGGTTTCAGGGTGGGCGTAAATCATGACCATTTGTGTTTAATTTTCCAGCGCTGAGTGCACTCGGCGCTGGGTTTTGTTTAGGTTTGAGGAATGTGCCTTTGTCGATGCACCCAGGCACCGGTGGGATGTGTTTAGCAATGCAAATGCAATGCGTAACAACACGGCGACTGGGACTCATGCAAAAACTAGAAGAAAGTGAACCATTTGCTGTAAACCCCCTGCTGCCACCCTTCTCAGAAGTTGCCCTGCATATCTATATCTCCTGGAGGACTCAGAACACAAACCTGTAAATAAATGATGTCCTTACTGAAGAAGCAATCTAGGAACCCTGTTCGTTCGCCTCTCGACTGCCTGGATGTGACTAAGCAGTGATAAAGGGCCGGGTTCCTCTAAACTCTCTGCAACGCTGAAGGACCAGGTGGGAATTTTAGCCTGTTTGTCCAAATTGGCTAATACAGAATTACTGTGGGGTAAATCCGCAACTTGGCTCTTTGGGTGTGGGTTTGAGTGTGCAGCTCAGTTTGTGTGGAGTTTGCATGCCCTCCCTGTGCCTGCAGTGGGTTCCCTCTTGGTGTTCTGGTCTAGTCCCACAGTCCAAACACATGTGTTTCAGGTTAATTTGTCACTCTAAGTTGACCTTAGTGTTAATGTATTCATGTGGGGCTACCCTGGAATCAACAGGCATCCCAACGAGGGGAAAAATCTCCTAGCTCAGCACCCAGTGACTCCAGGAAAGGCTCTGCACCCCCGCAATCCCGACCTGGACAAGTGGTTAAGGAACCAGGATGGATGGAAAACTGTATTGATTTTTAAATGTGAAAGTGATAGCAACATGACTCAGCAGCAGCAGTGAAGGCCAATGACACAACGGGAATATTATGAGCTATTATTTACAAATGCTCATGTCACCCAAAAATACATTTTTATCTGCTTTCAGCAAATCATCTCTTCATCGTCTAATCTTCATCTTGCAGACTCCATAATGTACTACTGGCTGCTTCAGCCGTGAGACACGCATGGCAGAGATCAGTGAAGGTTTTTACAGAAAGTGGTATTTTCCACCCAGCATCTTCAGTAAGGGTGAATCCCATGAAGCACCATCCTAAAACCACGTCACAGGACTCTAAAGCTGGGTCTCGAGATCGGCATTCATTTATATCCCGGTTTGTTCATCTAGCCGGTGCGCCTCACCCGGAGCCACTTTCAAGACCACTGTGGCAGAAAGTAATGCATTAAGTGCAAACAGGGTCACGTGGCAAAAACAACATTGACAGCCACTCATATTCAATTACACAGTGCATTAGGCAATCAGAGCCAGCATCCCATGCGTGAAAGTTCCCCAGCAAGCAGCACCGCAGTTTGGGGTTTTAGCTGCGGGAGGTGTCTCCACCCATGAGCTCTGACACATCAGCCAGAGGGATGGAGGCCCAGCCCGGGATCACTGGCCTGCGCTCAGCAACGCTCCATTGCCCCCAGACAGTGTGCAGCTCGATGAGCACGTGAAGCAGACGCTACGACCTTTCCTCTTCACATTAATGACAGACGCACTTTGGTTTATTCATAAATGCATGACAATGAGGGGCATCTGGACAGCCGGTGTGTGCACTCTTCTGACAAACCGGAACTCGGCCCTTGGGGGGGGGTGAAGCTGGCCTCCATGCATTTTAAACTAAATATGCTGCTGTCTCAGCTCCGCATAGTCAGGCTTCGCTCTCTAACCCAGTTTATGGTGGCACAGGCGGTGCACGCTCTTCACGGCTCTGAAATGCACTGCAGGACAGCTGCTGATGTCTAGGAATCCTAATCCATTACCTTTCCTAGAAGTCTGAGAATAGTCCCCCCCATGTTGAAACATCTTTCAAATGCGTTTTAAAAAAAATACGGTGAAAGCCCATTGTGCCGCAAATTAATCATGAAAATGTGCAAAAATGCATCAAAGTTAAATGACCAATTGATTTAATTCAAGCCGGAATGTTACAGAAGTTTAATGCTTAATCCCTTCCTTTACAAGGTTAAGTATAATAAAAACAAGAGTCTGAACTCTCAGACTTACCACTGTCCAAGAAACAAGCCAGATCTTTCTAATTCAAACTTTAATTATGCAGCACAACCAGGAGTTTAACACAATTTACAACCCTGCATGGTCGGGAATCGGTCCAAAAATTCAGCCTCTTCTGGGTGTGAAAGGCTAGATATATGGTGGTAAAGTGAGACGTTCAGCAGCTGACCTGACCAATGAGAAGGAAGCATTTTTTTGACAGACCAACCAAAACAGAAATATAAAAAGGAAGTCCCACCCACACTTGGTCGGGAAAACTTAGACAAAGAAGAAACTCGAGAGTTGCAAACATTTTTTTCATGATCATAGAGGGTTTGTGAACCTCACCATATAAGGGAAAGAATTTTGGCCAAATGACGAGAGAGAGAAAAGCAATTAAAACAATTCCTTCATAAAAATTATTTTTCTACACACACTCACCGCGCCGCAGAATGCTCCACTGCCTGCCACTTTGAATTCGAATGCTGAGAGTTTTCTCCCGCAGTCTGGGTCCATGTAAGTTCACCTGTCAGTGGGAGGCTGAGGCCAGTAAAAGCCTCCCAAACCACCTCCCAACCTCCAGCCTCCCCGATGTCAAAAAAAAAATAAAACAGCCAGCAGAGTGAACATCACAGCAGCAGGGAGCACAGCAGTAGATGCAGTGCAAAATACAACTGATACAAGCAACCAGGATGCTGGAGAGGAGGCCGCAAAAAGTTATCACAGTTACCATCTTTCCACTGTGTGCAGTAAAAGATTCAGTCGATTGAAGCCGATTCATATAGCAAAATATTAACATTTGATTTGATTTAAAGTTTGTTTTTTTTTTAAAATTTGAATGATATTAATTTTCTAGTTATTATGTGACACCAGCAATAAATAAATTTACATGAATACAGAAAGTAAACCCTATCCTCTTTTCCCTTGAACTGTTAACTGCTTATCAGTTCCTTCCCGACACAAACACATCTGTAAGTGCATGATCTTCAAGACACCCCTGGTTAATGTCACAGTTAGTAAATTATGGAAGTGGAAAGGAGATAATAAAAGGCTCACCTTCCTGGGTGTGGTGGACTATCTTAGCTAATACGCTTACCTTCACCTGTCGCTTTGTTCACAGGTGTTAGGTGTCAGTTTAATATCTGTCATGGCTATTTGGCAACACATCTGTGGCCAGCATGTTGTCACTTTGAGCAAAATGGCTGGATGTTATTCTTCCACTTCCAAGTATTCTGACAACCTCAGCTACGACAAGCATGCCTAGCTGGGTATGCGGGTGGCACAAACACTGCCGACACGCTGTTCTGCAAGCTCTCAGAAGCGTCTCGCTCAGAATGACCACAGGTTTGTCGACAACCTCTCTCAAGACACGTTTCAAGGGCGAGTCAACCTTCTCTGTACTTCAGGAGCGTGTAGCACACTCCAAACCAAACCCAAGACACAGCACCAGCAGGATCCTTCTGCATCACTGGAGCCCTGCACCTCGTGAATAGAAAGAGAAAGGTCAGCTCTAAATGTCAGGACTTCAGACACATTTAACTAAACCCCATTCTGCAGAACAAGTTGCCTAGGGTTCTTACTGCAAGCAATATTGACACTAAAGCATGAGGAGACTTAAATAAACCACCAAATAAATGTTTATTCAAAAGAGGTCTCAAACTCAGTAACATACTGTATGTCTTCCATATCATGCTGCTTTCACTTTTTAGCCTTAGCTGACCAATGCCGGTGCTTTGTGAGTTTCGGGGAAGACGAAGAAAAATGATCACATTGCGCAGTTGGTCGGCTGCAACCTGAGTCATGAGTCACCGACTCCAGGCAGTGCTGCTCCAATGACTCATCTCAGGCCACATAAGCACTAGAGAAAATTATACCACATGGACTTTGTACTTAAGCATTCTGCTGATGTAGTTCTGACTACCATGATCTTGCTGTTATGTTCTTATTTATATCTGTGAATCTACTTTTGTATAAATTGTAGATCTGGTTCTGAGATACACAGGACCATTGTATTGCTGCAGAGGGCCTGTAGGTGATTTATTTACCTCGACCGTTGAAAGAACTCATTACGGCTTAATCCTTTCAAATTACATCATCGCTAACACAGTGCAGGCCCGAGTTCTGTTCTTCACGGTGTGACATGTAGACAAGCTGCCAAGGACAGACTTGTCACTCTCATGCAGATGTTATGAGGCTGTCATGAAGAATGTAATCCCAGCGATCCCGTCATGCAGCCGAACTGACCAGCATGTTTTCCCAGCTGAAACAAATGGTCGGCTACTGACCTCAGGGCTGCTTCATCACCCAAACAACAGCTGGTGGAAGAGCGACTTCCATCTGTAGAGGCCACTCAGCCAGTATGGAAAGTTCTTCTTTGAAGGGTAGGAAAGTGTTCAAGGACTTGGTAGGCGCAACTAAAAATAATATTCATGTACTGTGTGTAGACCCTCGTCTTCCCTTTTGTTAAATCTCAGCAAAAGTGGAACTGATTATATTCCCTCAACTGACTTATTTCCACAAGGTGAGTTAGGCCCACCGAAACATGTCACTCAAGTCAGACAGCTATGAATCTTTTGCAATGCTTAGGATGCTTTACAAGCTGCAGCGGGTTGAAATGAATTCAGCACAGGTCTGTGATCTCTCATTTCGGTTTCAGAGAACTGCAGCAGCCTCAACTGCAAAGCTACAGAGGCCTGCGGAAACACAGATGAGAGACACAAGATTTTGTTTTCCATGAAAGCTGCCTGCACCACGTCACTGTGGTTTTGGGTTGGTCTCATAGACGTTGAACCTGAACCAAAGATAACTGTGCAACCAGAAGACCCTGCTCCGGTGCCTATCTCTGCCTTCTTGCATATTTTTGACATCTTACAACTCGGTGTGATTTCATACACCTTTTCGTAGATTTCTTTCCATTCAGCAAAAAAAAAAAAAAAAAAAAAAAAAAACAGCTGCAGTTGACCCACAGCACTTCTGTCTGTTTCAAGCAGGCAGCAGCGAAACAACAGGTCTGTTGAAATACAGGAAGTGCTGCAAGTTTTGGGTATCGACTGATCGCACTCATTCCTGTCAAAGCTATGGTACCGTTGAAATGCAGAGTATAGCGGAGTACAGAACTGCTGGCCTCCCAACTGTCAGTAAAAAGTGAGACCGAATCGATCACTTACTCCGACGAAGGCTTGATTTGTTGTTCTATCAAAAGACATCGTCATTTTGGATCCATGCCCCACATGCAAAGCAAAACCAGTGCAAATGACTGTGATGTTCACGTGGAGGTCTAAAACGGACTTTCATACACTGCCCAGCCAAAAAAAAGTCACCACCCGGATTTAAATTAGTGTTATGATGTGGGGTTGCTTCAGTTGGCCAGGTCTAGATTCAGCAAAGTTATGTGCCCAAAAAATGAGCTCAGCTGACTACCTGAATATACTGAATGACCAGGTTTTTCCATCAATAGATTTTTTTCTTCCAAGATGACAAGGCCAGGATTCATTGGGCTCAAATTGTGAAAGAGTGCTTCAGGGAGCATGAGAGAGACATCATTTTCACACATGGATCGGCCACCACAGAGTCCAGACCTTAACCCCATTGAGAATCTTTGGGATGTGCCAGAGAAGACTTTATGCAGCGGTCCGCCTCTCCCATCATCAATACAAGATCTTGGCGAAAAATTAAATGGAAATAAATGTTGTGACATTGCATGAGCTTATCGAAACGATACCACGGTGAATGCGTGCCGTAACCAAAGCTAAAGGCGGGGCAACAAAATATTAGAGTGCGTGCCTTTTTTTTGGCCAAGCACTGTATAAAAGAGCAATCGATTGTTTGCTCAGCCTTGTGAAATATGAACAAAGTGCTGGTTTGTGCAGTGATGTGGAGAGACCCAGCTAACCGTAAATGGGCACGCAGTTGTCCACCACCGAAGGCTCGGCCTGCAGCCGTTCTGCGCGGATTCATTAACTGCACGTTAATGGCCTGAGCATTCAAGGATTTTTTACCTCACAAAACCCAGTGACAGACAGGTTAAAGCCCTGTGGAATTATTAGAACTGTGACGCATAATCCGAGGTACAGGAGCTGAGCCGCTCTCTGAAAACACTCCCATAAAATCACTTGGTCTTCAGTATCAGATGGCACTCGCATCATATTGATTATACTGATCAATACGAGACAGAGTAGGAACCCTTAATGACTTGGGAGTCCTGAACTGGGAAGAACGGGTACATGGGCCCCACCCTTGAGAGTGGTATTGGGTCCACGCAGCATTTCCTCTCGCGCACATCAAAGCGTCAGATGGGACTGCTGTTCGCTTTTATGTGCTGGGAAATAAATAAATAAAGTAATACATAACCAAATACTTCCTTCAAAGAGGACAAAAATAACTTGCTGAGTGACAGCTTCACCTGAACCAGCAGAGCCCAGACACCCACCCACCGGTGTAACCAAGGCTTTTGGGAAATTATACTCCATTGCTACGGTGCGTATGGCCCAGCGCTTTTTCTGCCGCTTCTCATCTCACGCTCTGTCATGCAGCGCTCTGCGTTCAATAAGTGACCATCGACACATCCCAAAAATATTGCGGTAAGGGCTTTCCCACAGTATTCTTTTTGAATTACTTAAAAATGTAAGGTTTAAAAGGCGGTGGAGTGGTAAAGGCACAGTTTGACAAAATGTTCATTTCACTTTTTCAGTTTTGGCCACTTGTGCCATAATAACTGTAATTTCAGCCAGTTTTCATATTCTTTATTTTTGGCAACACACCATTGAAATGTTTTACTGATTTTAGTAGAATTGGCTGTACAAATGACAGTGTGAGGCCTTAAATATTACGAGCTCGTGAGCGGTGCCACCCTTGCAGGGTTCGGACTCAACCTGTCAAACAGTTTCATATTGCCCGGTCATATCGAGTTCCGAAGGAGCTTAATGTAGACCAGCTGCTGCCACTTAAGAGGAAATCAGCGGGGCTGTTAAAGGCAGCTGGTCTGAGAATGGAGAAGGAATAGACAGAGGTAGAAAGGGCCTCTGAGATTGTGGCTATGGCAATTTGTGTGTGTGTGTGTGTGTGTGTGTGTGTGTGTGTGTGTGTGTGTGTGTGTGTGTGTGAGAGAGAGAGCGAGAGAGAGAGATTATTCTCTTTTTGAGAATAAACCCCGCAGTTCTGCATTTCACTTTCGACTTTGAAGTTACCTCCATCGCCCTAGCAGCCACAATATGTAAATTGATATATAATTATAGACCAGAAGGTACATTCATGCTCCAAAGTTGTCTTATAGCAGTTAGGAAGCCTTTGCTTATTCTCTGCAGTTGACATGATGCAGGTTGAGCATCCTGTCTCATTTTAAGTCTTTAGTGTGAAGACAGCATAAAGAGGACCACTACTCAGCTCAAACAATAACAGGTACAATTTCCTCAAGTTGGAGCCGATGGGTGAGTGAACTGGATTAATACTCCCAAACCCCTTAGCTGTTCTCACACCCATATTTACATTTATTCATGTACCAGATAACTTTCCTCTAAAATGATAAATTAACTGGTGTTTAGTTGATGACTTCTTTATTCAAGGTGACTTACATCACTAAAGTCTATGCAGTCCTTCAGTCATTTCCACCGCAAAGCAGTGTAACACAGTCAGTTACTCACACCCCCACACAGTATGAGGAGATGCTCCACTTAACCTGAAATACACATCTTTGGACTGTGGGAAGAAATGCAGGCACCCAGAGGAAACACGCAGACTCCACACAGGCTCTAACCCAGGTCCAAATGCACTGCTGAGTCACTGTTACGTAGTACATGGGCATAAATTTACTGCATGCATCCTAAGCTGTTACCATGCTTGAGTCTCTATGTATTTGACCTATGTATTAGCCAAATTAATCTAAATGAAAGCTCCATTCTTGAAGTTCAGCACAGAAGCATGAGAGGCCTTTGACACACTTGACAGCCTGAGACAAGAGTCATGGCAATAAAATCAAAAGGAAAAGGGGAGTTGTTTTTTCCGTTTTTTTGCAAAGCAACCTTTACAGGTTTTTGCAAATTGCTCACACGCCCTGTTCATTTCACCCAGTTTTACACTCTGAAAAAGCATGACCAAGGCTTTTGTGCCCAACTGAGCAGCAGGTATATAAAACGGAAAATCATCGGTGTTGACATTTCTTTGCTACATTCAGAACTGCTACGCTACAGACTTTGCAGTGATGCCACCAAATTTCTTTAAGAGCAGCAGGCACTCACAGGAGGTCTCAAGGTGCTGCACAAATTCATCAAATTGAGGAAAAATGAAAAACCTTAACATTAATAAGTGCGAAGCAAAAAAACAAACAATATACTCAGAAACAATATGCACAGAATATTTTACTTATAGTGTGAAGTGAAAAAGATTTTTTACCTAGAACTGCTATAATGGAACAAGCTAGGTGTTTGATTGTGTGCTATGCAATAATTTAATAAAAACAAATTTAAAGTGCAAAGTTTAAAAAAAAAAAAAAAAAAACTGGTAATGTTGGGCTTGTTTCACTGACGTGGAAGCACCGGTTCTGTCCTGGTGTTACTGCTGGATTCAGATGGCTGCACTCCAGAGCCAAGCTGTCCTTATTATGCACTGTTACTAAACTGAAGATTTGCTTACAGCTAAATCAATAATGGCATTTGGCTGGTTTTCTCCTCTGAGCTCGCCCAGGAGAGACCATGCCATCGAGAGCTGCCTTTCCATTCGGGTGGTGGTGGGGGGGCATCATTACTGCATCTGAAGCCAAGCCCTAGAAAGCCCAAAACTGGCAGACTGGAAGAAGTGTGTGTACAGCAGATCAGAAGGGAACCTCCTCTTCCGAATTACCCTGTTTCTGAGGACCCACAGGATGGGGGCTTTGTTCACGGATTAGGAATTAGAGCCCCACCACCCCCTATCCCCTACTCACAACAATATCTCTGGTTGAGATTTGGGGGCCTGAATCTTCTATAGGAACCAGAGGGGTTTTGGGAAATCCTGGGATAATGTGTGATCGCTCAGCCCCCCTCCAGGAAGGGAGTGCTGTTTTTACTGTTTATCCACCACACAAAGCACAAAGGGGTCTCATCTACGGCTCTACATTCAAAAGCTCTCCACTGCATTTGACCAAACTGTCCCAACAGCTCCTAGAAGCAAAATCTAGCCTCTCTTCTCTCCTCGTGGGAGCATAGTGCTGAGTACAAGGCAACGTAACACAAACGCAAACACAAGCCTCACTTATGAATCAGCCAAGGAGACTCCCGTCTCCCTCGTTCCAACACTCGAAAAGTGTTATTCTCAGCAGCATTTGAGCAGGTGGTGCTGGCCTTGTTTCATGGGAATATCCAAGAGGCTCTGATTGTGAAATTTAACATTAAAAAAACAAATATATGCATTAGTTTTCCGCTCCATACCTTACTCTGGTGATATAAGAGAAGCTGTACTAATTGCTCAATAGCTATTTTGTTTGTAGCACCGAAAACGTACAATAGAGGAAATCAGAGACCAGCTGGAAAATCAATATTATTCTGTATCTCAGGAATAAATCAATACTGTGATATGGATTGGAGCTGTTTGCCTAATACATGCTTTAGCATTCTGTGAAAAATTCAGTGCTTATTCACTGTTACATTGGCTGGACATCTTAACCTTATTATCTTGACAGTAATTGCAGGAATAACACGGTAAGTTGGTCCTGCCTGTGTCTGAAGGTGCATCATGGGAGTAATGTGAATTTGAAAGGACCTCAAAAGGAGCCAGTTGTGTTTCTCTGCAGGCACCCAGCAGGAACTGAAGTGGTTCAGATAGCAGGGTGGGTCGGTGACCCAGGCAGAGGTGGGTCACGTCCCTCTGCTGTCGCAAGCTCCCCCTGTACTCCCCTCCACCGTGCACTCAACTTCTTTATTGACTGCCTTGCCTGCTATGCCCAGGACTACATCAATTATTGAGAGGAATTTTACAGTCACTGCATCTTGGGCCCAAAGCCGCTGTCACAGATCTCAAGTTCTATTCCAAGGAGGAGAGTGGGCCATGCCGCTGCATTGGGACAGCACCACTGCACATCAGAACAATTCTTTGCCTGATCCTAGCAGCGAAGGCACCCTTTGACTGTGCTCTCAACACACATGCCACAATACCTTGCCTGGTTTTATGTTGTCCGGCTGAGTCAGTCTGGGGTGGAGGAGGTGCACTGTGTTTAGTGGTCTGAGGGTTTCATAGAAATTTATATCAAGCCAAGAAAAAGTCGGGCAATCTTGCACAAAAGAGAGCCAAATTGAACCAGGACTTCCTGAACTTGTTTATTTTTTAATAGAAACTTTGGGAAAATACTTAATCCTCTGCAGATTCCTACTGATGGAAATGGCACAGGCATCAGTAGCATAATAACAAAATTACTTTACAGCAATAACTGCCTGTGGTTCATCTAAAGATATGTAAACCTTGCCTGACTGTGTGCTGATCTCTGTCTATGTGCATGTGTGTGCCCGCAAGCCATTAACTGGGGTTAACATGAAACACTCCTGCACAATTTGGCCTCAGTGCACAATAAGACAGGCCATCTTGGGTGCTCCTCTGCAAATCGGCACAATGGAAGAACTGAAAGTGGGAATGACACTCGGAGGCTGGTCTGTATAGACTATTCAAGATCTCCGAGCGTGGAAAACACCCCCACCCTCAGTCAGGGAGTCACGGAGTTTGAAGAGCGTGGTAATCGGACTCCATTCATCAATATCTGCCGCTGCTGCTGACTTGCTCTCTCACAACCCTTCAGAGCGGACAGACGCGGCGAAAAGTGGCAAACACGTACGCCGCGTGTGTCATTTTTCCACACTATTGTCGGCTATTCAGTCACACAAGTGCTCTGCAAAGTGTCGTGCCCACAGAATTGTGTTGCACAAACCCACCCTCACGTCTCGCGTCGTACGTCCACCTGCTCTGCCCTCCACATTCACAGCGTAACGTGTAACTCCATCACCTGCCAGTAATACGGCAAGGAAACTGGAGCACCGATAGGAATCAAGAAAACATTTCAGATATTTAACAAAAACATTTTCGGACGCTTGAGTCCTATTGCTTACTCATCAATAATCCCCTTTAGTTACAAGGAATGCCTACAAATGCTTCTGCTTCAGTTTGGCTACCCATTCATACCTCCCACCACCTTTTTGCTCTACAGACACCTCATAGCTAACAGCAGAAACTCTTTGCTCATAAAACTATTTAGATTAATATGATCAAAGCATCACAGTTATTGTGAAATAAACCCACAGATGAACACCAGTCCCGCACCTGACAGCTTGCACTCTCTGTTCGACTTGTGACAAATTATTTCGTTTTCAGTTTGCTCGCAGCTCAAGGCATGAATGTAAACTACCTCTTATTGCCCTAATTTTCATCTCTTCTTTATTATGCACAAAAAATGAAACGGAAATAGGATCAAGCCGACACGTGTGTCCTACGTACTGTCTATTTTCTCACCTGGGCAGAATCGTGTTAAGGTAGAACTCACATTATCGGATACTCGGCTTTGGGAATCTGTTCAACTTTCCAAATTATTAGGGTTACATATAAAAAAACCCCGCAGTCTCTCTACGCAGCGGTGTCTACATATCGTGCAGAAACGCAGAAGGGGTCGAATTAAAGCGAAAGGGACGACGGTGTTCCCTCCCGGGGGAAGCGCATCCTTACCGAAGCTCCTCACGGTTCTGGGGGCGCGACGTCCCGCAGCATCCCCTTCACTCCCTCCGCTTCCACATCTTCATCGTCGTTTCGCCAAGTCTCCCAACTTGTGGACCCGCTCCGGTTCGCGACCAAAATCGCGCCTCAGAGGGACTTCATAGTCACCGCTGCGGTGTTCGGCACTCAAGGGAAGACCGCGCTCGATTTCCGTTGATGCTCGGCGACAAGCAGTGAGATTCGCCGCCTGGTTTCTCGCGTTTGATTCCGCCGTTTCCAGTCGCGCTGCTCGGCGATAGGACGACGCGGCCGGTCCTCGCCGCTTGAGAAATAGCGGCACCTAGCGGACACCAACGGAGAAGCGCTACCTTCACACTGGAGTCCGAAACAAAACTAATCATTATTATTAATAAAACAGAACAGGATGTCAAGAGCCTTCTTTTGCTTAGCTTTAGAATTCGACTTTTGCTTTCTTCCCCCAACACGCGATAGTTTCTAAATACACTTTAAATGTTTACATTTTCCAGATATACGCGGAAGGAATTATAGCAATCCCTAAACTTCACCGTATCTACACAAAGAATATTTGTGAATGCATTCCCACAGTGAAAACGTAAGAAATTCCTGGTGGCTTTTGGGTGTACATATGGTGTAGAGCAGGTGAACCGGGCTAATCGAGCAAAAGAACTCCAAGAATAGCAAATGGCGGTGACTGTCTGACACACTGACCCAGTTATGACGTCACCAATAAAGCCCCCGATAAACGGCGACATTGATCCTTGTACGTCGTCACTGCCGGAGAAGTGACACTTAATGCTCAGTATTTAAAAAGGGAAACTTTCATTTCCTTGTTCTCTTGCTGATGGGTAGTAAGGGTACTATTTTATGTGTATGGTGTTCATATTCGTTTCACGCTCGTTTGTCTGTTATTATTCTCCAGCTCACACTGAGGTGCAAAAACAGGCGCAAACAGAGTTTTTCAGATCACATCAATGACAAGATTTATTTTCGACCACATTTGGTTGGTGTAGCCTACATTTAGCCTAAGAAGCCCTTGCATTCGGTATGTTTTGCTCTTCATTATCATTGTTGTCCTATGAAGTTCCAGCACAGGTCTGCCCAGTGCCCTTTGCCTTCACTTACATGTCATTCTCCATCAGTCTTCATGTGGGAAAGCGAATCCTCAAGGCAGATGGGAGAGAGAGATGCTAAAAAAGCTCAGTGACCTTTATCAGCCTTTGCTATATTGCAGAACACACTTAAGAAAACTTGTTCAATAACCCAAATGTCTCCATGTACATTTTTTTAAACCAGATCCTTATGTGGTTCAGGTGAATTTGTGCATTTGGCGCAAGCAGAAGGCTGAAAGCTGCCCGAGTACAATATGTGGCACATAGTATTTATTTACCAAAACTACACTGCCCGGCCAAAAAAAGTCACACATTTTAATATTTGGTTGGACCGTCTTTAGCATTCGCCGTGGCATTGTTTGGATAAGCTTATGCAATGTCACAACATTTATTTCCGCCCAGAGCTGCATTAATTTTTCACCAAGATCTTGTGTTGATGATGGGAGAGTCAGAGCTTTGCATAAAGTCTTCTCCAGCACTTCCCAAAGATTCTCAATAGGGTTAAGGTCTGGACTCTGTGGTGGCCAATCCATGTGTGAAAATGATGTCTCGTGCTCCCCAAAGTACTCTTTCACAATTTGAGCCAGCCCGATGAATCCTGGCACTGTCATCTTGGAATATGCCCGTGCCATCAGGGAAGAAAAAAATCCATTGATGGAGAAACCTGGTCATTCGGTATATTCAGGTAGTCAGCTCACCTTACTTTTTGGGCACATAACATTGCTGAACCTAGACCTGACCAATCCTACATCATAACACTAAGTTAAATCCAGGTGGTGACTTTTTTTTGGCTGGGCAGTGTATAATACACTATTCAACTAGATGATCTGATCTCTGAGTGAAGAGGAAGTGCAATAGTGCAGGACTGAGATTTTACCAATGTCTGTGGATCTGCTCCACAAGCAGTAACAGTAACTGCATCACTAATATGCCAAGGCCTCTTAGCCTGGCTTGTATGCCTGCAGTGGTGCTTAACCTAAATGAACTCAGCAGGAGAGACTTAATCAGCTGTACAAATCAGTAAAGCACCAAATCTCCAGGATAAATCACCGCTTAGGCAATAATACATTAACAATGAAAGAAATTCATCTGTGAAGGCTAAAATATTTTAAGAATGCTTTTTTTTTTTATCTGAAGCTGGCATGCCCCCCTTCACATTAAGCAAATGGATATTTAGTTTGGCAGTGGGTTTTGTTCGGGCCAATTCTGTGTTTTCGCTCTTTTCAAATAACACCATTAACTCCTCTCCATGTGCAGCATCTGTTCATAGAAAAGTATTTCCCCAGTTAATACAGTTTTGCTGCTGTGTGTCTGTATTTGCTGTGCTACTCCATTTCTCTATATTTGTTTGGCTTCTATGACTGTTTATTTCTTACCTACTTTTACAGTTTTACTGCAATTCTTACAAATTGGACTAAAAATACCTATACTGTTTTCTCTCTTTGGATATATACTATTCTCCTTTGAGTGGAGAATGTAGCATATATTATTATAATTACCTGAAACATAAGTATGTATATTATATACAGGCACTGTATATACAGATATATACAGTATATACAGTGTACATTGAAACATTTCCAAAGCTTCACATTATCCACATTATCCTTAAAAAAAACTTCTCATCTTGAAAAAATTCTGATTTATTCATTTGTTAATCTAATTATAGCCTCTTGTAGTAGCAGCTCCAATACAGGAGAAATGGAAATTGACTGCTCTGGGAAGAATTAAAAATAGACATTTTAAAAGATAAACTCTTGTGGCACAAACTCTCAAAATAACGTATTATTTTTAGCAGAGCCATGGCGTTGTTACTTCAGAATGAAGTGCTTTTAAGAAGCTGGGTAGAAGCCAGCATGATGTAATGAGAAGTGAAGTCTTCCCTCGCTCTGCTAGTGAACGTGTAAAAGATTTATTGCCATCCCCCAACGCAGGGGTGAGATGGAAACAGAAAGAATGGCTTTTAAAGCTCTCTCCATAATGAATCAAGGAAAATCTGCAGTGGGTATTAAAATGGGAGGTGCTGAGTAGAAGGGTGTGGGGGGCAAAATGAAATAGTTACTTTATTTAAATGAGAGAAGCAGGTTCATGCAAAATTATGTTTAAGTATAGTAAGTATTATTTATAAAGATGCTGATGTGAGCAGTGAGAGGTGGTCAGTGGTGGTGCTTCTGGTGATGATACAGTAGAAGACAGTCAGTGGTGGTGGTAGTGATACAGTGGGAGGTGGTCAGTGGTGGTGGTGGTGGTGATCGGTCCTTTTGCTGTCCAGAATTCATCAGCCTGATAGTTGGCGAGAAAATGCTGGTCCTGATGGTGTTTTAGAGACGGTGTTTAGTTTTAAATAAAAATATAAAAAACACAGTTTGATATTGACTCATAATGTAAATAACGCGTCTCTCTGCGGATTTTGCCGCGTATCTGTAGCATGCGGTGGCTAAAGTGTCTCCCAGGAAGGAACAGTTGCGAATAAGGGGCGAAATACCTGAGAAAAAACGCGCAGAGGAGTGCCTTAAACCTGAGCTCAGAACAAGAAGCCGCAACTTTGCGCCGCTTTATACAGGCGACTTAAACAGTGGCCGGGAGATGGCGCCAAACTCCCGTCAGGCTTTTCTCATCCCTCGGCGTTACAGCAAAGGTTCTCAGGACACGCTTGCAGGACGCGGCTCAAAGTTCTTTACCGGCATTCAGTCGACAGGAAACTTCTAAAAAGCTACGGCCAATATGCTTGGGTTCCGAAACAATCCATTCTTTCGGCAAAATGCAGACTTAGCACTGTTTCCTAAACTGAATTTCGCGCTAAAGATCTCATTCACTCAGATCATCTACGGTGTTGTTCGCTTTCTTAAACGGATCTTTCTTGTAAACCAAGAGTATTCCATGCAGAACGGAGCTTTTAGCACCCATGCGCCGTGGATTGGGGGGGGGGGGTCGGTCGGAAGAAACCCCTCCCCTTCAAACGGCCGCCCCGCCTTTTCACCCCCCAAAGCCAAGGCGCGCTCAAACCTCGCTCAAGCCGCAGTGTCGGGTAGCGCGCAAGCCGCGTCCCCGTATGCGCGTCTCTCTTTGCGGGGCGAGTATGGAAGCGCAGCGCCTGGACGCACCGATCAGCTCCGTCCTGCCAGGTCGTTGACCGCCGACGATCCAGCAGTCAGCGATCCGCCGTCACCGTGAGCTAGGGTTCCGCGCTGTCACACAATGGGCTGCTGCAGTGGCCGCTGCTCGCTCATCTTCCTCTGCACTTTCCAGCTGGTACGTGTTTCCTTCCCCACCGCTCACTCCCTCCATCCCTCCATCATTTCTGCAGTTCGTTTCGCCTCTGCCGAAAAGCTGCGACCCTCATCCTGCGCACTTTTCAACTCCGCGCGTCTTCAGCGGCCGTGCACAGATTTGCGTTTTCCTTCGGCTTCCCCTGCCGCTCTGTTTTACTTCTGTTTTGCCAGTGATTTAGTTGCACTTGAAGCAGTACGTTCTACCTCTGCACATTTATTCTTTACTCTGAGGACTTCCTAAGCTGTCTTTCTTTCAATGATGACTCCTCTTTAACTTTTAAAACAAATCCATATAAAATAAAGGGGAATTGGTCTGAAGACCTCTCATAACTCCCCAAACAACTGGCATTTGTTCATGTAGTGCAGCACTTGCACCCAGCAGACAGACAGGGTGGTTTATTTCGGTTTATTTTTGTGACCATTGTGACCTGGGATGACACTGATTTGTGAAGTTCAGCCCAGCGCCGGAGCAGTTCAGGTTAAGTTGCTTTACTTCACCATACAACAGCCAAGCCCGTGCTGGGACGCATTGCTGTGCCCTAAGCAATCCTGCGGCGTGTTGACGCACCAAGGGTCCGGTTTCCCTCTGTGGCGGTGAGGTGAGGCCGCGGAACTACAGTGGTTTGCTTTTCCTGCGAAGGTCTCAGCTGCAGTCGAAAGACTGATCTGATACGAGGGAAAAGCCTCTTTTGTTTGCTTCGTCCCCCTTTTCTCTGCATTCACGCAGCTGTAATGTTTTTGTTGTCGTCTATTGATTTTCTTCGATGCAAACTGGGGCTTTTCTCTGTCCCTCGGGCTACAGACCTCTGAAGTGCCCTGGCCTGCAGCAGGGGCTGAACTCTTTCCCTGCTGGCTAAACTGGCATTCTGAGTTGAGGATTGAATTTTTCAAGAGAGCGATGGCCTGAGAAAAGCCTCCCGTTGTCCTGTCCATCCCCAAAGACCGAGATGTAGCTGCCCAGACAAAGTGTTTACAGCTTCTCAGATGCAGACTTGTTGGCTAATGAACTGCTAGGGGTTGTTTTTATCGCATTAATGATTTGTAGGCCCAGGCAACGCACCCAACACCCCCAGCAAACCTTGCAAGATGAAATTACCACTGAAACAGGAACATCCTAAACGTCCTTATCACTGACGGTTCCTCCTTTCCCCCAACTGCCCCCTTTTTTCCCTGGCTGAATTCAATGGGTGAGAACTTTCCTCTGAGGGAAATAAAGTGAGCATCTTAGACAGATGCTCAGAAAAGAAGGAGATGAAACGGTCTTGCAAAAGAGCAACAGCATATGAGCTTGGGCTTGTTTTTCGCACATCTTCAGATGCCTTCACTTTCTTAGTGCTGGTTTGCAGCATTAAGTGTCAGTACTTCATCTGCTGAACTGCCCTCATCTTGGCTAGAAGTTTGGCTCTTACTGTTTCCCTGGAGAACGGTGTTCTGAGAATATTTGAATAGTTCTCACGAACTTCACTCATTTAACACTCGCAGCATCCAGAGACTCTGGCAAACAGAGATTTTCTGTTCTTACCTGGTTTTGACTTAGTAAACCTCAGCTGGCCATTGCTCAGGTAACCCACTGTGATGTGAGGTGAGGTGAGGTGATGTTTATTTAGTTTAATGAGTAAACACTATGTCCGGACTGTTAGACTCTGCAAGACTGCCGAACAAATGCAAGGTTCTGCTGTGGTGGTTATGAAGATGACCGTGCTGTAGGATAACCTTTTCTTTCATTCTAAGGAGTTTGTGCCGCATTTGATCAGTAGGTCTCCATCTCTCAGTTAGCAGCTATCGGCCAGCTGTTTTCACACATCACTGTCAAAATAACATTTGAGTTTCATCTCCCTTGGTTTAATTTCAGGATTTCTCAATGTCTAAATTCTGTTTCTTTTTTATGTATTTCTGTGGCAGAAAAAGCATCAGCATCTCCTTTGTTGCTGTCTGCAAGTTTTTTAGATTAATTCATCAATCTACTTGGTAAAGGGTTTTATTCATGCAAATAAGGACAATAAAGGACAATGTATTATTATTATTATTATTATTATTATTATTATTATTATAATAACTCATCTTAACATCTTGTAAAGAATATGTGCTATTATGTTCTTCTGAACTCAACGCATTTTTTAAGATGATGATTAAATGGGCGGGACATTTTGGGGGGGAAAATGATTATCATTTGGTATAAAATTTTATCAGAAATGATCTGGGTGCAGTTTGTTTTGGGGAAATTTTGGGAGGAGAGGACCAAGCAGTCAAGGTCATATAACACCTTAACCTCTTTTTCTCAAAGTCAGCATCCCAGCGTTTAAACCCGCCTAACTCTTAAAAGTTACTGACGAGTAACTTAACCCTTTATTTTACTGTCTCCCACCTCAGGAAAGAGTGGTTTGAACTGAGAAGCCACCATAATTCAGTTTTCCACAAAAAGGCTTGATTTTTGGCATCTGCTTGGTTTAATTTGCCTCCATTGTTTTTCCTTCAACAGAATGCTGAAGTGCTTGAGATGCATGAGTCATGTTAAGGCGGAAGGGTGTGGTGGAGTGCAGCAGACACCTGTTTCCCAAATGGTCTCAGTGTGGAATGTGTTTTACAGTGCTTTCAACCACAGGGGTTGGGTGGGGTATGGGAGTGCTGGGCCACCGCACAGGGGCTCACTTACACCACACCACACCTGTCTGTGGCTTCGGGTGAGGCCCGGGAATTTGTTTATATCTGTCAGTGACCTACTTGCCATATTCCATTGGGCTAATAAACATTTTTTAAGTCTTTGAAGTTTGTACCACGAATGCTAGCAATTATAATTTTTTTATGTACAGCTTGCTTTTCCTCACAGAACACACCTTGGTTTTGTTTCAGTGACTGTAAAAATTATTTGTGTTTATCATGTTTCACTGTTTTCTGTGAATGTATGATTATTTGCCTTTCTCTAGTAAGGTAAACTGGGACAACTCACTAAAAATATTGTGAATTTGTAGGTTAAAGAAAATCTTTGCTGTCAGCAGAAGTTGTGTGGATGTGTGCACTATTTTTTTAAACCAAATCTTGTTTTTTGAACTGAATTGGCATGTGCGCTGGATGGCCAAAAGTATCTGGACCCCTGACCATCACACCCATATGTGCTAGTTGAACTTCCCATTCCAAACCTATGGGCATTAAAATGGAATTGTTCCCCCTTTGCTGTTATAGCAGCTGCCACTCTAGGAAGATTTTGGACCAGATTTTGGGAATTTGTGCCCATTCTGCCACAAAAGCATAAATGAGGTTCAGTGAGAAGGCCCAGCTCACGGTCAGCATTCTGGTTCTGGGGGGGGCACAGTCATGATGGAACAGAAAAGGAGCTTCTTCTTCCCAAAACTGTGGCCACAAAGCTGGAAATGCACAGTAATTTAGACTAGTTTTTATGCTGCTTGGGTGCAGCTGAAACGGCTCAGCTCAGTCATTTTGGGGGGGGGGGGGTACACATACTTTTCACTATATAGTGTATTTGTAAGTACAGATAATTATTTGGCCCGTCAATAGTGAATAAAGTTCACTCAGTCACCTTCATTATCCTCTTTCTCATCAGGATTGTACTGGTCTGGAGTCAGTTCTAGATTCACTGGGCATTACGCTAGGAGGGATCTAGCCTGGATGGGATGCCAGTCCATCACAGGGTGGGCACACACATACAGTCACTCACACAGTCACATACTTGGGGCGTTCGGAGTCAGCAACTAACACGGACTGTGGGAGGAAACCAGAGCACCCAGAGGAACCCCAACCATTCACAGGGGAAAATGCAAACTCCGCAGAGACTGAGCTGAACTCAAACCTGCACCTCTTTCTTTCTAACCAAACAGTTCAGATTTCTTTTACAAAGCATGGTGTAGGAAGTAATTGCTGCTCAGTGTTTCTCATAAAAGAGTTTAATAACTGTGAGTTTTCTCCTGCAGACACCTGAGCAGGTTTATGTTTTTTTTTTCAATTATTTTTTTTTGTTTTTTCCTCCATAAGGGTCCTTGGCTATGTGAAGAAAATTAAGTTCAGTCCAGCTGCTGTTTTGGTAATGAAAGATGCACCAAGATCCCCAACACACGTGTTCCTGCATGGTCAACCATATACAGAAAACAGCGGGGAATCCTTCCATTTCATTTCTACCTCCTAAGTCAAACTCTTCTAACTTTTAATTAGTTTATATCAAGAAGCATAGCACCCCTGTGAGTATGGGCTGCACAGATTTGCAAATTTACTGAAAGTGTTGCCCTGGAGGGAGTGCAGCAGTGAAAAACCTGGGGTGAAAATGACCGAGGACTGGGGTACTGTAATAAAATGTGGTAACTTTTACCTCATCTGAGAAAGGGAATGAAGGACACTGCCAGTTTGGAGTGTTGGGGTTGAGGGAAAGTGAAATGGAGAGGCTTCTACACGCTCACACTGCAGTTGTTTCTGACAAATTTTTGTGTAAAAGGCATAGTTAAAAAAAATCTCTAACCTGAACCACAAAATCAGTGTCTTTGCAGTATTTCAATGCTCTCTGCAAAGGATGTATGCATTGAAATGAGATCCTCAGATGAAATTTGGTATCAGAAATTGGTCTGTTGTCCATAAATCTCCATCTGTGAAGCTGTTTTCAGGCTTCGTTCAGGCGATCCAGTATTGAAATTTGATGAAACCTAAAGAATGAAACGGTGTTTTCACAACATTTGCAAATTCTACCCAAACGGTAAACAGTTGGGTATTTAACAATGTTCCAAGGAGCAGTTCAACTCAGACTTACTTTCCCATCAGTCTACTCATTCTTCACGCTTTAGGTGACTGGATGTGAGATCTTAAAACATATACTTTGCTCTGGAGGTTTCACTGCCTCTGATGCCAACGTTTGCAACCCAGCAGAAAAATAGCGTCATAAAAAGAACTTACTTTTTTTTAAAAAATAGGACCAGGAAGCGAAGTTTCCTTTGGAAGTAGATTGTCTGATTTTCACGCCAAGGTTGTCTAGAACTCATGTCCATCTCTCTGTAAAGGGCAGAAAGTATCTCCTCTCAGCTGTGATTTCATATTAAAAATTAAAGTGTGACTAGCAAGTATCCGGAGGAGTGAATCGCTTACTAAGATGGACCAACACACCTTGGGCCTCTAATCCATCCAGGCAAAGAGTGAATGCAGTGGTCATCTTAGATACTCAGCAACTTAAGTGCTGCCTAGCAGTTATGCTTCACTGCTGTGAATTCACTGCTAAATGCCTGTTTTGAAAGACCCTTGAATTTGACCTGGGTCTGAGTTGTATAAAACGATGGCCAGTCTTCTTCTTCTTTCGGCCGCTCCCGTTAGGGGTCGCCACAGCGGATCAAAAGCTTCCACTTCCTCCTGTCCTCTGCATCTCTCTCCGTCACCCCCACCACTTGCATGTCCTCCTTCACCACATCCATAAATCTCCTCTTAGGCCTTCCTCTCTTCCTCTTGCCTGGCAGCTCCATCTCTAGCATCCTTCTCCCGATATATCCAGAATCTCTCCTCTGCACATGTCCAAACCAACGCAATCTCGCTTCTCATGACTTTGTCTCCAAACCGTCTAACCTGTGCTGCCCCTCTAATATACTCATTTCTAATCCTGTCCATCCTTGTCACACCCAATGCAAACCTTAACATCTTTAACTCTGCCACCTCTAGCTCTGCCTCCTGTCTTTTGGTCAGTGCCACCGTCTCCAACCCATAAAGCATAGCTGGTCTCACTACCATCTTGTAGTTCCCTTTCACTCTTGCTGGTACTCTTCTGTCACAAATCACTCCTGACACTCTTCTCCACCCACTCCACACTGCCTGCACTCTCTTCTTCACCTCTCTTCCACACTCCCCATTACTCTGGACTGTTGATCCTAAGTATTTAAATTCACCCACCTTCGCCAACTCTATTCCCTGCATCCTCACCATTCCTCCGTCCTCCCTCTCATTTATGCACATGTATTCTGTCTTAGTCCTACTGACCTTCATTCCTCTTCTCTCTAGAGCATATCGCCACCTCTCCAGGGTCTCTTCAGCCTTTTCCCTACTCTCACTACAGATCACAATGTCATCCGCAAACATCATAGTCCACGGTGACTCCTGTCTGATCTCATCTGTCAACCTGTCCATTACCATTGCAAACAAGAAAAGACTCAAAGCTGATCCTTGATGTAATCCTACCCCCACCCTGAAAGCATCCGTCACTCCTACTGCAGACCTCACCACTGTCACACTGTCCTTGTACATATCCTGTACCACTCTTACATACTTTTCTGGCACCCCCGACTTCCTCATACAATACCACAGCTCCACTCTAGGTACCCTGTCATATGCTTTCTCTAAGTCCACGAAGACACAATGCAACTCCTTCTTACCTTCTCGGTACTTCTCCATCAACACCCTCAGAGCAAACAACGCATCTGTAGTGCTCCTTCTTGGCATGAAGCCATACTGCTGCTCACTAATCGTCACATCCCTTCTTAACCTAGCTTCCACTACTCTTTCCCATAACTTCATGCTATGGCTGATCAGTTTTATCCCTCTGTAGTTACTACAGCTCTGCACATCACCCTTATTCTTAAAAATTGGTACCAGTACACTTCTTCTCCACTCCTCAGGCATCGTCTCACTTTCCAAGATTCCATTAAACAATCTGGTTAAAAACTCCACTGCCATCTCTCCTAAACACTTCCATGCTTCTGCAGGTATGTCATCTGGGCCAACAGCCTTTCCATTCTTCATCCTCTTCATAGCTGTCCTAACTTCCTCCTTGCTAATCCATTGCACTCCCCTATTCATAGTCCCTACATCATCCAGTCTTCTCTCTCTCATTCTCTTCATTCATCAACCCCTCAAAGTACTCTTTCCATCTGCTCAACACACTCTCCTCACTTGTGAGTACATTTCCATCGCTATCCTTTATCACCCTAACCTGCTGCACATCTTTCCCAGCTTGGTCCCTCTGCCTAGCTAATCGGTACAGGTCCTTTTCTCCCCCCTTAGTGTCTAACCTCTCATACAATTCACCATAAGCCTTTTCTTTAGCCTTTGCCACCTCTCTCTTCGCCCTACGCCTCATCTCCTTGTACTCCTGTCTACATTCTTCATCTCTCTGTCTATCCCACTTCTTCTTCGCCAGCCTCTTCCTCTGTATACTCTGCTGCACTTCTTCATTCCACCACCAGGTTTCCTTGTCCTCCTTCCTCTGTCCCGATGCCACACCAAGCACCTTTCTAGCTGTCTCCCTTACCACTTCTGCTGTAGATGTCCAGCTCACTGGTAACTTTTCACTGCCACCCAGTGCCTGTCTTAATTCCTCCCTGAACTCCACCTTATAGTTTTCCTTTTCCAACTTCCACCATTTGATCCTTGGTTCTGCCCTAACTCTCCTTCTCTTTTTGATCTCCAGTGTCATCCTACAAACCACCATCCTATGCTGCCTAACTACGCTTTCCCCTGCCACCACTTTACAGTCTACAGTCTCCTTCAGTCTGGCCCTCCTGCACAAGATATAGTCCACCTGTGTGCATCTTCCTCCACTCTTGTACGTCACCCTGTGTTCCTCCCTCTAAAATGATGGCCAGTAAGGTTTTCATAATTAAAGTTCATAGACTAGACGGCTTATATTCCTTGTGCTCATAGAGATGGCTGCATTATGTTAAACACCCCCAGAGGACATTTTTTTCCAAACTGCATTAAACCAGAAAAATTATTAAATATTCAACAAAAGAGCACATCCCAAAGGATCAATGCATCTGGCAAAGCAGATTGCTCCACTCATTCACATCTTAAGATGCATAAGAATCCTCATACAATTTTGTTTCACCAGATACACTTTTGGCAAATAACATCATAGAAACAATTAAATATCTTCCTTATTAATACATTAAAACACCAACAATTAAGACCAAGAACACTAATGCCGCCCTAACAAATTCTCTCATCTCAAACACATTTGTCATTTAACATCAAAACAATTACACTCACACATCGTGAGAAAATATAACAAGTTTTCAGCAGATATCGCAGTGCATTCGCAGCTCATTCGCGCCGCATCAGGAAAACGCGCAACCTGGCTCCTAAAACTTTACACACAATCCTCTCTGCGTGCCCACAAAAGTGCACCTGCTCTTCAAGTGAATCTTACTCATCTGTGCACAAAACTCAACACTCTCACAACAGTCAATCTCTTAGTCTTCTCACACATGCGATACCAAACCCTTGGAGGACATATCTGCGGACGATGGAGTTTTGGAACATCTAAGTGCTAGCTGTTCTCAATTGTTAATGATGAATGGTTGGCCAACATGTCCTGTTGGCTCCAGGGTTGTTCTCATTGTTCTTTGTTACAGTAGGAGGAAGTTGTGTTCAGTTGGAGAGGAGAAACGGGCCAAATGTAGGTTCCACGAACCCCCCGCCCCCCCAAGCTGTGTGGATCCAGCTGACGCCACCTGAGCTTGAACATGCGTCATGGGGGTTTGGTATTTGCGTGCTTCAGTAAAGATCCTAAATTAGAGCTGGCACCAGTACCTGAATAAATCCATAATAAAGAGTTGGAGAACAAGGTGACGCTCCCTGCAAAGGCATTCCAAGGGGAGTCGGGATGAAAGGCTAGAGTGTTTGATAAGCACAAGGTGAGGAGATTATCTGAAATATTAATGCGGCAGTAAGGCGTTATCAAAGAAGGCGGTTCAGCGGCTCACTGGTTCTGTGGGGCCAGAGTCTCCTGTGGGAGTCGTAATGTTGGGGATCATGAGAACCACACTCACCCAGAAGCCCAGAGATGTTGCTGGAGATCACAGGCTCTTGCTGTGTAATGTAAGAGCCCTTGTCTGGCTACGTTATGCCTTCCTGCTCTCATTTCACACCGGTGGAAAAGATCCTGATCATGATGGAGAGACCAGGATGCAGGTCTGCTCCAAGAAATGCACGAATAACATTTTTCTTTGAGGCCATGTTCAAGGAAACGTAGCAGCACCCAGTTATTAACGCTCCAAAGTGTTGAAGGGGTCGGATTTCTCTCTCTCGCTGGATTTCTCTTCCCACCATGCTGTTCTGAAAGCTTGCGTTTGTGCAAACGTGGAAATGTAGACCATCCAGCCTCATCAGTCAAACCATTCTGTTTATAGGTGTAAAAAGAAGGATTTTACCGTGTTGGGATGTTTATTTCTCATAGAAGTGATGGCAGGGGGGTGGGGGGAGGTCACGTGTTTTACTGCCATGTTTGACGGCTGCTTTTTGAGGGTGCCTAGTTGCCACATGCTAAAGCAGCTGGGGGTCCCTGTCAGACTTGAGTGCAGCTGTGCAGATTGAAACAGACCCCTGTGATGGCAGCCTTCCATGACAAACCTCACAAGGGCAAGTTGTGGCTCTCAAGGGGGTCAGAGGGGGGCTCAAGATAACAGTTTTGGGTAAAACTGCTTATTTTTTATGCAGAGAGGCAAAGGGCTGCAGTTTGAGGTCCTCCTGGCTGTAGTTCCAGGAGATCTGCCATAAAACGTGCAGATTTGTTGTAGCTGGTAGCTCAGTTTGTAACCCGAAGATCATCGGTTCAGCTCCCAGGTGCTGCTTAAGCCAAGTTATTCAAGAAAAATATTCAGCTCTGTAAGCTGATAAAATTTGTCAACTGAGGAGTCCTGCTCACGTTTATGATTTGCGGTCAAATCGTTGACTTCTTTTTCTCCGGGTTGAAGTGCTTGAAAAGGTCAAATGTGTTTTATTTTATTTTATTTTATTAACCATCCCATTTCATTGTGGTGAAAGAAGAGGACTTGGTTGGGGGTGTCCAGACAGTATGGGTGACCAAGCATAGGGAGAGCACCAGGGTACGTGCTTTCCTGCCATGCTTGGTCCCATCAAGCTGTTACCCTGGCAGCCAGAAACATGAAAATCTGACTCTGGATACAGAATAGATTCCAACCAAATGAAAAATGGAGAGCTGGGGGGAAACTTTTCTTGGGGAAATCTTGGTCAAATGAGATTTGCAGTTCTATTTGTCTTGATTCAGATTTAATATTGGGATGCAGATGCACTTGAGCAGGTTTGCCAGCCCAATAGAAAAGTGATAATAATACATATTTACATGTTTGTGGCAGGCATGTGCATAGATTTATCGTAGCTCTGTTAGACACAGAGTGGTTACAAAAATTTAACCTCGAAAACATCTATTTAACCACAGGGTGGGAATGACAGACTTCATCACTGAAGGAAACCACTTTGATCATAATTTTGTTTTAAAATTAATTCTTCAACTCAACAGCTGAGTCTGAACACTTTGGTCAGATGGACACAATTTTCAACTTGAACCCCAGATTCCATGATCTTAAGTCTTCCTCCTTACTGACTTCACTACTTGGTACAGCTGGCTCTCAAGGGCCTTACAGTGTTTTGCATCTATATGGGTCTTTTAATTTTGTCTAGGGCCAGTTTTTGGCCGCCTGTTTTGTGCAACAAGACCCTCACACTTGTGTTGTGATTTTAGAAGGTCAGAAGGTTTAAATCTGACTGTTTCCTGTGGGGTCCTATTCTTCTTAGACATCAGCTAAGTATTATCAGTGCTCACACTAAAGGGTTACTAGGTTATTAATCTGGAGATGGAGGCTGCGGTATTGTTTCTGCTCCCATTGGAAATGGGGGGCACAAATTGAGGGAAAAATGCTCATTGTTTCTCAAGGAAGGAGAGGCCTGTTGCACTCCAGTGAGTGTCCCAGTGGAGGGCATGTATAGTTGGGTAGGGGGGTGTCCACTTCCATCTGCCCACACACTCCATAGCTGTCAGTCCAGGTTGCCGGGCTCTTACCTGAATGGAGTCCTTTTGTTTTCCCAGGTGAATCCAATTTGCTGTGAGAGTCACGTGAAATAAAACACTGGCAATCCAGTTATTAAAGCTGTGGGTTTTAAAAATGATTTGTGTGGAATTTCTGTGCTGTAGTACAGTGGCTGGGCTCTGCTCCAATTTCCTCCTACAGTCCAAAGATGTGTTTTTATGAATTGGTGAATCAGAATTGTGCATCTGTGAGAGAGTGAGTATGCTGCCCTGCTCCGCTCCGTCAATGACTGCTTTCATGTTGTGATGCTGTGTGTGTGTGTGTGTGTGTGTGTGTGTACACACACACACGCACGTGTTTGTGCTTTTATGTCCATTGGTATTCATGATACAGCACTGTGGTGCTTCCAGATAACTCTCTGATTTACATATAGAGTGGGCCCATGTCATTCAGAGGGTGGTGGAATTTTTAGTGCCAGAACATTTCTTTAAATGTCTTTATCTGAAACATAATTCACAGCGTGGGGTTGAAGCTGAGAGAAATACCCCCATGATTGGTGTCCTTGTTCTGCTTAGTTGTTCAGAGTTCCTATTTATCTCTCATGAGGTCACAAAGACTGCTGTAGGTCTTGTTAGGAGAACTGAATATGCATTAGAGGTGCAGTAATGTTTTTTTAATGATCATTACACATGTTGGCATCCCAAAGATTGAATTACAGTAAAGGTCTCTTCAAATTGTAGGTGCAGCGTTGTGTCTGCATTCTGGAGAGAAAAAAAGACACATTTGTTAGTTTTGGTGAAGTTCTAGGTACCCAGCCAGCAGTTTATTTCAAAACCTAGAGCTTTACCATCTTTTCCCTCCTGCAATTTGGACCATTTCAAAGAAATAAAGTATTTCTATTACCCCCCACCCCACCCAAATTGAGTATTTCTGTAGCTGCTTGTGAGAAAAGTTCCTCTTGTTCACTTCCATCTGGTTGTTCAGAACTGACAATTGGGGAAATCTCACAGAAACTGGACCCTTGTACCTGACTGCTAGATGCCTTGTTTGAGAGAGAGTGACATGAGAGCTGGATTTTGTATTTACTGCTTGATGTCCCCCCTAACCCAGCAGTGTAAATGAGTGATTTACACTGCTGGGTTAGGGGGGACATCAAGCAGTCTGAGACTGTTGCTTCAGTGTAGGAAAATCTGAATGAGAGCCACAGCCTTGTTCTTATAAATATTCCTCCTAAACAAAGCTTGTGTTTCCTCTCAGTATGACGTTTTTTCTTAATTGCAAAGTAGCAACAAGAGGGAGGAAGAGATTTTGGGCAAACAGCAGTGATGCCCATAAACAGGTGCTTAAGGAGCCTGATAATCAGGATGGAAATGGCTGGTCCTGATGAGATCCTTATGTTACTGATGCTCATATACCAAATATTATGCTATTTAACATGCATATTAGCTATTCCATGTGATGATTGACACCGAGTTCTGATATGGACCATAGAGACTTTTGTTTTTGCAAATTGTGTAGAATGCAGATAGATAGTGAACAATACATTGGTTGCACATACTGGTTATTTAATTGTCAGGGACATCCTTTTTGGACCCTTTTATTACCACAAACTACAAAACTGGGTCTGCTGTTAAGAAGGTTCAGTTTTTTTTTTTAGTGTTTTGGGGAGACGGACAACTATGAGAGTGGTGACCTGTGTACTGAAGCAGGGAGAGTCCTACGGTAATGCAGGAGACTTTACCAACCATAGGGCCACGGTTGGAAAAGACAAAAGAACATTGAGCAACACTTTTAAGTGTGTGCAAAGTAAATGCAACAGCTGAGAATTCTCAGTTTTTGTAAGGGTTGTGGTGGTCCCAGCAGCAGCAAATATAAATACGTCACACGGTCAAAACAATGTGTGAAGCTGAAGAGAATCGCATCCCTCAAAGGAAGAAAGCGCTGTGGTTCTAACAAAAGGAAGTAATAAGAACACTGATGGCTCCCATGTGGAGGGAGAATGTGGCAATGCTCCAGTATGAGACCACTCTTTGCTTCTTTTTTTTTAAAATAAACTTTCTTTGTATATTAATTGTAAAAATATACCTTGGATTCTCAAACTCAGATCCTGATTTTGCTGATCTGACTTTGCATTTTCTAGTCAAACATCCTGTAATATGAGCGTGGCAGCATCTGAGAGGATTGCTGGGAAAACAGTGACATTTAGGAAGAAAATCCCTGACATGGAAGCCTGGTCACAAAAACTGTGAAGTGAAATGCTTACTGTGAGTGATAGGCCATTACCAACAAAACCAGATACCGGCTGCAATTAGAGGCGTAATGAGAACAATATGAGAAAAATATTCAAATGAAGTGCACGCGCGCACACACACACACACACACACACACACACACACACACACACACACACGTTGGCTGGGATTGTGCGCCTAAGTACTTCCCGCACCCTATCTGTCCCGGCACATTGGGCGTCATTATCACCCAACTGCAGATACCCTTTACCGACAGACATTATGGTTTTTTTGCACTTGGCTGCACTTGAGAGCACAAGAGAAACAACCAGCCTGTTAACAAAGGAAACTCAATGAGCGACCAGATGACCGTAATCAAGTTGGGGGGGTGGGGGTGGCGGCGGAGGTGCATTACTGAACCCAATTTATGGGATAGGTGGGCCCTAATCTGGGAATGGTTTTTTTTTGGAAGCAAGTGAATTTGATCAAACACCTACGTGTGCTTCTCCGGCACGGTTTAAAAGCACCGTTATCGCCTGCAAACATTACCTAATGAATCCCTGCGGTCACCACTTCCACTGCTTGCCTTTCTCCTCCCTCCTTTAAGGAGATGAAAGCATTGCAGTGACCATCTTCCATGAAAGTGTCTAAAGCAACTCGACCTAACGGACTTGCAGCAACCTTTATTATTTTGGCTTTTGCTGTTATGTGCAGCTTATGGAGCGTGTAACCCCTGTAAATCACTGCCAGTGCGCTTTTGCAGCATAAATCTTTCATCAGGACAAAAACTGCTCAACAAAGGTCCAATTTTTCTCGTAATTGCTGGTTAGGGTTTTAGGGTCTCTATTAACAGGAGTTCCACCACACATCAGGCTTACAGGAGATGCCTGCAGGGAGAAATCTGGCTGCTGTCATCATGTTACAAGGTTTGGTCTGCAATTCCATTTTGTACCAACTTCCTTTGGTAATGGCTGGGGGTTTTTTCCACACAGGTGCTAGATGTTTGAACTTAAATGTACGCAATTTGATGTTTATCTAGTAGACAATTCCTCAGGTAACATCTACAGTAAAAGTCAAAACCTTAAAAACACCTAGGCAATACCTGTATGGGACAAACTGGACAAACAATCACAGCAAAGCAACGCAAAAATATCCTATATCTCTGGAACTGCTGCAGAAGTGCTCAGAGGACGCATTTGCTCATTTTCTGTTGAAACTTCACCAAAATACCTCGTGGGCATAAATTTGTTTCCAGCAGGTGTACTCATACTTTTGCCTGGGACTTTTCTGTAATAACTGGCACAGTAAGTAACACCTGTTTTTTGGGTTCAGACATGGGTTCAAATCCATTTCGTGCGCAGTTTGCAGTTTCTCCACACATTTGCGCTTGGTTTCCTCCAGGTGCTCAAGTTTCCTCCCTCAGTCAAAAGACATGTGTTTCAGGGGAATTGCTGATTCTAAATGGACCCTAGTGTGTGTACGCATGTATGCCTCATACCCTAAGGTTCAAGGGTTGGTTTTCGATCACTGCAATCCTGCGTTTGTCAAGCATTTACTGACAGTGGATGGATGTTCGTCAAAACCCAAGAACAACAGGAACTCTTCTTATTCTTCATGGAAGTGATCATTATGTGAAGTGTTCATCACAATTACAGCTGCAGGATGTTCTTGGCAAACCTGTATTCAGGCATAAACAGTGAAATGGAATAAATCACTGCTAAATGAGTTGCCGTAAGTACAGTTGGAGTGATAAGTTTAGTAAGTAAACTTCTTTTCAGCAGCAGCACCAGTATCATTGTCAGGGATCTGCGGTGTGTTAGAAAGAAGAGAGCGAGAGCCTGTATATCAAAATGGCTTTGGGTTACTAGATACCGTTCACAGAGTAATAAATCCAGCGTGACAATGTGAGATTGAGCCGGGTGAGAAAAACGACATTGATGATGATGCTGCTGATGAGGGTGGGAATGAAGATTAGAAGGAGATTGACGATGATGTTAGGGTTGCTGTTCTTGTGAGAGGGAGGAACGCACTGGTGTTGTCAGCAGCAGGAGGGAGTGATGTTATTTTGCGGATCTCTTCCTTTGAGAAAGAATTTGGGTCTGTTGGGGATGAATCGCAGTGCGAATATGTTTATTGTGCTTTTTGGACAGCTGGGGTGGTGCTTGCTGGTCAGTTTGAAGGGAATGTATGTAACAGCACTGGAAAGAAAATACAGGAATCTCTCAGTAACTTAACTCTCAGATCTTAATTTTCACTTTAACATATCTAGAAAATTAATTTATGTATCTGAATGGAAACTTTTCATCCAAAGCTTAAACAAATTAAATTGTGAATAAAATAAATATCATAATAAACTGTAAAAAAAATAAAAAATAAAAAAATAAAAACCTTACAATTCTATAGGTGAAAGATACATCCTATGGATACACTGGGATGCATCATCAGTGATGTTTCCTAAGAAAAAAGTGATATTGTATGTCTTGTAATAAACTGTACCGTACAATATTCCCAATTTATCCAAAAATGGATGTGTGCGTGCACGCCTGCGCTGGTGTCTTATCAATTATTTCCATGAGTATTGCTTTGTCTGAACATGTTTGCACCACATTACGCATATACTCTACATTTCATTTTTTAAACACTGTTTTAATTATATTTATATTATCCTATAAATATTATATTAAATGTAAACTATTTAATAATTATTTAAATACTGTGCCAAAGATGTAGCGGGTTACTTGGTTATTGTGACACGCCTCTTTGTTTTAGTCAACATCTCATAACACTGACCTCCATGTATATGAAACCTTGAAACCTTGGTCCAAACCCCCCCCATGTGCCTCTCATCTCCAGTGTGTAACACAGTGACACTAACAGTGTGAAATGTCCTGTGCTGTACTTACTGTACCATGAGTTATAAATATGCATATTAATGACAACATGAAGTGTTTTCTAATTAGGTAACTGCTGTTTAGAGTGTTTTATTCTGCTGAAGTCATGGGTTGATGGTTGTATTGGTGTTTTGAGATGGACTGGGAGCATATTATTTATTTTCCCCATTTAACATAGTGGAAAATAGACAATCAGTAGATGAAAAATTCTGTATCCAACACGTTTTCAGGGACAAATTAGATTCGGATACAGAGGGATTATTGTAAATCCAAATACAAATCTGTATAAATCAATCAGTGCTATCTGTGGTGCTGTGTTGTAAGAAACCCTCCCTGAACCATACCGAATAGTATCACTCTCTGGGATGAGAGGCCATACTTGTCATCCACTTCAGTTCCAGATGTTTAACACCGTAGTCAAAACATGACGACAATTCAACTCATCTCTGAGGATAGCATAGATGCAACCCCATGGGAAATGTAGTGACCTGCTGCCCTCTAGACACTGACCACCTCCTAGGTGGTCCATTTACTTATAAAATAGTTAGTGATTGATGCATCCTTGCTTTGAGCGATGTAATTCTGCAGAGATCATCCCACCATGTCCCTTATTTCTGCTTTTCTGAGGAATTTTCTAATGTTTATCAGAATTTTGCTGCTTTACCACTAATTTTCAAAAAAGCATCATTTCCTTGGAAGTGGTCTGGTGTTCTGGGTAGTTGTCAACCTCACAAGCGCTGTCTTGGCTCCCGGGGAGCAGGTGGCTTCTACCCAGCGCTTCATGTCCTCATTTGCATCTGTCAAGCTCTGAATGGTGGCATCCCTTTGTGTGCGGGATGAGAAATGCAATGGCTATTGGGTGAGGCGAGCCGAACCAAACGGAACCTTGGAGGGTGGGCTTTACGTTGGCAGAAGGCCACTCTGAGACAAACCCCCCTGCCTTTCCTCCATTATGATAAATGTCTTTGAGAAAAAGGGGGAAAAAATAGAATTATTCCCTTATCACATAGAGAGGATGACAAATACACAGCCGAGGGATGGACCTTTCTTTCTCCGTTTTCGGCTGTGTCTGTGTAATTGATGTTCCTTGGTTGGGTGGCAGCTCTGTGACTCGGTTGTCCTTGTCACTGTCTGCTTCCAGGTGCCCCTCTCTGCTGGTTCTGTGTTTTGGTAATGAATGTTACACAGAGGAAATTTTGTAGTATTTGTAACATGTGCACCATACTCGACCAGTGTTTGCAATATCATAATTCAGCATATCTGTCTGTCTTTTCTCAGCCTGTTTATAACACGTTCCCCTGCGGGATTGGATATTTTTGCAAATTGTACATTGTAACCTTGTACTTTTCCCATGAAGCATGCAAAGAATTCGATGAGTTAGTATTGACAACCTGTGGACTGTGTATTTTCTCCAAAAAGGGACATAATGAGCGGAGAGACATGTTAGTTTCGTAGACCCAGTGTAGAGCATCTGAACACGTTTCCCCCCTTTTTTTTTCAGATTTATGTTTTTGTTCACCACCATATCCAAGTGGCAGCCATGTATCACCAGAGCCTTTTTAATTTAGCAGAGAAAACAGGTCTCTTTCATTCTGCCACCTGCTGTCCCACTTCTCCTTGGCTTCTTAGCCTTCTGCCCCCATGCCTCGCAGGTTGACACCAAGCCAGGGTCTGCGCCCACTCTTTCATTCTGCTCAGTTCTGCTGCTATATAATCTCACGGTTTGCCCACCTCCACCAAACCAGCTGAATTCTAATGAAACTGCGTGTTGCACAGATTTGAGAATGTCAGTCTCCTTGTTGCTTCTTGTTCCTCTTATTTGTTGTTAATTAAATGGATGCAAATGAGAACTTGTAGGCATGCAGTGCATCGTCTTGTACCTCAGAGCGAGGAAAGGGGGAGGAAAGGGTGATGTGTCTGCAGGATACCTGTTCAGTCTGAGACCCTACATTTCCTCCATGAATTCAAGTCAGAATAACTCTCATATCTTAAGGCAGCTCGGCAAGACTCCATAAACTGTTTGAGAGCTGTAACATTTCTCAAAGGGATCGACTTTGTATTCGGTCTGATGGAATGTATTTTCTTGTTGTTGTTTTCATTGAGCTCAGACCACGACTTGTGTTTTTTAATATAAGTGAGCCAAGCTGACTGTAAAATGACTGAAATTGGCATTTTCTTCTGGAACGCATGGTTGCTAATTGAGGGGATGTTCTCGACACGCGAAAGTGTGGGCGGGGTTGGAAGAACAGCGGAAGCACTGTTTGCACAGGTTGTCTGGAGACCCTGGTCAGTGGAGAGATGTGATTGGCTGAATGATTTGATCGATAACCCTGACCTTTTGATCGTTTTGGGATTCTAGATGTTTTGATCCTATCCATCACAGCTAAGGTTTCTCTGTACGAGTTCCTTATTCCTCATTGGCTAGAACATGACATCCAAGTCTGTCTGCCAGTTGATAGCATCTGGAACAGAAGTAAGAGTTTTCAGATACTCTACCAATTCTGCAGCTGGACTGGGCCAAAACCTCTCATGTTGTCCCAGTCAAATGTGTTTGCTCAGTGTTATATGAAAGAGCTGAAATAAGCAAGTGTGTCACCTCACCCTCACAGTGATCCTCACAGTTCCCATATTCAGAAGGTGTCGTTTAAATAAACACTTCCCCCTATATAAACACACCCTTCCCACCCCCTCACCCTTCTTCACTTTCAAAGTACTGATACTGTCACCTTAAGTAGAAATGAAGTCTGCAAAGAAAATGTTGAAATGTTGGTGTCTGTTTGATGATAAAAGTAATCTAACCATCTTGGCTCGAATGTAACACCTTAGGATGGCTTTTCAAAAAGTAATGTTATTCTATTACACGTCTTGCTGATGACAGCGCTCCAGAAAAGAATTTGGAGATGTTGATGAGCAACTTTACATTGTGAATATGCATGCGTATGCAGTATTTTGTATTGCAAGTGCATATACATAATTTACACACCCTCACCACCCTAAAACATCAACAATTTCAAGATGAAGCATATGGTGTAACTGTTTTTGATTCTCGCACCCGAGGCTAACTTGCTTCACGACTCAGCAGTAGTCATAGTGACAGTGCCCAGTATTCTTAAAAATGTCAACAAATGATTTTTTATGAGATGCTTGAGGGGTAGACTTATTTAAAAGGCTGTTTTTGTGTCTCTTTCCCTAGATGGTAACACTAGAGAGGCAAGTATTTGATTTCCTGGGCTACCAGTGGGCACCTATCCTGGCAAACTTCTTCCACATCATCATCGTCATCCTGGGCCTCTTTGGCACCATCCAATACAGGCCGCGGTACATCGTGGTGGTGAGTTGTCAAGTGCAAACACTTTTATACGTTCAGTCACTTTTACATGCACACGAGGGTTTGTTGAGATTTCTGAGACAGTACGGATGGTCTCACATTGCCGTTCCCCATAATGGAAAACACAAAACCTTGCATGCATTTAGGACGGGCACTGAATTAGAGTCTACAGGTGTACAAACTTTGTTTACTCTTTTGTTTTTATAACTAAATGGCCATAATTTCAGATGAAAACTCTCTCAATCCCTACACATTTAATAAGAAAACAATCACGTGACCTTAAAGGGTACTTGGCAAAAAGCAACAGATATGACTGAAAAAGTCAAGTAGTGATTAAGATTTAAGGTGTTTATATGAGCCATAAGCAATGTAGTACTGATCCCCACCGTTAAAACATTGTTTTCCATCTTAATCTTTTTTAATCCATGTGTAATTACAACAAAATTAATTAATCCTTGCAGGCAGTGCAAAACTCCGCTGATCGTAAAGTCAAGGCAAACATTAAATCTGAAGGGTTAGGCATGGACTTGGCGGGAGTGGGGTTAAGATCTCTTTTGAGGAGCTGTTTTAGGATTTTCCATGTAATTAGGAGGATATCAAAATTTAGATCTGTATTTTAGATCCACATTCCTCATGGCTGCTCCAAATATGCTGGTTATGTTAAGGCAGCACTACAAAAATATGGTAATTATCATATCATGGTTTGATCCCGTAACATGAAATAAATTAGTCAAACCCGCTGCTTTTCTGCTTTTTGTTAATGACTCAGTAAAATAGAGCAGAGCTCTCTATTAGTATTTCACTGACATCTGCTTCTGGATGCAGATCTATGAATCGGAGATGATTTTCTGCAGACTTGGGTGGCAGGCTGATTTATTTTTGTTTTTAATGTCTAGCACTAGCACTAGTCCCACAGCCTGTTGTACTTGCAGAGACAGCGGGGAACCCTTTGACTTCAAGAGTAAAAAGATATCTCACAAAAAATGCCAGTTTCGATTCCAGCACTTTTAAACATTTGATAGACACTTTTTTCACCAGCTGTAGTTCATTGGGTGGAAAAGTTCAGTAACTGTGGGAATTCAACATGAAAAATTAAAACGTTCGATGACAGAATAAATATTGAAACCACTACAGCATAAGTTCCATAAGCCTGGAAAGTGTGATGACTGCTAGCCTGAATGAGATATGGAACAACAAGGTCCTTGTAGATGAGCTTCTAGGAGAATGTCTGAAAGAGATGGAGGATGTGGATAACAGGGCAACAAAGGAGGTGCCTTCGCAGGATAAACCTCTATGGAATGTACTACCAACAGATAGCAGAGGTGGCCGATGTGAAATCCTACCAATGGGTGAAAAAGGCAGGACTGAAGGACAATACAGAGGCACTGATAATGGCAACACAAGAACAAGCACTCAGCACCAGGTCAGCTGAAATAGAGGTACTGTATCAGGCAAAACTCCAGGTGCAGACGTTGCCCGGAGACAATCTAGCACCTAGTAGAGGCTGCAAGATGTCAGCAGGATCAGGAGATACTGAGAGGCATAACCAAGAGGCAGGTGTCAAATACAGGAACATGTGCAAGGAATATGGCCTGGACACTCCCAAGGCTAAATGAGAGACACCACAGGGAGTGGTAGAGAACAACAGAGCCAAGATTCTGTAGCACTTCCACAACCAAGCAGAAAAACAGCTAGTGGCTACCAACCAGATAGAGTGGTAATCGATGAGGAGGAGAGCACAGCAGTGGTGAGAGATGTTGTGATTCCTGGTGATAGATATGAGATGCTAGAGAAATACCAGGGATTGAGAGGAACTGGAGAGAATGTGGAAAGTGAAAACCAAGGTAGTTCCATTGGTGATGGGAGCAATTTGGGCCATGACCCCATCAGATCCCAGGATTGACGTCGGTCTCGAGGAGAACACAATCCTAGGAAGAGTAAAAATACTGTTCTGTACCCTCAAACCCCCAGGCCTGTGGTAGGGGCTTGAGTCTGAGGAAAATTACCAACCCCAGAGGAAAACTAGTGGTCATAAATAAATTCATATAAACACACGCACACCCTTTTTGTCATTTTATTGTGTACAATCACTGCTTATATTACGTATTTTTTACAACTATACACACTTGGTGTTTCGGACCTAAAACCTTTTCATCCTTCTTGTGAAATGTAGTGTATGAACTTCTAAATGAACTTGCAATAAAAGCACTGCAGGCATACAAGTAAGGCTCAGCTGGTGGGGGTTGTACTTCTGTCTTTTAATATAGGCAGTGGATGGAGACTGATATTCCTTGAAGCAGTTTATTAACACAGTCACACTTCTTCCATAACAAAACCAACTGCTGTAAAAACGTCTCAGTGCCTCGCTATCACAACTAAAATAGCACATTGAATACCATTGTTAATTAATTTTGCTGATTCTGTACTCTGAAGAGTTTAAGCTACTTATTTGCCTCTTTATACAGCCAAGTCATTTTTACCAGAGTACTTCAGTCCTCTTGCTTCATGGTACAACAATCGGGTGCCGTCGCTGAAAAGCTTGGACCTTCTACACTTTAAGAGTAAAGAAATTTTTAGAAATTAACTTTAAACATCCAACTGTTAATTCAGTTATTTAAATTAAATACATTTATTTTATAATGCAAAAACAAAAATTAAAATTGTCTGGGGTGAAGCAGTTGACAGGAATGTTCCATAGCTCTTGAGTTGGAGAATCTGTGTACTATGCAGAGCCAAATGATCCACAGTGCTGTTGTTACATTTATTTCTATAAATCTAAACATTCGTGAGCCAAGTTCTTAAAATTTGTCCATCAGCAGAATATCTTGACTTGCACCATGTGCTCCTGGAGCTGAGCTCCACACCTCTGCAGCCCATAATGGACAAGCAGTTATTGATAACGAATAAATGAGAGAAAGCATAACGTAAAGACAGAGTAGAATTAACATTTTTACAAATATTATAAAATATTTTGGTGCTATAATTATCGTGAATAACCATATCTTTTATTTTGGCATTTTAATGAATTTTAGAAGATATATTATTCATCTGGGGATTGACCCCCCCCCAAAATTGACAGCCGCATCCTCTCACAACTGGAGTTAACACAGTATACACTGGTATACAGGTAAACCCCAGTTTATGTACTTAATTTGTTCCTGAAAATGCTGAGCATAATGAAACTATATATATGGGAATGCTGTTTTCCATTATTTTAAATGGGAAAAGTAATAATGTGTTCCCAGCCTATCCAAAAACTCCAAACCAATATTCCAAAATATCACTAAAACACTTTAAAATGCCTTAATAGTGCCATGCAGCAGCACCGCATGCACATAGGGGATTGTGCCACTTTATTTATCAGATTAAATTGGAGACACTCCACTTTTACTCCTAGTAAAAAGCAAACACGGGACACAAAATTGTAAGGATATTAGCAAAGCATGTCCCTTTCTGGTTGCTGTACTGACCAGCACTGTGCCGCAAGGCATCATGGTGCAGGAACAAGCTACTTGTGTGCCACGTGAACTTTGAATGTCTCGATTTCTTGGTGTTTAAAAGTTTAGCTACATTACAGTTAAAGCGTATATACCGACGTTTACATGTACCAAAAAAATTCCCCCTTAATAACATAACTTGATATCTTTGCAACAGTAATTCACATCATGAGGTGATTTAATGCAACAAATGAATGTTGTGAAGCAAGGAAAGCATGTGCGTAACAGTGAAAGCTGTTCTAGGTTTGATAATACTCACTGAATATAAAAATGGCAGAAATATTTCATTGTTTACATCCGGTTTACACCTGATATTTAGGAGCCAGACATTGAATTATGGCAATTTATTGAATTTACTGTGTTTGTTTCCAGATCCAAATGACTTCATGCAAAGCTGTGATAAAATTTCATCATTAGTAAAGCGACAACTTAGATTATTGTACATGTTCCCTTGTTTCTAACATATTATGGCACCCAGTTTGGAAATGGATGCTCCTAGACACTAAAACTTGCAAAAGTGTTTTAGAATAAAACATGCTTAATAGACTGTGCGTATACAATTAGGACTTGACTGCGCTGGAGTGTCTCTCTGTACTTTAGGCCTGAGCCCGAGTTTACATTTAAGTGCATAAATTACTGTAAGTGCTCCTTTATTTTCATTACTTTCACATTGTTTATCTCCATTACATTTAAGTTCCATACTATCTGGAGGAGTAGACTGATAGGTGTTTTTTCTTTTTTGACAGTATGCTGTGTGGACTGCACTCTGGGTGGCATGGAATGTCTTCATCATCTGCTTTTATCTGGAAGTAGGAGATCTGTCAAAGGTAAGGGAATCTCACCCTCACTCATGCTTTGCACAAGCAGCCTCCCTTACATATCTTCTCGTTGTTTGGGGAAATCATCTCAAATGTGTGGTATTATTTTCTTTGCATGCATCTGACTAGAGGGGACGGTTCCAAATTTTAGGAGCTTCCCAACTACTAATAAGAGTCGAGGGTGAGAAATGTTGCACTGCTTATATGCATTGGCTTGGCGCTCGCAGCGCGGTGAAAGCCAGCTGTCTGTTCGCCCTGTAAAGTTTATGATGCTAATTTACTAACAGTTGACTACCAGATGTGCAATTGCGGTTGTCACATGGTTGCTGGCATCTTCACTATGCCCTGTGGAGCACAGACTCACAGGGGTCCCAAGTTCACATGGTCCCTCCTCCCTCATTCATCTTTTTAGCTGCTGTGGTCTCCTGAAGCAGAACCAGGACTGGAACCCAGACCACATCAACATTTACCTTCAGACCAATGTACTCAGTTCTGATCAGCCTTTCTTTTTTCATTTTTATACAGTAAACACCTCTAATATATGTAAATCATGGAGGTTGTGCAACTAGTTTGACTTATTTTGTGTGTGGAAAAACTGCCATGGATGTTGTTTTTTTTTATTTTAAAGAAGATGCTTAAATGTCATTTAAGGCTAAATGCTTATAAATATAATTCTGAAAGAGGCTAAATTTCTTTTTTTATTGCTATTTTTTGAAAAGATGAATATTTACCAGTGTTATGTAGGCAAGACACTAATAAGACAGATGCTAGAGGCACTACATTTACCAAAAAACTCTTACCGTCAAGCACGTTTTAAGAGCAAGGTTACCGTATTTGTTCAGATGCATGTTGCACTTTTGTAAAAGCTTTTGTCATTTGCTTTTGGGGAATTAGATTTGCTTTTGATGGGACAGGTACGTATCTGCTGCATAACATTGTTAGAACACGTAATGGTGCAGCTACCCTGGTTACAGCGGAGGTGGCCTCCTCCCCCTGCTCCTTCATTAGCCAACCCCTCCTGGTTGCCATATGCGCTCACGTGAATCCAAGCGGTGTCCATCTGTTGGGTTAATACAGTCCGAGCCTTGCCAGCTGTACTTGTTACGCCCAATTATTTACCGTGTTCCACATGGGGGACCAACTCCACCCATCAAATTAGTCTCTTTGTAGATGAGGTTGAGATTCTCAGCTGTCAAGCAGCACACGGTTTACTTCTTGTCTGGCAGTGCCTCTGTTCTAATGTTCTTTTCCTCTTTTTCCCCCCGGTTTATTTCTTTCTCACTCTATGTGCACCCCATTGGCCAACAGTGTTAAATGCTTTTTGTTTCTTGGCCATTTGTGGACATGGATGACTTTGCACGAGTATTTTGCAAAATGCAGATTATGCTGACGGCCTTCGTACGCTGGTGTGGTCCTGAGGCTGGATGAGTTTGTCGGAGTCCTAGCGAGCATTTGTGTTCGATGTGGGTGCTGTTGAATCTTGGCCCAGAAGTTAGAGCTTCTCTAAAGCATAAAGCAACTGCCCAGCAAGAGAAGTGGGGATCAGGTGGCCTTCGGAACAAGTAGCTGCTGGAGGAGCTGGGGTGTTAAAATGGTGCTGAGGTCTCCATGTGCCAAGACACAGCTAGACATCTTGAAGGACCAGTTTTCTAACACCTTGGTGTCATAGCCCCAGAGGTTTTCTCAACTTTTATCTCTTTGAAGAAAACATTACAGTCCATTATAAATATTACATTTTTAACAACCCATTGAGATTTACTCATTTTTATGCTCATCCTTCTGATGTGGAAATGCTCTTTACAGAATACATGTATTGCAAGCAAACGTTGATAAATGTGGACAGTAAATGACAATATCCAGATCTGCTGCATTATCTTCTTCTATTTGTTCCTGTACAGGAGAGCGACCTCCTGACCTTCAACATCTCAGCACACCACTCTTGGTGGAGTGAACATGGCCCAGGCTGTGTGCGCAAGGAGATGCCTCCTGGCGGGGTGCGCAGCTCAGACTCCCAGGCTTACATCTCAGTCATGGGCTGCCTGCTGGAGTACCAGTATATTGAAGTCCTGCACAGCGCCTTCCAGATTCTCATTGCTGTAAGTTTATTGTGGCTGACAACAGACCCCCCCCCCCCCGAACCCAGCTGTGCCTGTAGATTGGCTTTCATTAAGCTCACAATACACAAAGTGCCCATGACTTTCGTTGAAGAAGTGAGCGATTGCAGTTTTTAAATGGTTGTATTACTTAACACCTGGCAAATGAATCACTGCACGTTTACGGCTTTTATTGGGGCACACAAAAACTGCGAAATCTCCAAATGCCGCACGTTTCCTTTTCCACCACATGGCAGGAGGGTTGTAAAGCTTTCAGGAGCGACCTTCCATCGACTGTTCAGGGTGGCTGGCAAAACTGCTTTCCACATGCGTTTTGTTTTGCTTTCCTTCAAGGAACCGCAGCTGATGTGTCGCTCTAAAGTCGATGCACCGCTTTAATAAAAAGTGACACCATGCACTGCTGCCCGGCATTATTGTGCCAGGAAAAGGAAAAATAATCCCGTGTCGCCAAGTTATTTATGACTTATTTAATAGAGTCGGATTAATCAGTTCTTCCTCAACTGCTGTATGATTTTCCTGTTAGAAAGAAGGGGCACCATTCGTTTAGTCTGTTTTAACCGCTTTCTTTGTGCAAGGAGCAAGTTTTGCCTAACCTGACTTTCCTTGCTCCATAATAAAAGCATGCAGAAGCGACAAAACAATGAACTGCTGGAACTTGCACTAAACATTAATTTTCCTGTTACGCCCCATCAGTGAATAGCCTTTATCCGAGGTGGAAGTTGCCTCTGGTGCTCTGGTATTTGGGGAGGAATGTATGAATCAGGCATGCGGAGACGCACCGCAATCGTGCTCTTGCAAGCTTTGCTGGTAAAACGGAGAATCAGGATTTGGGAACTTGGACCCGTTGCTCCCCAGATTCAAACAGTGGTCTCATGTGGCCTCCAAGTTGCCCCACTACCCCGCAGTGTGCTGCTCAGTGCCATTGTCCACCAGCATTCCCTCTGTCACCGTGGGAACAGCTTTCAGTGGACAAAAAGGGGACTGCTGGAGTTAAACCACATTTATTTTTGGCGAGAAAACTGTGGCAAGAATGATGTTTGTTTAAAAAAAAAAAAAAAAGTCCCTGTGAGCCATATACAGGATCAGCACTGACTCAGTCTGTAAAAAATTTTTGATTGAAATTAAAAATGGAACAAAAGGATTTTGTGTTCCACACCATAAAGGATTCTGTTATTACCCGCAAAAAAAAAAAAAAAAAAAAAAACATGTTCTGACAAAGCTTCTCAAGAAGACACCGTAGTCACTAAGGGAACCTTTTAAATAAGCTTAGCACTTTCACTGAGTTACTGCGCTTGAGTGTGCGACAGGAGCAGGAGGTTAATGGAGGATGCTGGTAAATCGTGGTTTTGTGAGAATTTTGAGGCTGCCCTGCTGCTGGGGAAGAGGAGAATATGGGTTAGAGTTGCGGCCTTAAATGAACTTGGAAAGGACACAAATGGTTAAGGTTGAGCTCAACACTGTAATTGTTGATGTTTCTGGAAGATTCCTGCTCTGTATCTTCTGTCTACAAAGGCCAAAGTTTTGTAGCTGAACCAGCAACCCAGAATCTGGAGCTTGTACTTCTTTTTTTTTTACAGACTTTATAGGGGCGTCTGTAATTTTTAATTCATCGTTTGGTTTCTTTTGCTCTAGTAAGTTCTACCTGTGGGATTTCCATTTCCTCTGTGATGACTTAATGAGTTTCCCCCTCATAACATGTTCTTCCACAGTGGACCATCTGTTTCTCCAAGTGTTTTATTACTCAATTAGGGCTTCTGAGAATGCAGGAAGATGCACACCTGGACCTTCTCACAGATGGTGACCTTCACATGGTCTCCTTTCTCTGCTTCTCACCCCTCCCTCTATCTTTTCTGTTTTTCTACCAGTACTGGATTAGCTGTGTTGTATGTTGGGTTCAGATTTTCTGTATCGATCACCCCCCCCCATCATCGGACATAGCTGCTCCATCATCATCCTGCACTCTCATGCGGAATGAATGAATCCCGCTTATAAAAGGGGGAGAAGTCTCTGAATAACACAAGGCTCTCTTAAGATGGAGCCAGTGTTTATGACTTTTTGATACAAACGTCTTGCTGTGTGAAGAATTCCCTGGTACCCGAATCAGATCAACTGCTTTTCATGATTATTGCATGGAATAAAACTGCAAGTATAGTTGTGTCCTTTGAGCCTTCAGCTTCAACAGAGCGGGTTTGAATTCTGAATATCAAACAATATGTTTTTACATGGCCAATATGGGGTAGCAGTTATGCTCATGTCCAAGCAACCCTAACATTTGGAAAATAAAACACTGTTCAGTCATCAAGGAAAATAACAGTCCGTATGTATTTATTCTGGTTAAATGCATAGGATGTTTTATGAGATGAGAGGAGAACCAAAATACATTGCACCCCAAGCCAGGCAAGTGTAGACATCCATGCTGAATAATATAATTTTCCAGCACCTACATTGCTGCCGAAGGTTAAGAATAAAACCGCCTTTTCCCACCGGCTGTACTTGCCGCCCGTGACCCAGCTGTCTCATTCAGACATGTGCAGGGAGTTCAAAAGTGAGGTTCTGTCTGTCCCCCAAGGAAAGCTTTCAAATGATGATCGCTGTTGGCTAGACTGCACTTAAGCCTGGATTGTGTGTAAAATACAGGCCTGTTTCTGGCTTTTCATTCTTGAATTGTTGCTTTCCATGAATTGTCCTCCCACTGCTTCCTGCATGGAATAGAAGGATTTCAGTCAGCTCTTTTACAGACCAGAAGAGAGCTACCTCATGTTAAGATGAAAGGCGTTATTTATGTAGCATCACAAGAAAATGCACTCATATTTCAGTAAAGCTGTTGAACGTACTTTATGCTGGCTTTTCACTAAGCAGGAAATCTTTTTACCTGGACACTGGATCTGAAGAATGAGCCTAAATAATTAGAATCCAAGTCCAATATTGAACATCTCACGTCCTCCTGTGAACCTGGAGTGAATTATTACAGTTAGAATTGTGTTTTTCTATATTTTGTTATCTGATGAAGTTGTAATGCTGCCTACTTATCATTTAATGGCCTCTACCAAACTTTTTTGCTGGTTTTACAGTAGAACATCGATTATCCAAACTAATTTACCAGGGATGGTTCGTTTGATCAAATAGTTTGGATAATCTGACATACATGAGGAAACCCAGTTTATACAAAAGAAAGTGCAATTCAGGTTTCACGGCAGCGCAGAAGCATTGAAATTAAAAAGCATAGTGACACAGAATTTCACTTTGGAACACAAACTGGAACAGCGAATGATCAGTAACAAAACACCAGCAATAACCTCACAGTGCAGTGGCTCGCAGAAAAGCGAGTGACAGCTGTGATTCGAATAGTTGATGTTCGGATAATCTGCTGTATTACCGTATAACATTCATGTTGAATGTAACCCTATTGTTTATTTGTCTGGTTGATAAAGGCTGGCCTTCACAGTTACTATTTTCATTATGTCTTTGCTGCCAGTGCTAATCACCTGCATCCATGTTGTGTCCCTTAGGGCAAACTTGGGGGGGGGGGGTGGCTGCAGGATGGGCTGGGAAGGGCTGAGGATCAGTAACCCCCAGCAGGAGTTGTGCCGTGGGTGGGAAGGAGGAGTTAACCTGGGTAGGAAGGTCACAAAGACAGTGACCTCTATGTAACCGGCTTCAAAGGTTCCTACTGTTTGTGTATAGACTACTGCGCAATCCCTGTTTGCTGAGGCACCGGAGTTGTGATGGATGCCAGAGTCGTACGTTGCCTGCGTTGGTGGTGCAGACTGTGTTCCTTACCCACAGTTCATCTCATTTCAGCTGCTGCAGGGAGGGGGTGCCATCGGTGGGCGCTGCCAAGTGATTAACCTGGAGGAGCAGCAGCATCGCTGGGCTGCCTGTCCTCAGTGGAGCTGTGATGGTTATGTCTTGTAGAACCGGGCAGGTTTTATCCCCTGCCATCTGTTTGGGGCGGTGTGCTTTCAAACCACTCATCAGTCAGTGGTTTCCCGCAATCCTCCGGTTACAGAAGATTGCCTTCTTTGAGAAAATTAAAATGACTAAGGTACAATTTGTTAATACGTTTTGTTTTTACCATTTGTGTCATCTGTGAAGCAAATTTAAGATGTGATCTGCTCGTGTGTGCTATCATTTTGACTTGCATTAGACCTCTGGAGGTCGTGCGGTATTCCTGGGGATTTTTTTAAAATTTCTGTTTGCTCTTGGATAGAAACATTCAAGTCATTGATGGTTTTCTTTGTCATCAGTACAACAGAAAAAGTCTCTGCTATCCTAATTTATTGTATAATCGGAGCATTTGTCAGGCACCTATGCTGGAGAATAAAACACTAGCTGGAGGGCACTTTTCTTTAAACAGATTTATAAATCAACCAGTTAACAACTCAAGCACATCGTGCCTGGTTTTCTCAAGCTTGTCTCTGATTCTTCTTGCGTTCATATTGTATTTTGGGACATTTTCTCAGCTCAAGAACCTCCAGCTAAAGGCTGAAAGCAGGGAATGGGGTGCTGCCGTGTGGGCCGTGACCATTTTCTTCATGAATACTGCACATGAATGATCAGCTTGTCCCAGACAACACATCACGCGCAAAAATTTGGCACCCGTGCCTCAACGGTCGGCTGCCACAGGGCTACCAGCGGCCCTGCTTGTACCTCACTGCTGTACGCTAGTCTTCTGTTTGCTGGTGCTGATACTTAGGCTATTAGAGAGAATTGGGGTTTAATCTCCCATCCATCTGTTGCAGTCTGTCTGCTTTGATTCATCCAGGGCGGCTTGTGAGTATGTGAGAAGTCATTAGCGGTGTCCTTTTTAAAAACTTACTCCATGCAATAGGTATGAAGGGTAATGCCATTTCTTTATGTGCACATCTAACTGGTTGAATGTTTTAGCTTTTTAGCCCCAAATTGGCCTTTGCAAATGTTATCTTAGCACCTCGCCCACAGTAGATGGTAATTTCACCAGGCTGTATTATACCCTAACCCTGACTAAAGGAGTTGGGATTTATTCCCCTTCCTAAGGGTGTTGTGCTAGTTCTTGAGTTTCTGAATGTAGATTTTAAGCTCTGAAGCCAGTTGTTTATTCACCTTCGCTTCAGTTTGTGTGTCTGTGATCCATCTCCCCAATTAGCTAACTGGAAGAATCAGCAAATCAAGAAAGTAAAGAAAATTTAAGGAATGAAGACACCTGAAGCGGAAGGAGAAGGCCTGCGCCAGAAAGAGTCCTGTGGTTTATTGTTCATTGATAGATGATAAATTGTCTGATTTTGGTGTCGAATCTGTGTAAATCCCTATGATTAAGAAGCTGTTGACTGAAAGGGGTGAAGCTGTTTACTTTGATCAGTTTTCTTACCGTGGTAAAAAAGCCAGGGCAGAACGATATACCTTTGTTTTTGCTTGTTAGGGAAGTTAGTTAACACCAAAATTTGAGGGATTTTTGTTTTGTTGGCTTAGTTCATACCTGGAGAAAGGGTTTATTAATGGCTAGCACTAAATAATAATAATAATAATAATAATAATGCACAAAAAAGGAAAAGGGTTTTTTCTTTCTGATTGGATCAATTCTTTTCTCCATCTCTGTGTTACATCCCACCCCTAGACTGGGCCATAACAGTGTGTTTACTTTTTCAACACCAGTTGAGATCCACTCCTCACCACCCGCAAAGATGTGTTTGATGGCTCTGCTGCAAGCCCACATGAACCTTCCTGTAGTTTCTGCTCATATCAGTAAACCTAACTGGCCAGACAGGGACATGCAGCCACCAGGAAGCTCTTTCACTTAAGCTGTGCTGTGGGAAAGCAGACCAGTTTGAGGCTAACTGATGTATTTAAACTTTTCGTATTTTTATTTATTTATTTTTAATATCTGCACAGCTCTTCTGCATAAGCCCGGAACTTCAAAGCCGGCTTGTTTGAAGTGCACTTTTCCAACATGAACAAAATGATCCAAAGTGACGGGAAGCTTTGTTAAGCTCGGTTTAAATGTCCGTCAGTCTGAGGATGAATCACTCCGTCTTAAGTTTTGGAAACAAGGATGTGCTGCTTAATGCCTGTAGTGTGATGATTAGTCAATGTGGATCGGTACAGATTTTATTTTTACAGCCCAACTCAAGTACGGGGAGTTGAGTGTGTTAAACAGGAGTTAAACTGTGTGCTTAATGCATATCAGGAAGCTTTTAGTTGTCTGTTGCTGGATCATCTCGCTCTTGACGTTCTGCATTAGTCAGTGAAGAGTTCGCATTAGTTTCCAAAATAATTTCCCCCGCATGTTTCGCCTAAGTGTTTTGAGAGGATAATTGGCTTCTTGAGTTTTTTTTTTTTTTTTTTGTGGCTTTTTGCAAAAAGTTCCCAACCCCTGAGAAAGGATTTGTGTAAACACCTGCCCACACGCTGCCACTCCACATGAATGTGTGCACAAACACAAAATGCATCTCCTTTTATTCATTCAGTTGTCACTTTAAGTCAGAATGACAAACATGGTCAGCTTTTCTATGGAAAAGAGCAACATCACGTTAAAGAGACTCTCAGTACCGCATGGGTCTAATATGGGCTTTATCTATCCATAACCTTTGCTGGAAGTTGCAGCAGAATTATTCCAAACAACATGTAATGATGTTTCATGAAATGCCAGCCTAACTCCCATGAGTTAATAGTTTGGTTCCGGAGAGAATTTAAATATTTAGTTAGCTGACGTTCTGGCTGAGTTTTTAAAGCCATGCCTTTGCGTGCCAGGTGAAACGGGCCATCGTCTTTTCTGAAATCCATTATTATTCATGTCATGTTATTTGTGCCGAGACTAAATATTTTTTCTAATTTGTATGAGCTTTTTCATTTTTTTGACAAAGTTTGTTTTTTCTGTCTGTTTAAAACAACTCTGATCCCTGATTTCTTAGGGTCAGTAAAAGTGGGTTCAGGTCCGCTGAAGCTTTCATTCCACCCAGCCATGAGAAACAAATGGTTTTTTTTTTTTTTTTGGGGGGGGGGGGGGGTGCTTGTGGAGCCTTGTTACCTTGTCAACCCACCTCCCCCAATTGTATTTTTGAGTCTTGTTTATTACCAGGGCTTTTGTTTCATTTTGCTTCCTTCCAGCTCCTGGGGTTTGTGTTTGCCTGCTACGTCATCAGCGCCTTCACCGAGGAAGAGGACAGCTGTGAGTATGCAAGGCCTTGGCCTGGGTCTCTGGGTCATGAGTCTGATTAATCCCCATACATACAGTACATACACACATACATAGACAGATAAAATTTAGACCGTTTAATGCCTCTCAAAATTGGTTTTATTAATTTCATATGTAATCGTAAGAATATACCAACTTAAGACCAGTTGAGATTAAAAATCCTATTTTTATTGTGTGATTATTGTTAGGGCAAATGATACTGAATGTATATTTAGTTAGTTGGTCCAAGCTAAACAAAGATTTTTGGAAAGCATAAAAGTCAGACAAACCGCTAGTATAACAGGAAACACCGGCAAATCGTGGTAAGACGTTGTCCCAAGTCACGGCCACTACGGAAGGAGGGTACCACGGTATAACACCTGTTTCCTGCAGGAGAAACATCCTCCTTTGTTGAAGTTGTACTCGTAGAATCCTGTTCATTGTTACTTAATGTCAGTTGTTCAAATATTGTATACAATTAATTTTATTCGTTCAGTGATGGTGACACTGTTAGGTCTTGAGCTAGACGGTTTGCTCTATATAATTATCAGTCTTTCGTGTTTCTGACAAACGTATTATATTCCATAATTTTCTGCTATACAATTTGGCATTCACATTCTAGGTTGGGAAGGAGCAGGACTGTTTCTTTTGTGGTTTCTGAAACTGTGGTCCTTCACATATCATGAGAAGTTCTGACTGACTAACTCCCTACTCGCTGAGCTGCTTGATCGAGGCCCGATATCACAGCCGTGGTGGCAGCTCGGTCCCTGCAAATCTGCCAAGTACCCCTTCCTGAAGCTTCTTTTAAGACTTGAAGAAAACAGGAACCATAAGCAACTGCGATTAATTAATATTGCAACACAGCGAGGATTCGGCACGTAAAGGCTGAAAATATCCTGCCCCTTCGTCTTACGTTTTATACGCACAACGAAAGCTTCAACTGTTGCGGGCTTACTTGCAGTGGATAATCTCCGAAAGGCTCGATCACTCTTAAAGTTCAGAAAATGGAAAGAAGCGAGTTATAAATGTGCAATCAAAAAGTTTGGACAGTATGGAAGAATCAGCATGGGCGTCTGCCGGCACCTAAATAAACCAAACCTTTCGGGTATAGACACTGAGAGATGGGAAACGCAGTCCACGTTTTTCCTTCATAATGAAGATCGTCCAAATATCTTCTCAATCTTTTTGGTCATTTGGTTGTATAATAGTTGTGCAGTTATTTGTTGTCCTGCCTTTGTTATTCTGATCAGGCCCAGTGTAAAGGCAACACCCACCAGGTTCATTTTCATATTCATTTGAAATGCCAGATTAAATTCCATACCAAAGCTCCAAGCCTTAACTGTGACTGACTTAATTTTTCTCCTTTCATCTAGAATCCGTTTCACCCCCCAGCAAGTGGGTTTGAATGATAATGTCAGTTTTGAGGCTTTCGCTGTGCGTCTAAGCCGCCAGTCTTTCTCCCTCGTCTTAATGAATGTTACAGTCAGCAGGTCAGGACAGTACGGATGTATGTTTTGCTGTCTCATTAAATTTAATGCTTCTCAATGACATCTTGGGCTAAATGCTGTATCTTTACAGAGCCGACGTACTGCAGCTCAGTTTGACAGCTGACAAACCAGATACCTTGCAAAGTTATTGAGCACTGGATTACATCTGATGTGCTTTTTAAGGGAGATTAATTAAAAATTTAGTGTCATCATTACGTTTTGTCTCCTTGTAGGAAATGATACATTTTGCTCTGGCTGCTTAGACCAAACATGTCAAACAAGTTAGAAAAAAACAAACTAGCTGGCAACATAAAACACATGTGCGTTCTATCATAATAATAATAATAATAATAATAATAATAATAATAATAATAATAATAATGAGCATTGCCAGCTAGGCAAATGGGAGTTTTCATTCAAACTCATGGTTTCCACAATCTGAACTTTGCAGTACATGCATGGTTATATGTGGATCAGAGATCGACCCACTCATCACCTCCTTCTTCTTTTCCTGACAAACCAGCAGACGTTCAGACACAAAAGCGAACTGAAAGGCTGATTAAGACCTTAACACTACCTGTCGGCACAGTCTACCGGGTTTCCGCAGACAGTTTACAAAATGTTTAGAAATGTCGTCAAGCAGATTTTTTTTCAGTTGACAGCTTTTGTGACTCTCAAGTTTGCTCGCTGTCTGTGAGAGAAGCCTTGAGAGCGGTATTTATGATCAGCTTGTTTTCGGCTACAAAAGCTAACTGTGGACCTCTCTGAGGCCTTCACAGAAGATCACCCATGAAGCTGTCACTCCTGAACCCCTTGAATGGATAGTCCTTCATTCCTCATTGTTCAAGGCTGAGTTACGCTGTAATAACACGTTGACATTTACCTTAATATTTGCAAAGTGCAGCCTTCAAGTTGGCATGGTTTCTTATGCTCTAGTTTTTCTGTGTTTAAAGACAAGTTGCCATACTGACACATAAATTCAAAGTTCAAAGGATTTTTTTATTACACCCATATTGCACTGTTAGAGCTGCATATTATTAAACAGAATACAGGCTTTCCTTCTGTCTCAGCTAAGATGCCACTTTCGGAGTCCAGTCCCTTTTCAAGTTGCCTTTCTGTGGCTGCACACAGCCAGCTGCTTCTCAAACACTCCAAACATTTGACATAGTTGGTCCCCTACTTATGAACTTACTTGGGACCAAGACTTGGGTCATTACATGAATAAAATGCCATACGGAGTGGGCCAACAATTTGTCACCAGTTTTGCTTAGACAAAACTGGTTAGTCCTATGCTTCTTTGAAAATACACCTGTACCCTGGGATCTGAGTATAACTGCTTTCTAGAAACGGTCTGAATATCACCAGTTCAAGATCCTTTTTTCCATCATTTCTTATGAGGAAAATCAAAATTTGTTTGAGGTTCGTCCAAGTAACCCCAACACTTTAAATACCAATTATCTTATTGTCAAACAGTTAATGAGGTAAATAATATGGATTTGTTTATTTATATACTTTTTTAAGTATCATAGATTTCATTCCTTACCATATGCAGCAATGCATTTCAACTCGGGCCACAGGAGGCAAAGCCTGAGAATGCAGACGCTGGGCACAGTGTTGCCTCCTAGTGTCACACTCGTACTTGCGCCAGTTATAAATATTGATGTTCTTTGGCTTTGGTGAGATAGCACTTGTTATGCTGGGAATTTGGAAACTGGGAACTCGAACACTGGGGTACAGGTGCAGATATGAAACATTTTGCTTTTAAAATAATATTTCATGCATCTTTTTTCCATGTTATTTTCTTCAGTTTAACATTACCCTTTTCTTGGTGTTTTATCGTTTGCCTGCCTTTTGCTTATTGATTGTGATGCTACTGCATGATGTTTTTTTATCCTCAGTTTGATTTTTTTCTTTAATTTCACGTTTGTTTTTTGGTTCCAGTTGATTTTATCGGTGGCTTTGACCCCTTTCCCCTGTACCATGTCAATGAGAAACCATCCCATCTCCTGTTAAAGCCCATGTACCTGTAAGTACTTTCCACCTGTCCTCATCCAGCTTTTCACTGAAAACTATTTGTTTGTGATTGCGTATTTGCTTGCTCTCCTTCATGCACACCACCCCAGATGTATAAAGCCTAGTTTTTTCCAATTTTCCATTTTGCCAACCAAATGGAAAAAGTATTTAGTTCCCAGAACAAATAGGCACAGTGTGAGTGAACTTTTGTGGTGTCTTTTGTGTGCTGTGTCGCATTGAGCTTCTGCTCATTACTGCCCCCTGGATCCAAGGGGGCAGAATTACCATCATTTGTACATCACTATCCCAGGCACGGTAAATCACACTGCAAATGGTGTCGTGATCCAGATATTGTGGTAGGTAATGCTGTAAAGTTCACAGTGGGTGCAGGTAATATCAGATGGAGCTGCTTGTAAAAAAAAAAAAAAAAAAAATGGTGAAAAATAAATCTCCCAGCATGGCTGCAGTAACTGAGGAACCCGTTCGTGGCTAAACCTGCTTTGACATGACCTAGCCATTGTGTCCATGACTGCTGGAAAAAATACTACACCTGTTAGCCTTATAAAAGGAAATGCAGCTTTTGTAATGATACAATGCGGATGTAAATCATGCACACACACCCTTATATTCACATACCCAATCTTTGCGAGAGACTCGCTCAAACTTCTTTGATTATAATCTTTATTTTCTGAATTAAAATGCAGGAATCCACAAAAGGCAATTGTGTTTAATTTCCTTCATGTGGAATTCATTGGCATCCTGTGCTTTTCCAACAGTTTAATCAGTTCAGTTTCGAAAACAAAGCTAATTATTTTTCACGTTCAGAATATTGCAAAGAGGGTGTGAGCTTTAATAAGCAACCCAGCGGGAGCCTGACTGTGTGAAAATGCTCTGTATGCGTTGGGAACATTTCTCATGCTCACACTCAAATGTGGTCTTCTGTTTCCTCAGGTCTACGTAAATAGAGCCAGAGGGGATCCTCAGGATGGTCACAGGAAGAAGGTGACCAAGAAGATCGATTTGAGGAGGCACATGAGAAACCAGTGCAGTGGAGGTCACAGGGTCTATGCAAAACACCCCTCTTGGGCTTATGGATTTTTATCAACATTGGTAGTGTGCTGCTTCCCAAATATTAAATGTTTACCCAGCTGTTTGGAGTAGATCTGTTTTTTTGAGGATTTTTTTTACAAATAAGGTTCATCTCTGTGGTATGATCCTGACTACTGAAGCCTATTTTCCAAATCAAAGTATAAATATTATTTAATTCCCAGGGCATGATTTAGATTGTCTCCATATCCCCATTTTTGTCAGATATACAGATGTTTCTAATGGATATTGGCTGAGCCCTGATCTCATTCTGAAGGTTTTTTTTCTGATGCTCTGATAACCGCAGGATGAGTTATAGTGCCGTGTTTTCCTCAGTCCTACATCTGGGTGCAATTTTAGGACCAGGAACAAAAAGGAAGGAAATAATTGCATAATGCAAAACAAAGTTGTTGCTGTCAAAAGCAGGTTTGCAAATAACCTGATTAAAAAACTTCCCTATAAAAAGTAGTCAAGTTACAGGTTGCCTGAGAAACAATGTTAAACAGTAGAGCTTAGAGGATTTGTCATATTTAACATGTTTTGTCGAATCCAACGTTGTATTTTTGACTCTTAGAAGTGACAGTTAGCTGTAAAATAGTGGTGTGTGGAGGTTTTTAAAGCTGATTCTCCTACAAATGGGAATCTTATTATGATAACTCGTTCTTTAAAATGTTGAAACAGGAAGCCAAAACTGGAAATATGAATGCTGCATGGACTGATCCACAAATCTGTCTTTTATTCTAGAGTAAATGTTTTTGTACATATAGCTCAGCAGCTCATGTATTGTAATTTTGTACTCATGCTGTCTAGCAGATAAAATGTCTTTTCATGCGAGCATTTTAGAACTTCATTCTGTGCAAAGCTGAAATGGTCAAAGTGGCGGTGGTGTTTATGTATCAAAGTGCAGTCCATGTAAAGTTTAAAACAATTAGAGTCTAATGTACATTGGACACACATACTGTACTATTTCAAATAAAAATAAACTAGAGAGGGGCGATAAATCTTTCTTTGTCATGTTTCACAACTGCCCTCTAGTGCTGATTATGCTTCAGAACTACCTGTCGAATTCTCTCCTTTCCCTTCTTCCCTTGTACAGTATTCATCTCCTCACCACAGTACCTGCTTTTAAATGTAGCCCACCATGACATACTGTATCTACACACTACATTTTTTTAACCGCTGCATATTTCCTTTCAAAATGCAATGCACTGTTTGAAGCGATGATTCCATGTTGTATCTACTGTATTTTACACTGAAATGTTGTTTACATTTGAAAACAGCAAGACAACATCTGGTGCCATTAAACTTTCATGCTGTTGAATATGTTACCCTTTTCATTTTTATAAAGTTGTTAAAATGTTTATTCTTTTTTCTTCTGCGCCTGTGCTCTGTAGCTACAGTGTCCTGCCTACCCATTTGACGTGATCCTCTCCGTAAACATGTTGAAGAGTGTAAATAGCCTGTTTTATAGCAAACTGTGTACTTTTAATTCACAAGTTGTCCTTTGTTTAAGCATTAGACTGTGTATAGTTTTGCATGATCCGCATATATGACGCATAATTGTAATCGGTAGAAAAATATCAGATGTACCAGTTTTGGTGTTAAATTTTTGCAAATTATTAAAGTAAACTGCTCAGTTGGATCATTATTTAATTTACAATAGCAGTGATTTTGTTAATTTTTTAATATATTGTACATATCATTTTCATCATTACTTACTGTACACTGGAATAAATACAGGTGTCATTTAAATGGTTGCACGGGGAACCAACGTCAGCAGTCTTACCATTCCAGCTGACCACCTTTCTGATGAATTCATCAAAGCAGGTGTGTGTATTATTGTGTATTGTATTGTTTGTGTGTGTGTGTGTGTGTGTGTGTGTATTTTCAATTCTTTTCCATTCCAGAGGTACTGATAAGCAAATTCACTGAGAAGTAGCATGTACTGTACTTCCCTTCACGTTCACTTAAACGTGTTGAGTATCGCCATCCAGTTTTCATACTTTCACATCAGCTCCCAAAATCTGTTATGAACAAATGGGTAAATGAAAAAACGAAATTCTTTCAAGCTACACTTGTGTTAAGCTGTCACTTATTGCAAACCTGGTTTTCTTGCATAACTTCAGTATGCAGGGAGGGGGCAGAATGCACGTTGCCATGGAGTGGATCCTCAGGACATGAATGCACGTACGCTACCACGGATGACTGCGCGGCAGATGGGGCAGTGGCGCAGGCTGGCCGCGCAGTCTGTGCAGACCACCAGGTGTCCACAGGGAATGAAAACAATAGACACCAACTTATCCATGCATATCTTGCAGGTACGTTCCTCCTGTAGCTGCCTCAGCTGTTCCTCTGGGCTCAGGTCTCCCACCCCTGACAACACACAGTCACAATTTAACATTTGATTTAAAACATTTTCACTGTCCTATGCAAGGATGTATGTTATAAAAAGAATAGACATGGATCACATCAGGGTGTCATGGGTGAGCTGGACCCCTAACTAGTCAGACAGTTACTGGAAACATGGATTATGAAGAAATATAAAGATACTGTACGTTCACATTGTCTCCTAAAAATAGAATCAGCACAGTTACACGAGTCCCAGTAGAAGAGCACATTAATCGCAGCTCATTGCATATTACAGTAACACATTTTCAGGTGAAGAAAAACTATTAATTCCAAAAAAACTGCATACTTGAATGTTTACACTTTTCTTTTCAAAGCATCTGTCTGATAGAGAAGCCTGCAGCCACGGAGTTTGCCCTGAATTAAATAATCTTGGATATATAAAAGCCCAATTTGATTATTTTCAGTATTTACAATATTCAATTTTTTTGTGAGTATAAAATGAGGTTAGAGCATTAATACCAGCCTTTTTCTCTGGTGCAAGTCTGGAGCCTCTCCCCTGCTGCGATGGGATGCTCTTGCTCTCTCAGCTCTGGAAGCAACCACAAGCATCACTGATGAGAGGGTTGGTCCTGGTTTAGTGTCTGCTGTGCTCTACACTGCTGAAGTCACATCTGATGGGCTGACCTTGGCTTTGCTCAGACCTCTGTCTGTCCTCCTCCTCTGCCTGCAACACATCTGCCACCAGGCCGGACACAGAGGTGTAACTGGTGCCAGTCAGTAGGTATTTGGTCTGAACTAGACTCTCCACCAGGCTGGGGTCAAAGCCCATTTGCAGAACAGTCTGGACTGCTGGGGATCCAAGTGCAGATGCAGAGCTTTGGTTGCCTACTGTGTCTGCAGGGAACACACACACACACACACATGCAGGTATGTTTGTCAGAATATATAGTTTCTTTCTCAATTACAGATTAATGAAAAAATGCACTACATGGCAAACCATAGCAGAAATCTCACTATAGAATAATTTTATAAGTTAAAAGATAGGGTGTCAATTTGTAATTACAAAACATGTCACTATAGATGCTACAAAACTTTGGACTTGAAATTTTGCTGTAAAAAGAGAAACTTGTATAAAATAAGTCAGTTTTCACAGAAATGGTTATAGATGATGAATATGTGTTTAAAAGACCTGCTTATTCATTTTGTCACAGGTGAGCTGGAATAAAAAGACCCCAGTGAATATCTTGTGCAGATGCTATAGAGGCCAATGTTGACCATTCACTTCTAATATACGGTAAAATTATTCATTTTCATTTGGACCAAGAACCTTCTAATGACAAGGTAGATGCTGTAGTGGAGAACCACCAGCTATACATTTGAAATTTGGACAAATTAATCCAGTGATACAAACAGAATTTAAGGTGCAAAGTTACAGTTTGTAAAATCTATGATCCATAAATTGCTACCCTTTGCTTTTTTCCCCCATGAAACATGATTGAAGGTCAACTTTTAAATGGTTTCCTATTGTCAAAGGCAGCTCTCCTATTTTTAGGAAGAAATTGTAATTATTAATTTATGACCAAACTGGTTTTCTGAAAGAAAAAAGCTAAAAGAAATTGACATAATTATTTAATTATGTAGTAGTCATTTGTAGGAGCAAAGGTGTACCAATACGTAAGCAATGCTTTCATCACGGAACAGCATTGTGGTTTTTTTGTGCTTCATCTGTTGGACATTTTTTGTTCAACTTGCTTTGTTGTGTTAAATCTGCACACACAAAAATACTTCAAAAGACAAAACTACTGGGATAAAACATCAAACCAGAGCCTTAGATCCTCACTCACCATGTCCTGAACTGATGTCTCTGGTTGTAGAAATCTGCAGTCCACTCTGGGGAAGAATATTTGGTTTCCTTACAAAAAGTACACTTTTGATTTAAACGTGTGGTTTTAAAAAGACATGTTTATCTATATACTTTCATATATAGTCTGTAACCCTGAATTGGATAAAAAAAAGACTAATTTAAAAAAAACATTAAATACATGTACCCATGCTTTTTATGATGATGATGATGATGATGATGATGATGATGATAAATTTATTATTAGGGATATAATTACATTCTGCTTACCACAGTTTCACCAATATTGAAATAAGAATCTTGAATGTTGTTAACATAATCCCGCCCTCTTGTCTGAAGCAAAAACTCACACCTAAAGGAAAACAACAGTTATACTGAGACAGTGGCATTAATATAACTGTTACAAAACAATGATCAGAAAACTTATGTTACCTTAGAATAAATGTTGCAACCATGGAACTGACTAAATTAACTTAATTGTGCCAAAATGTGCAAAAAAAAAACTTTGCCAACAACTTAATCAAAGAAAATCATGAAAAGCTGGAGTTACAGTGTGATGCAATCTGGTTATGACTAAGTGCATATTAATGTAATATATAAACTGTAATATGTGCTGTAACCAAATAGAATGCAAATTGTGTGTTCTAATGGTGCAGCGAGCTGGGCTGCCACCTCACACTGCCTGGGCTGCTCAGTTGCTGAGAAGTTTGCATGGTCTCCCCATATCTGCTCAGGTTTCCTCCCACAGTCCAAAGATAGGTGTTTCGGGTTAACTGCTCACTGTAAATTGCCTATTGTGTGTGACCACCTTGCAATGGACTGGAGTCCCAACCTGGGTGGCAGTTTTTTAGCTTAACTCCTAGTGATTCTGGGATGAGCTCTGATCAAGGATAACTACAACCAGGATAAAGTTGTTAAGAATAATTGGTGGATGTTGTGTTAAATTTAAATTGACATTTAAACTATGTGTTTTTTTTTTATTGTGTGTTCAGCCTTCACAACAAAAGTTTCATTAGTGAATAACTAATGACTGACCAGCGCTAGCAAAGCTGCTATCACAGTTTGTGTGTGCTGTGTGTCCATTACCGTGGGAACCACTTTGCATGCTCCTGCCATGGATCATCCCCAGGTTCCCAGTTCCTCAGGCCACCATCACAGTAGAAGCATTTCACATTGTCTCCATGCCCTGATGACATTGAGTTCTGTTAGTTTTAGCTTTGTGCAATAAATTATTATTATTACACTAATACAGCCTACTGTACATTCCAAACTGTGGCCTTAAAGACCACTGCGTGCAAGGAAAAAATAATCACTTAAGTTAAAACTGTCCGCCATGGATGTCAGGACATAAGAGACGGTGCTTTTCTTCCAGTCTTCCAAGAATGGAAAAATCTAGCAGTGGCAACACGACCAAGTATTAACCAAAGATGAAAGCTTTGCGGAATGTGTTGTTTCAGTGAATGTGATCAGTATTGTGCTACAGTCCACAGCTACTTACCCTCATCACTGAACAGAAAATAAAACTTGTGTAGTTCTTATCCTGAATATTCTGGGTTTTTCACGGGACTCTGTTCACATCACCGAGAGCCAAACGGTCATATCTGTTTCTCTATGCTTTTCACCACAAAAATACAGCACTCAGTCAAACCTTAATCGTGGCCACCAGTGTCTCGGAGACCAAAACAAGCAAGTGCGGCTCTAGTTATATCCAGATTTTTCTGTCCACAACTACATGACTCTGCACGTCTATTGTTGGACCTTCGGCACAAAGCTATTATAATATTTCACTTCGTTGTCATCTCTCCCACTCATGATAAATCGTCAACCAGACTGCGTCATCTGCCTTTTCTAACATTTAAAATCCACAATGTATGCATTTAATCTTTGCCACCTGAACGCTGTAGATGATATACAACGACGTTGATAAATGTATTATTAACCTCTACTGAGTTTTGTCAAAGAGAATGTCTACTCGTGGCTAACTTTGTAACGCTTTACCCATTTAAACAGCAGGGTATTTCACTCGACACCCCAGGAAATTTGCTATGGTAAAAGGAATCGCAGCAAGAGTGCGGTTCAAATAAGAATTTTCCGAAGTACAATGCAGCAGCCCCAGATACTAAACCGAGAGATTTTGTTAAAATTGCCGATCGTTTTTTCACCAACACGTCAGATAAGCGAACGTACCAGTGTAAAAGAAACCAGCTCTTGCGAGAACATCTGGCTGGACAGAGGAACCGGTGGGCCAGTTATGAAAAGTTGTAATCCGAGACTCCTCTGCCTCCATCTCTGGATACACCGCTTGTCCTGCGAGAACCTGGTCCTCCACCGTCATTCTTTGGATCTGACTCAGGAGCTGTCCGTCCACGGAATCCGAAGATCCCGGAGTGGCCACACAACGGATATTCCCCACATCCCTGCCCAGCACAAAACTACAGGTGGGGAAGTGTTTCTTGTGCTCCCCTAGGGGACTATCACCTCGAACCCAGGACCTCAGCACTCCACCACAACAGAAACACTGCACCTTATCCCCTGGTCCTAGAAAGAAAAAGCCGGCGTTGGCCAGGTCTGTGGCGGTGACCGGAGCATCGCTGGGCCAATTTTGGAAGGTCTTCAGCCTCTCTTCTTCACTCCGCATCTCGGGCTCTACCAAAATCAGCATGAACAGGTTGAAGTTTTCTGACATGTCGGGGGCGACGGTGCTCTGGGTTCCTACCGATCGGGTGCCGCTCAGCTGCGCTGTTTTCCATTGCAGACCGCGTGGTTTCAGCGCAAACGGACCGCTGCTCATATATATAGAAGCGCAGCAGCGTGAGTCTGTGAACGAATCGGCCTTCCAGAACACTCCGCTGACTCTACTACAAACCCGTGCTCTTGGCTTTCAATGGCACAGACACAATAACGGGTTCAACTGCAGCTTCCAAACATTCTCTGGTTCAGCTTTCAGTTATGGGAAAATTTTTGGGAACTTTAACGTCGTTACCAAAGCTGTGGTGCATTCAAACGTATATTAATTGAATTAAATGTAATTGTGTTTTGCCACCAAATATTGATTGTGTGTTTCGTTATTTCACATTTTAAATTAAAAACACTTTTGCTGTTCCAAAACTTTCTGTCCGATTTACCTGTATTTTTTTTTTGTTAAGATACAGTGACATCAAGCGGAGACGGCTGGAAATGCAGCACTTCGTATAAATGCATCGACGGCGTTTAAAGTAAAAATCACCTGTAACCTAGACTAAACTTTGATTTCTTGCAAAGAATAAACTGAAATAAGTGGTTAAACACTGTTTTCCCTAACAGTTTAGAAAAGTGTCAGTCGCATTTTGTGCAGAATGTGGGCCTAGAAGGACTGCCCCTCAAATTGCTTTATGCTGAGACACAACAGTTAAAACGGATTTATTGTCATTACAGCAGCAGTTATCCGAAGAGGTGCATCAGAATAATAAAAACGTTATCTGCACTTTGATTTGTCAAAATAAGAAACAAATAACAGAACATTTCACTACAACTTGAACAACTTTATTAATGCAAAACATAAAATGCCACAAACAAGCACAGCCAAAAAAAAAGAGAAAATTTAAAATACATAGAAGAATAAAACATGCATATACACATAAACATACACTACATGGCTAGAAGTATGTGGACAGCTGAGTGTCACACTCACATGTACTTGAACATCCATTCCAAACCCATGGGCATTAAAATAGAGTTGTTCCCCTTTTGGCACTATAACAGCCTCCTGCTTATGGGAAGGCTTTCCACCAGATTTTGGGAATTTGTGCTCATTCAGCTACAAGAGCATCAATGAGGTTGGGTGAGAAGGCCTGGTTCATGGTTGGTGTTCCAGTTCATTCCAAAGGTGTTCAGTGAGGTTGAGGTCAGCTCTATGCAGACACTCAAGCTCTTCCACACCAACCTGGGCAAACTGTGCATTTATGGAGCTTGCTTTGTGCATGGAGGGGGGCACAGTCATGCTGAAGCAGGAAAGGGGCTTCTTCTTCCCCAAACTGTGGCCACAAAGCTGGAAGCACTCAGTTGTCTAGAATGTGTTTGTATGCTGTGTGGGTGTGGCTGAAACAGCTCAGCTCAGTCATTGGGGGGGGGTTCATATACTTTTGGCCATACAGCAAGGGAGATACAATTACAGGATAGAGTTTAAGTGAAAATATTGGTTTACAGTAATATTTTTATTTCTTTTGTATCACTGGACTCTTGCACAGTGATGTGCTGCTTAATTTCATTTCAGAGCCACATAGTCAGGTTTCTTAGGAAATTTTATGCTTAGTAGCAACGTTTTTGATTAATAACAAAGTCAAATTAAGTAAAGGCTGGAATCTCCCTTGGAGCAACAGAAGAAGCCAGCAGCACATTTCCTCCACAATAAAGAGAGGGGCTTGCAATGACGAAGGTTTATATTAATAGGGAATTTTGGACTTTTTTCCTCCCAAAGTAATACAGTGTAGGAGCTTTAGCAATGCAACACAGTTTCAAACTGTCTGCACAAAAAAAAAAAACAATTTCTTCAATGCCCTTTTTAAACCTTCCGAAATTAATGTCTTACGAATCAATTTGAACGAGACCGCCAATCTTGGTTAGAAGATATTTCCGCGGCAACAACCAGACCAATTTCCTCCAGCAGGAGATGACTTGGAGTACACTAGTTGTGTCTTGTTTAAATGAAAAACGAGCGGCTCGGTCATCGTTTTCGGAGGACGGGGAAAACGAGCATCTCGCCAGTTGTGAGCGGAGCAACGGCGTTTCGGCGCGGGGCCACCTTTTAAGGAGCCGGTGGCCGATGACGTCAATCCGCCGCGATCAGAGCCCGGATGGAGCTGCCATAGGGGGAAGTGCGCCGGGCTGCACAATAACTGAGCGGGTCTGCTGAAGTGAAAAAAGAAAGCCAAGAAAAAGCAGAACGCGGGATCTGACATTAAATTGTGGAAAATATAACAAGTGTTAAAACCCCTCCAATCCAGACGGGTTTCCTCCGAAGTGGAATCTTTTCAAATCAAGTGGACCAGAGAGAATTTGAACAGTGGAACTTGTGCTGAGGGGTGTACGTGCTGTGGAAAAAAAATAAAAATATAAAAAAAAAAAGCTGGTGTGGAAAAAGAAGGATAGACCGTGGCCGCCTCTCCACTGTACTCCGCTCCGGTCCAGTGGCTTGCTTCATGAATTATGTCCGCCACCAGCGTTGACCCTCAGGTAGGCTACACGGAAAGCGCCGGCGGCTCCACGCTAGTTGGGCTGCCCGCTGTGTGGAAGGCCTTCCCCAGGCTCAGTATCGTGGTGAAGGCGGCGCGCGTCCCTGCGATACGGGCACCCGGGCGGCGCGGCTAGCTTTCCGGCTAACGCAGGCGAGCTAACTCGTTTACACGACGCGCGGCGGCTGTCTCGGCCTGCCTGCTTCGAAACGTAACTCGGCCGGCAATCACGAAGCAGGACGGCAAACCTGCCTTTAACTGCGGGCCACTTTATATTTATCTCGTCGCGCATAAGTGGCTTGTGTTGCTTTTTTAAAATGGAAACACGAACCAGGTGTTTGTCGCTTTGATTTTCCTCAGACGTGGGGTTGGTGGTGCTGGAAATGGCCCTAGCATAGCAGGCTAGCTGCCCGCGTTTGCTTAACTAGTACTAGTTAGCGCAGGAGTGTGCTCCTCATTCACCTGTTTAGTGCTGCTAGTCGCTTTACATTAGGAGTAGCAGTACCTAGTTAGTTAGTCCAAGTATGCGACCAGCCAGAGGAGTTGTGTTTTAAGTGTGTAAAATAGCCTTCTGTCCCTGTTGTTTGTAGTCCACAAACAACCACGTAGGAAAATATGCTGTGTTTTAATGGAGCGGTTGTATGTGAGCATTAATGTGTATGAATTTGTGCTGATGTCTGTTTTTTTCTGTGCACATGGTGTCCTTCTCCCACGGCAATTCAGAGATCAAAAGCACAGGCTTCCAAAGGTAAGACAACCAACCTCCACGTAACAACCTGTGGTATCTCATACCCATGACAGACTTGGGTTCTTTCTTCTAATTTCACTGACAGTTGTTCTTTTAGTATCATAAATAAAAATGTAGCTTGCTAATATAATAAAATTGAGGTCTTTCCTTCAATGTGACTATTAAAGTTGTTTCTTCAGTGTCAGTAAATTTGATGTTAGTATACTGTTTAAACTGTTCTTTGCTTTCAGTTTCATTGTATGATATGTTTAGTTATTTTTGGTCGCAGACTATTCTAGAGATTTTTTTTACACATGACAACAAATGTACTTTTAAGGAATCATGTTGAGAAAGTAACAAATCAGTAAGAGATTATTTATGTGTCATTTATGCCACAACAGTTGTCCATGATTGTTACTAGTAGTTTAGATCGTAAGAATTTTAAACTGGTTTAGTTAAATGAGAAACGGTAAGTACATTGGTTTACATTTATGACTCTACTGAGGTCTTACTTAAGCAATATAAATTTAATTGTGAAATTGTACTCAGACTTGGCTGAATTGATTTGTTCTCTATATTAACCAAGCTATCGTACTTTTCCCCTTGCTCAGGTGCATTAGTTATCCAGAAGATGCTTGTATCTTTTTAAAGCTTTTTATCCAGCTTTAATTTAGAATTTCTTATCATAACGGGAGTGAATAGCATATTTTTGTGTAAAACTGAGTTTACAACACTGTCGCTAAAATTAATTTTTCCCCCAGCTGATTCAACATTAATTCAGTAAAACTTATACAAGAATTAGACAGTTAACCTGTATACATTTGCTTAGCAGCTAAGTTCTTAAAATTAGTATTTTAAAATAGTTGTAATGACATGACAGTGACTCCTTGGTCTGAGTCAGGTTGTGAAGTGAGTATATGTCAGTAAAGTGACTTTCAGCCAGGGGTCACACTGACACACACATGGACTCAGACTCATGGTACCTGTGATGAAAAAAAAGAAAAGATATGTAAAGCGTATCTCGCACTGTGTCACGTGGTCAGATCAAGTGTGGTACTTGCAGGTGGCTACTGGACCCTTTGTATACGGTTGTGTATTTGTTGTGATGTCAAGTTTTGATATTTTAGAAACAGGTGAATTAATCTTCTGAAAATGTTAATACAGTCTTAAGACATTTCAACTGAACTTGTGAAACATCTTTAGACCTATTTTTTTGTGTGGCGAATGTTATCACGACTGAGTTTGAAAGTGACTTTCTCTATGATACGATTTCTTTTCAGTGCAAAATGGTTCACTTCATCAGAAGGAAACAGTTCACGACAGCGATTTTGAACCTTACCTTACAGGCCAGTCCAATCAGGTGAGTATTTCGGTTGACCTTTTTGAGAAATGGCTCAGAAGAAAGCTTAGGTTTCATCAGTTTCTTGTATAGAGATCCAGTAGCTGTGATTTTGGAGACCGTATGGATGTGCCATAGAGGGAGGTGGGTGGGTTGATGATGATGAACTTAATCTAAGCTTAGTCTTAATGCAGGTGTTCCTTCAGAGTATAATCCTGCATTGCTGAACTACTCTGCTGAGTGTTCGTGGTGAAACTAGTAGCTACTTGGAATTTTAACAGTTTTTGTTGGGTTGAAGGTATTTCTTTTTATGTCTGAAGGTATAGAGATGAAAGAGCACTACCCTTAGGCAGATTTGCACACTGGACATTCTTACTTCTATTTAAATTCTAGCAGCAGATAAAGGTAAACTCTGCTGCTTCCAGTACTGTCCATCGTAAAAAGTGATGAGTTTGAGCTACTGCAAACATCTATTGTTGTATGGTGAAGGTCAACACTCATGAATATTCTTTCACTGATCCTGCAGCCTTCCTGGAACTTCCTTTTAAACTGATGTCTACAAGTTTTTGCGTAATTGTTGCAGAAGTAGGAGTGTAAGGGATTTTTCATAATTGATGACTACAGTAAAGATTATTTATTACGGTATTTAAGCTTACTTTGTGTCATGAGTTTTAGTGTTTTCAGTGAGTTGTCTTTATCCTGTAATTTAAAACTAGAAAATATTTCCTGCCTTATTTATTAGTGTATTTTGTACTGATGGTGCATGTAAGAATTTTTAAATTAACAATGCCTTGGCTGTGTATTGATGGCACGTATCACCCTGTAAAAGGACAAACATATCATTTTGTGTAGGTGCATCAATGGTTAAAAAAATTGTCTGGCTTCACATCGTATATAGTTACAAAGTGCAGACTAATTTTTTTGAGCCATGCGGTCAGTGAGATGACAGTGGTCACCTTAATCACTGCAAATCGTAGCTGACTGTATTTAGAGGCTTTGGTTTGCTTTGCCCTCTCCTTGTTAAATAAAAAACTTGGTATCCGGATTCAGTTTGTCCAATAATCTCTAATGCCTGTTAGCTTCTTTTTTTTTCTGGGTGCCTGCTTTATTCATAATCTGGTGGACGGTATTCTGGTATGAATGTGTGTTTAGGTTGAGTCATTGTACTCTATTTCTGCTGTTCTTAGATCTTTATAACAATTATTTCATAAATGGCTGTTCCCTTCCTCATGGATATGCTGCTAGTAAAAATTTAACAGTAATCCTTATTGGAAATGTTGTACTCAACAAGGAATGCCTTCCTGGCTCCATGCGCTTTTTCAGTTAGACCTGTAAAACCTGGTCGGATTTGAGTAACATAAAATAACAGCACCATTATTTACAGTGGAACACAGTACAAAGTTGCATTTTAAGGTGAATTTGATTTTTGGTTTTTGTGAATATAATGTTCTCAAAATTAGGTATTATTTTAGCCCAGTTATGTACCAGTTTAGCATTTGGTTACATAGTCCACTGTAAATTGCACAGCAATTTAGGAATTACTTGGAGTTTAGACTTTAGTTATGTTTAGGTTTTGCCCATATAACATAACCAGGTGGTTGTTGGGTATGAGTTTAGGTGCAAAGAGTCCAGGTGTGATTTGTCAGGCTGAAAGCTGGTTTTGGTTGAGTCTACTTTTTCAGTCACAACCTCTGCAACTGTTTACAGAGAACCTAAATTTATAATAAAGCTGAACAGATATTTTTTTGTACCTGTGCTCATAAAGTACAGTCAGTTTTGCTGTAATCTGTTTAATGACACTATTTAGGTGTTAATATGATGAGTAAGTAGGGAATGTGGTTTACATAATGCAAACTTTTTCCCTGATTTAGGAATAAAGAGATCCAGTTTCAATAATTGCAGATGAAGATGGAAACCTCAGGCACCCAATGCTCAGTTGTGCTTATTTTAATCAGGGGTTGTTTGGGACATTGCCCTCTTTGTGTGTTGTATTTAATTTTGATATACGGTATTACAGTTAAACATGGTTGGCCAAAAAAGTGAAAAGTTGCCATCTACTAGCCCAACTGGAGAATGTGAAAGGATGGCTGGAATGCTAAACCAGTAGTTGTATGTCGTCAAGTTCTTTGATAAGGAGAATGTGTTGCAGTTGCATTACATATGTGAATTAACATTAGACTCAGTCCTCCAAAAGTGTTATATATTAGGAACAAGCTAGCGTGCTCTTATTTCCCTGTGACTGGTTGTTCTTTTGAAACAGTTTGTTTTGTGTGCTTTGAGGTTTTTGTAGTTGTTTACTGTGCTTTGTGTGCTACACCCCCAAACTGAGTTTTTTTTTTTCTGTCATTGAAATTTTTAATTACAGGATTTAACATAATGTGCTGTTTTGTAGGAGTACAACTCTCAGTACAGCAGAACTGAGCGTACCTGATTGTTCTGGTAAAAAGTCAGCATGAAATTGTGTAAGACTGTGTTTAATATACATGTTTTATTTTGCAGAGTAACAACTATCAGTCCATGACTGACCCGTACCTGTCCAGTTACTACGCCCCATCTATTAGTTTTCCATACCCTCTCAGCGAGGCACCGTGGTCCACTGGTGGAGACCCTCCCATCCCTTACCTGACTCCCTATGGACCTCTGAACAATGGCGACCACCATTTTATGCACGATACAGTTTTCGGACAGCCAGGGGGGCTGGGCAGTAACATCTATCCACACAGGTTTAACTTCTTCCCTGAGAACCCTGCGTTCTCCACCTGGGGTCCCAGCGGTTCCCAGGGCCAGCAGACTCAGAGCTCAGCCTATGGCAGCAGCTACAGCTACCCACCCAGTTCTCTGGGCGGAACTTTGGTAGATGGGCAGACAGGATTTCACAATGACACTTTAAACAAGGCCCCAGGTATGAACAGCATAGAGCAAGGCATGCTGGGACTTAAACTTGGGGGTGATGTGACCAGCTCAGCCGTGAAGGCAGTGGGCTCGGTGATTGGTGGCTCTGTGGTGGGTAATGGAAATGCCACCATTGGTATGCCACCAGCCAAACCTGCCTCCTGGGCGGCCATTGCCAGCAAACCAGCTAAGTCACAGCTCAAGACCAAGGTTAAGCCAGGGCCAGCACTGCCAGGAGGAGCTCTGCCCCCACCGCCCATCAAACACAACATGGACATTGGAACCTGGGACAACAAGGGCCCTGTTAGCAAAGGGGCTCCACCAATGCAGCTGCCTGCACACCCCCAGCAGCAGCCCCTGCAGTCACCGCAGTCACTGGCACAGCAGCAGATGCAAGTGGGGGCCATGCCTCCAACACTCCAGCCACCACTGCAGGGCTACCACAACCATAGTCAGGCTCCACCCCCCCAAACCCGCTGGGTCGCTCCTCGTAGCCGCAACTTGGGGTACGGCCAAGCTGGCAGCACTGACAGCAGCACTTCCAGCGGTAGCAACGGTGGCCCTGCTTCTTGTGCCCTTGGCCCCAGCGGGGATTCGCACCCAGTCCTTGAGAAGCTTAGGGCCGCTCACAGCTACAACCCCAAGGACTTTGACTGGAACATAAAGGTGGGCCGTGTGTTCATTATCAAGAGCTACTCAGAGGATGACATCCATCGCTCCATCAAGTACTCCATCTGGTGTAGTACAGAGCATGGCAACAAGCGGCTGGACGCTGCCTTTCGGGCCATGAATGGCAAGGGCCCAGTTTATCTACTGTTCAGTGTCAATGGCAGTGGCCACTTCTGTGGCGTGGCTGAGATGCGTTCGCCTGTGGACTATGGTACCAGTGCTGGGGTGTGGGCACAGGACAAGTGGAAGGGCAAGTTTGATGTTAACTGGCTCTTTGTGAAAGACGTTCCCAACAGCCAACTTCGACACATCCGTCTAGAGAACAATGACAACAAGCCAGTCACTAACTCCCGGGACACACAAGAGGTGCCTCTGGAGAAGGCCAAGCAAGTGCTCAAAATTATTGCCACTTACAAACATACCACATCCATCTTCGATGACTTTTCTCATTATGAGAAGCGGCAAGAGGAGGAGGAGGTGGTTCGCAAGGTAACTACACTTCCCATGATCCCTCAACCATAGGCTGTACTCCACAAAGCCTAAAAAAAGCTGCTGTTATTTGAAAATACCTTGGTTTTTCAGTTCCGATAAGTTTTTTTTTTATTTTTTTTTTTTAATTGTTTTGTTTACACTCAATAAAATTTACTTTCATTTTAACTTTTAAAATTTGCAAATGAAAAAAACTTATGTAGCTTTTTACTTGATGCATGACAAAACACTGATTTTTGGGGACTTAATACACTATGTAATTAGAAAGCAAAATTGCTTTTATATAGGCGCTCTTGTTTTCCTTAATTTCCAGTCGAGAGCCGTGTATCTCCGTTAAGTATCCATCCACTTTATTTTGTAATCTTGATGCCTTCCTTCATTCTACACTGCAGCACAGTCACCGCATTACTAATTTTACTGATCTCTATAGTATTTTTACCCATGCAAGGCATTTCAGTCCAAATATACTAAATTTTGTGGAGGGGAGAGGGGGTGATTTCTATGGTAGTTAAATTAGAAAAGTGTCTCAATCCCATTTTACACCTCTGGTATTTGAGTTTGCATGGTGCCAAGGCTTGGACTGTGCACAAAAGTGAAGGCAACCTTTTCTTGGAAACTAGATTTTTTTTTTTTTTTTTTTTTTAAATTCACACTTGTTTGAATGTTCTGGTTCAGTGTTTCCTCACATTGTGAATCTGACATCTGGGTGGGAGTCCAGTGACTGAGCATGTCTGCTTGCTTCTCTTGGTTGATAGAACTTCGATCCAGCTCCCATCCAGAACCGTTCGCGACTGGATCAGGTAACGTACCAGCCTCCTGAGGGCCTCCATGGAAACAGTCCTTAACAGTGGGATACAAACGAAAACCGACTGTCATGTCTGTGTGTGTTTTTATTCTTTAAGAAAGTAATCCACTGTAAGGTATTGCCGTACGGCAAAGCTTTGCAAGCCTCTGCTACATCTCTCCCCCCCCCCAGGAACTTTCTACTGTTTGAGACACTGAATTACTTGCATGCCGTAAACATTAGTGCCATTTTGTCATGCCTTTTCTTGTACAAGGCTTTGATTTATTTAGTACTGTTGTGTAGCAATTTCAACTGCTCTGTAAATGAGGTAGATAAAGGGAGTGTATTAAGGATATTTTGCCTTGACAGGACCTGAGATTTGCATTCATAATTGTGTCATTCATCTAATCTTTGTCTCCCTCCAACCCACCCTCCAGGAACGCCAAAATCGGAGTAAGCAATAGAAGACAGCATTCTTGGCTCTACTAACAGTTATAACAGAACTTGCTTTTGATTCAAATACAAAGAAAAATGTTCAAACTATTTTTTAAATCCTGGTGATTCTAGCCAGTGTTGAGACTTAAGCTTTCTGCTCCAGGTACCTCTCTTGTGCAGGGATTACAAGCCGGTATGTGTATCAAGTAGCTGCAGAATTTCATTTTATTTGTTTTCAGTCTTTTTATTCGGATTGGATTTTCCATTTCCTGCTCCTTCCCACTTTAATTCAGGGCCCAGAAGCAGCCGCAGTAATTTTGCCCCTTTTCTTCAGACTGCGCTAGTCACGGTGTCCAGCAGGGGGCGTTCGAGGAATTTATCACCTCGCTGGAGCTTTTTGTGGCGATGCTAACATGGAAAAGAATGAAATAATTTGGGTGTAAAATGCTATTTTTCATAAATGTATTTTTTGCATATTATTGTAAAATCTGAAGGCGAAAACAATATTGGTTTATTTTTTTGAGGAATTTATGAGATATCAAGCGAGTGACCGTTATCTCTGCTCAAATGATTGAAATCTGTCTTTAATCCACGTTGCAGTTACCAGTTCCAATCTTCCCCTTTATCATTGTTGCTTAATCTAGTACATATTTATCACTAAAAGCGCTATACGTATTTAAACTAATCTGCGTAAAAATGTAGCATTTGCTGCTTTTAAAGTTGAAATGTATGCTTTTAAATTAGAAGTATGTGATGTAATTGCCATGTTTGACTGTATTTATGTTTTGGAGTCAATTTCACCTATCATTTTCATTACTTTTTGGTGTCTTCTCTTAATAGCTTTTTAAAAATAAACCTTTCAGTTGTTATCTGTAATGCTAAGCTTTAACGTAGTGCATATAGTCATGGAAGAAGCCTCAAATGTGTAACCTAAAGTTGATGTTACCTATTTACTGTCAAGGATGAAAAGTAGAAAAGGGTGGTTTCTGTGTGATCTCAAGTAAAATGCTGTATTTTCTTTTCGGAATGAGGGAACCTTTTTGTATTAAAAAAAGAAATACGGGAGTAGGCTGCTGACTGGAATTCTACATTAAAAGACAAAAGGAATCTACCCTGAGAGACTAAATAAATTATATGGAATATGCATTGTAACCGTTTAATCATTTTCTTGTGCTTCAGTATAACTGTTGGGGCAGTTTTGTGTAATAGCTGTACAACCAAACTTTCGTCAAAAGGTTGGAAATTAAGCAAAACAGGCAGTTTTGAGTAAAGTACCAGTCCTGATTTTACATCAGTGAAGTGTGCAGCTCTGTTTGCAGCTCAGTACTCTTACCAATGGTTTAAACCATCAGCGGGGTTTCCTGATCTCTTCAGGGATTTTAATCTTTAGCAGTCTGCAAATTTTATGCATCTTTGGATGTTTTACATAACTGATATGTTCCCTCGCTCGTGCAGAAATGTTTTTGCTCTTCTTACTGCTCTATAAAATTCAGGCACTTTCCATACTGGCTATATTGCAAGTCTGTTGTTTTTAGTATCTCCCGTTGTTCATGTTTATATCTTTGTTACAAATTGTATCAGATTTTTGTGCTGGACAGTAGTTTGAATGATTGCCCAGTATTGTTTTTGGGTAAAAGGAGGAAGGAAAAAAAAAAAAAAAAAACAGATGTCTTTGCCTTCTATGTCTGCCTTGATTTGGTGGGCCAGTCTTAGAGTATTTTTAGGTCTTACAGTTAAGAGGTACTGTTAACATTATAAGCTTCTTCTGGGGAATAAAAATATTTGAATGCAACAGTAGTTTGTTTTAAGAAAAAATGAACACCTACATCCTGTAGGCCTTACTAAGCCATTGTGCAAGTTATTTGGCTTTGCATGACACCAATTATATATATATTGCCCTCCCCAAACCCCAATTTTTAAAGCAACTGCATATTCCTGCTAGCTGAGTTCTGGTTTTGAGGGGAGTTCCTTGCTGTCTTTGAGTGTAGAAGCATGAAATGGCCAGGGTGTCTCTGCTACAGGAAAAAAAATGCACGTGCTAATCAGTAGAGGGTGTACGCAACGTTAGGAAGCTATAGGCTACTTTACTGGTTTCCAGAAAATGTTAACACAAAAGGACCTCAATTTATGATTATTAAAGGTTGCTATAAATTAGCCTTGTAATGGACCACTTTTACTGCAAGTGGTTATAAGCCTGTAAGGTCAAAAAGCATTGGATTTATTTTTTCCTGTTTTAGAAGAATTTAAGCCTTAATAAATGAAATTATTTAGCAAGCAGTGTCTTCTGGATCCTTTATTGCACGTGGACATAAATATTTGCATTGTTTCATTCTGTTTTAGTGTATGCAATTCTTCATAGTGGCTCCTAATCCGGGCCTTTCATTTTGCAAGCTTGAAACGGTACGAGTCTTGTGTATAACGACGGTTGGCTTGGTAAATTTGCGGTCGTGGAGCAGCAGGCCTGTCTATCCAGAAATTTCCATTTCCGTGAATTCCATCATTTTGTGCATGTGACGCTTTCCTACAGTTTGCCTCTAGATGTCGCTCCTGTTACGATTAAAGGCTTCGTTTTTCCGTCGGGTGAGTGCATGGGTTTTCCCTCAAAAAAGTGATCGTTTCCAGGCATTCACACGTTCCACGTAGTAGCATTGTTGTTGTTTTTTTTAAATATATTCTGTTTCAAATTTGAGCTTTTAAAAACGGTGTTGTGTATATATCGAACTATTACGGTGTGTGATGACGTTGAGGAGCGCTATCCGTGGTGCTGAGTCCTAACAATGGTTTTATTTTCCGGAAACATCCACCTTTTCCAATAGAAAGTATTTAAAAGCGGCGTTTCTACAATTCAATCTGTGTGCTGCTGTTGCCTTAGCTGTTCCCCTTTTTTACTTTTGTAGGTTATAAACACAGTCCTCCAGACAAGACCCTGATATTTTTGGGTTGGGTAATAATCATTATCATCATTAGCAGTGCTAGGAAAACGGTGTTTTGTGCTGCAAGTGCCTTTGTTTGACTGAGTTATGATTCATAGCGAATTAGGGCCATTACTCACAATTTATTTTGAGACCCGAGCACAACGGAAAGAACTGGGGATGACGAGGAAAACTGCTCACATCTTAACCGTTTCCCCTTCTGGTTGTCTTTATGGGTCGAAATATTGCCTCTATCAACCCAATAAAGTCCTGTATTTTCTAGGTGTTATATTACTCTGTTAAATACGAATTGTGACGAAATACAAGATGTCAATTTAAACTACTTTTGAGGCGAATATGCTGTTGTGTGCCCCTCTTTCTAATCTTAAAGTGACTGCCAATTTATTCTGTGATTTAAATTTAGTACAGCGGGTAAATGAGTCCCCTTAAAGTCTCCAAGTCACATTTGTTTGTTTCGTAGTTTTTTTTTGTTTTTTTTTTAATCCAATGACTAGTCGTTGGATTTATATAAAAAAAAAAAAAAACTACGAAACAAACAAATGTGACTTTTTTAGTCCAAATGCCAATTCTAAATAAACGGTCAGTTTTGTTGTTTAACTTTGTGAAGGAGCTATGGAGATGACATTTGGTCATTGTTCGATGTGGGGAAAAACCCCCCAAAATTTCGAGCATGAAAACAGGTTTAAAAGTGAAAACTTTGAGGTTTGAGATTTGCAACTGTGTTATGTGTGACTGTAAGAGTAAAGACACCAGAGCCGAATATGCAGGTTTATTATTATTAGTTATGCACTTGGGCCTGCACTTGAATTGTGATTTATTGGTGTAATTGAGAAAGTGAAGAACTGTACCTGCCAAACACCTTCAGAGTGTCAGTAAATGACAAAGGGCACTTGCAGACCAGGGACATCGGACAGCTGAGGACAAACTTCTGAGCTTCTGATAAGGATGTTTTAAATTCCCGCTTGGATTTAATGGATTAAAGCAGAGGTGAAACTGTGATGAACCCTAATTGGGAATCACTTATCTGCCCTTGAAAAACCTGTCCTGGGCTGCAAATTTCAACAATACCTTTATGTAAAATATTTAAAGAATAAAATTCTGGACAACCTCTTACAATGGACAACTGGATCAATGTTCATGCAGTATAAAAAATCCATAGTTTAATTTATCTGCTACTTTTACTGAATTGCGTTCACGAGTTAAATTAGATAAGTTATGCCACATTTTATAGTGTGCATGGTGTGTCTGGAGCCTGCTATTATCAACAAAATCACACAAACAATGTTATGATGGATAATTTATTAAATTCAGATTCTTACAAGTCATCTGCAAAGATATCAATTTATTTCGGAAGCTGTACTTACCAGTCAGAATTTAACAGTGAGTAAATATATTCAATCGAATCGGCTACATGGAACATGACTCCGCTGAGAAATTCAGATATTTACAGCAGTCAAAACGGTTGTATTTGTATTGTAAATGCATTCAGTTCCTGACATTAGGCTATCGCTTTGCATCTTACTATGCTCCTAGAAATATTAATTCAAATCCACCTGTGCCAACAGGTTTAGCACAAAATTAAAATATAGTTTTCAACTTGAGTGAAAATGTGAATGGTTACAGATGCAGTCTGGCCTTTTTTTTTTCCCCTTTGACATGTTATTTCCTCTTAAAATTCAATGTTTTTTTTTCTACAAACAATTCTCTTTCCAAGTATGTTTAAATAGCTTGCCTTGTAAAATTTAACCAGACACAATCGGATAAATTTTGCTTTAAGCTTTGGTTTTCTTTTTAAAGCGTCCTGCTTAAATCAGTCTATTCAAATTGGCAGCAGTTAACTACGTTTGCATCTTAGTTGTTTCCTCGATTTACCTTTTCCAAGACTGAAGGAAAGATGCTTTGTCCAAGCCGCAGACAGAATGGGCAGTTTTATTTAACGTTTTGGTACACGCAACACTGCAAATACTGGTCTTACTTTATTAATCCTTAATGGTTCTTAAGGGTCTTAACCTGCACGGTCACTAAAGGTAGAACAGCCTCCTGTTCACTGCAGACCGAAATAAGACTAAGTAGCTGCTGCCAAGGGTACAAAAACTGACTAAAGGTGTCAACCGTGTTCCCAGCAGTAACATCCAAACCCTCAGTTTTACACTCTTTTTACCCTCACCTGTGGGTCTTGCAAGTTCAGCACCTTTTTGGTTTATCCTTGCAATTAATTCCACTGTGTAAAAACGTGCTCAATTTTAAAGAACAACGCGTTTAAGTGTTTTTACATAAAATGGCTTCAACCAATTTTTAAACCGGTACCATTTTTATCGCTTGTCACATTTTTTCCAAATGCATCCATAGGTGGCGCTAATTAACATGCAAGTCATACAGATTGTTTTTTTCCCTATGAAATTTAGTCCAGCTACTCCAGCGTTTTTAGTGGCTGTTGATGTTATAATACGTTAACTAAACGTAAAGTCAGCCTGCATCTGTTTACTTCTTGCTTTAGTAATTCTTTCCTGGCGCGCAGTGGCAGTTTAAAGTGACGTTAAGAGGTTCGCCTCCCACTTATGTAAGATTTGTGCTGCAAAGAAATAATTTCCCGCTATAAATGCATATTTAAACGAGGCCCGAGCAAAACACAATGAAGACGACGAGTCCCCCGGATTTGTGCCAAGTCAGAAAATCGTGCCCTCGATCAAACTGAGTATTGACTCCTATTGTTTGTTTCTGCAGCCCAGTTTGGTTGCTCTCGAACGGTCCTTGCTTTATGAAATACCGTGCGGGGCCGAATACTCTGCATCCCGCAGGAACGCCGGTTCGCTGTGCGCTTCTTCTCAGCGAAACGCCAACCATCACCCGAGTTGTGCAGAAAAGCGACCCGAAAGCCCCGCGTTTCCGTCGAAGTTCCCTTTAGGCCCCGTGCGCACGGCGTTATTTCCGCCGTTATTCCCGCGCGACATACCGACCGCAGCGCACGTTTCACGCGAGTTAAAACGTGGAAGTTTGCAAAGGACACGCAAAGGCCTGAATATAAGCAAAATGGATACGTAATATTATTTGCGTCGAGGATTTGCGTGAAGAGCTGCTGCGGTTCAGGAAGCGCGTCGCCGTTAGCCTATCCTCGAGAACGGATTCGGGTTTAACACACACACACACACACACACACACACACACACAGAGACTTTTTTTTAAACCCCGACGACTTCCAGCTCCAACTATGACCTTGCACTGCTGACCCGTGTTGGCTCGGAGTGCCAATGAGCGCCGGTTCGGGCTTCTTTCCTTGCGCTGTTCTTGAGATCCCTCTCTTGGCATTCACCGCGTGCCTTAATTGTATGGACATTAAATCAAGGTCCGCTGTGAACACGCAGAGCGGCAACCCTGTGCGGCGCTCGCTTCCCTCCCCACCCCCCCACCCCCCATCCCCGACGTGCTCCAGAGTTCCAGCGGCACATCCGCGCGCGAGTTGTCCAAAAAAACGCAGCTCGAAACGCCGGGATATCCTCGCTACAACCCCGCTTGGTCTCAAACGGCTCGGCTCCGCGTGGAAGTCAGGCGACATCAAGTGTGAGCAACACGGCAGGGACACAGCTCAGCTCAGGCAAAGCGGACACAGTCGAGATGTCAATATTAAAAACAAAAGCGAAGGTAAATCATTTTTTCTCAGTTTTGCCGATTTGGACCGCATCTACGCAGCACATCCCCTAACCGAAACACTTAGACATTCTCAACGTTTATAGGTGGCGTAAATTACTCTGAACAAAGAGTACAAGGCAGTGTTAAAAATGCACAGAACATTCCACCCCCGACTTCCACCCCCAAATTTTAAACTAATCCAGCAAATCCACATGAATGTATCCTGAAAACGGAGGCGGCAACGTCTATGCGATGCGATGCAGCGGCGCAGTACCGCCGCCCCGTGCGGCTGTGCAATGTGGATTTCAAAATGCCCTCGACCACGCCGGTGGTTCTCCACGCTCGAAAGCGACTTGGTTCACTTGCTCTCCCGTCTTGCCTCGCCGCCTTTAAAACGACAGAAGAGACGACTAAAACAATCGTTTTTCTTAAAAAAAAAAATAAAAATAAAAAATAAAGTAACCCCCAGTAACAGTTCAGCAATTCTACGTGACGGGTGACGCGCCGATCCCATTGTAAACGCGCGGATGACTTCCGTGGCGGAGCTCGGCTGCAGCGTCTCCTTCCGTCGCGGTCGCCCTCCTCGCCGTCGCGCCTCTTTTTGCGCTTCTTTGCAGGGCTACAGAATTCTACGGCGCAAACGGACGAACAACCGTCCATCTGCTTCAATATTCGGCCACTCGACGCACACTTTCTTTCCCACAAAAAAAAAAAACCGAAGAAAAACAGCATGGCACCGAGTCTCTTTTTTCTGCCGTGGTCTCTGGGAAAAAAATACATTTAAATCTCCGTCAGAGCTCCAAAACACATCCTCGGCGTGCCTCCGTATTCTCTCCTCTCTAATCTCACTCCGACAGCGTCTATAAGGACTGGGATGCGTCCTTTTCGATTTATCCCTTTTTTATCTTGATCGTCCGAGGCAGCAGTTTTTGGTCCAGCCCTGGGTTTTTTCAGCCCCCTCTGATCCAGTCCAGCGGATTAGAGCTCCTTCCCATCCCAGACACTCGCAGCCCTTCTGCTGATTGGGTTCAGCACAAGAGGATTACATTGGGACACAATGACGTCATGGCCCGGGCCCAAGTTCTCCCCCATTAACCAAATCCTCATCAGCAAGATGTCCTTGAAACCACGGGGACTGACATTCTGCAGATCATATATATGAAGCACGCCATTGCCAGAAAATGCGCACACAAATATAAATATGAACATATATGCGTGTGTAAAGAGTTCATCCAAGCACAGAACCTTTAGCTACCGATTTTTCTACGCTCACAGTAAAATGGAAGCATACATCCACGACCATGCACTGGGCAGTTTCAGCAAAGGATTTTTGAAACGTCGACATAAAATTAAAAAAATAAAAAATAAAACACAATAAATCGGCTCCTGGGTTGTCTGTAGCATCACGCACCATTCGCGGTGCAGTTGAATAATGCGGTATTTCCAAATGATAATTTTATTCCTTAAGCATTAAATCATTCAATAAAGCAGAATTGCATTCCCTCCCCCCAAAGACATTCAGGTGAAGCCATCAAGAGTAATGGTGGCGCAATAATAAAAATCACGGTTATTGGAAGCACTGCGCATGTTGCACCGATGTGCAAATGCAAAAACAAAAACGAGCAGTTGTGAAAAATTAATATTGGTCAAGTTGATGTTAATGAACGCGATATCTGTTCCGTGCGCATCCTGACACCTCGGTTGATCTGGATTCGTTTCGACCCCCTGCGTCACGCTGCTTCTGCCTCACCTGGACGCGCCGTTTTTTTACGCACCTAAACGCGCCACGGTCCGCTAAGATGAAACTTGGCCGCTGCCCCCGTTCGTGGCGTTCAATATTAGGGGCCAAATAGTTTAATAACGCGCGGAATATTAATCGCGGGCTAAGGCGCTCGGTCGCACTCGGCCGTCTGACCCGTTTCGTGGAGGAACCGTTTGCCCTCAGGAAGCTAACATTCAAATATAAATCAAACGCCACTTGCGGAGGGGGGGGGCTCTCCGTTTTTGACCGCAGCTGCGTTGTGTTTTTATTCCACTTGCGCCCGCATCCTCGGACAAGACACCATGTTTGCCCACGGCTGTCATTGTACCTCCACGTCAGGGTTTTTTTTTTTTTTTTTTTTTTTTTTTTTGTGCGTGACGCGCCGGTCCGCTGTCCATGGTATTGAACGTAATGAGTGTTCTCACGTGCACCGGGCCTTCATTGTCATAAAACACGCAAAACGACCCCAGTTCCCGCACGTCCGGTCTGCGGTCTTTGTCACTTGTGCGCCGCTTTGACTTCGCCTGCGAGCCTTGGCACCGAGCGACTGCGTCGCTTCCGCGGGAGCGCGCACGCGAGCACGGCAGGCCTTCAAGGCCGAGTGTCCCCACCTGAAAGACGACGCGCTTATTTCTGGCGACGGCGACCGTTTTATTGGCTGCCACCAACCCGGTGTGCAAATGTGTCGTTGCGTTGCCTTCGCCCGCGTCTGCTGACTATTTGAAGCCATTGATGAATGCGTGGCAAAGCCTCGAGTGCAAAGTTTGTTCAAATCCGTGACGTTTTAATGGAGAAAACATGAACAGCGTTGCCTTTTAGAAATGTGTGTCCAACGTTTATATACATCACGGACCGTTTACACCCAGAATCCGGGGCTGTGATGGAATTAAAAGGCGCACAAATGAAACCATTCCTGAACGTTTGGAGGGAATTCGAGAGCTGCAGGAATGCCTCGGAGCAGAAGATAAAATTGTGATCAGATGTCTGCCTGCGTTTCACCTGCTATAACGCACGGCTGGATTAATTCGCTGGAGCCAAGTCCTCGACTTCCACACTTTCATAATGTAGGCTTACTGCGGTGAATGAAATTCTCCCAAAACGTATCGAACTGTTCCAGCAGCAAATGTCACCCGGTTTCGTGTTTTATTCAACCCCACCGCACCGTATTGATTGAACAAAAAGATGGAGAGGATAGACGACTGAAATGTTTTAATACACACCGCATTTTTTGTCCATATTTCGCCATCTGATGTTACATCTGTCTGCCGTGGGTCCACAGCTTAAGCTTTTTTTGGGTGGGGATGTAATAATTGTATTAAGCGTTTTAAAATCACCTATAATTTAAATAGTGTGGATAATAAGGTGCACACTGACGATTTCTGCTTCATAACCGGTTCATGGGGTGGCCACAGAGTATCTATACAAAAGGCTCGTTCGAAAACGACTGTTTGTACAGAAACGGCGTGAAAGGAGAAGAGAAGCTGCAAGGAGGAAGCTGCTCGTTTTCTTACAGCAAATGTCTTCCTCTGGCGGCCCGCCGGACGCGCTTCCTCCGCTAGGCGACCGTGACTGTGTGAACGGAGGGGCTACCACTATTTTATGAGGTCTAAAGTGTGATGTGTTAAAGGGGGGGGGTTAGGGTGGGCAGAGGCAGGGGACGGGAAGAGGGCTTGTTGTCTCCTGGCTCCGATGCGGGGCTCCGCGGCCTCCACATCTTGGGGCGAGCGAAGGAGGAGCTGTCCCGTTGCATTACAATGACATTCAGCCCTATTCATTCTGTCTCTGTCTAACGGTCTTTGGGCAGCAAATCCACCCCATCGGGGGGTCGTAGCCCCTTCATTACGCCCCCAATCCCGACACGCAGCCACCACAATAGCTACAACAATGAGTTCTGAGAGTTGCCTTCAATTATGTTTAGCATTCAGAGTTGCACATAGTTTGGTGCAAAGAAAAAATCGTTCATGTTGCAAAATACGAGTAAAAATTTTAACAATAAAATCCGAGTTCGGTGAAAAAAAGCAAGACTTGAATCAAGTCGCTCCTTTTATTAAGCGTCATTTTATTTAAAAGGAACATTGGTTTAAACACGTTGCTGGTAAACACAACTGTCAGCCCGAATACATTTATTTATTTACCTCGCATATGGACACGGGTTCGGGTAAAGGATCTGTAGGGTGGGCCTCGGTGTGGCGTGAGTAGATATTTATGAGAAGGGGGGGGGGGGTGTGAATATATTTGTTTAGTTTTTTTTTTTTTTTTTTAAGAGTTCCCGTGGAGCGGTTGCCTCGGCCAGGTTGGGAATAAGCGCGAGTTCCGTTGTGCCGAAGTCGTTGGAAACAAAGCAGCAGATGTAGATGGATGAGCAGCAAATTCCCATTTGCGTGGAATTTCACAGTTCTTTCCGTTTGTTTGACTGAGTTTGACCCTTCAGAAAAAGTGCGGCGGGAGCGCTCCGCTGCGTCGTTTGCGAGCCGGGAGGTGAATTCACGTCGTTGGCTTCTGACCGCCAAAGCAATTCGATTTTGCGTAGCGAAAATTAATGAACAATTAATGTCCACCGGTAACAGAAAGAGAAACAATGCATTTAATTCTAAAACACGGCCAATTTGCAGTAGTGACAAAAAGCAAGCCGTTTCCTGTGGTGCAACGGGATTTGAATTTCAAATTATTTCCACTTTTGACAAGCAGACGTTGTGGCTTCCTGAATAATTTCATTTTCGTGCGATTTTCATTCCCTTTCTTTTCCTCTCACATCGAAGTCAAACTTCAGTACTGGTGCCAGAAATAAAAACTCTCGACGGGAAGTTGTGGGACGGCGTGTTTGTCAACGGGTCTGGGTGTGTTTGTCCAGTTCCAGCTCCCAGCTTGTTGAGTCCACTTTTAAATAATGAGCCCCACAATAAAAGACCAGTTGGCGTCCTGCTTGGTACACGTGACCTATACGGAATAATAATAATAATAATAATAATAATAATAATAATAATAATAATAATGTGCACTTGGATATTTGCATTAAGAAATGTATTTTTCTAAATGTTTGCTGACATTTGATTAAAACAAACTGAAATGCCAAGCTCATATGTGAACTCTCATGAAGGTTACTTGATCCCCGAACGGTTGTTTCCCAGGGAAATCATACCGATTTCTGGATTGATGTTGAAGGCCCAGATAGGCACAGCTGGGCGCTTTACTTATGGGACCACTGAAGCGCAGAGGAAAAAGGTCAGCAGCCTCATCGTCTTGGTGGGCAGCTTGTTGTGTCCTCAGCCCCGCCATACGTCTCAGGACCCCGGCGCATCTCAAGGCGCCCTTCTTCTGCCTCCACTTTCTTTAGCCATTCATTGATTAAAAAAAAAAAAAAAAAATTCTCCAAGAAACACATTTTTTGCGCATGGGATTCATGCGCCAAGTCGTGCTAAGTAGCTAAGTGTTAATATGAAAATAAAACCAGCATTCACTGTAATCCGTTAAACTGGGAGGGGGTACAAATTGTAGGAAAAAAAAAATCGACGTGAAATAATTTATAAGCAAATAAAGGATATTCTCTCTAAAAGGTTTGCGTGCAGGGTATTTGGAAAAAGAACAAATAAACTATTTCTTTTCCAAATGTAAACATTACACACCCTAGAAGTTTTCATTTTCTTGTCTATTTTTATATGCTTATTTGAAGAGGCGCATGGAGGGGTATAATTTTGCAAACATTTCCTAAGAGCGGGACCAGAAGGACCCTCAAGTATTGTGTAAGGAAATAAAGAGAAACACCTTCACAAAGGAATCAATTGTTTGCCGGGAACAATCCGAGGGGCCTGGTAAGCTGTCTTCCACAATCACGATGGTGGGCGATGATTTGAATGCGAGGGGCCCCACACTTTTCACAAGTGAACAAAAAAACAAAATGGTAATCGGCGAGTGAATTAAACACTCGGCGGAGCCACTAAACCGGCGCTCGCGAAGCGCCCCCATCTCCCCCACCGCACCCGCACCCCCCGGCCCACAAAACAGCCCCGAATCCATAGCTGACTGGCGAGAACAAACGGCATCCCCACAGGACAAAAAAAAAAAAAAAAAAAAACAGAGAGAAAAAGTTTGATGGAGAAAAGTTAAAGTTGGGGCTCAATAGACGTGTTGGGCCGCCGCCGTTACACGCGTGCACGGGGAGCGTTTGCCGTCAGTCTGCCCGTCCGCAACGGGGTGAAACGCAGTAAAGCAGCCGCTGCAGATGTAAACACAGGTAAGCGTGCAGTGTGGGCCGGGTGCCGCGTTTGTGGGACTTGGATCAAAGTGCGTTTTTCCTCGCGTTCCGCGCCGACCCAAACGGCGGGCGCAGCTTGACGCGAACGCTGAACGCGGCGCCTCTTTCGGCTGCGCGAACGCGTGTTTTTGCGTTCCCCTCCAAAATCTCCTGGATGCCGGAGGTTTCACGCGGATCCCTCGAGCGTCTGGAAGGTTTTCGGCCATTGTGTTACATGAGTGATGATGATGATGATGGTGACGATGGGGCGGTGTAGACTATCAGTCTTCATTTTTTTTTCCCCAGCGAATGCCGCGCTTTGCTGGATAAAGATGGCATATTTTAAGCGCTTGGTTTGTGTTCCTCAAAATAGGAAAAAAAATAGAAGATATTCAGTGTAGTTGTACAGATTTATGTTCTATTTTCAGAACTTCCTCAGCTTCATCACATGTGATGCGTACGAACACTTTTTGCTGACGTGGACGCGTAAAAGTCGCGACCCGCTGCTACAAAAATTCCCCGTCGTGAGAAGCCACGTTTCTGTTTTTTGCAATCGCTAGATGATCTGCGCTGCTCAGTGCATGATGTAAGGCTGAAGGTGTGTGCTTCACCTGTAGTTCACCTGCCCGTCCAACCTGCCACACGCAGTAGCTGTAAGATGCGTGGGGTGAACTGTTGTATCTGCTCGTAAGAACAAAACTTTTCCAATAAATGCACCGTGCAGCTTGATGGCCTGAATGGAATAGAGTTTCCACAAGTGAAGCCAAAGTAAGGCAGAGCAAAGACCTCCCAAGTGTGCCCATCATGTCTTCTGCAACGTAGACTTTGTGCAGAAGGAAGGAGCTGAATGCCAAACTAAGACGTTGCAAAAGTAAAGAAAGTCATAAGTCACACATTAAGCCTGTTACTGGGTCCTAGGACAGAATATTTTGCTGATGGTCTGTAACGTAAATGAGCAGCGTGTGGTTGTTGGTGGTGGTCATGGTGGTAGTGATGGCGGTCATGGTGGCATTATTTTGACACATTGGTTGAATTACATAACTACATTTTTCTGTGAGCTATTTTGGGGCTTTTCTTTCACGGTGACACCGATTTGGGATGCAAAGCTACTTAACTCCTTTAGACAGAACAGCGGTTTGTTTGCCGGAAATAGTTGTCCCCTTCAAACACACGTGCGCCAAAATTGCTTCTAAATCTCAGGATAGCCGGGAAGACGTAAGTGGATGCTTGGTGGACTTGAAATTAAATGTCATCAAGCTCTAAAGAAGAAACAGAGATGTATTTCTTCCAAGGCAACATGTAATTTAAATAAAATTAATTTCACTTCTTAATACAGGTGAGCCAAACCCTGAGCCAGTTTTGCTCATGGAAAGTTTTTTTTTCCATCTTTTTGGCATCGATGAGGCTACATTTTGCCACCCAGCTTTTAACCACGTGGCTCCGTTCCATCAGTAACTGCACAACAAGAAGGTTTACTATCCATGTAACATAAAAAGTCCCTCAGCTCTGAGACCACAGCTATACATCTGACTTTTACACAGATCCACTGCAAATGGTGTAACTGTTTTGTTTTGCTCGCTTTTACCGCACAGTAATGGCAGCAAGCTGTCAGCACCGAGCACCATCATTTTACTGTTGTCCAGGTTATGTAGAGCAACTGCACAGGGCATTCCCAGGTGAAACACCACCATAAAATAAAAATATGGTTTCTCATTACTACATGCAGATACTTGTTCATTCATTTAATCACCTGTAAGTGTAAATGAGCGGCAGCTAAAGGCCGACAGACGCTGCAGTTATGTGGAGCGCCTGTTAGGCGTTTGAGAAACGTGCGTCTGGATCAGCGAGCAAATTCTCCGCCGTCGATGCTCTTATGAAGTGAAACGCCGGCGCGTTTAGGGCCTTTTTGCTAATGCGCCGTACAAATGGTTTGTTAAGGAGGAGTTTGAAGCTGGAGCCGAGTCTGTTAAACGGAGGCCGGAGTCAGTCGGCGCTGATCGATTCGCAACATGGCTGCCGTGTCGGACCACCGCGGCTGTGCTGGAAACGCGTGGCCCGCGCCTGTTTTCCCGACACATCGGGGAGGAGTGCCGTCCCCGCGGCGGCGTTCCGGTCCCCCTCTGCCATCCTGCCCGCCACGTAATTAAATCACAGCGCAAAATATACAGTGGACACAGATCGGGAGGCCCTTCTGTTATCCTAATTCCTGTTTAGAAGATATTGGTTCAACAGCTTTATCAAGCGTCAACCTCGCTGCCCTACATTAGCTTTGCCTGGTTAATTAATGCCGAGACACTAATGTGTTTTTTTTTTTTTTTGCCGTACACAGTTCTCACTCATTTATAACATTATTCATCTGAAATGATAAAAAAAATAAAATAAACAGTATGAATTTTTCTGCACCTTCTCTTATCTCATTTTTCTCATGGAAAGGCTTAAATTATAGGTAGGGAATAAGATCGTGTACGAGATTTATTTTTTAGATAAACCCTTGCGGTAACAAAGCTAAGTCTGCAAACTGCAATGCATATCTTGGCTGTTTTGCATCAATTATCAAAGCTTATTTGTTGTCATCCAAAGAGGTGTACAGGGACTTTTAATTGGTGTGCTTTTGCCTCCCGAGCCACAACAGCTGGTATTTTCGACATGCAGGTTACTGTTCTTTACACCGACCACTTCAAGTCGGGCGCTTCTCCTTGAGTCATGACTTTTATTACGCCGAGCGAATTTCTCTAACAAGCGCCTGTGTCCCTGTGCAAAGCGGCGCTCCCCGGCGCGCCACATTTCATAATAAGCATTCCCACCTTTTATTGTGCGGGCATCTGTGTTTGCCAGTTAACTCGACTATTAACCCGGACTCTGCCAAGCTTCATTAGGAGAGCTTGAATGACCGGAGAATTAACCTGAAGCGCAGAGAAAAAAATGGGAGGGGGTGGCCATGGCCGGCAAACGTGGGACCGATCCATTTCAAGCTGCCGCCTTATTCACACTTTGCGGAAGCGCATCGCACTGGGCCGCAAAGAGCATCGTGTCCGTGGTGCGAAATTCCCTTTCGCTCGCGAGATGTCAAGTTTTAATTTTTACAACCGGTCACTCTGATGCTATGAAGTAACCTTCTGTTGTAGAAGGAGGTTCTTTGCTTTCTGGAACGACTTTTCAAAAAAACAGTAGGATTTCTCTGGAAATACGAGTATCTTCGGTGTGGGTATTTCCAGCCTCATGGGCGACTGATGAGCAGCAGGACAAAAACTGCAAGTTTGTCCTGAGGTGAGGATAACCAGGTGACTTTGCCCCAGGAGGCCCGAGTTCATGGTTTTTCACTGTAGCAAAGGGGGCCACTGTCACCACATCTTTCCACTGCTTTAACTGTATATAGAAGTTTGAACAAAACTGGAGATATTTATATTCTGATCATAATAATTTTGGAAAAAAAATCTTAGAAAAACAACAGTCAAAAAATACTCAAAATAACAGTGATGCAAACCAACTAAGTGCAATAATAAATATTTTAAAAAATCACTGATATGTAATTCAACCTCTTCATTTCAACCTGTATTTCAATTTGCGCAGGATTTCTTTAAAAAAAAAAATGCAATTTTTAGACCCAACTCCTTCACTTTAGCCGCACAGCCAGACATACATTTGTGAAAAGGCTTTCTATATTCGGCCTGAGAATTATACCCCGACTGCTGCGATAATTGATACAGCGAACGCTGAACAAATACCTTTTTTTGCATGTAGGTCTATGCCAAAAGGAGTCCTAATTCTTTGTAAAAGCCGAAGAATCCGGAAATCTGGAGCTCGCTATTGTAGCAGGTGGAGGAACAGAGAGATTTTGCGCCTATCTTTGAGCCGCCTTTTTCTGTTTGCGCCGTGCAGGACACTGGAACTATTTTCACTCCCAATGTGAATCAGCCCATTCTGTTCAAATTTCATTTGAAGTTTGGGGGTTGTATGGTGGATTAAACCCCTCAGTAACATAAATATTTACTAACCCTCCCCAGAAGGAATTCTATAGAAACCTATTGGTCTGCTTGTCATTCAGGAGCTTTGCATACAGCTGTGTTAACAGTTGGCGCAGGGCTGCCCTGTCGCGTCTCATCTAGCTGCCTCACGTCGGAGGTAATAGAATGTAAGCACTTAGCGCAGACGCTCTGCTGACTGGCGAGTTTGCAGGATGGCTTTATAATGCCTGGCTTTACCGAGCCAGAAAATTCTGTATCTCGAATTGGCGTGAAAGGTCACCTTTCAAAATCGAGCTCCAAGGTTTGCAACCAAAGATATTATTGTAAATAGCAGAAATAACTGTCACTCAGATAAAAAAAAACAGGCTGAGGACAGAAAGTAAAACCTGAGTGTGGGCATCCGTGTCACTCGAGCTGTTAAACTGCCGCACAAATGACTGGAGCCATGCGTTTACAGCTATCAGGATCAATAAGCAAACAGGGCGGCGATACGGGTAGCGGTCACTTGAGGAAAAATGCTGAGCGACAGATGCGAGATGCACAACCTTTCCGTATAGGGCCAGGTTTTTGTGAACTTCAAAAAAAAAAGTTAAAATTTTGAGATGATATCTACCAAAAGGGTTGTTTCGCTTGACATTTACAGCTTGTGTTCCCGTGAATCTTTATCATCTGGTTACTTGGATTAATAAAAGTAAGCAGGTAGAACATGACGGGCGTGAGAGAGCATGCTCAGTCCTAATGGCAGGAATTCTGCAAGCGACTGTCATGCCCTCCAGGTGAGACAGCAGAAACATGGACAGGGAGCAGAAGGCAGGAATTTCAAAAAAGTTTAAGGCTCCTGAACTCCCATCTCTCCGCTGACATATTGGGGTCGGGGGAAACACAATGCATCGCAAATGAACTAAACTCGCATGCTGCAGCGTTTGAATTCTTGAGATCCAGATGACTGCAGCGACAACACGTGTGCGCGAGCGGCCGTCTTAAAATAGCGCGCCATACCTTCATTTTGTTGCTTTATTTACTTGTATGAATTAAAAGGTTTCTCGATGGCAAGGTTTAAGTCTGTTAAAAGGCATCCACAAGGAGTGTGCACACCATACTCGGTGAGGGCCAAGAACACAAAGGGAAAAAGGTTGCATGGGACAAAAAATAATGTTTAAAATTTATTGTTGGTTTACGTAAGACTGGAATCTGTACGTTTCATTAATTTGCATACCTCATAGGATTTCATACATTTGAAATTCATGCTTTCAAGTTGGTAATTTTGCTCACCTAAGCATAAAGGAATTCAAATTTGCTATAGTTAAACTCATGGGACTTCCGTAAAGAGTTCAGAACTCTTAACTATTGGATCTGTCTTTTAAAGGCCTATAGCCTCCTTCAAGAGCGTGGCGAAAAGTGCAGGTTACAGAAAAAAAGTGCTTTCCAAGTCTTCGGAAATCCAAAATGTCGCTGCCGGCTCATCGTGCTGGCCTGCATTTATTGTAATACGAGGTCAGTTTAGTTTGGTTTGGTTCGAAACCTCATAAGTTGTTTCTTTCCTTTGAAATCCATGCTTTACTTTTTCTTTGCATGTTTACTTTTAATTTTGAAGAACAGGGAACATTTGAAAAAGCAATTATTCTTCCCTATCATTGTTTACTAGAGAGGATGCTAAGAGATGAGTATAATAGCTTTTTATAATGGCGTATAGGTCCCGACTCTAATATTGCACCCTGGTAAGAGAGGAAGTCGAAACGGTGCCTTGAGTGCTAAAAGACACCTCTTTTGTATGCAGACCCCTTTGTGGCGTCGCGGCTGTCACAGGGATGCTCAGGACCGCTGCAGGGGGCACAGACAATGGGCACGGCCTTCCTGTTGTATTGCTGAGCCCAATGTTTGGCCATATTTAACCCCCTGTATGAGTGTCTTACATAACAGGCACAACGGCCAAATATAAACGGCATGAGCAAAAACAAAAACACATTTGGAAAACCCTGCCGCAGATCTTGCCACCGCGCCACACTGCTCATTCCCTCATTTCGCGTAACGGTTCTGTTAATATTACCCATAGAAACAGAGCCGGTGACCCTGAGCTTTGAAGCTGAGGAGAAACGGGTATCTTCTAGCGTTTTCAGAAATAGTAGCAGCGAAAAGCAGCATAGAACAATGCATGAAGCACAAAGCAATTTGACGGCTTGGAAGGCGACGTGGACCACAGAATTCCCCCAGCATCTTGGGTGGATGTCTCACACAAAACATGTAAATGTACACACTGCTTATAAACATATAGAAATACACCGTACGTCGTGCGAACCATAGGAGATCCTCGACAGAACGAATGTCAGCGAGAGCTGTTTGGTACCACCGAGAGAGACTCGTTTTGCTAAACGCATCTTTTTTTTTGCGTTTTTTCTTACATAGACGCTCTGCTTTTTGACAGCTGTTTCCGAAACGAAAGAAAGGACTCCTGTAAGAAGATTAGCAGTAATATATTTTATTGACTGGTAAGCTTGTGTTTATAAGGCCATTGAGCGAGGGGCCTTTGTTTGGCCTTCATTATCCCGCCGATTGAGAGAGGAGGACTAGGGTCACTCGTGGAAATGAATTTGATATGACGATAAATTGCCAATTATGTATATACAGCAAGGCTGTGCTCCTTTTGATTCCTCCGGTCCGAGAAAGGTCATCGGCTTCACCGGCGAGGATTTTAAAACGCCTGCGCCAGACGAGGCGGCGGCGCGGTGACGTATGAGGAGCTCGGCTCGCGACGGGCAGGCCGCGCGTTTGAGAGCCAGTGAGCGAAAGGGCTTCGTCTGCACCGATGCTTCAAAGACACGGTTCTGCGTACGATCGTTTGTCAAGCCAGGAAGTGACAAACAAAATTGTGCTGTCAGGGACCCAAATGGTTGTGGGTTCAGATATTTCACGCCGCGGTGCTCGGTCTCCTTTTAGTCGGGTAACATGAAGAAACATGAAGAAAACGCAGTGTAACACGGGCCGTTTGTCGTGAATTTCAGCTGCTGAGCAGATGTGAAAAAAGGACAACCTTGTATTTGCTTAGGTCTTTATCCTCCTTTCTGTTCTGCGCACCCATCGGGGGCTACATTTTGGGTCTCCGCAGTGGCAGTGACATCGCAGCGGGGGGTACATCTGAACCATCCATCTTTTCATCTGCGCTTCTCATTTCCTTCATGCAGTTTTCAAACCAGGCCCCCACGAATGTTTTGTTTCGGGCTACAGTAGCAGCGCGAGCTACCAATTGTGAAAAAAGTGTCCGTCTGCGAACGTGTTTGGGGAACCACGAAGCAACCGTGATTTCAGTTAACCCTCAGCCGGGGCGTTCATTGTGCTGTGGCATCACTTGAAGGAGTTGCTTTATATTGGAGGTGGAAGCCTCAGGAGACCATACAATTGCTGCTAAGATAATATGAGTCAGCCATGACTGGCAGGTTTTCTGCCGCTGTTCTTTCAATCGCTTCTCTCTTTTGTGAAGAAAGGCCGCTGCTGAAACGAGATATGGAAGAGCATGGCGGCGACCCTAAGAAGCACAGCTGCATTGTAGCTTTGCGCCCCGACCTGTGGAGAACCTCCGCGTTAGGAGCCATGTTTCCTGACCTGTTGGTTCACTTCGCGCGGTAAAGCGGCTGCGCCCTCGGTCAAATTCATCTGCGTTTAATATTTGCGAAATTGGTGGAAATGTGTTAGTAGCGATGCATTTGTTAAGCAGCGTGTTTAAGCGCGTTTGGCGCTTTGTGCTGGTCCCCGTGGTGGAGCTGCAGCAGGAGCCGAAATGGCAGCTGTCTTGGAGCCGGGCATCGGGAGGAGGTGATGTTTGGCAAAGTGGGCTCATAAATAGATTTTTTTTTTGTTCAACGTGAAGGTGCTAAATTATTCCAGGCTATTATGCCCAATTAATGCCTCCGTGCCGTGTTTTATTGTGCAATAAACTGGTATTGCATGTGGTTCAGTAACCAAACACAATGATTCACAATGTGGGCCACCGCGCGGCCTGGCGTAGGATCAGGCACAGAGGCAGTTGGCCAGGGACCACAGGAGCAGGACCTTTCTAAATCAGTTAGTTTTGGAGTAGATCCTACTTGGATCTATGAAAGTGGTCATTATGGGCTTGTTAAAGCTTAAGCGGAGGGGGCCTCACTAATGTCTCTCTTTCTCCTTGTGTGTCACGCTTCCTCTTTCCCCCAAATCATGTGGCCTCTGCTTTAACACTTTGACTTGTTTTACATGGATGCTGAAATGATATCCATCATACATTCACATAAGTGCGAGACATCCAGTTTGTGTGCGTGCGTGCGTGCGTGCGGGCCTCTTATTCAGTATTTTAAAACTGAGTGCAAGGTTGGCAGTTCAGTTCTGCTCGGTATTACTGTGCAGGAAGTTTATTGAAAGGCTGTGCTTCTGTGCGTGCGTGTGTGGGTTTGTTATAACCCTGAGAGTGAAAAGCACCGCATATTGCCGAAATTTCCGATACTAATACGGTAGAGATAAATCAGAACCGGAAGGAATCGTGCAGTTTTTGTTCATTCTTTTTTAAGTCCACAAGTTTGCCTACAAACGTCCTTGTTTTTGCACCCAGTATTTGTACTAAAATGCAAAGAGTCGTCTCAGCATGTGCTTTGTTGCCCTGCTAAAAATTCACGAGGCTCAAAGAACGCCGATGTTCAGCTAAGCAACATAATAATCTGAATAATTAATTAAATGATGGTTCTTAATTTCCCAACCAGCTTTCGGTTACAGAAGCTGTGATTCAATTTTCATGGCTACCAAATTAAAACTTTACTGGCCCCAAATCAAATCCCGGTGAAAACCGACAGCGTTTGTCTCAAGAAGGGGAATTTTCACCAGGCGTCTTATATGCGTTTATAAGGGACAGATCAACAGAAGCAGCATCGGGTGCCGGGCAGTGAAGAGCATCATGGGAAAAATCCCAGAGGAACAGCATGAGCCAAACCCGTTCTTTTCATATCACCGCATTCTTAGCACAAGCCGTAATTTTTCCGGAATATTTTCCTGACCGCCGACACATGGACTTGCGCCTTCTTCATTATGGACATGTTGTCAGGGACGCGTTAGCAAAACAAGCCACGGTGTCCCTGGTCTGCTAGGACACTCTCTGTGAAAGACATTTGTGTTTGTGCGCGCAGATCCAAAGGCCAGTCGAGCCGTTCAGGGGTTACACGAAAAAGGTCAATTGTTTTGCTCCTGAAGGCAGCCTCAGTAGCAAAGACATCCCTACCAGGTTGTGTCCTGTTGGAGGCAGAGCGAATGTGGGAAACATGCAAGCTGAGGGATATTTTTAGGCAGCGGTACCTGGTGAGGCTGCTGGCCTGGTACAACGTGGCCCAGGGTTGCGAATGCTTTAACCCGGCCCGCAGTTTGTACGCTTCATTCCAGAGCATCTCATTCGGCCCTGATTTATTCTACAAACTGCATTTGCTCTTTGTGCGCATCCATGCATCATAACAAAAAAAAATGTAAATTTCAGGCAACAGAATGCAGGTTTATTACTTAATGAAAATATCGAAACATCTTTGTATTCACTGTATTTGTGCAGACAGCGTCTCAGTTTTTGTACCAACGCTACTTTAGCTTCTGATGTGATTCCAAGCTGGCACTGATTTAAAACTCTGATTTCAGTCTCCTGTTTCAGGTAAGATTTTCCCTGCTGACTGACACAAGCTTTTTTTTTTTTACTGATTCACGTTTTTCTCTTGTGCTAAATTCCTTGCCCGGGCAATTAATTGTAAAATTCACAATTGTCAGAAGCTCGGGTTAAAAAAACTGTCGACAAACATGAGTAAGCTACAGCCATGGGAGAAAGTGGCACCTTGGCTGTATTTGTGCAATAGAGAAGGCTTGGAATAATGAAAAATGCTGTGAGGTGCTTGGGCTTTGTTTAGTGAAGATTTATTTGTGCAGATGCTGAAATTTTTAAATTTAATTGTTTGTATTTTGCGAAAATGTAATGTTTTTTTCCACGCACCAAATGGTGATTTTTCAGCAGTTTTTACCCTAAACATCAGTGAGACACCCCCCTCCCACCGCTGCCACCTCATCAGCAGTGCTAAGATTTATTCTGTGATGCGACAGTGGAGACAAAATCACAGACATGAACAGAGAATAAGAATTAGAAAAAATATAGGGGCCCCCGTCTCAGCAACTAAATGCTTTTACCGAACATGTTTTTCCATCCATTCCGCAAATTTGCAAGGAAACGTTTCCATCATTCCCTCTGCACATTTTTGCATGTGCGGTAGGAAGAGATGCAGCGAACCGGCCTCTGCCGGGGTTCAGATGCGGCACACAGACAGGCGGCAGCGCATCCCTTCCAGCCAGCCTCCCCCAAAAGCCGCCACAGCTCCGAGTCTCCTGTCTCTGGTCAAATGGGTGGCATGAGATCTCCTTAAAATCATAGGCATGATTCCCCAACCCCCACTGCGCCTGACTGCCCCTCCGACCTCATTGTGCGCGGGGACAGAAGACAAAACCCCCTCCGTGCGAAGCTGTGTGCGTCATCTGGGCCCCGCAGACACATTGTGACACACACTGTATTGTCCAAAAAAATCACTGTTTTGCTTTATTTATTTCACTTTTTCCAAAGGCTCGCTGGTACGGGCCCACATTAAAGAGCGACGCTTAGACAAAGTGTGCGTGTGACATTTTCTCAGCATAAAACAAATTTGCTTTTAATGTCTTCAGACATAAAGGAAAACAAATAATATTTTCAAATGGACAAAATCCAGCCCCTAAATACAGCTAATTTGTGCATTTGTCAAAATTGTTTTTGGCTTTTTTTTCCCTTTGTTTTTTCTTGGCTGCCTGAAATGTGTATTTTTACGTTTGCTCTATTTCATGGATTTGTTCTGACAAAATATTTCCCACTAATAAGTGTAACATTTCTTTTAGAGGCGATACCATTGTCTACGGGAGCTGGCATTTCATGTCTCTATTTGTTGCGTTATTCTCTAAAGCAGAATTAATGGTGAATAATATTAACAGTAACAGTAAGACTCATCACCAGTTGTCCTTTTTAAGTTTGGTATGGATGTAGGTTGTTCAGAGAAAAGAGTTGCGCACTCGCATCATCGCTTTAGAGCCCACTGGGAAGTCAAAGAAAATTTATGCGGCATCAGAAAAGGCCGCCAAAAGCCGAAAGTAAAGTGTTGTTAATAAAATCCTCCACCCAGTTTCATCTGCTACCGCTGCACTATTGGAAGACGGTGACGGGTTATTATGTAAATGTTTTCTTCCTCTAGATGATGCCCCAAAAATGACCACACGTGCACCACAGACAGTGGGCTGGCCGCCATAGTGCCGCAAGACGGAATTCGCGCAAAAGGAGCCGCCGAAACGAGAAACGGACTTTTGCAGTTCTGCCCCGCCATCTGCCCGTTTAAACTTTAAAAAGTGGATCCATCAATTGGTGTGTGTCCTTGTGCAACTTCGCATCACCGGCGTGGGAGAACTGCGCACCCGGCCTCCCCCAACAGCAGCGGAAAGAGAAAAATAATAATTAACGATAATAAATGAAATTATGCATTAAACTTCGCCCCTCCTGCAAATCACCTCAGCTAGCAGATCCGCTTTTTTGAGAAATCCCTGAATTCTTTCTTTTGCCACCATAGTGAGATTTTGAGGTGCCTTGCACATCCCTGGCAGTAGGCGCTTTTTACCAGGGTGGCAAAAACAGGGCAGCGGAGGGAGGCACAAGCTTCCGACCAGCCCTCCTCGTAGCAGCCCGTTCCGTTCATGTGCTATTTAGATGCTCCGTATCGAATCCTTACTCCATGGTAACCGCTCACGTTCGCACCGACCAGACGCGGTTCTGTTAATACTTTCTTCCCGCTTTTTCTTTCAGTTTCACACCGAACCTGCGTGAGAATCCCACCGAAACCCCGGCAGGTAATTCCAGTCGCGATTTCTTATTGGCATGTACCCGCAGAGGGACGACAACAGCTTCAACGCAGCAGCTAGTGAGACGGGGAAAAAAAACCCCCCGAAAAAGCAGTTTAATTCGTGCCCTTAATTACAGCACTAAACCTTGGTTAATTTACAGAATTAATATTCATTAGCGGCAGTGTGTGTGAACACAGGCCCGTGTGTGTCGGCCACTTAGCGCAGGCCCGCGTCTCTTGCTGCCGGGATACATGCCTCAACAGCCACCCTTCCTGTCTGCAATGGCATGAAATTCACTGGCTTCGCTTCTTGCCCACAGTTTATGCTGATTGGACCAGCTGTTCCACTTAAATTCACCATGGCAACCACAACCAGTCGCCTAGCAACAGTGCTCTTTTCCCTGAGCCCCAGCCAATACTCCACAGGCCAGTTATAAAGAGAGACGAAGGCAATTGAAATTCCCCTGGATTTTAGGTACAGATGTCTAATGCAGTGAGGAGTTTCTTCTGCTGGGGCTTCAAATTGAAATGTATTCAACAGTTTGATTAAGCGGTAAATGACTCCGGCTACATTAACGGCAGCCTTTTGTTGAGTTTGCGGTGGGGGAGGCGTAAATATTACCCAGTTCAGAAGCGATCGCTTTACTGGGCGGCCAGATCTATGGTTAGAAAATACTGCAAGGTCAGCATTTCCTCAGATGTGTTTCGTTGCTCCGTTTTTTTCAGTGTTTCCAAGCCCCGGACGCTGGTGATGCTGAGTGAATACAGTGTGTGACAGTGGTGTTGGCAACAGAAGTATGTGGTGAGCGTGCATGTGTGCGTGTGTGAGGGGGGTACTGAAATGAATAGCTGTTGACTCATCATTTTTAAAATAAATATATTGAATTTGTCTCTCACCTTGACTTTCCAGAATTTGCCCTTGTTTGCTTCGCTTTCCTTTCCCATCCTCCATGCAAGCAAAATGTCAGACAGATTCCTTTTCCATTTTATTATCAGTTCACAGTAGCATTTCTGCCAGTGTTTCTACAACTCATGGTGGGCAAGGGGGGGGTGTTCTTGGTAGATGATGCAATGCCCAGAAAAATGTTACAGACCACCTGAGCGATAAGGGCTTGAAGCAAATGAGAGGTGGTGCTCCACCCGGTGATCCCTGTAACAGGTATCTGGTTCAGGTGTCTGCAATGCAACAGCATCACTTACAGTGGAAAGAGATCAGTTTGCATCTCTAGCGGTCTAGTGTTCAACCCCCGCAGTGTCTTTCTACAAAGAACTGCAGCTGTACTGCCCTGTGCTTTGCTGATCTGTGCTGCTGTGTTGCTCTGGGCTGAGCTGTGCTGCTCTGTGCTGTCCTGTGCTGTGTTGCTCTGGTTGCCAAGCTAACTGACCTTCTTATCTAACTCCAGTCAACTAGGACAGCTTAGCTCTAATTGTCTTTTGCTTGGTCCTAAGCTCTTCTGAGGTCTTTAAATCAGTGTCGGTACAAACACAGAGAGCCACTCAGGCTGCTTTTTTAATAAATTAAGGAGAGGAGGAAGGAAAGGACAGAAAAAAAATTGTGGATTCTTTTTCACGCTGCAAGAAGTTACTTATTTTGCGGGTATTAATGACGTAAATTTTTTTTTTTCCACATTTATTTATTCGCCAGCGTGACAGGAGACGGGGGTATTACTGGAAGATTGGGGAACATGCGACTTGCACATTAAGTAGGTTAATTTCGATTTGGGCTTGGTGTGGAAAGAAGGAATTAATACTGAGATGTAGGAGTGTGAAGTCAGGCCATTGGCTCACAAAATAAATAGTAATAACATGGATAATATTTAATGGGAGTGTGAAATGCTGAAAAAGCCGCGTATCTTTTGATCGCTCCGTTTCTTTTGATTTCTTTGTTTCTTTGTTCTTCATTTCAAGAGGCACCACTGCAAAATGATTAATGGAAAGACATGCATGTATGTGCATATATATTTCATTTTCGGGCCTTGACTTAAAATAAATAAATAAATAAAAATCTGCTTGTTGGCCGGGTCCCCTTCCTGACAGCAGCTGGTTAAAAAAAAGATAATGCGGTAATATTTTTAATTAAAAAAATTATTCCCCGCTTTTGTGTGCGTTGCTTTCCAATCGCCTTCAATTTATTCTGAAAAGCGATGTGATGTAAAGGTATGATATGTACAGTTGTGTCCTATAATAATATGCAACTGCAGCTTTATGGGGAATCATTATGGTTCTGCCTGCTTCCTTGTGTTAGTAGCTTTTTTGGCATTTTCAAAAGAGCAATATCATCCCTTTTTCCCACGATTATTAATGTATTCCATTAGAGCGAAAGCGCTGGCCCTGACTTCTGATGTAAATACTAATAAGAGCTGAGATCTGACTACTTCAAACAACGAAGGATCTTCAGGGACAAAATCGTCAAAATGAAAGGGGGGGAGGGTGGGAGAGAGGAGCAGCACGCGGGTTTGTTGCCGCGAATTTGGAGATGACTTGGCCCTCAGCGTGAGCACAGGCTGGACTGCAGCTTGAGCTGTGCTGCAAACAAACAACGGCGTTTATAAAATGTGTTCGCTGCACAAAAGCGAAAAGCGGCCTTTAATCTTGAATGATGCAGCTCAGTGGCACTGAACCTCGTTGACTTGAGTCCTGACACAATAGAAGGGCTCCGAATTTACGGCTACGAGTGAAAATGTACGAGGCCAAAATAACGAAAGAACGGCACCGGTGAAAGAAATATTAACCAAGTGACTACTAGGTGAGCTAACCAGCTGCATGTGCACTGTCTATCACAGCCTGACTTTGACACCCGGTTATGAAAATACGGCCGTCGCGGGTCAGGACTCTAAACCGACACCGATCGACACGTGGAGCGTGGGTGGGTTCCACTGACCGAAATGTGTGCGTTTACGGCAAAGCCAGATCTCCTGAAGGGGCCACGTAGGGACCAGAGCGGACACGTAGCTCTTCCGAGCACAGGCGGCCGCATCGCGAAGCCATCTTTGCGGGGACAAAAACGATGCGGCTGTCTGATCGGCTACGCCGCTCTCCTTCGCGCCCCGTTTCCGTGAAGCGTGCGGTGTCCAGCACGTGTGATGCGTTGCAGTGAGCGCGTGTGACAGGAGGCGACGCGCGCGCCCGTGCGTTTGTGCGCATACGCCTGTGTGCCATGTCATGCTATGGTGGTGTGATGGTGTTGCTATGGAGATAAAGAAGCAATGGAGGAATGTCTTGTCAGCTACATTGCAAACCTGCTAAGCCTTTAGTTACCGGTATTCAAATGTGACAAGCGGTGAAAGGCATTAGAAAGGCGCACGGAAAACACCCTTCGGGGTGCTGCTGAAATTTGATGATAGTTACTGTATTATTGAGCAGAGCTTATCTCCTTACTACTCCTTTATTGATCTTACGTAGCTTCCAATTTCTTTGAGAATATTTTCACTTCAGCCGTTTGGGTTGATATATTTCATTAGGACTGCGCGAAGGGAAACGAAACTGGCACATGGGCCAAAGGTCCTCATTGATTATGGTTAATAATACATAAAGAATTCTCTGCCTATGCTTTTCTTTACTTCTGTCGCATACATTCGTGCGGTTTTTTCTTTTTTTTCTTTAAATTAGCGTCTGGTTGGGGGCTACAGAGCTTCATACATATGCAAATGCATGCCTGCCTCTTTAATTTTCACACTACAAACTCAGTTGCTCCCTCTTGTCCGCAACAGAGGGGAGGGGGGGTGTTGGGATGTGAGGTTTCTTTGCTCCGCCCGCCCCTCTCATTTGATTGGGCCGCGCCGGTTCTGGAACGCCGGAGGACTAATGGTGCCGACGAGGAGCTTGGGGTGGGAGCCTGCAGCGGGGTCTGGGGTAATCCGTGTGGCTCATCCCCGATTTGGGCCCTCAGAATGCTGCAGGAGGAAATCCCTGCTGGCCCTCTGTAATGGGATAGGAGCGGCGCCGGGTGGCTTCAAGCCCACAGTCCAGCCAAGAGAGGCAGCCCTGCCACAGCCTCAGACCCTGAACCCTGACGGCGTTTTGCTGAAAACACTCCTAATATTCAACACCGGCAGAACATATTTAGACCTCATCTGGTTAAACAACATCCCGCTGTTTTTTTTTTTCAAGCATCATAATGCATCATAATACTGTGACTGTCGGAAAGCCATCATATATCTGGAACAGTAATGGAATAATTTCACCCACACTACACTGTGCATCCGCTTCTGAATGCTGTTCATACTCTTCCTTCATTGCTCTTTCTTTTTAAAAGTATTTATTGCTGGCGGTCCTTGATAAAAGCACCAGATACGGTAAAGAAAGTGAATGCGTGTGTATGTTAGAATAAAGCGCATAATACGGCATTTCATATCCGAGCAGTTTTGCCGCCTAATCCTCGATCCACATTCAATTTGCGTTCGCCTGCGATGTGTCATTCAAAAGTCCCGCTGCAATATTGTGACTTAAATGTACCTCCGAACCGTAACCGAGATCTCCTTTGTATAAACAGCATCTCCGGGTTCGCAAGCCTGTGTTTGTGGCGCTCACGGTTGCAGCACAGTGTCTGCCATCTAAGTAATCCTGTCTATATCAGAGATTCACCTTTTTCTTCTTTGTTTCATTATTATTCATTAGTCCAACCCCCCCCCCCCCACCGCCACCACTTCTCAGCTGGGGTGACACTGGCAGTGACAAATGAGCAAATCAAGGCCGGGGAAATTTTTATTCACTATTACATTAAGGCTCTGTTTTGCTACGAGTCAGGCTGTAGCTGACGGCTGAGAGATGCTCACGATTGAAAGGCTAATATTTCAGCCCAGCCACAATTTGAGACATAGAGGAACACGCGTGTGCATGTTTCTCAGGGCTCCAAGCTCACCATCAAATTGCACTCCTCTGTGACTGTGACTTATTGCTCTCTTGAACTCATAATGCGCTTGTTGTTTTTGACAGCATTTCTTACACCGCGGTGGCATTAAAAGCTCAACCGACCGTCGGGAACACCTCGAAAATTGGTGGCAAACTGCTAATTTTGTAATTCGGTGCCGCGGAGATTAAAAACACAAAATCAAAGTGTGCTGCGGGTGTTTGAATCTGCCGCAGAAGAGCTGTAAAGGTTCATAAAGACACATCTGTGTACCACAACAGGGTGTTATTTCATTACTCACAAAATACTGGCCTGTACTTGCTAGCAGAAGGCAGCTTGTGGCACACGATGCACAATATGTGTAAATATCCCCAATTATATATGTGTATATTGTTTTATTAATTAATATGTGTGTATATATCGGTAGTAATAAATGCGTATGCTGTATAATGTTTTATTAATTAATATATACCATTATAAATGTCCGGCTTTAAAATGCTCAGAGCCCGTCTTGACAGCATAGTGTTAATTGTTTGCATTTAATTGTTTATGCCATCGGATGTTTGTGCACCAGTGTGTCGAGTGTTTCGGAATTCTGTTTGTGTTGGAGCGATGAGTCTCCGTGGTACTGCTGAGACGCACGCGTTTGTAAAATATTTTTCATTTGAAATTCATTGATAAGCCTCTGTCGGCGTCTGATCTGCAGGGAGAGAGGGGGTCGGAGGCTACTGAAATGATGTATTTTTTAACAAAAATGCAATTGAAGGGATGCTTCATTATAGCCATTTTCAGTGAATGTTTTCTAGAAAAGCGGTTGTAAAACGTTACTTTGAGGAAGTCAAGTGTGTTATTTTATCTGGAAAAAAAAAACAAAAAGAGAAGGCCACAGCAGGACTGTTGAAAAGGCTTCAACAAAAGTAACCAAGCACACAAATCCTTCCATTATGGCAGGATATTGACTAATTTGTGTTGCAAATAACTCCTCTCTATGTCTTTTTCAATGACTTAATACTCCTTCAAGCACTGAAAAGTTGAGCCACGACTGTTGGTTTTACTTCTTCACGGGCGTCTGTGCACATGTATGACTTTTGTTCCGCCGGATTAATAAAATTGCATTTTATCGTTTTCTTTGGAAAAACTTTTCCATCCGTTTTTGTGTCTGTCTGAGGCACCATCGCTGCGGAGAGATCTCTTGTGTTGTCGGCGTCTTTATATCAAAAACCCAGCAGTTGCTGGGCTGCGGCCGGAACTTTCGTTCGCACACCGTTCTTTAGAATCACACGGTGATGGAAACCCACGTATGAACTCCACAGGAGGAGGTGGGGGCTTTTATGTTAGCTGAAATGTGTCTCCCAATGCACAACAAGAAGGGAAATTTCTGCAGCTGCCTGTCGGTCATCCTGAAAGGCGCTTGCGGTCCCATCCACGGGACATTTCGGGAGCTGAGCTGCGGTCCTGCTTCCTCATCGACCCACGACTCCTCGCAACATCTCACTCAGACACCCTGTGCCTTGGTCCAGGCTCAGTTTTGAACTCGGGCTTCAATGGTTAGGAGCTAACAGAGTTGAAAGCAGCAGCACTTTCGAAACTTTACGATCCGGACCTGGAAACTGAAGTTTGCAGTAAATAATAAATGAACAAGGAGTAATTTAATTTCTTTTCCAACATTTTTGCAGTTTTTCCTTTCTGGCCTTTTTCAGTCTGTCAAAACCTGAATAACAGTTGACCTGAACTCTATCCCATGGCTGTCTAAGCCATACCTATCTGATAGTTCAGAATGCCGAATGCACAAAATATGGGACCCGATGACGTACAGTACAGTCCAGTATCATCATTTGTGAATAATTTTTAGGATAAACTGTTTATTCAGATTCATAGTACTCGAAGCTTTAGTGCTTAAAGGCCCATTTGACTGATATTTTCAAGTGTGTGTCAACTCCTCGTACCGCTTTTGTTCTGAGCGAACGGTGCTGAAACATTAATTTCTAAACACACTTAGTGAAAAATGCACAGATATGAGATTATCAATTTATTATCATCAGTTGATTAATCCCTGGTTTGCGGAGAATTTGTTGCGTGCGCTCTAAACCCGTGGAATCGGAACTAAAATCGGCAAGGAAATCAGCGCGAGCGCTTTGGAAACAGAGCCGCAGGTCTGCAACGAAAAACGGTTTGAAGGGGTTCATTCCATTTCCCACCCAGGCGTCTCTGTGGATAACAAGAGTCAACTGTCAGTATCTGACTTTTAGTATTTTTTACGAACAGACACTAAAATAAATCTCAAAATATCAAAAAAATTACTTAGAGATGCACGCAATGGGTGTTTGGTGAGAAAAATAATAAATAATATGTAAATAAAAAATATGGGGTGGGTGGGGTATGTGGTGGTGTTTTTTTAAACACAAATTCTGCTTGATATCTCGTGCCTACAGAACATATCGGGGAATATTTTCCAAAATGCATTTTATTTATTTAGCTGATTTTTATTATGCTCTCCAAACACCAATTGATAAAGTTGGTAAAATTGTTGATTTACCACCAGTATTGTCATGGTTTCCAGGCACTTCACCAGTGCAGGATAGTGTAAATGGGCTGTTGGATGATCTATTCTGTAGAGTCATCAGGTTTTGCCAGTTTGGCCATGTAAACTGAAATAAGCTGCCGCAAAATGCCAGAACGTCTGCTCTGAAAGCACGCCATTAATGGCCTCTTTCTAGAATCTGCTGTTCACTGTCACTGCAGCACCAGAGGGTGGACATCCTATCCCGCCCTTACAAATGGAAGTGGTCTCCATCCAGAGGAGGCCCATAGCAGGTGACCATATGCATTCATGGGATCACCTGTTTCATTTAAGCCTCTCTTTCACATCTTAGTTTCTCCATCTTCCGTAACTCGGGTTCCACACCTGTAATTGTTGAAACCGCTGACCATTTAGCGGCAGTCATTTGTTGGTCTAAAGTGTCATTTTGCAGCTGAAGCTCAGCTCTTTGTTTGTCTCATTTGAGCAGCTGTTTCGACGCGCCGAATCTGTATCCTTTTTTCCTGTAACGAATAGCGCGAACAAACACATTAATATCAGTGGATTTAAAACACACAAATGATCTTCATCTTCAAAGAGTTGTCACTGCTGACTTTACATGTATTTGCATAGAGGCAGATCAGAAGGCTGATGTGGCCCTTTGGGAAGAAGATGATTGCAGGATCTTACACACGAGTAAGAATTGGGGATTTTGGTTTGACCCCTCCTACATCCACCGGCCTTAGCCGGGGTCGTGTCTGGTCTCAACGCCATGTCGATATCCTGCTTTTATGTCCCGCCTTACCTTATAGTTCCTGTTTGTTTTGGGGTTATTGTTTCAGCAATTTTCATTTAAAATGGCAGCCCCCCGCCCCCCCACAATATAGCGCATAATCAGAAGACCAAACTGCTGTCGAGCTTTTCACATTCCTCTGACAAGGCAGCAACCATCTGACAGAAGTGAGAATTGCTGCAGAATTAAATTAATGTTAATAACATGCACGCTCAATCTATTCTGACACTTTCAGGTCTACATAAATGTGATTCCCCCCCCTTCCTGAAGATGAATGTATTGCATTGAAATGATTGTTTTTTTCAGCCAGGTGAGCGAGGAGGGTAATGTGTCCTGTTTAGCCGACGGCTTTCAGCGTGTTTCCTTTTGCGGAATGAAAGCAGCAGAGGCGCGTTTGCCACTTACGAACCATCTGCCCGCGTTTAGGGAGAACTTGAAAACGTATATTACATGGGGCGTGACGAACCGGACCCAGACGTTTTTATCTGAGAAAAAGCGAGGCTTTTGCCTCATAAAAGGGGCTGTGATTTGTTTCGGTCTCGCAAAGATCGTCCAAAGACCACTGTGCTCCTGGACTAATGGCGTGTAGGAAACTGTCCTCCACTGCTCCTCTCTCTTTGTCTGTCCGCGTTCCTCGTAGTCTCAAGCAACACAAAGCGCACATTTTTTACTCAAAGTGACACGGTGGCCAAATATATTAAAAATGCGTGTGCCGCGTAAGAATGTGTATTGCGGAAACTTACAGTGAATATTCCAGATTTTCTTGTTTTTCCACATTTCTGTTTGCGAGGAGTGTGAAGGACGGTATGCTCTGCTTTATGGACAACGCGGAACGCTGCTCCCGCTTTTGGCCACTTGGGAACGTCACCCATAACTGTCACTTGGTCGACTCCTAAAAACAGTAAAGGCAAAATATGAAGAATGTAAGACCGAGTGGCACAATTTCCATCGCTGTATCATTTTCAAAGTATTCTGAAGCCTGTGTCATTGTTTCTAATTTACTTTATCATTTCATCATTGATGTAAATACTCTGCTGTCTGACATGGAAGAGTTTCATACTGAATTAAAAGCAATGCAGGCTTGATGCAAAAACGGTTGCTTGCAGTTTGAAGTTGGTGAAGTGGCGAGAGCTGATCTTGTACTCAAAGAACCTACGGGAGGTTCGAATCCCAGCTCCTTCTGCCGTTCCCGTGAGCCGGGCACGTGCCCTGAACTGCTCCGCTGGCTAAACGCCACTGTAAGTGACTTAGGAGAAACGCGGTAAATAAATAAAGGTACACGTAACTTTAAAATAAATAATTTCATTATCCCTGACGTGTTCTGTCATTCGCCACAGAGATGGAGCTGAATAAACAAAGACCTGCTGAGGACGGTTTTGGTTCATCTCTAGGACAGAAGGCGTCGAATGAGGTTATCGGTTGCATGATTATCCCAGGCACGTCTTTCGGTTTTAGGTTAATGTGGCTGAGCAGTTTCTAACTGCAGTGTCTAAACACGAAGGAATGGATAAGGGATTACACAAGGATTAATGGCGGTAATCTGCCTCTGAGGCTCTGATTGGTCAGTATTCTCGACCCAAATGGCAGCACGCAGCAAGGCTTAGGGCAAGGCCACTTCCCATGTGAACCGATAATGTGCCGGCACTCATCCCGGGACACAGGTGTAGAAATAAAAAAAGGCCTCGATCGTGCCGGGAAGGGAGCAATTTTATTACGTGACCAAAGGTGAAGATTTTTGTATCGATTGTTCCCGTCTTTGTGTTTCTTTTTATCTCTGTGTGACGCGGCAGCGTGTAACCAGCTTTTGCTCATTAACCCCCACAAGCTCTCCCACTCCCTCCTTCCCCTGCTGCAGAGATGCAAAATGAGATGTAATGGCAGCTTCGTGGAAGGGTGACAGGGTAACTTGTCATGAACTTTATTTTGGCTTTGCCAGGAAGTAGGAAGATGAGGACGAAAGCAGTCTTGGAACGCTTAATTGTAGCTTTAAGTAGCGCTTTGGGTACCATGGCAATTTATCTTTATTATTAAATTCCGTAATAGAAAACTGAGCTCTTTCCTCGGCCCCGCGGAACGTTATCACGAGTGGCCCGCGCCGACAGAAGGGCGTCCTCTCGGAGATAGTGCCAAAGGATGTGAAAAGTACATAAAGCAGAATGAAAAATACGGCAGACTAATATTTGGGTTTGGATTAAAAATATTACACTCCTTTCATTTGACATTAATCTAAAATCTTAAAAGTACAATGTTTGCGGGTAATACAAAATGAAAAGTTATTTTTCCATTAGCTTTGAATCTCACGAAAGGTTCGTCATTAAACATTTAAGCCCGCCGGGGCCCTGTATTTAATATTTTTTGGTATGAAGTGTGTTGCTGCTGGTGGGATGGAGGGGGTGGGGGGTAAAAACAGGATGGCACCAAACGCATCCTTCCTGCTGCAGTTTTGTTTATGCTAATTGCAAGATCTTCGCTGGTAATGTTAGAATTATTCTGCAGGCGTCTAGCTGCGCTTACGCAGGTCAGGCGTTCCCCTGTGGACTAATGCGAGCGTCGGGGGGAGTTGCATTGTGTGAAAATGTTCTATTCTGCAGCACCGTGCTGGTCATTAGCAGCGCCACGTCCGAACAATGGCTGCTTCTGCTTGCCTGTGGTCGGGACTGCCGCTGTCAGGAGAATGATTAGGAAGTGGCCTTTAAAGGCAGGCAAGGACAATGAGGTGACTGGGCGGTCCGAGGCCTACTCATCCCGATGAAGCCTTTGTCTGCGCACGCAGGCCAGTGACAGATGGCCGGGCTGTCCTGGTGAATTCGGTACCTACGCGTGCAGCATGCAATATGTCTCTGGCCTGACTGACCGCAGAGAGGAGGCAGATGTCCATCCCTCACACTGTCAAGCTAGGACACCCTAGCTTTAGAACCATTAAGCTTCTAAAGGTTTGACTATTTCAAGGTGAAATACTTAAGCTCACTTACGTAAGTAAAAATATTGCAGGAATTGCTAAGGCAAAAATTTAGATAATATTTTTAATCCTGAAGAGGGAATAAACAAAAGAGGAATAATTTCGTCAAGAATCTGTTTTATTCTTCAAATTAAAACAAAGAGTGGTAGAAGTATAATAGATGTGCATTTCCAAAATAACAAAGGTCTTATACGAAACATTTATTGCTTAACTTTCCTCAACAAGCCTGACACGGTCATGTTTAGCAAAAATAAAAGCAAGCGGGACCGCAGTAAGTCATTACGGAACGGGACTCCTCTTCCTGCCTGTGTTCTTGATGTTCGTAGCCGAATATTAATTCAGGCTAATAGCATGCATTAAAAATGAAAGCGTCTTCACTTTGTTGTTCAGACTGTTTTACTTACGATTCAGTGCGCGGTTTTCTAGCTGGAGGACCCAGCGAAAAGAATGAGGGGAGGCAAGAATGGCAGTGAAATGCAGCAAAACGGAGTTTAACGTAACAGCAAGGAGGGCAAAGTGAGGAGTTTGAGTGAAACGAGTGTGGGAATTTCCAAGGGAAGAAATAAATTACGAAAGAAAACAAGAGTGAATAACGGAGGAGCTAAGGGCGAACCACAGGGCAGGAGCTGCACCCCACCAGCCTTGGCCCGTGTGATACGTACGGTTGTGTCCGGTTAGCAAGGTGCACTTTTCTGATGCCAACGCGGGTCATCTGAGAGATGGGTGCTGATTTATCCAGGGAATCGAGATCAGCAGCTCTGCTGCCATTTCCCTCTCTCCTCTCAATCTGGCATGATGAAGAGAGAAGCACCCGGTGTGTCTATGTGGGAAGAAATATTCTATGCCAACTCTTTACCTCCTGAGCCCCACCTGCACTGCAGCTTATTATCACGACCTCTTAAAACTTACCAATAAAACTCATATTGTGTTGACGTTGAACAAATGCTCACTTCAGTTTGCCTCATTTTATTATGTAAAAAGCTTACTGGAAGGTGGGTCAGTGAATGGGATTCTTTGGCGTGACTTCAAATCCAGCTCAGTTGATGGGGAGTCGGCATGTTTTCCACTGCATCTGTGTGGGTTTCCCCCTGCAAACCAAACATGTGTTTCAGGGTGATTGGTCATTTTAACTTGGCTGCAGTGTGTGTGTGTGTGTGTGGGGGGGGGGGGGGCACTCTTTGATGGACTGGTGTCCCATCCATGGGTAGGTTCATAGCCTGACACCCACTGCTTCCAGGCTAGGCTCTGGACCACTCCAACACTGCTCAGGATGAGCGGTTAATGGACAATTGGTGAAATATTAATGTCAACATACTTTGGTTTTACCTTCCTGTCCTCCAAAGCCCCTGCTGTTTGGAGTTGCTTGATATCTGCATCAGCAAAGCAGCTCTTGAAGGCCAGGATGTGTGTGCCTCCTGGCCGAAAGGATGCGCTGAGGGCCTGACGGGGTACAGTCCCGGCAGCAGGTGGATGAACGATTCGTCAGTGATGTCCTGTCCTGTGGCGATGGAGTAAAAAGCACCATGTTGATGGGGGGGGGGGGGGGGTAGAAACATTCCAAAGAGACCAGGAGAAGGCAGTGCTTTTATCCTGGGGCCTTTCAGAATTCCCACATTAGATGTTCTGTGTTTAATGAACATTTATATTTTAATATAAACTGAACATAGCTGATATATCACAGTGATAAAGACTAAACTAGAACTAGCTTGTCAGGTAAGTGTAAATGGACGGAAAGCGCTCAAAAAAGTCACCGTTTCATGTTTATTTTCCTAACACCTCAGAAGTCGAACACAATTGTCAAGACATTTGTGCCCTCATTCTGGAGTTTGAGTTTAATCGGCCATGCGTAAAACATGGCTCCGTAACCGACTATCAGATAATTTGTGCCCTCGGTTTGCTCCTCAGAAAAGTGTGACAGGACACTAAAAGGCAAGTTTTATGAAAACAGCCTGCTAAAAATATACACAACGTCCGCCTGACACACAGCAGTGAAATGCATGTTGGAGGGGTTTGAAGTCTCATCCCGGTATTGGCAAAACCTCGGCAAAGAGAATTCTCTAGTATGCGCGGCAGTCGGTAGCAGGTTGGTTTTCGGTGTCAGATGGAGTACGGGTGCCGTCCTCACAGGGAAACTAGAGAATCTGACAATTTCAGAAAGGGTTTCAGTCACATTTGCAGGGAGTTCAGAAAGTTTTCAGAAGACACAAATCTGAAAGTCAGTCAAACCGAAAGAATAAAACTGAATCAAAGGGCTCCGTGCTGAAATAATAAGAAATCCTAAGACTTCTGCTGGCATATCGAGTCATGTTGAAATAGTTTTTTCAAGGCCATCCAAAGTGCTGCAAAAAATTATTCCCTGCGTTACCTTGGTACTATCATTTAACATGCATGTCATACTGCTTATAAGACACTTCAGAGGCAATGCGTTTCGATGTCCTTCTTCTGCAGACGGCAGAAATTATTGGGCGATTCTTTGCAATTAAATTAAAATCCGCTATGGATTTTAATCAAAAGGCCAGTGGAGAAAGTTTGATATACAATATTTTCCTGAGAGCTACATTGTATGTAATAACTAAAGAAAAAGGATTAGTCTGAAAATACATTTAATTAATATTCTTTTTGAAATCATATAAAGAGAGCAGGAATAAAATATAGGTTCATTTTAACTGTGTTCAAGGCAAAAATGTATGTAAAAATACATTTGTGTCAAAATAACGAAAAAATGTTTCAAAATGCCTTTATTCTTGTTTTTTTACCGTAAATCACTGTTCCCATTAATTTGATTTTTTTAAAACTTTTTTTATGCAGACAAACATCTCCTTTGCATCTGTGGTAATTATTTCATTTTAAAATGAGCGATACTGTGAAGAGCAGAGTGTGAGGTCTATTCTGGTCTTTCTTTGCTGATTCGTATGCACAGCATGCAAACTGGGTTTAATATCAACCTGTAGTTCTAAAAACTTTATACTTTCTCCTTTGTACTTTGTTCTTAAAATCACAAAATGATTCATTATTTCATTATTTGTGTTATCCATCGTCAGGTTGCCCACAGAAAATTTTAATTGAAAAATAAATCAGATTTCATATTTTTTAGTCTATAGATCAATGTGCTTTAAATATTTATACCTACTGTGTATTATTAGGACATTTTTAAAGAAATTATTAGTAGATGTTTAAATATGACAGCAAGTTAGAGGAATATTGTCTAAATGAAAATACTAGTGAATGAAAGTAGAAAAATATATATCGCAGAGAAGCCCAGTCCTTGCTGCTGCATGAAAGAGGAGCTCTATGCTAGAAATCTGCAGTGCAGAGTAGGATAGGGGTGACCTGTAATGAATGGCTGTTCTGGAAGGCCTTAGTGTCAAACCTCTGTGTTTATGTGGCAGTTTTATCATAGCAAGGGCCCACAGTCCATCCAAGCCTCCAGAGGGAGATGGGTGGGGAGTCAGGTGGGGCATCGAGCCATACACCATCACTGACAGCTGGTGAAAGGTGGCCTTGGCTGAAATGAGCAAACAGTTAGGGACAGGGAATGGAACATGCAGAGCAATGTGCTTCCTCCTGCACCCCCTCCCAAACAGCAGAGGACAAGGAGTGACGCACCTCCTCCCTAAAGACAACAGAGGGCATGGAGGTAAAGGGGCATAGGGAGGGACAGAGCAAGGGAAGCGACATGCCTTCTTCTTCAGGATGTCAAGGCCATCTGTCAGCAAAGGCTTTGCTCAGCTCTCTGTGGACAAGAAAGAGCTGAACGCTGATGGGCTACATCTCTCTTCAGCTCCCTGTATATATTAAAAAAATTAAAATAAAAGTTCCTTTTTCACCCATGTATGCGTGTACATATGCATCTGCACATATATACGATTTGTGCTTGAAATCTGCATACATACATGGATATACAGTACATAGATAGATAGATAGATAGATAGATAGATAGATGAAGGAAGAAGAAATAATATACAGGTTGTATCATTATATCATGTATTGCGTCTCTTATAAACTATGAACATCTGCTGGGGTCAGAGTTGGCTGAGGTCAGAGGTGGTGAATAACAATGGCTGCATGGGGTAGGTTGTGCATCTGTCTCAAGTGGCTCCCGTATGACAACCGCAGACGTGGCACCCTCCTTTTCATTCAACAAATGCACTTATGTCTAATTTCCATACCAAATTTATGTCGTCCCCCCTTAGCCCTGAATCCTTACCCCACCTCCTGCCCCATGAACAAGTGATGAATTGAGGCGAGGCGTTGTGATTAGTTTCAGCCTTTGCCGGCCTCACCTCTTGTCTATTTTTCTAAACAGCTAATGAGTTGGGGACATGCCGGAAAGTAGTCCTCCCCACACCTGCCCCCCCCCCCGGCCCCCCACAGCCCTGCCCTCCCAAACCCACCCACCAGGCTCCATTTCCTGATGGATACTGCAAGGATGGCTGGGATAGCGTTGGGGGCTGCCTGAGCGCACGGCACGTGTCCACTATCTGCCTCTGATTCACATTGCCTATCACCTCCCCCACACCCCTCCCCTCGGCTTTCACCGCCTCCCCCAGCCTGCCCCAGCCCCATTATCCCAGCGTCCTCTGCTCTGTTTAACACGTGTGCCTGCAAGGAAGGGCACACGCCAGAAGGCCTTCCACCCTCAATACTGGGGTAATTAAGGTCACATATTTACTGCGGGTTTAATCCCAGATTGTATCAAAGGACACATTTTCTTTGTACAGTTATCATACGGATCAAAAGGGGGGGGCAAAACAAGTGAGTAGGGAGACCCTCACAGCCTTGCTTGGCTTCTCCGTTCCTTGAAACGTGCTGGAAACGCATAAGGAGGGCAAGTTAGGAGGAGCCCCTCCATCCCAGGGCCCTGCTGTCCCAAAGACCAGCCTGTCACACTGCTTAAGTGATGCAGAGAAGTGTGCCCCCTGGAGGCAGCAAGATGTCACGACCCATCTCTACACACCCTGCAGGCCAAGTCCCTGTGCACCTTGCTCTCCTTACAGTGGTGTTTCCATCTTTCCTCCCAGTCCATCACATGCCACCCGTGTACTTCTCCTTTTTGCCCCTTCTTTCTTAAAGCTTTTCCCATTTCTTCCCACTGATGGTACCCATCACTGCCCCGTGCAATACTGCTCACAAGAGACCCCCAAACCCACAGCCCTTGCTCACTCACTCACCCTCCCATGCTAGTGGCCAGACACACATAATCTCAGCTCTTCACATCGCAAGTTATTGGCCTGCATTTCCATTTGCTTTGTGCCCTGCCCCCTACCCACCACACACACACACACACACACACACACACACACACACACACACACACACACAGAGGCAGTTCTGCTTCAGTTCCCTCCATCTCAAAGCAGCCATGCGTCTCTCAGGGGTGGGGGGATGGATGGTGGAGGGAAATATGGGCTCCTAGTTGCTATGCAGAACAGGCGCTTCTGGCCTGATCAGCCTTACAGAACAAGTTGTCTGATTCCAACGCCTGTCCTCTCCCTCATGCCCATAGAGAGTTTATACTAACACCTCTCTTCCCTCACACTCTCACACAGTGATTATTATTATGTGCTCGGGAGAAGCTGTTACTCCAAACCATTCACACGGCTTACAGCTTTTTAAATTTTGCTCATTCCGCCGGATGCCAAGTGAAGGACTCTGAATTTTGCGCTGCTAACTGGCAGCCCACTCGTGTCCAGCCTCTTAGATGAAGCTGTGGTTTTTAGCCACTGTGCTGTACAGGGAAGGGTAGGTGTACCATCAATTTCACATCCTGTCTCTTCACCCTTTCAGGGACACAGTCCATACCAGACAGCTCAGTGAGTCTTGTCGGGGTTCTCACTGTAACTACGAAGGAGGCCGAAACCCCACACTGCGTACTTTAACTCTGATTTATATTGCAAGTGCTGATGCAGCACTGTACTGACAAAAAGGTCTCAAAAACCAGAATATGTCATGGAAAACCACTACTGATCTGGGGTCATATTTCCACCTGAGCACAACAGTCAGGATGCAAGAAAGACAGTGGATGAAAATTCAGCATTTTTGAATGATCTGCTATCATGATAAAATGATTACATTAAACTTAACCAAAATAGTCCACAGTTCTTTAAAAACTTGTTTAACAGCAACCAATGGAATATGAATTTATCGTGGATCGTATAACAGTGAACACCTTTACAAAAGGAATAAACTCGAGAATGTCTTTTATGAACGTGGTACTCTGCTAAATTTGTGGTACCTACTGAACAGTTTGTATGGTGCGCACACCAGCCACTTAGGCTGAGTGCTTCTGCTAAAAGAATAAACGTACAAAATAAATGTACATGTGCAATTCCCCATGCATTTTGCCTACGAGTGAAATTCGTGGAGCAGTGGTGAGGAGTGCCAGGCCGGCCTTGCGTGGCATGCAGCCCTGGTTCCGCTGCGAAAGACAGGTGGCAGGCATGTTCTCTGACGGTACAGGGAGCTGGGAGGCAATGGTGTTCGTGGTAGTATGGCCAGTCGCCATGGAAACAAGAGGATATGGTTTTGGGGGTGATTCTGCCTGGATTATAAATGCAATTCATGTATGAAACATGCTTTGTGTAATATGAAAAGACACTGGAATAATGTTGATTAAAGGCTACATAGAATCCCTCTTTTTCTCTCCTCTGAACACAAGAAATATTTAAGGGTCTTCTTTCTCAACCTCTTTTTATTGACATTATATTTTCAGCTTTTTTTGTTCTATCTTTCATGACTGCTAGTGCATTCACGCTTGCTGCTTACTACGAAGCATTTTAAACAAACGGCACTGAATACGCATACCGGTGTATGATTAATATAATAAAAATTTGTTATTTTTATGGAGATACTTTATCAAACCCATTTATAAGTTATTAACGCCTGATTCCGAGCACTCGGTATGTTCCATAGAGGAACCGTGTCCTCTGTGAGACTATTTGTCCTCTGTAAAGACAAATGTGCTTGTATATATAGGCTTAGATTTTCCCTGCACCTTGTAATGTAATTTCCAAGGAAGTGCTCTACAGCAGTGCTATATTAGCAGCAAACAAATGTGTTCCGATCACACAAGTAAATCTTACAGAGGTTAAATGAACCCGTGGAGGCCAAGGTTTCTTTAAGCAATATCGATAAACACGGATGACTGGTAAACACCTTGGCTAGTAACTCACGTTGTAAAACACAAAATGCACTATTCTATACATGTGTATGGTCTAGGGATTGACACAGTATCACACTTCTCAAAGTGCAACTGAATTCACAATGTAGATATGAGAGCGGGAAGCACAGTATTTTATTTTTCTGAACAAAGCAGGTATGCTTGTATCACCTGTCAATGTGAGCCCCCTCAGAGTACTGCTTTTTAAAAAAATCACCATTAAGAATTGCACAGAAGGTACAGGATCAGGAATACAAATTTTAACAAGAGGATCAAGTATATCAAGAGGTACGAAGCGCTGAGATGTCTCTAGCAAGGATTCCATTCTCCCCAGTGAAGAATGTAATGTCCAGAAGAGGTTGCAGTTATCGTATTTTCACTCTCTCTGTCTCTCTCTCTCTCTCTCTCTCACTCGCTCGCTGTCTATACCTGTATATCCTAAGGCAGGGTTTTGGAGGCCCACAGCTCATCCAAGAAGAATGGGACCCTGGGCTAAGAAGCGTACAACCCAAGCGGCATGCCAGTTCATCCCAGACTAGCCACACACATTCGCACAGCAGGCAGTTTGGAATACCGAGTCCATGCGAAACACACATCTTCGGACTGTGTTAGGAAAATGAACTCGAGAAGAACATACAGAACCCACACGCAGGCAGTTGGAATTTAAACACGCCCCTGGCACTGTGAGGCACCCGTGCTACCCGCTGCACCATCGTCCTGCCCAGTTATGAAATTGGATTTATGTTATTTATAATCAGCATATACATATCATGTTTTACCACGATACACATCTGGCAATTAGACTGGTGTGGACAGCGTGCTGTTTGCATGTGTATGTTTGTGTGTTGATTCGATTCCCCTGAATCAGCAAGTCGCTGACAAACAAAAGCAGGGATAGTTTTAATTACTCTGTTAAACAGTATTAAACAAAAAGGCTGTAATTGGGTGTAATGACATAATCAGCTCTCAGCCACAGTGGACCTAATGATTTCGCACGACCGCTACCTCCATAACCGATTGTTCTCGCAATGATTAACATATGAAAAGAAAACGAGAGCGGAAGAACAGCGAAGAATAAAAGAAGAAACAATGAAAGACAAAGAGCGCAACCGTTTTAGCTCAAAGGAAGCAAAAAAAAAAAAAAGTGATAAAAAATAAATCCTTGTTTATTCGAAAAGCAAAATTGTTCTCGGCAATGATCGGGTGGCGTTTGTGCCGTTCTCTCTTTCTTCTATAAGGGGATCGCTTTCACGTTACATCAAAATATTTATTATTTTATTTTTTCTCAGCTGAGGGACTGCTTTCTTTTTCTGGGATTCCTGCTGCAGAATTTGATAGGGGGGCCTCTTCCAAAGTAGGCCGCTGGGAACCCCTGTGGTGTTATCACTTCTGCGTGACCCAGAGCTATAAAAACACTGGGCGGCAGCACCTATAACCCAATATCACAGGTGCTGATTGAGTCCCACGCTCAAGCCTGGAGTGAGCACAGAACCATGAAATTTCCAGACCCTTCCTGCTTCATAACTCTTTTTTTTGCTGATGCTTTTGTAGGGCTTGATGGAAAGCATTGACCCACTGTGCCATACAGGGGAAGGTAGATGGGAGCACAGTAAGAGGGTAGGGTGGAGGGTTGCGCCAAGGTCTTCTCAATGACATATGTACCTTGGTGGATGTGTGAAGGGAAGCATGGGGGGAGGAGGGAGGGGAACATGGGTTCGGGTTTTTGACAAGGAGAGAAGAAAAGGGGAAAGGGCAGGGAAAGGGAGTCTTATCACGTTGCCCAGAAACGGCCAACAGGCCCCTGTGCACTTGGATCGCTGAAAAGGAAGATGTGGAGAGATGTGGAGAGATTAGAAGTGAGTGCGTAAGCCCAACGGCGAGTAGTGCAGGGAGTGGGGGGCAGCTCTAGCAGAGGGGGATGGGATTGAGAAACGGTCACAGCACACGAAGGGTGAGTGAAACAGAGGTAGGATGGAGAGAGAAAAGAACAGAAGCAGTAGCGTAAAATAGGAAATGCATACACCAGTCATTATTTTAAACAATTTTTTCAACACTGACATATGCTACTTTTCTCAGGAATAAATTATGGCTCCTTTTTATATGGTCAAAGCAAAATGAATGCGAATGAAAGTGGTTTTTTCAAAGCATGAAATTTTAAACTTTGCAGTTACATTTGTGAATTTGTGCATCGATTCAGGCTGAAATTTTTGCTGCATCTATGCATGCATTCAGTATTTGAATATATGAGAAATATACATTAAATAACACATTATTTATTCTATACATACAGTATATAGATATACTGAATTCTGACCTAAATAGCATTGACCTTGTACCGAATATTTGTTTGCTTGTTTGTTTTCCCCATGGTGAGGTTTCCGCTAGTTGCTGGTTAAAGAAGGGATGAGATGACGGGTGGGGTAACAGTGGCCTGGGTTAGTTGGCAGTACAGTTTTGCTCCAGTGCAGCAGAAAATGCAAAGAGACAGCGCAGTAGCATGAGCGTAGGAGGACAACTCCGCTGCCACATTGCTGCCCACGGCCCTGTCTCATCGCCGGCTGTCATATCCACCGCATCTCCTGAAGGACTCGGACGCGGCTCGGTCAAGTGTGAGCCGCGGCCGGACAGCGCTGTTCCTTCCGCTCCTGTTATTAGCCTTGCTAATCGGTGAATATTTGCACGCGGAAAGCGGCCTCTTTCTCTTTTCACCACAGCCCATTCCATAGAGTGAGACTGTAATGGCTTTCTGGTTCGCGTGCAGAAAAAACACAAAGTTCTGTAGTAATTTTGCCCCATCGAATTGGACTGCCCATCAACACCAGAAGAGGTTGTAAAATCACATTCCTCGTAATTAAATTTTCTGTGTTATCCAGATTGCTGAATTACTTCCGGATATCGCGGGACAAATTTAATACAAATAAGTGTAAAATGTCTCAAATTTTCCATTAGACTATTAAAAGGGGAGACTGTTCTTTGTGTTTAGTTTTTGCAAGTCTTTTTCTGCTGTCGTTATTTTGTTATTACTTTCTGAAATCCCTCCAGGCAATTTATTTGGTGGCTTTTTGATTGCTGGTCCTGTGGCTCACAAGTATGATGTTTTTCCTTTCAATTTGGTTTCCAACATTGCAGCTTTTTTCTTCCCCAGTGCATTCCTCTTCGATTTTCTGTCTGGGTCTTGGCTGCCGCTAGCATTGTGTCCTTGGGGGTGACCTTCGGCACTCACCTCCACATATCCATCCTCTTCAGGATGACCTGCGTGAGCACTCGTTTACTGACGCTCAGCCAGGTGGATGGAAAACTAGAAAAACTGACCCTTTTTGTACCCGACCATTTCTTTTTAGAGCACCGCCCCCAGTCCTTTCCTCTACACAAATGCACACCGTCCACCTGCCCTTCTCCCTTATGCTCTCCTTTGCCATCCTCACACATACACACACACACACACACACACACACACACACACACACACACACACACGGCTCCAAGGATAGATGTTCCCTGATGGGTGAGAGAGACTGTTCTGCCCGAGATCCAGTGGTTCAGCTACAGCTTCCAGTGTGCAGCACTTGAGATGGAGGACTGCAGTGATTACGGTCTGCAGTGTGAGACTCTTATGATGGAGGCCTCCAGTGACTGCAGTTTCCAGCGTGGGGTTCTTGTTATGGAGGATCTATTTATTCTTCCCACTGCAAAGCTTTTGGGTTTGAGTGCCGCGGTGCCAGATTACGGCTCCCAATTTGGAATGTCATCTATCCTCTCGTTTTTTTCACCCCTGTTCTTTCTCCTCCTTTCTCTGCTATACAGCAGATTTCATTCTCCGGATGAATTTATATATTTAAGTCAGCTGGCAAATAAAATTGCAATTAATCCTGTGAAAATATGGAGTTTTTTGGTTTTACTTCATACCAATTTATCAATTACAAATACAGTCTAAGAAAACGCATGCAAAAAAATGAAGATCTAATCAAAGGCAAGGGGAGGAAGGTGGAGGAAGATAATGCTGTATTTTGACATTTAGAAACTGTTTCTTATTTTCCCATTCTGCTCTACTTTAGTGACTCTAAAATAAGGACGTAACAACATTGCTGAAAATAGCAGTCATCGCACGGCTCCTCCTCATCATCATCATCGTCATGATCATCACCACCACCACCACCATCATCATCATCATCGGCAGCAGCATAAAAGCTCTAAGTATCAGTGATGCAGGAGCCTATCAGCGCAAGAAGGAGGTTTGCAACAAAAGCAGCTCACAACTCTGGTCTTACAGCAAATGCTTGCATTTTTTTCTAGCCTTATCTTCTCCTGACAATGGAAGCGGGCCTTGTTTTGGCTCCTGCTGGAGCCGCTGCATTATCTAAAAGGCCCGCGGTGCGCGTGTCATAAATAGAGGTTATCATAAGTTGCAGGCAACGGCTGTCCCCTGGGGAGTGAGAGGCGCTTTGGCGAGGAGGTGCCTGAAGGCAGTGCGGGCACAGCCATCTGAACGCTCCCCGGGGGATGGGTGGCTGAATGGAACTGGGCCCTGTGATTTACTCCTCTGCCTCCGCGCCTTCTGACACCTTCGTGGGCCGAGAGGGAACAATGCAGTGCCTTCTTGGGCTTTGTTAAAAAGACTACATGAACAGGCTGACGGTTCTCCTGCGTGCTGCTTCTGGATTGGGTCAGGGTTCCTTTTCACTCTCTCCCCAGTTTAATCTGCGCGCGCGCACGTGTGTGGGTGTGCGCACCGTACGTGTGTGATTTCCCGTGGGTGTGTCATCTGAGTCGAACAATGGCACACTTGGTTCATTACAGTACAACTAATAAATGGAAGTAGATTTCTCTATCGGTGCCTGCAAAGCAATTGCTCAGTAACGCCGTCTCACTGTATCATTAGATTTTTCGTGTGCACACGAGTGTGTACTTTCATGCATTCTCTGCATCTGTATTTTTATGCATGTTTGGGTGTCTATAATGACGTATCCATGCAGGTATACATAGTGCGTGCAGCTGTATGTGTTTTACCCATAGAAGTTATATATGTATAAAGTATATACTTTACACACACACACACACACACACACACACACACACACACACACACACATACACACACACACACACACACACAAATGGACAAAAGCCATTTGTTTCTTTTGTTCAACTCAGTGTTATACCAGACACAGCTAAAAATAAGTTTAGGCAAATTTTATTTCTTTGGTTATGACAAGTAAATTTTGGGGAACTTGGAGAAGAAAGAAACGAATAATTGATTAGATATAGATATTCTATTCTATTTGCATATAGATGTTTTAAAATCTGTTTTATCAGAAGTGGTAAAAACAAATGTTTTTCCTTGATTAAAAGCATCTATTGGAGTTTTCCTTCCTTTTTTGTACAAAATCACGAAATTCCCCCATGCAGTAGGATGTCTACTTTGAGGCGATGCGCTCATAAAATCAAACAGTACTCTTAACTTGTGCACGGACACACCAGGACGATGGGGTGGGGTGAGTGGGGGCGTGTTTGTGGCCGTGGTGCATGGACACTGCCCAGAAGAACGGTAATCTCTGACACTTGTTCAAAGCCAACAAATAAAAAATAACAACTGTCCTTTTGTTGTCTACAAGTCCTGTCTGCTTGCAGGCGCGTGCCTGGCTGCGGACAGCCTTTCACTCCACCAGATTCCACACTAAATCCGAGAGGTGGGGAGGAAACAAAAAAAGGGGGTGCAAAAACCCCAAACCCATTGGTAAGTGCCAGTGATGGCAAGCTTCGCTTATGCAAATTCCCTGCCTGAATTGGTGGTTGCTGGGTAAAGAGCGGAATCTGGCAGGGAGTTTCTGGGGGCCGTCCTCCTTGGGATAACATGGTTTGTTTAAATCATTGAAACAATGGCCAGAGTAAACTGGGCCATAATGTGTAAAATATGCTTTCGGACCCGGTGTTGGTGGGGGTTCCAGAGTGGACCGCTGATGGAATAATGATTGCGGCATAACGGTCGGTCGAGTGCCTTCATGCTGGCTTGTCCGTTTTCAGCAGGGGAGGATGTGCGTGCAGCGTCAATATTGCATGGGCTCTTAAAACGCGCTCGGGCCTTGAAATAAAAAGGTGCATATTTTAGTTTAATGAGGCTGAACCATTGTCCCTTATTGTTAGTCAAGTCACTTCCACGTTACATGGGGCCCATTGTTACTGTTAAGGCGAGGGCCATTTATTCCTTTTGTTCACCTCAGTGTTACGCGAGACATGGCTAAAAACAAGTTTAAGTAAATTCTTTCATCTCTTTGGTGATGAAAAGTTAACTCTCGCTTGGGGGAGAAAAAAGAAGTGATTAGATGTAGAGCTGAAAAATGTTGCCTGTTTATGGACAGTCCTGTTGTCCATTTGGTGGAAATTGGCAAATGGGCTGAATGTTGTCGGAGCCACAATCTGCTTGGCTTCACGTGGACGCTTTGGTCACTGCTACGCACTCGTGCTCCTTGTGACAGAGCACAAGTTTGTCTCACAGTCAGACTGAAGCTGCACCAAACTATAGGAATGGCCACTGTGATGCTGCTCAGTGCTCATCTCCTCCCTCATGTTTGTGTCCTCATGCCAGCTGTGCTGATTTTCCATTGTCTACTCAAAGATGGCAAGCAATCGTGTGTATGTGGTTAGATGTGTGTATACACAACCGCATGTACAGTACGCATTTATTTACTCCATTCTCGCATGAAATAACTGTATTATTGCTCTATTAGTGCCAGGGTAAACGAAACTGATGGGCTGAGATGAAATATATGAGTGAGGAACACAGATACGGTCCACAGAGGGTTGATCTGTGTGTTGACTTTCAATCTAAGCGCTGCCCTTAGTTCCAATATAAAAGCTAAATTATTTCATATGCTTGAATTTTTACAAATGACATTTTTTCACTTTTTACCTCATGCGTTGTATGGCACATACAGTACATAAATAAATACACAATACGCAATATTTTGGAAGTGTACAGAAGTCACACAGAGTGAAAAAATGTGGTCTGATAGCCGACTAATTGAATGAGCTGTGAAGTTTATGGGCTGGATGGACTATAAATTATTGTGCTGTCCTCCCTGGAGTTTTGACAGGATGCAGAGGAAATGCGCAGGAATTGACTGGCAGTTGCACCAAACAACATTGCTACGTCCTGCCACAGGGACCTGCTCCTCAAATAAGAAGACCTGCTTCTCTCCATGATAACTGTACATGTACAGTCGTTTTTAATATAAAACAAATAAACTGAGTTAAACTGCAGGTACATCAGGGAATCCTTAAGCAGATGCAAATAGACAAGGACGTGTAAAAAATCTACACTGAATTTTCCACTTGCCAAAAATAAGACACTGCTTATCTAATTTACTAAGTTACTGATGTTTAGCTACTTTTAAATTATGGAATCAATTTTTTCTAATAAAATAGATGCAGATTACTTAATTTTTTAAATCTTATTTAAACATACTGTCGTATTTTATTGTTTGCCCCTATTTAGTGACATTCATAAAAAACATTTATTGACCATTTTATCAAAAAAAAAACATATTTCCTTGTAAATGTTATGCAGACACATTAAGTTGCCAGTGTATTAGGCATACCCCCCAACCTTCATACAAATTGTACAAACTGTACATTCCAACAAGTTGTATGTCACAGGACTGTGGTATAAGGTTATAAATCAGGTAGACCAGCACTGGAATGGGCAAAACGAGTGATGTTAGTGGGTTTGAAGGTGGCATGGTCACTGGCGCTAGACACACCTGTTTTAGCATCTTCTAGATGCTGTCTGTTGTCCTGGGTTTTTCATGCATACATGTTTCAAGGGTTTACAGAGAATAGTGAAAACGCAAAAAAGTACTAAAGATCAGTGATCTTGTGGACAAAAACAGGAGAATGGTGGGCATCATGTAGCAAACAAACGGGCCACAACCAGGCAAATACCAGTATGCAGAATCTCATCTCAGAATGCATCACTTATCAGATTTTGTCTCCAGTGGACATAGGAGTATCACAACTGGACTGCTGAGGAATGGAAAAACGTCACTTGGACAGATGACTCCAGGTCATTGATTACTGCTACTTTTACATTCACTTACTTTTAAAACATCAAAAACTGTCTCTTCCCCTCTGTCTTGCTTTGTGTCCTAGGCATCTTCACACACACGCATGCACGCACTTGCATACTTCCATAAAGGCTCACAGTTTATTTGCACCTGATTCATAAATCCTTAGCTGAAAACTCTCTGAAAAGTTGAGGCTCTTCATTTATCCTTTCACAAAGTGTGGAGATGTGGGCCATTGTTTCTGTATTATTGCAGAAAAGTATCTGAGAGGGCCAGAATACCCTTTTTTAAAATGGTGCCTTTATAGTGTTTATAATTTTGACATATCTATTATAGGCAGGGAATACATTTCAAGAGCAAAATGGGAAAATGATGGCGTCTGTACAGAATTCTGTTAATACACACTTAATTCGAAGTTGAAGAAGACTATTTTTTGCCTACTCTAATATGTAGATGAGGACTATTAGTAATTATTTTAATTAATTACTTGGAAACCCTTGGCTGCATCAACAATTTGCCCTAAAGGATTAATAGGGATCGAAATTGCAATTTGTTAATGAAAATATCTTTTTTCCCAAATATTTTTGCATATTTTCCTATTATAGAAAATGATTCAATTATACAAGCATTCAAATGCTCTGCATCAAGTGCAATGCATTACTTCTCTGTTACATGTTACCCTTTTCCCTTCTCAGTTTACACTGCCATTTTATTATGCTCATAATTGAAATAGTAAAGTGACTTATTAGCGATACATTTCAAAAGCGTATCTCCATTCAAGTGGAATGGGAGATGGTGCGATGAGATTCAGTCACGTGTGATGCAATACCTTATTGTTCTGTTGGCGATGGTCGAGTGTGCTTAATTCTGTACATTAGCTGGGCCACATATGTAACACAAGAGGCAAGAACTGGCAGCTGGAAAAGCTTGTTTAATTAAATCAGGTTCTATTTAATTGTTCTTAAAATCTCTGCAATTGTAATGATGGTACAGGCAATTGTTTAGATGCTCAGCTGAAAATGATCCTAATACATTTGAAATAATGCATTTGAGTGAGTCAGTTTCATTAGTTGTTAACTGGTAGATGTGTGAAGAGAGGAGGCATTCAGCCAAATGAGACGCCTACCTCTCGATTGCTCACTGCTGCAGAAAAAAAAAATCTCCCACCTCTAAAGAGTTAAAGGCCAAGCGGAAGAAAAGCATGTTGGGTAAATTCTCATGATTTGACTCCTACACTGTGGACTCTGACTCCACACTTCATGAATCCAAATGTTTTTCTTACTTTGAAGAGTGTTACGTAACCATAGAGACGTCTCTTTTTTTAACCACTTTCCTGTTATGTGCTCAGGCCTCCTTAGTTGGACTGTAAACTCTTAACCATATTCATCTGTTTTACCAACAATTTTTTTTCCCATCCTAACCTGGAGTATTTTTTTCTCCTGTATTCTTTTTCAAAATATTTTTGTATTGCCCCAAGCTAAGATTATGTGAAAAAGCAACAATTAGAATTCTTCTCATTGTCCAGCAGAGTGTTATCGGACGGGAACTTCTCTGGTGTTAATCCACCCAGATCTCTGTTGCTTTCATGTGTAAAGCACAATAAATCCCGTCTTTTCACACATTCATTAACTCAAAATCACCCAGAACTGCATATGAAACTAAGAAAATGTCAACAGAATTAAAGTGAAAATACAAACAGTAAGTATGAATTGATTTGCTGAAATTTACCTTGAAAAAAGTACATTTTTTCTGGCTTTGCACTTTTTCAGTTTATTTAAACGAAGACGTTTCCCAATTACACGGCCCCCTTTATTTTGTACAGCACTTTTTGTCTTTGTTGAAAACTGTGTTTTCTCCAGGTCAGCTGTTTGGTAATAAAATGCCATTTAAATCCCTTTTTTAAATTTATGATTAGTTTGGACGGCCATCATTCGACAAAATACATTGAATTTAAAAACTGAAATTAAAATTTGAATGTAAAAAAATAAGTATGGTAGGTATTAAATTTTGTCATCAATCAGAACGGGGGAATTTTATCATTTTTACTTAATTTTTTTTTTCTAGGGCCCAGGTAATATTCTTGACCTGTTATAATGACATAATATATTTATAACTTCTCGTGTGATCTACTCATTTTATTTGTAGCGGAGGAACTACACTGTTGTACTCTCAAGTAAAGTATATTTGCTTTGCTGCTCCAGGATTAGCCCAGCTCTGCAGCAGGCATGTATTACTAAGCATGTATATGTCTAATATTTGACACAAGTAGCTTTTAGTAAGGACACTTACTAGGCAGAAATGTCATGCAATAATGCTATATACACGGAACGGCGGTCACCCCTTTTGCCCTCTTTATAATTCAGTCACAAAATTGAGACGTGCAACTCAGAATCATCACATGTGGGAAGCACCGCTTGACTAAAGCTCAGTGTGTCCTTCAGTAAGCTACTGTCACCCACCTCGAGATGAGCTTTGCATTCTGTGAACCTTCTACCCTTTCTTATTTTCTCTACTGTTCCTGTTTGTTTCTAAAATTGAGTCTGCCACTAAGCACTGACATCATAATTTAATACTAATAATTTAATAATTTAATAATTTAATTTATAGTTAGCTAATGGGGTAGCTGCAATGGTAATTTACACCTCTGGGCATAACAACTTTTTTTGCAGCAGGGTGCATCCCCTCTGTCTTTCAGTTTGTCCATCGCCTTGATAAGGAACCCATGTGCATGTTGTGTGGATGTGTGCATGTCTGGGGAGGTATGTTCATCTTACCATGTTCTAAGTTCTCCAGCATCCAGTTGTGCTCTTTCACCTCTGATGCTCTGTATGTCTGCTCTGCCCTCCGCTTGCCTGAATAAGAGAGAGGGAGAGAGGGAGTAAGGGAGAGCTGATGAAGAGGCTGGCAGGCATACAGCTGGAATTCTGCTTGGTCGCTTTGCTGCACTGCCACTGTCTGTTCCTGTTGTTATCTAATGTATCTCATGCTCTGTCAGCTCTCCCTAGTGAAGAAGAATGCCTTTTGTGGACCAAACTGTATGAACAGTTACACCTGGTCACACTTTACCGTGATGAGTAAGCGTTTCATAACATGAACAAACAGCACAGAAATGTCTACATTTCCTTTATCTTCCTTTTCCCACTGTAATTCATTTGAATGACTCAAGTTCTGCAGTACCTGAACACCTTTGTGTTCTGTCCATTGTAATACCTGGCGACAAAAAACTGGTTAAATACCGTCTACTACAACAGGCACATAAGAAGGGACGCATCACATGGGCACCACCCCATACTTTAATTGTTAAAATGTAAATATGTGTAAATTTATACCAGTTAACCAAAATACCTTAGAAAAGCAGAAAAACGCAATACTATGTTTCAGAAAAGGGAGGACCTCAGCCGCATTCAGATGTCATCCCGAGAGCTGAGTTTACCGCAGTTGTAAAAGTACAGTATTTAAGAAACATGTCCTTGCTTATGTCCATGCCTTGAACATAAATTTGGTGGGTGATGGGTTTGCATATATTAACTGATTTTCTTCTCAAGTAGGAATTTGTTTTAGGTGTTACTTTTCTATCTGTAATTTCCTTACAGCAGTATAATGTAGAAATACATTCGTATAAAACTGATTGTACATCCATAACAATTGATTGGTGATGTAAATTAGTCTGTATCAGATTATGAAGAATTATCTAAAATTCTGTGAATTTATTGTGGGAATATATGACTGGAATTGGTTAAACAGAAGTTTAAATTATTCTGTTAACAGAGATGTGCAGTTTAACTGCAAACGTGTAAGAAATCTGAACTGAGCCCGGTTTGTCAGTATTAAACATGTCTTTCATAAAGGAACAAACTAAATCTGCTATGAATACTCAGTGCACACAACTTGAAATTGCTGACAGTCACAGCAATGTCAGTCACCTAAGCTAACCTGCTAAAACATTTGGACTATAATAAAATAAAATGTCAGTGTGCACTGCAGTCGATATTTAATTTTAATTTTCCAGAGACTCCTGCCATAAATTATGAAGTAGATGAGAATTTTTTTGCAGTTGGCTTTAAATGGTTGTTGTCATATTTTATATAATTTGAACAAAAGGCTGTGTACAATTTTTTGCATATGTAATTGGTTCAATTATTAAATGGAGTTCAGCTCGCATCCCTTCATCTTGAGCATGCAGCTGGATGAGAGCATTGCAGCCCATGTCTGGGAATAATTCATAAGCACACTGAGTTATTAGGGCTCCCGAGTCCTGGGTTTTGTTGTTCGCGCTCTCGCAGTGAGCGGCCCAGACTCCAGCCCTCATATTTTAGTAATACCCTACACTGCGGTAAGTCTGGTTATTAAAGCCACTACAGGCTGACAAAATAAAGTGACACTGGGGTCCCCGCGGCCCTGCTCTCTAACAGGCATGATCAAATGGCACACAGAGAACGTGAGTACGGGGAAAGTGGGATTTGATCAGCTGGCAGCTTTAACTAGGAGGTGGAACCGCAAGTCGGGTGAGCATCAGCAGCGTGTATGCGGGTGTATGGGAGGGTCTGTAGTGCAGCGTGTGCGTGGGGGGGGGGTCTGTGGTGCAGCGCTCTTTGCTCATAGAGGTGAGGAGAAATGAGGCCGGAACCGTTGCCATATTGTTTCCACAGCGGTAAAACCGCAAGGTTCAGCGCTGAGCAGTTGTGGATCTCTGCAGACCCCGTCAGCCGCGGAGACCCCCTCCTCTCATCACGGTGGCTGAACAGCGCAACGCCCTTGCTATGGTCAAACAGAAGCCAGTGTGGTCAGGACGGTCAAACACATGCCTACCCTGTGAACATCAATACACAATAAGAACGGTGGCGGAAGAAAAAATACTGAAGGCCTTGGATAGAATTCCCAAAATAGCCCAGATATAAAGAGCTTATTGTGGATCTCACCGGAGTTCATAGTTTAACTGTAATTTTTTTGTCACCTTTACCACGATCTCTTCCCATGTCTTGGCATTTGCTCACCAGCGTCGCTCAGGCTGCCGAGGGAGGGAGGCTCTTTGTGTCGCTCGTCGGCGGTGACCTGCCCTGGTGCGCCATTGTCCCGCTTTACTTGTGTGTGAGGCCTCGCTAATTCAAACACTCTCCTGCCTTGATGGCTGCCAGTTTACAGTCAAATTGCCCTATTATAGCCGTAGGGGGGCTCAAAAACAACAAACTGGAATGATGTGATGGGGCAGCATTTCAAAGCGGCTGCCTTTGCAGCTCCTACTTCAGGTAATTATTTTGATACCGCATCAAACAGCCGGTTATTTCTTCCTTGAAAGTCTTAAAACAAATTGATCGCTCATCGTCGAAAACATCTGAGGTCGCGCTGCTCCTTGCGAACCTCAATAAAAACCACAAGACGTCGACGGCGTTCGGCCAAGTCCGCCAGCGTCCACATCAGAGCGGAAAAAGCTTGGTGACCAATAGCGTGGCGAGCGCTCGCATATTGCTTTTATGGCACTTCTGCATTATTTATGTGGACGTACCGGTGTTTTTTATACGGGTTTTCGTTTTTTTTTTTTTTTTTTTTAACCGATCAGCTTTGAAGCATCACTGGTGCATTTGTGCAAGCTGAGTTTTCGCGTGCGAGGAGCAACAAAATAAACAAACAAAAAATAAAAAAAAAACAAAAGCTGACAATGCAGTGCTCGCGCTGCCGTTTTCCGCAGTATTCAGTAATCCGGTAATCTGTTTTGTTCTATCGGGGGGCGACGGGGACAAGAAACGCGCGAACAGACAGACGGATCCGCGCACCGATTCAGACGACGAGTCGCGCCGGTTATCGCCTCCAAACACGCAGCCGCCGCCGCCGACGCGCGCACGAAAGCCCTCGTTTGCCGCGCGCCGCATAATGAGCGCGCGAGCCGAGGCAGGGCACGTGAGAGGCGGGAAGGTCGCGGGGGGGAGAAAAAGAAGAAGAAGAAAGGAAATAAACGAATTTGCGCTCTCTCTTATTCCGTCAAGATAAGCAGGATTGTACGTTACTGTATTCCTGACCAGGTGAGCTGCACATGAAACGAATTCACAGCCACTCTTGGCCAAAATTGGGATTTTTATCCCGCTGCTGAATTCATCAACGCCTAATTGAACGCTCAAACCGTTCGAGTGTAAAAATATTCCCAGCGCAGCCTGGCTCCCCCTCCTCTAGAAAAAATATAGCCGACTGATGTACTAAATTCATTTGAATGCATATGCAGCTTTAACAGTTGTGCTAACCTGCGTTATGTCACAAAAATGTGTTTCTCGACCACATTTACTGAGAATGTGTAAACATTCCCGTTGCATTTTAAAGTAAATTCTATTATTATTATTATTATTATTATTATTATTATTATTATTATTATTATTAATAATAATAATAATAATAATACGGCAAACGACAATTGTATTTCAGATTATTTTTGACTTGGAAAGGGGAGATACCCTGAGACTGAATATCAGAAAAGCAGAGACAAAAACCGAAAAGAAGATAAACATCACAATTACATTTCTGCCAAAGGGAGAAAGGCTAGATATCCCTTATTGTAGAATTTTGAATTAATCTGTGTGTAAAACTGCAATAGTGAGGTCTTCTTTAGGAATAGAAGAACGCAATCCAGCTGCAAATACGATGCACCTGACACCACCTGTGGGATTTATTGAAATATTGGTCCAACACACCACTAAAGTGCTACCTTCCCTAACTAGAAAACATTCAGTCAATGTATATCCATCTGAGAATTATTTTCTCATTAAAGGCTGTGAAGAGGCAAAAGAGGCCTTTTTTTTCCCCAAAGCATCTTCATACCAGACTCACTGTAAACAAGTGACGCCACAACCGGTCTTCTGCTGTATCTGAAAACTGAAAAGAGACTCGGTGTCGCTGCTATGATAAAGCCTGTTAACACTCTTATGTTTAAATGTCAAGATGATGAATCGCTTCATGAAAATAAAATCTTAAACATGGTTGATATCCGGGTTCAGGTGGGAGGTGGGCGAACTTTAAATCTGGCTTTTTAGCCATTCAGAGCTGACCTTGTAATCAAAGAGAGTTAAAAAGCAATTAGTGAGACAGTTATCTAGGAGAAGGGAACTTGAATGGTTGACTAAGTAAAGCAATATGTCATTGAATGGAGATTAATTTGCCAGAAGGATACTTCAAGGTCTTTATTTGATTTAGTTGTAGGTTGAAAATTAAATTTATAATATCATGCAAAGCAATAACACCGAGCTATGTATTTTAAAGTCTGATGCCAGTAGGTGAATTCAAACCAGTTTTTATATAACAGGCCCTCTGTATGTATTTCAAAATAGGAAATATTTCTATATTTAAAAGCAGTCAAACAGAAAATAATAAATCAGTATTTCACAGCACTAATAATTATTGTTAAGCAGATTTTTTTCCTTAAAACGTGCGACCACTTGTACAAGCAACATTACGAAGTGGGATCACAGAGACGCAGTGACTACTGCTCTTGTCCCACAGCGCCCGGGTGGGGCGAGAGGATGTGGGTTTGATCTCCGTTCGGCCTCTGCGGAGTTTGCGCGCTCTCCGTGTTGTGCTCCAGTTACCCCCCACAGTCCAAAGATGTGTGTCAGATGAGCTAGCAAGTCTATAGTGCCCATGGTGTGTTTGAGTGAGTATGTTGCACTCCACTCCTGTATGGATTGTTAGGCAGTTTAGTGTTTTTACCTTGCATTTTAAATCATCTTAAAGAAAAAGGTGTCAGCTAAATATCAGTAGTACTGTAGCTTTGGAGAAAAGCATCAGCCGAATGAATGAATGTAAATTATCTCAACTACGTGACTTACTTTGCCCACTTCAGACCGGTTTCTTTTAAAGCTTTCTAGTATGATGGTGTCGCTGTGCTTTTGCAGGATCCATTGCTTCTCTGCTGGGTTAACTGGCAGGTGTTCTGGATTACAGTTTCCCATGGCTGAATGCTCAATGATATGGGTTTTTTCTCAAAAATGGGCATCACTAAGGTATTTTAATTGTTCACATCGCTGAGTACAGTGTGGTTCATTTTTGTTTAAGATCCATTTGATTAGCAGGGTTTCCTTTGTTTCTGTTGTTTTATATGAGGTCTTTTGAGGGTTTTCCACAATCCATTGTCTGGGAACGACTCGACTGGCAGATGCCCTGGGTTCGATTGTTTCAGGCTGAGTTGCAGGTTTTATGGACGTTATTGTCGCACAATTGGAATCATATGGGGCTCTCTGGGTTCTGTTGTTTTAAACTCCTTTGAATGGCAGGTTTTCAGAGAGTCAAATTATAATCTGCTGCTGCCAAAGAAATAATTTAGTTAATCAACTACGAGAACCAGAAATTACTAACAAATGTGTGACTTGTAATGGTGGACGTATGCATTTGGCATATCTCTTTAGGCCTGGGAAGGCACCAAGTCCAGAAAAACCATACAACTTTACCACAATGCCAAGCTGTTTTTTTATGTTTTCCAATTTTGCACTGTAAAATGTACACAAAGTATATGTATTACACTGTAATTCTACATGTATTACAATTGAAACATCAAAAGTGTTTACTTCTGCTGTTGCTATGATGACATTTATCAGTAGGTAGCCAATGTTTGATTCTTCTAGTTTATCTGTAAGCTTCAGCATCTCTTGTCCCTATAGTGTTTGACTTCCACACGTACACAGAGACAGTGTAGTGCACCTTCAGCACATTTAGCACATCCTGGGTTGTACAAAAGGGCAAACGCAAACTTTGTGTTGTATTTATATTTGGAATGGTGTTGTATCTGTGTGTTCGTTGTGAGATTTGACACGGATTCCACATTTTTATGACCAGTGCTATTGAGTGCCATTTAGCATAGGTGCCGCTCAGCCCTCATACAAGTTTCCCGTCATTTGCTTTGGCCGTAACTGTTCTTGCACTGCACCTTTCGCTAGCTATTCTGTGGTTCTCATATGGACATTGCCCTCGTTTAGGAATTTGTCTAGTCTTTTTTTATATTTTTCAGAGTATAGGTATATCTTGAATAAATTGTAGTTGTCTGCCCGTGTTGTCGTATAGACTATAAGGTCCAACTGAATAAAACATTGCTTTTATAATGTGCGTTATTACAGCCTATATGTTGTCTATAATACTTTGTGGAAGTTCTGCAGTGCCATGTGCATTAGGTAATGCAGTGCACTTTGAAATCATGTGCTTTTGTCCTCCTGCTTTAGTGCTGTCCACATTCTCCCTGTCTAGCATCTCTCACATTAATTTCACACCGTCTCTCCCTGTCATTTCAGGCTCTGCAGTCCGGCTCACCCTCCTTCGTTCCGGCAACGTACGTATTCCCTGTTCTCCTCCTGCCACCTCTCACAGGCAACCCCAAGGCTCGCATCATACCCTCCCACGGTTAGTCGCGGGTTCACATTGCACATCAATCAATTTTCATCCATTCCTCACATTTTTGCTTACTTCTTATCTTGAGCAGGGTTGGGGTGGTCCAGAACCTATCCCAGAAACTGTGGGTGCGAGGCTATGAAACTGACCGTGGCTGGGACGCCAGTCCATCGCTGATCAAGCAACTGCTTAATATTATACATTCCAAATAGCAAAATGCAATGGTATCAGTTTGCAGGTTTTTAAATATGCTTCAGCACACTTACACATTTGCTGGTATACTTTTGCTTTTGCACAGTTGAATAATTCATTTACACACAAACTCATTTAATTCCTAAATTTCAGGGAATTACTGGTAAGCAACAGTTCTGTAGTATAAATGTAATTATAGCCAAAACCCTTATGTAACAGCTGTTTTTCATTAATCCAAAAGAAGAAATGTGCTGTTCTAATCTTGTTTTTTCAGGAACTAATAACTCAACAGGAATATGCAGGTTTTTTGTTGGAAAAACATGTATAGGAATATTGTATGTACTCCCTAGTAAGTTCCTGTAGATTATTGGTTCTTTTCACACATTTTTAGTGATAAAGCACTTAAGCACAAAGTACAAATAAGGTGTAATGTTGCTTGGTGGCAAATTCTCCATTGACCATCAGCCGCAGGACACCCTTACACCCATTAATGCCAAGCACCATGCCTGCCACACAACAGCGGAGAAAAGGCAGAATTGCAAAAAAATGTATCTTAAAAAAACCTGGCACTTTTTTCCACGCAGACAGAAAATTCACAGAACATGGGCGCTGATTTGCATGCTGCACTTTAGCCTCGCGTGAAGGCAGCACAACACATCGCACAGCACACAAAACACAGCGCACGGGAATGGGGGGGAATGAGGAGGCCATGTTAGTCAGCCAAGCACCAACCCTTGCTGTGCAGTAATTTCCTCCAGTCCTTCACTACACTACTTCTTAATTAATTTTCTCATTTCCTACTCTCAACCTGAATTTAATGCAATAAAAACTACTGCAGGAATAAAGGTCTTCAATGAACAACCTTTGAATTTTCAATTAATATTGCTTCCCATCGGTTGACAAATGTTCAAATTCAGTGATTTTTAAGAGCAGGACCATTTAATTAAAGAGCAACAGCCGGCAATCCACAATGAATTCTTTTGCATGTACAGACTATTTCTGCATTTTACAGAGGGCACCTTTTCAATAACGTATATTTTTAATTTTGGATAAACTTTTGGTTTGCCAGAAAACTGTGAAAAGCATGTAAAAATGTGTGTTTGACATGTACAGACATTTTAAGGAGTGCATTACTCTAGAACAAGGTGCTTGACCTGAATTGCTCTGATTAAGTATCCTGCTGTTTTCATAAATTAAAACATTAGTCACTTTGGTTAAAACATCTGCTAACATCTTAGTATTGCAAAATAATAGTAGTAACGTGGGCCTATTAGAATGGATTGTAGAGCCATTTGAGAGGGACCCGAGTGAGTGGAAATGTTCTGATGGCTTCAGCATGAAACCCAACCTTACGTATGTTTGAAGAAGGGGAAAATAGTTGTCTCCGAAATCCTAATATTTTGTCATATTTACTGTATCTGTACACACAAAACTCTGTGTGACATAAAAAATTTCCAAAGGCATAATTAAAGATGAGTCGGGTTTCATTTTGCTACACAGGTCACGTAAAAATTAGGTCTGTTTAAACAGTGTCTTCAGCTTGCCAATAGGAAAAACGGAATGGATTATATTTGGCATTTACGCGCTGTATCAGTCGTTTAGTATGCAGCCGACTTTGCATGTTAACACTGATAAAAATATTTTATGTTCAGGGGAGATGCTTCAGCAGAGGGTAAGGAATTCCAGGTTGTTAACATCATGCCCCCATCTTTCTTGTAGTGAGCTAATAGACAGAGTTGAGTGGTGCGGATCAGAGAAGGAGGCCTTGTGCATGCATACTTAGAACAGAGCTGCACCAGAGATTCACTGGAGCAAAGGCCAAGGTGGTCAAGGTGGTCAAGGTGATGACAGGTTGCTGTGTAATCAGCTCATGCCAGAGGTGAGTGTGGGGTTGAAGATGGGTGTGGGGATAGAGGATTTTGCCTTCCAGACAGAACACTTTTTTCCTAAAATGCAGTTGGCAGATTATTTCACCGCAGGAAAATACATACAGCCACATAGCAGTGCTGTGAAAAAATATCTACCCCCTTCTTGATTTCCTGTTACTCAAATAGACTCACTCTTGCAATGGTAGATGTCAAATGAATAAATAATAGTAAAAATAATTGAAAAATAAAATAGACAAAAATGGTAAAAAAAAAAAAAAAATTTTTATGATTTCCAGTAAGCGAATAGCCATCTTATACCTAATTAAAATGTGTACATGTACAATGTAGAGTACCTGCACGGTACATGCAGGACGTCGTCGCATAAGGATAATCTCTGACAACTGATGGCCAAAGAAAAACATATACAGTACTGCTGCATGATGGAGCGCTTATGAAAAATGCTATTAAAATGTATTGAAACGTACATTTGTACCTGTGCGGTGTACATGTGTGACGCCTGTGTGAGGGAAGCGCCGTACAACACTGTGCTACAGCACGATCGGAGTGCACACTGTCATCAACCATCATCTCGTGTCTCACACAGTGTTAGTTGCTCTTGCTGTTAAATCACACAAAGACGCAGATGTGGTGGGTTAATTCGTCATACGCTTCCCTTTATTCTGCATCTCAAAGAACTGAACTCACACAGAAAACCCCTTGCAAGCGCACCTCTTGTCTCCCGTGCTACAACCCTGGATATCCTAACCCAATAGCATCACAGAACAGCTGGTGCTGCATGCAAACATAAAACAAGTAAACATTTCCTATGGCCACAGCCTTATCCTCGAAATCACCACATCCACCTCCTGTTACAGTCGCACCATTGTCCGATGTCTGGCCACGAAAGAGCTCAGCATGCTTATCGCTTGCGCTTCCTGCATCATACTGCCGTATGGCACAGAATGTTGAAGTATTTGAAAAAAAATTATGAACGTTTGAATTTTTTTAAAAGAAATGTGGGTAAAGAGGAGAGTGCCGAATTATTTAATAATGGTGCGGATAATATACTATGTTGTGGCCAGAAGTTAAAGGTCAAAAACATCAACAAATATTTTTTAAAAAGTTACCGTATGGTGGACTACGTTCTTAAACATAATCGCTGTATCATAGCTACCATCCGATTTAGGACCAATTTGACTTACGACCTGGCTGTTGGTCTCTAACCCAGTCGTAAATCGATGACCGTTTGTAGTCTGTTCAACATAACCTGATCTGCAGGTATTCATCTGAATCCAACGTTCTTGCTCTGATTTATGAAATCAGCCACAATAAATGCAATCATTGCGTATTTTTAACTCGAGTTGGGTATTTCTGCACCCATTCATGACGGATCTGTTTAAATGCGGCGATAAAGTTTTGTTTTTCTTCATTTTGAAAGACAGCTGACCCAATTAGACCCGCATGCAACCCGTTTTCCTCCTTTGTTATTAATGATCTTCTGAGTGAATGGACGCACAGGGCTGTGTTGCAGTGACTCTAGTTATCAGCGCCGGCCAAGCATAGCCAGGTCTCACATGAACACACAGTTGGTCAAGAGTGAATAAAAAGCAGCGAAACCCCTAAAATGGAATAAAGAAATGAATTTTTTTTTTTTTTTTTTCTCCAGGGTGGGGATGTTGAAGTCTGTGAACCTCTAGATCATCTTTCATACGGCCTTGACCAGGAGGCCTTATTTGTGGTTCCTCTGCCTCTCGTAGTAAAGGCATCCTGCGCGCAGACCTTGTCCTGCTCAGGCTGTGGAGGACGTTTGCACTTTTTTGTGCAGCGCTTTGTTCTTTTTTAATTTCAATTAGCAATGACGCCACCTGCATCGATGTTGAACAGTGCCACCTAGAGTCAGACAAAGCAGCCCACATTAGGAGAGTCATAAATTTCCATATTTGAGTGGAATTAAATTCCTTTCCCTCCACCAGCTGAAAACATCCGTGTTTTTATTGGTCCAAACAGCCCATGTTGACCCAATTCAGCGATGCTGACTTAAACCGCGAGATGCGGCTTGTTTCCATGCAAAACAGAACCCCCCACTACACCCCTCCCCCTGCTCCTTAAACTCGGTGAGACAGCAGTTTTATAAGATGGTTAGATGTCAAGTTGCTATATATTTTATTGAACAGCTGCTGGCCTGAATGCCGTGTTAGAACTAAAAGCAGATTTGAATCAGCTTCCATTCACGGGCCTTCAGGAAGGTGGCACGAATCGTCTAAAACGGATCCCGAAACGCATCTGGATAAGTAGGAGCAAATATGTCAATCTTTGCAAAGCAGTCTTTTTTTTAATTCCGATGTCGTTCGGTCCTCAGATATTTCAAACCTGTTCTTCAAATCCGTCGCATTCATGAATATTTTCTAGCAGGCGAGAGCAAGGAGTTGACACAAAACGCTGTACTTGTTTGCCAGTCGCACCCTTCCACCGCACACACTTCTCTGGGTGCCTTTGTTCCCGAGGGATTTTTTTCTCCTGGCCAAATCATCCTCCATTGTGCCTTTGCATTGGTGTGTGTAACAAACCAATTATGTGCCGGTCACTGAGGTCAGCAGTAAGAGGAATTATTCTTTCTGAGTCCGCGAATTCATTTCTTCCTTTATTGTCATACTTTTCTATGAAGAAAAACCCCCTTTCCAGTATGACTGCAAACGGTGGTGAGATTTTGCTTGTATTTCTCGCATTTATCTTTTTATTTATTTCTTTGGAACAAAAGCTGTGCGCAACACGCCCTTCTGCGAATCGGAGAAGTTTCTCGGTGGCGCAGTTTTCGTTACGTGAACGAAGAACGTTTAACATTTTGTTTCCCTTTCGCTCTGGCGTTTCGTTCTGAAGCGTTAGCGGGCCCTGCATATGCGGAGGGAAAATGCAAACAGGGCCGCGCGCACGTAGGCAAACAAAGGCAAATAATGGCATCGACGCGGCCCAACTTACCTTTAAGGGTTACCGCACCTGACTGCACTTGCGAGTGGAACCCAGGAAAGTGACGGATTCATTCGCAGATACACCAAAGGACAAATATTGTTTAGTGCCATTAGCATAAGCGAATTAGGGCATTACTGTCTCATTAAGCCAAATGCTGCTCCCGAATAAACTGCTGGATTCGGTTCCCTTTGAAGCCGCAAAGGAAAGCCTGTTTTTCATTAAACTCATTTAATGCATTTACAAATAAAGTTTAATTAATATGACTCATTTACAGTGTTTCCTTTGTGCGGACAAACGTCACGTACGTCTCCCGAACACAAAGGGAAGGCAGAGGCGTGTGTCGGGAGCACCGAGGTCCGTCACAGCGCCGTTCCGGCTTTAGCTGCAGCCGTGTTCGGCAGCGTCCGCGAGCGGTCGTTCTCGGTGCCGGTGCGCGATAACCGCCTGCTAATGAGGTCACGTTCGCATTGGCGAGCATCTTCTCGCCGCCAGCAGACATGCCAGGCGTTTCTGCGAAAAACACCACACCACCTCACGACCCAAACGCACCTGGCCAGACATCCGCAGAGCCATCAGCTGCTCCCCGTTCTTTCAGTCCAAAGTCGTGTCTCTACATCTGCGCTCCACGGTCCTCATTGCCACCCACCTTTCGTAAAGCGTTAGCGCTCGGTTGCTGTTCAGTCGCACGCCGTGCGGCAGTCGTGCTTTAAACGTGCTGGAAGCACAGCGAACCATTACCACGTGAAGTTGTGTTTGTGTGCATTTACTGCATGTTTGCTTCCTTGTGCTTTTGTGCTACCTTTCAGTGCCCCCCCCCGTGCTCTACGCCTGCTCCTTCTAGGCCGAAAACACATGCGGAACAGAACCACGCTCGACATTCTGAGGGTTCGGAGGCTCTCCGAGACGTTGTATTAATGCGTTTTTGCATGTTTTGTCAGCTTTGCAAAAACCTGACCGGTGCGCGCTGTTGCGGCGTTCCCCGCAGAGGCCTCCTCAGACATCTTTATGTCTAGAAAACCTATCGATCGAACTGTGTTTTCTGCAGGGGCAGCTGACCAGCCAGTTCTGTCCACACAGCAGGGAAGAAACCTGGGATGAAGAAGGAGGGAGTTGCAAGATGGCGTGCGAGGGGTAACCCAGGAGCGAAGGGGGGATGGTGGCAGGACAGTGTGTGCACGGATGGGGGAGGGAGGTTGGGTGGAGTTGGGTTTTCTGCAATTATACAACCAACCATATCTGAACTGGATGCTGTCTTATCCTTTCTTTCTCCTCTCTCTCTCTCTCTCTCTCCTCAGCCAGCATCCTCTCTCTCCACGCGATTCGGCCAGTCTGAGGGCTGTGTCCCAGTGCGAGGGAGACATGACCGATTCGCTGGGTGAGGTTGAGGGGGATAGAGGGATGGAGGAGAGAGGCACAGAGGGGAAATGAGGTAAGGGAAGGTATGGCAGTGTCTTATGGGAGCCCAGTGACCACAAGGAAATGGGGAGATGCACATATTCTCATTACGTTGCAAATGAATTCCCAACTCATTACACTTCCTCTGCTTCATTTGTAGTCGCCGCTTGATTTGATTGAACCTGTCTCCATGCTAATGAATGTGTTTTCTCTTTATTTTACAATTAGTTTGAGACATGCCGGGCGCACCGGGCGCAAGTGCGCTTCCGCGTGCGTACGACGCAGTTTATGTATGCGGCGTGCACGTCTGTATTCCGTGCCATTCCTTAATTATCTTTATTTTACTGCAAGGTTGCCGGAATACGTTCATTCGAGTTAAAAGCCAGCGCTTGCCGGGGCTTCGCAGACGGAAAGCGGCTCTGCCTCGCGCCTCTGTGACTTCTGTAAGGAAGTCACATCCACAGTCTCACCGATCACACAAGTTTGAGAACTTGGAACAAAGTTGCGTCTGTTGAGTTTTGACACATGGACCCATTAAACTGTGATTATGGAATATAGGGATTAATTGAAAAGTTTGCTCATTACAGTAAACTGCAGCCTAGATATTTTGACGTTTCACAAACATTTCAACTTTTAATTGTGGCGATATAAGAAAATTACACTTTTAAACTGAACCTGTTGTCATGGGTTTATATATGATTTTATTTATCTAAAAGGCAGTGTTACTTTAGGACAGATGTTGGAGAGCTTAGAGTGTAAACACCCTGATATTCATTTATGCTAAAATGTAGTAACAACAGCAAATTCCTACAAAACCTGGTGTTCGTCGATTTAAATATACACGGTTTTTTTAGCCCGTGAAATTGGATTAGGCATTTAATCTGCTTTTGTGTACTGTAAGTGAGACCAGGTGCAACGTACTTTTATTCGCAGAAGACCGCAAGTGAGCATCGGATGTCAGATGGACTTTGCGCAATAAGGCGTTACGATTTTGGCTGCGTTGCCTCCTTTTTCACAGCATTTGCCTAAATTTGCGCTGACCTACATACACGCTGCGCTGCAGATGCACATTTCCATGCTGCCCAGAAACACTTTCTGCCCCATTCGGTCACGTTTCTCCACATTTACATGTTTCTAATAAAAGATGAGACTTGTGGCCTGTTACATTGCGCAGATGTTCTCTCTCCTTTAGTTGTAAACGTAGCTTTTTTGACATGATTGTGTATCACCGTGCAATAAATCTGGGAAGAAGTACACTTGTTTTATCCAAATATTATATAAAAGAATCTCCTGCTGTGTTAAGAAAGTGTGAGACAGACACAAAGTGTCTGCAAATGTAACGCAACATTTAAACGTTTGATGTGCTCTGTGATCCCTCGTGGGTTAAGGTTTTTTTTTCCTGCTCGCCAATATTAGGGAGAGCAAAAAAAAAATTGGCATTTTCAGCCCTAATTTTTTTTTTTTTTTTGGAAAAGCATACAGCAGCATCATACACATTTCTCTTCACACTTTACTGTGTAAGCATTACGCTGTTCCTTGATCTAATCGATGGCAAAAATTGCAGATCTTCTTCCTCCAATAAAATAAAAGTACAGAAAACTCCCTGCTGTCCACAACTCCATTGTGTTTACATTCATACATGTGGTGCTAAAATCTTTGCCTCAGGACATTCAGCAGAATAAAGAAATAATAATAATAATAATAATAATAATAATAATAATAATAATAATAATAATAATAATAATAATAATAATAATAATAATAATATATGAACAAATAAACCTGAATGTCAGCAGTGGAGAGGAAGCAAACACACTGTAGCTGGAACTCAAGAACCTCCCAGGGTCCAAGAACACCTGAGTGCCCAACCCTCCTGTACATGTAAATCACACCTCTGAGAGCTAAAGTTGAGGTGCATTCAGGTTCTATTACCTTCTAAATTTTTCTCTTAATTTATATATATTACACTGAATTTATATGTATAAATACATATAGAAAAGCAGTGAATAATGAAAATAATACAAATTTGGAGAAATTGTAATTGCTGCCTATACTGCATTATTACAGTTTTTCTTTGCATAACAGCTATTTTTACAGCTGACCATTTTGTCTGTGTCATTGTTGAATTCCGTTGATTCTTTCTTTCACTGTGTATTTCTCTTTCATTTATGATAATATATCTAACACATTACTTGTGCCAGTACAGTAGTATTATTTTATTTTCGTGACAAGCTTTAAAAAAAGAAAATAAAAACTAAAATATCCCTAAATTAACCTTTTTTTTTTTTTTTACAAAATATATAATTAAAAATGGACCAAAATGGATTACTGCTTCTCCTACTACTATGACTAATAATAATAATAATAATAATAATAATAATAATAATAATAGAAATAATTATGTGTGCTAATTCTGCCTGTATTTCTTTGTAATTATTTTGAAAGCATTAAGAAAAAGGTTGGACATAGTACATATATTTGACTTTACTATTTCATTTTTATTTTCTAACATTTGAAGTATCCTATTTAGTCATAGTAGCAAGAATAAAGTTTAAAAATAATATATTAAAATGTATTGAGGTTTTGTGTCATTAATTGTCTTCTATCTGTTTTCTATTTTTTGTGTAGTGTCTACTCTAAAATATAAATAAAATGAGCAGTTGCTGGTAGAAAGAAATATTCTTACTTCATTATTTTGCTGTAGAACGTGTGTTTCCTCCAGATGCTGTAACCAAACAGTAAAGTTTTGTGTTGTTTGATAATTTGTGTCGGGGGCAGAGGCAAAATATGTGTTTATTTGTGTATGTTTTCTTGTCTGTGTGTGTGTGTGTGTGTGGGTCAGTGTGTGTGTAGGGGGGTTGGGTGAAGAGTTAATGCAGACAGACTCTCTGAAGCCTCACTTAGGATGGACATGTCAGCATTGCCAGAGGTCCTTGTCCTGATGGAAGTTAATGCAGGCTGACGCATGGCGTCCCCCAGAGGCGGAGCAGGACCATCGCGGGTGGGGGTGGCGGCTGCCATCCTTTTAATCCCTCCTGCCTTCCAAACCGACAGAGAAGGCACCAGAGAAGAATAAATAAAACACCTCCTGTACTGGAAAGACTATCTATGTTGCTCCTCGCTGAGCACTTAGAACACATTTTTAGCAAAAGCAAGTTTCTTAATTAAAAATGGAATTTCTCTTTCCAAAAAAGCACAGGAAAAGATTTTGTGTGATCAGACAGACAAAGGGGTGTCGTCCTCTAGTTACACCAGAGGTCTTCCACCAAGCAAGCACCCTTCATCCCCCTCCTTAACCACCACTCACACACACGCGCACGCAAGCTCACAGTGGTTGAGGGGTGGACGGGGGGGTTAATATATGGCACGTGCTCAGTTCAAACGGTTCTTGCTGGCAGCAGATGAAGCTTTAAAGATTAGCGATGCAGCTTATGCTGAATATTCCCAGAAAAAGATAACAAAAAACATTACAAAGCACAAAGGGGGCAAAGGGCGCAGAAGATCACAGGTCCGGGAAGCGTGGCTCCCTTGGCTCTGTGCCGCACGAGTTGCAGCCGAAGACCTCTTCCAACAGCTTTGTGGTTTCAGGCCATCTCCGAGGGCTTGAGTTTTGAGCCGCACTCTGTTTAAGGTGAAGAAGTGTGTGCTGTGGCTCAGTCGATGGCTTCCTGCTTACATGCGGAGAAACATGCGTGATTCTGAATGGTGGTGTGGAAAAAGGGCCGAGTGTGACTGCTGCTATTTCCACTGCAACATTAAATGAATTAAAGAAACTCACGTGCAGGCACTGTGGTGCTAAATATGTCCAACACTGCTTTTGTCCTTCCAGCACTAGGATTATAGTTCAATCCCCCTGGCAGCCTAGTTTCTAAAACTGAGTGCAAAATGTGGTTATTTCGTCCTTTGTGGTGGTTTTTCCCAGGGAGAGCACCTTGGGGAGGACCTCACACGGTCATTGTCCCCGGTGACAAGCAGCATCAACCAGGTCTGCTGGCAGCTGATTCCAGCTTTTCTGACTAGTGAGAAACATCCAGAAGGAGGACAGCAGCATGTTTTGTGGAGTCTCTGCAGAAGAAGGATGCAGAGGACTGCAAGGGCATCCTGCATTCTGCATCCTGCTGCATCCAGCACACTGTGCTGTGTCCTGTATCCTTTGTCCTGCTGTGTCCAGTCCTGTCTCATGCACCCTGAGTCCTGTGTTCTCCCTCCTATATCCTGTATCCTGCATCCTGCATGCCGCTGCATGTTGCTAACAGCACTCCGACTCACGTCGTCATGTCTGCGCCAGTCTCACCTTCTCTGAATTGCCTTCACTCTCAGTTTGTCCCACCAGGTCTTCAGGAATGATCGTCCATTACAATTCCCAACAAACTTCCGTCATTTTTATTGTGTGTGGAGGAAATTTGTATCCGTTTCAATAAAGGTCTGCGTAACAATTTACAAAAATTTCTTAAGAACTCAATTCATTCCATCATAGTTGCACTTCAACACTGACAAAATTTTGATTTACATTTTTTATCTGGCTTGAGACAGCAGTTCCACAGGCAAAGATTGGCTCCCCACATTCTTGAACATTCTGGCAGATGTCTGACATTTTGTATGGCTCTGAGAAAATTATATAGTGGTGTTTACTTGCTCTAAGATGTCTGCTGGGCAGCACTGAGTGATGTTGCCTCTCGCCTCCCTGCTGAAAGGCTAGAGCAGGTGAATGTGACGTCCTTGCTGCTATTAAAGCTGTCATTTGTGACAAAATGATAGTCTGAACACTAATGCTGCTGTAGCTGGATAGCAGAGAGGGTTAAATGCAGTGTTTCTCTTTATTTAAGTCCATTCTGCAGCGTAAGACACACACTTCTGGAATCCATTGCATAGCCCGGAAAAGAAATTTTAAACAGTTAAGTGCGGAGGTTTGCATGTGTTTATACATGCAGTCGTGTCTTCGGCAATGTGTATTTTTGCACAGGACTGAAAATCACATAAATGCGATCCCACAATAACACTTTATTCACACCCTCATCGGGCCTGCTGCAAAGGGGCTGTGGGTCCAGGTTGGGAAGGAGCAGATCCCAGCAGATTCTGATCCATCCACGGCCTCCAAAGCAGCTTTGTGCCGGGTTGTTGATGCTCTGCTGTTGCCTGAGCTGCACCCACATTCCAGTCCCACCGCACAGCAGAATGGCCCCATTCAATGGCATCTCAGAATATTTTTAATGCAGAAAATGTCTGCAAAATGTCCCATAGCAGATGTGTGGCTGGCCAGCTGCATAATTGTAACAACTAATTTAAAGGTTCAGAGGTTATTTTCCCCCAAATGTTTGTGATCATGTGTAAAAATAAATATTTACATGCATAAATATATATAATATACCAAATAGAAATGCCACAGCACACCAAAACTTCAGTGCACTCTGAAAAGTAAAAATAAGATTTTCTAAAAATGTTTTAAAGATTTTCATAATTAAATATGCACATGTATTTTTTTATTGTCTTTAATAATTAGGCAAATATGCTGAATTCCAAAACTATAGGAATTTATTAGGTCGATTAATATTATTTGTATTCAGTCTAGCTGATTTACAGTCTTCTCAGGCCTTCTTGTGAATTCTGTTATACAGAATTCAGAACTCAGCCACGGAGGCTGAATAATTGCCGTTCCATCACGGCAGCCGAGTGAAGAAGAAACGCTTCTGTGCGTCTCCAGTGCTGATGTCTACACTTGGGAACCCAGATCCACACCCCGGAACGGCTCACAGACAAAGTGTGTGATTAAAACGGATATGAATGAAATTCTTCAGCAACATATGGCCTTATTGCTCCTGTGTTCCCCGTGGTTCAAACTGTAGATCTTAGAATTAATCATGGTCGGCAAAAAGAGATCAAAGGCCCTCACTCTGTATTTATGGAGAACGGCCTTTTGATGTCTCACCCAATATGTGTGTGTTGATGCATCTGTGTGTGTGTGTGTGTGTGTGTGTGTGTGTGTGTGTGTGTGTGTGTGTGTGTGTGTGTGTATGTGCATGCATGTGTCTGCCTTTTGTTTCATGATGATGCTCTCCAGTCAGGTATTCAGCCTGAGACTCAAAGCAGGATTCTGTTCTTTTGTCTGGCGAATTTGCCATATTTTACCAAAGTAAACATTTTTAAAATATCACTCATTTTTGTGCTGATATTCTGAATACTTTTTGTACAGGGCCGGATGATTCTTCTGATAAACTGTTTATTTTGTCAGCCAGTCAAAGCCATAGCAGATTCTGTGTATCACAAAGCTGCTAATTTTATATATTGCCTCTCCAAAGTGGCCCTGAATCAGTGGTGGCCGTGTCCCCAAGGTGGCCCTGTCTCTGTGATAGCCCTGTTCCCAAAGTGGCCCCGTCTCCAAAGTGGCCTCATCTCCAAGGTGGCCGTGTCTCCAAAGTGGCCCCATTTCTAAATTGGCCCCACCTCTAAAGTGGCCCTGTCTCTGTGGTGGCCTTGTCTCCAAAGTGGCCCTGTCTGCACAGGCAACTTCTGTCTCCATGGCAGCCCTGTCTCCATGGTGGCCCTGTTTCCGTGGCAGCCCTGCCGCACCACGTGTTGTCTTGCACTGTGGGTCAGGCGTGTCAGTCAGCCCAGGGCCAGGCATCTGTGCCACCAGCCACATGGATGCTCCATCAACCTTCCTGAAGAAAAGAACCTTGAAAACAACAGAACTCACAGTTTGTGCTTCATGTTTCTAAAATGAGCTTCTTTCTAGCTACAGCTTTTCCTCGATGTTAAATGGAACCTAAGTATAGAAATGAGCAGATGTACCTTTATGGCTTAACATTAAAAACTGCAGCAAATGCAGTACATTTAAATTTGATCTTAGAGATTTGCTCCTTTTTATTTAAACAGGCAGCGTTGATGCAAAAGTACTGGAAGCCCAGCAAAGCAACGGGGACAGAATGGTTTAGACGCCGGTGTTGTCCCAAACTGCTGGATGGTGAAAGATTCCAGAAAGCAGGGGGAAGGGGTCAGAGGGCACAGCAATGGAGACGGACTCTTGTCACACGGTGGCTTCGGAAAGCTTGAGGACATGCTGCCTCTACTCGTATATCTGCTTGAATGGATGAAGATGACAGAGTGGGGGGTTGGGGGGATGCAAGGGCCATCGGTGCATTGCAGCTTGGGATTGGGGCTGAGCGGGAGCAAAATAAAGCTGCAGACATCACAGATGGTGCTAGAGACAAAGAGGACAGTGGCTCTAAAATATTACAGCCTTGAGATGAGAAAATCTGCTGTCTGGTGAAATAATTATTATGATATCAAGATGTGTTTAAAAGCAAATCTTGTTTGTCACGCTCACCAACATTTTTGTGCATCTGTGACTGCTATAAATAGCTAAAAAATCCCCGTAACTGATTAATATCTGCTGGTGTTTCTATTTAAATTCACAGAAATATTATTTTAAAAGTTTCCAGCTTGTTTAGGGGTGACACGGCAGCTCAGCGAGTAGCACTGATGTCTCACAGCGCCTGGGCAGGCGAGGTGCGAGTTAGATTTCGGCTCTGTGTGCGGAGTTTGCCTATTTTCCCTGTGTCTGTGTGAGTGTACTACCACAGTCCAAATACATGTGGATCAGGTTGACTGGTCACTCTAAATTGCTGTGTGCGTGCGTGTGTGCGTGCGTGTGTGTGTGTGCATGTGCCCACCCCATGTTGGACCGGTGGTTTCCTCGTGTCCCCTGATTGTGGGATAGGCTTGGGTCTGCTGTGATCCTGATCAGGATCAAGTGGTCAATGACAACAGATGGATAGAGAGTTTATCCACACACACTCTTTCAAGTACTAATTTGTTGTTTTTTTTAACTGTGATATTACAAAATCTAAGGTCCCACACACACACACACACACACACACACACACACTCAAAAGTCCTTACTTAGTCTGTTTAATAATGCTCTCTGTACCAACCAGTCAATGTGACTGAGGAATTTCTCAGACTTAAATTATTCACTGTCGCTTTGGATTTCTGTGTTCCTGGGTGACTGCTGTATAAACATGTATTTTTTTAAGTGAAAGCAATGTGCGCTATACAAAAGTGTGTTAAAATGTCCCGCAGTCCATCTCATACGCAATATGTCATAAGTAAGACATGTTGTGGGTTTCTTGAGGAATGCATGTGTGATTTACCTGCTCCTCCTCAACCCCCCCTCCTCTCTGGGTCCAGCTTTGCTCCAAGCAGATGGAGATTATCTCAGCGGAATGATTTGGTTGCAGACAAACCAATGTAATTTAGGCACAGCTTCTGTCATCCTGCCCATGTCATGAAGACCCCCAGGCTTCTGCTCTCCTCCAATCCTTACCTTGATTCCAGCACGGCTCCACCACAGGCTTTAGGACAAGAGGGAGGAGCATCGAAGGAGTCCTATGCAGCGGGGTGCAGGGTCTGTGTGTGCAGTGAACTGCATCCCTGGCCCTATTTACTCAGCCCCTTGCAGACGTGCACACACACACACACACACACACACACACACACACACACACACACACACACACACGCAGCAGGCCTATACAGCGTATCTGAGTGCATGTTGCGTAGCCCCTTCTGTGCTGGCTCTCCACCACATACCACAGACGAGCACCTGGACCGCTGTCAATAAAAATGTGCTGCATTATATTCATTTAATGTATACGATAACAATTTGGGATTTTTAATGCTCACATCTGCATATGCAAATACACGCACTGCCAGCAGTGGAAGAATTTGAACCGTCAGCTGCCGGGGTGACATCTACGTTGTTTTACACTAACAATGAGGGAATGGATTTTGTCTGGTGTCAAGTGTTTGATTGCAGATCAGCCGGTCCAGCCGCCAAGGTGTTTGTGTTCTGCTGCCAGACCCACATGTTGGTTCCTGCAAAGGGCATCCTTGTTGACGCCCGCTCGTCTCTTTTCATGTCAGATGAATATGTAATTAAAACTACAGCTCAGCTTCAAACGCTCTTTCCAGGCACGGTACCCTGTGTGGCTTCCTTTAAGGTTGGTGAGGGAAGGGGCGGGGGCTTCTCATCACCTCTGCCTGTCTAACAGTGTCTGTGTAGAAATATTTCGAAGGCCTGTGATTACCCCCCCTCCCCCCCGCAACCTAAACTAAGCAGATTCCACGAAGACAAAAATGATGCATCTTTAATTGGGAAAGCTGTATTTGAGCTTAATAACTGCTTTTTGGGGTCAACCTGTTTTGCAGAAGGAGGCCACAACCAGGGGAAATGCTGAGGTAGGAATAGGAAATTGAGGCAGGTAGGGAGAACGACACAGAACGGCACAAAGAGGTGGAGGCACAACATCATCCTGGTGCTGGTGGATGAATCAGCAGGTCATAACCCGTGAGAACATCAGCAAGAACTTCCAGATAAACATAAACAGACTATTGTTCTCAACATTGACTGCTGTTATTTTGCTGTTAGTGCTGCTATCATGTTGTTTAATACTTATTCCATATTTTGCCTTGGAGCAATGTTTACATTTTCTCAGAACAAATAAAAAGTAAATTAAGAAGGTGATGGATAACAGAGAACATCTCTGCATCAGTATGCTCAAGGTGAGGCCTGCCGGACCCTACAGGAGGCTACAGCAGAAAGCCATCATACACGGCAGGAAAGAATTTGCAGAACTGCGGGCATCTGTGTAAATATGGCCCTATTCGTCACTAAGTGCCGCTGCTGTGCTGCTGACATGGCGCACTTGTCCCATTACAGCCTCCAGAAGACACCACCTGTCTGGCACTGTGACGGCTCGCTGCCCCCTATAGGACACACGTACGAACGACAGCTGAGCGGGTTGCCGTAACGACTGTGTCACCTTTGTCTAATGCCTGGCCAAAGGTTTCCATGGCGATAGGATGATGCAGTCTGAGTCTGTCTATGAGCGTTGACATATTGCACAGCGTGCCGTTACATTAACAGATATATGTTTTGTTCTGCGGACCCTGTTGGGTTTTTACTTAATGAGCGGCCATTTTCGTCCACTTTGGGCTTGACGGGGAGCAACCGCATGTGGGCATTTTGTGTCAGGCACTCTTTCTCAGAGTGGCCTTCTGTATTTATCTAACGGACTGACCTTGTTGTTAATAGCTAGAATACAATTTTGAAAGCACCAACAAATTTATGTTAATTCACCTTTCTTATCCATTAATGCACTTACCCAGCAGTAGGTAAATCCCATACAGAACAGTAAGTGTTTAACTTTTAACCCGTAGGCAAGGAAGCTACTTTTTAACCCATTTAATTTGTTATGATGGAGGTTGGACTCCAGCTTCACGCTAAAAGTGAGGAAAGCGACTGGTCTGCGAGAGTCCCCAACACCCGTCACTCGTCACACTCACCATGGAGTCAGACTGTGCAATGCAGCCCTGCCTGGGAACCATGGCAACAGTGTCCCTCACCTCCCCTGCTGTGTCGGGGCTGCTGCGCGTCGGCAGAAACTGCAGGCCCTCTGCTGCAGTCACAAGCGGGAACTTCAGCCTGCTGGAAAGCAGAGCATGAGGTCAGATCCAGGTGGTGTGATTTGCAGCCATTCCCAAAAAAAGATGAATTTCAGGTGCTCCCCAAGGACAGCTTTCAGCAAAGGTTGCCCGCTCGATCCAAAAAGGCACCCGATTATTTGTTATTTTAAACAGATGCCAAATCAGCTCCAAATGTTTTGTTTCATGCCATCGCCTCTCTGCAGACTCCTGTGCTGCAGAAATATGAGATGATGGCTCAGGGAAAAGCTGTCAGGTGACATATTTTTCAGAGTGAATGTATAATGTTTTGCCCGTTCTATATCTTCCTCTGTATGATCCATCTCTTTTAAAAGTGATATGGAGTCAGGAAGAAAACTCTGCCACACTTGCCGCCAAGGATTTGAGCCTTCTGCTGCATCACTGGTGTCCTTTGGTGACAACACAAAGACATGAAACCGACAACACAATATTACCATCTTAAGTGACATAAAAATGAATAAATATTTGTCCCATTTGTCAAAATCTTGGTATGTAGCTTCATTAAATGGATTATCACACTGAAAATAGCTATTTGCTGTCGGGAGGTGTAAATACAAACCTCGGTTTGCCAGCAGCCAACTGTTACAGCTGGATGAAGGGGAAAAGTTCAAAAAGAAAAACAGAATAACCTCAACACTTTAATTTCATGGCAAGTTATAAGGAGAAGAGTAGCAAATTCTTCAATGACTGGACTGAGAGCGGAGAAGCTGGCTTTCAAGGGCAGCTGTTGAAGTACAATCACACAGTCAGCCACTTTCTAAGAAGAATTTCTTAAATAAATTGTTTTTGAAAGAAAACACTTGATGAGGTCACATAACACGTGAAATCAGTCTTTTGGTTCCTTCTCTAATGCCTGATGGGAATGTCAGCTGGGACACACAGTCCGCAAGCACAAAATGAATTTTATTTGGTATGAGAATCAATTTGAAATGAGAAGCGGGTGACAGTGAATCTTTGTCTGTGGGAATAAAGGCTGCCGAGTTTGAGTTTGAATACGAGATGCAGATGGTGAACTTTGCATTGGTTGCATTGCACATATTGTCTGTCCCTCTACCCTTCCATCCGTCCTTAACTGCTTTACCCTGCTCAGATTCACAGTGGTATTGAGTCTGTCCTGGAGTTCCTGGGCACTCGGGTGTGACCAACCCCCTGTATGAGATCCCAGTCCAGCACACATGGCTAAAAGTATTGCATTTTAAGTAGAATTATTGTAGAAGAGAACTTTTACATGTCCAAGGACACACAGAAACTAGGTGTGTGCCTTTGTGTGGGTTTGTCTGTATGAAATGTATTTATTTACTTTTAACAAAGATGCAGCAGGATGTGTCCAGGTGGAGAACTAAAGGTTTTTTGGCAGAGAGCAAGATGGATCGTGTGAGTGTTTCTTTCAGTGAAACTATAACCACCCCCCAAAACTTCTACATAGCACCACCATGAACCAATAAACACTCACACACACACACACACACACACACACACACACACACACACACACACACACAATAAACTAAGTTGTGTTCCTGACCTCGATAAAAGTCATATTTGACTTATTTCAGGAGAAGCAGCAGGAATTCAGCTCCTGACACCATTTTTTGTCTTTCATCTCCCCGAGACTCAAAAACAGCAAAAAAAAGCACAATGCATCTCAGAACCAGGAATATGGAGACAACCTTTATTTTCAATATCCCTTCACAAAGCCAATCCCCCAGGGCAAAAATTACCATTTCAGTTGCTCCTTGTGTTTTCACTAAGAAGGACTGCTGTTAAAATACACATTTATTAGGATTTCCTATGGAGTCCAGAGCAAACACACCACTCTCAAATATACAGAATACATTGGGATTTACAGATGGTTTGGGTGTCTTTACAGTGGAAACACTCACAGTGATTTCAGTTATGCAAAAAACAACACACTCCCTCCTACATCTTACTTGAAATGGTGCTAAGACTTCTGTTCTTTTACCAAAATTTCAGCTGTTTGCGTATGGCAGCTCTTTTTGACAATATAGAACGCATTCGCACTCTGTACACCAAAGTCTAAAGCATAAAAAGTGTACTGCCAAATCACAGTCCAAAGTGAAATTTTTTAGGAGTGACCGAATATTCACAGAAACACTTATTAAACAAGGTTAAAAATTAATTTTGTTATCATCCTCACATAGTAATAAAAAAACACCTCATAATAGTTCACTACAGTTTAGCTCTGTTCCACAAAACCGAAAAGATAAGTTTGTAGAGCTAAAGCTTTTAGTTTGAAGCAGTGAAACAACAACTTGTCAGGTTGAAAAAGATGCTGTCAGATGTTTTATTTCTAAGTTTTGTGCTATAATTAGCCATGAATTTGGATGAAAAACTGGATGGGGGGCCTTGTGACTTAAGGAGTCGTCAAGCATTTCAATTGCTCTTATCCGCTGTGAAGACAATGGACTTCTTTTAAGACAATACTGCCATCTTCTGGAAAGTTTGCGCATTTGCACAAATGCTCTATTTCACACTTGGATTGTTTACTAAATGCTATTAAGGCTCCGGAATTAAGGATTAACTCGTTATGTAAATAGTACATTTGAAAATGAAATAACACCAACAATATTTTATTTTCTTGGGAGGACTCTCAAATTGTTCGTCTTTTCACAAATATATTCGCTAGAACTGTCTTTTTTTTATTTTTTAAACAAAATCAACCCTTTTCTTGGAGAAAATCCTCGAATTAGGAGAAACAACGTTACTTCACAAGACCGCCTGCAAAGTTGGTTCACGGTGGGTAAAAACCACAAATTTTCTAACACAGTCACACTTGTTCGAAATAGAAATGAGTGACTCGGGGATGTGACCCTACAAAATGCTGAGTTAAAAGACTAACTTTTAGATGTTAATCGAGAGGAAAACCCGCATCTGTTGCAATTCTCTTACTGGCCGCTCAGTGGCAGCGGATTCATCCTCGCAAACTGAGACTGAACCTCGGGGTTTTGACCCCTTTTCTATTATTTTACACGTGCTGCACCGTGTGTTTAGACTAATATGGCTTAAAATCTGTGCAATTTAACTTTATTTTTATAAATTCGACTTACGTGTTTAAGCATTTCAGTATCCACTCAATGTTAAATGAGCATTATTTGAGCATTAAAGTACTATTACTTTATACTTTAAGTACATATTACTTTATATCTCCTTTTTAAAAGTAATGCAACTACTTTTCCCCCAATTACACAATCATAAGGGAGAGCAGAATAAGCGCGGAACGTTGCGCGTTTCGAAAATGGTCTGAGATTGAGTTTTACCGCAAAAGTTCACAGATAGGAGCGAACTGAATGCTCGCGATAAGAATAACGAAAATTATGTTTATTGTTTTTGCCCCTCCTTAAATCACAGACAAACATCATGAATGAGAACTGCGACGCGGGTTTGCTGGGGTTCCAACCGCTGATGCGCAAACCCCGCCTTGCGCCTTGTCGCTAATCCGCTGCTTTGGTTCCCGTCCAGGCGAAGTGATTCATTCCCCCCAGCGCGTCTTTTTCGCGCTTCTCTGCCACCAAACACTGCGCAAATGTTCCCAGGTTTGGCGCCTGCAATAACGGCACGAAACGAATTCTTATTTTTCGGTTAAACGGATTTTTTCCACATTCGTAATAACAGGTTTATAAAACTGATTTCGATACATAATGAAATTCACCCCAATCCACTGTTCGGGCTTCGGTCACTGGGTGGCGCTATAGAATCCCGAATACCAGGAACACATTTTATTTAAAAGACAAACTTTCTTATCTTTGACGCAAGTATATTTCTTAACTTTTAGAAAATGGCGGCAATTTTCAACAGCTGGCGTTTTACGTGTATAATCTGTAGAATTACAGCTTGCGGAATTAAACAATTAAACATTACCAACTTCCAGTAAAGCTATTAAAAGTTTGAGAGGCAAACACGACGTTTTTACAGGGAGCTTCTTGCAATTTGTCTTAAATTTACAAAAACAACTCTTGAGCAAATAATTCCACGTTTGTTTTAACTAGCTGTGCAAGCAGTAACAATAAATTGTTAAATATTTTAGTTACGTTCACGTTTTTTCCCAGTTTTGCGTCTTTCCGGCTGAAATGTATTAATAAATGCATGTATAAATGTATACATGCATGTTGTTTAAAAAAAAAAACCGTTTAGCGTGGCTCATCTTCATGAAAATGAATCTTTCTGATAGAAGAGAGCCCCAGTTATACCAAACCATAATGCCTGTTATTACTGGATAATTCCAACAAACGTTACAGTTTCATACTGAAAGTGATGGCATTTTGGAAACTTGCGTGCAGCAGCTATCATTATGATGATCGAAATTTCTACCTTTGTGGCTTTTTTAATCTTATTAATTAAAGGTGCCCTCTGATTGGACGAGCAGTTAATCCCTGTGGGCTTCACTTTCCTACTAACGTGAAAGTGGGGCAGAGCACGAGTCACTATCCGCCCAAGGCGGGGGCAAGACGCACGGCGAGGAACCGTCAAGAAGACGTTCGTTAGGGGCCACCGGAGCGTCTTAGGTACGTTTCCCATTGCCGTGCACGGTGTTTATGTAACAGATTTATGCGTTTTTATGATACAAGAGAGTCAATAAGTTTGGAGGCAGCTTTTGCGGAGAGCAGCTTCAGCAGCCTGGCAGCCCAGAGCGAGAGCGAGAGAGAGAGAAAGAGAGAGCGAGAGGGAGAGAGAGGGGGAAGAAGAAGAAACACGCGCAGAAAAAGACAAGACTGCATTTATCAGAGAACGAGGGAGTAAGTGTTTACCCAACCGATTATCCGTTTAAAAATGAACGTTGGGGAAGAGAACCTGCTGAAATCCATCAGCAACGACACTCTGCTGGATCTGACTCAACGCTACGGCCAGTCGACGTTCGGCTTCGGCGCTGGCCACGGTACTGGAAGTCCCGGGCGATACCCCCTCACGCCGGCTGCCGATTTCCTGTCCGGCCAGACAGCCAAGTCCACGGAGAGCGGCGGCGAACACACCAGCGACGAGGACGACGGCTACGACCCGCTGGACCCCCGAAAGAGAAGTTCGGCGTTCGACGACGAGAAGCACTCGGGTTCTCTTGCCAAGAAGCCGAAAGAGCAGAGGTCGCTGCGACTGAGCATCAACGCGCGGGAACGCAGGCGAATGCACGACCTGAACGACGCCTTAGATGGTCTGAGGGCCGTGATCCCGTACGCGCACAGCCCCTCGGTGAGAAAACTCTCCAAAATAGCCACGTTGCTGCTGGCGAAGAACTACATCCTCATGCAGGCGCAGGCTCTGGAGGAGATGCGACGTCTCGTTGCTTACTTGAACCAGGGACAGGCCATCACGTCGCCCATTCCCACGGCCCTGGCTCCTTTCGGACAGGCGGCCGTGTACCCTTTCACGGGCACGGCTCTGGCAACGTGCGCTGAGAAATGCACTTCTTACTCCGGAACATCCTCGAGTATCTTCAAACATTGCAGCGATAAACCTTGACTGCGCTCCATTCCCCTCCCTGACCTGCTGCATCCACATGTTGGAGTCCACCAGTCTGAGTTGTCGGGTTGAACACGAGTTTTAGTCTAAATGCGTAATCTTACATTCTGTTCGAATAACCACGATGCTTCATCCCAACCCAAAACCCATGTTTACCGAAGGCTTAAATTATTTGGGGATTGAGCATTTGAAATGCTGTTAACCTTAAAGATGTACTTTCCTTCTTTCCTGTCTTTACGTAATTCGTTGCAGTTCCGTATTAAAAGCATTGATGTAATAAAGCAATGGGCCTGGATGACTGCCTTTGTCTTTAGGGTGAACGTGCCAGATTTGAAAAGTTTCCACCGGATTCATTTAAATTAACTTCTTGTAAACTATGCAACATTCTGAAAGAAGCCTACATGTATCATGAAATGTTCCGCAGCTACTAATATGAAGTGTGATCGTCGGTTTTTGCCGATTATGAATGATGTGTTTCTCATGACTGCCGTTTCAACTATGTGGGAGGGGGGGAAATTATGTAATATATTTTTGAAAAGATGTATAAAGGTGTTGACCTTGGTATTGCACAGTTACCTTGATTGTATTGTACAACCGTGGGACACTTGATCAAAATTATGGATATGGAGACACTAGTTGCAAACCACTGCATCGATGAATCATTTGGTTGTGTTGCGGCATTGAATTTCATATATTGTTTATATGTCTTTATAATTAAAACATATATCTATGCTTGACGAGGACTTGTCAGTGTATTGTTACGCAGGCGCATTCGAGCCTTTGAACGCTCAAAACATTCCTTTGCCCCCTGCAGCCTTTATTTAGAATCGTATATTATTATTATTATTATTATTATTATTATTATTATTATTATTATTATGCTTGTCTTTTATAAAACGTGAAAGACCTGAGTAACTGTCAATATCGAAAAAGAAGGAAAGATTTATCACTCTGGAGGGAACATATTTACAAAATACGCCATATTTTCTAGACCTACAGTGAACCGAATAGTTGTCCAACTGATATTTTGGATAGAATATATAAAACCACTTGTAATGCCTTGCCATGCAATTTTAGGATCCACTCAAACACAGTCACACAATACAACGTGATTTTTGTTTCTCAAATTGTCTCATATTTGCCCAATTTGAAGTGACTTTCAGTATTTAACCTTAATATTTTGGAGTTTATTTGCATCCACTCAAATTATGCAGCACCCATAATCGCCGTTGCCACCACAAAAATGTTTATTCTGCGTCAAGTTATTTAGAATAACTGTCCACCTCTATGAAATCAGGGAAAGATGAACGGAACAGGTTTTGTTTTCGAATTTTGGGTTAATGGACAGTGAGGGGCATCGGGCTAATTTTAGGGTGTATTAATCTAATTATTTCGATCAGTCCAATGAGCCCCTTTCGGCAGGCAAGGGCGCTCCGTGCGGCTGCCGGGATGGAAGCAGGAGCAACCCCAGGGCGCCAGGGCCCTGTCTCACTGTATTTGTGTGATTGTGAGACTCCCTGTAACCCACCTACTCTCACTATTAACCCAATTCCAGCTCCTGTCTCCTCTTGTGTGTTAATGCCACTAACGTCCGGGGGGGAGGGAGGGGGCAGCTCAGTACAAATTTGCTCAACTCACTTTTCACCCAAAAGATCCGAACACGGATTTAAACCCCGTTGGTCTGCGGCGAGGGGTTTCCGAAAAGTTTATTTGAGATGGACAATCTGCTATTAAAGGAGGCTGAATTTGGTTTAGAAAAATAAGTTAAGCAGTCAGTTTCATTTGAATAGATTGGCTGACGACTGCTGGGTCTCACATTTCATTCGGTGAAGAACAATTCTGCATATCGAGCCATGGAGAATCATTTTTAAGCATTCTGCAAACTTAGCTGAGTTCCTTTTAACGCGTTCGGGGTAAGAAATATAATAATTGACTTGGAACGTGTTTGGAACTCATGTAAAGTTTTCAATTTCTTCAGTACATGTGATTAAATAAGCAGAAATATTTAACAGGGCTTAACCATGGCGGGACATCACTGAGCGACATAACCGAGATGAAATCCAGGAAAACGACGCAAAATGCGTAAAAGCGTTGCTCCTGTCAGGGAGTTGTTGACCTGACAGAATATTTTGTTACATATTAGGTAAAAATTGTCATATATTAATTTGGTTAACAGTGCGGTCTATTCAACCCCCCCCACCTTACCCACCCACCCACCCATCCATCTATCCATTAATGTTAACCGCTTAATCCTCAGCAGGGTGGCAGTGGTCCGGAGCGCAGTAGTCTTTGGATTTTTAAAAAAATGTTTTCTCTCAAAAGGTAAAAAGTATGACTCTAAAGTAAGATTATTAAAAACAATTATGTCTCTTTCTATCAAACCGTACATAGCGCGTTACCCAAGTTGGTGAAGGAACCGCTTAGTAAATGAAACGGGCACTTAAAGTTGGGAAAGTGGGTCGCCCACTAAAATATAGACGCAAGATAAGTTTTTTCCAGGATAATAAAAGCGCTTAGAGTTCTTTCTTGGTCACAGTTTGGATCTCAGTCGACGTCTCAGTCCGTGGCGTCACTGCACTTCTGAAGCATCAGCCAGAGCGGAGCTAAAAAAGCAGCAGTTGGAGGCTGACAGCCGCAGTTCACCTCGCAGCTATCTATCTATCTATCTATCTATCTATCTATCTATCTATCTATCTCCCTGCCTGTCTGCCTGCCTGTCTGCCTGTCTGTCTGACTGACTGACTGACGGGTCGCGAGCGCTGCGCTCCCATTCGCTCCTGTGCAGCTCGAGCCGCGCGACGTCTCACAGCGAAACGCGGCGCGCGGCGTCTCGAGCCAGCCAGCGCTGACAGGATGTCAAAAAAGCCCGCGAATCGTTCTGACGCGCGAATGCCGCTGCTGTTTTATTCGTTTTTTCCCCGTTCCCTTCCCGTCTCTTTTCTTTTTGTTTTTTCGTCCGTCTCGACTACAGACATAATTTTGCTGAAATAAAGTGACGTTTAGGCAACGGGTTTAAACGCTCGAACGTCCATACTATCAGAAGTATATTGATGGACTTTCGAGAGTTGCAGCCCGTTGCTTTAGGCTGCTTTTGTTTAAACGGATGCTTGTGTATTTGTGGACCGTTATTGTTTTGTTTTTTCTTAGCCCGGTTGAAATTGTCTGTATTTCTAACTCGTCACCGTTTGAATGTGAGCATTACTGTCTTCTTGCATGATGCTGTGCGTCATTGTTGGTGCACATCTGACAAAGGTGAAGGAACCTGGAAGGAAGGGCAGTCACCTGAGAAGAGTTTTATTTGTAAGGAAGAATAGTTGTGAGTTTAGGCCTCTATCTGTGAGAAGAACAGGCAGGAGGAGGGCTGTGAAGAAGCAGTGGCCACGTACAGAGGTACAGTTCATGATATTCCATGCCTGGCACACTGCGAGGAAATTTTCAATCCATCTCAAGAATAAATAGGTGAAAGGAGCTCCCGTAATAACCAAGAACTGCAGAAACAAGCATTGTTTTATAGACAACTACAACAATCAAGTTCATAAAACAGTTATGTGCAAACAAGCTGCTTTACAAAATTCCTCGATAAGCCTGTCAACAGCTTGGTTCATGTAATAAATGTTAAAAATTATTATATAAAATGTCAAATTCATTCTGCACTAAAGATTCGTTTCATTTACATGCCAATGACTTGCAATATTTCCCTTTCTTTTCCACCAATTTTGAAAATATATATCCATATGGACCTAATCCTTCTGTATTATTTTGACTACTCAAATTAATTAGCTTGTTGCAGGAGAAATGTGTCCAAGACACACAACACAGCTCCTCACAGAACTGATTCTTCTTACACATTTGAACATGGAGTGGTCCAAAGTACAGAGGATCCCAGGGGAGGGAACAGGGGCTCACTTAAAAAAAAACAATTCATGTTCAAATTAAAGCTTCCTTAAACAAGACGATAACTAACAAACAGTAAAACCAATAAACTAAGCCAGCAATAGAGATGCCTCTACATGTATTTGCCAGCTTTGTTTATATGGTTCTGGAGAAAATGCTTAGGTCTTCACTTGTTTTTTCTCTCCTCTACTAGGAAGGGACCCCCCACCCCTCCCCACCGCCGCACCCGACTCGCCACCCTCTCAACCTCCGGTGTAACTCTGTGACATCACAAGTGCTCATTCCTTCCAGCTCTGTTTTGTCGAAAGTAATGAAGGAGGAAGTCAGTTTGTTCTGCGGCGCTATGTGATTCAGTGCGACGTTGCTGCAAGTAAAGGCGAGACAGGCCTCCCGTTTGTTACTTTAATCAGACGGGTAGGGGCGAATCTCGGCACGAGGGCCCGAGCCCCACGATGCCGCAGCCAGGCGAGGATCACGTCTGTAGCCACAAGGCACCTGACACCGTGCATTTTAAATTCACCGCCCTTGTGTGGGCAAAAAAGAGCCTTGGCCAAATTCAGCAAGAAAAAGGCCAGCAGTCAGGGTTGGGTGACACCCAGCTCTCATTTTTAAGAAGCGGTGCTTTTATTTATGCCAATATGAAATGGGCTCGCATGCTTATTGGAGTGAACTCACACACCGAGGCAGTGGAATCCAAACAAAAAGAAGAAACAAATGTGTGGGATGATGGGTGCTGCAAGCGCGTTCAAGTGTGACGAGGAATAAAGGTCAAGCTGAGCGAGAACGGAGCGTGGCAGCGTCTCGCCCTCTCTGTCTCTCAGCTTGACGAAGTATCTGAGATGACAAACAGGGCAGCCATTAGCCAGATAGACTTTAATCTCTGTAATGGTCCCCCAGACGCAAACTGGTGGAACTTTTTCTCAGACAAAGACACATGGAGCGAGAGGGTGGAAAAAAACACCGGAACGTGCACCCATTGGACACAATCGTCCCAGCCGCCGCCCCCCCAACCTTCAGCGCTCTCTTCACCAGCTAATCGCAGATCTGCTTTGGATGGAGCAGGGGAACTGCTCATTAATTACTGCCAAAAGCGATGGAGTGGGCTATCAATAACCCGCCAAGCGGAGAGGTAGCTGACAGGCAGGCAGGGTGGGTCCTAATTGTGGCTCATAAACACATGGGAGTAAATGCGGACGTATTTGTACCCTGCGCCCATTTTCTGGTTCTCCTGCGTTTCTTCTGCTGCTGTTAGTCACAACATGGGCACACAGGCTAACAGTACTGGAAAAAACGTTTGGGTTCTCCTTCTTTATCGGACAGCTAAAAGTCCTGCTCACGTGGCCAGGTTGTACAGTCGTCATCGGTGGTTCTCGGTCCTGCATTCAGCCACCGTTGGAATAAGCACACAAAATGTAGCCGTTTGATGAAAGGGCCCGCTGAGTGTCATGCAGTCACTCACACACAGAAACACTTGTGCACATGCGTGATTTGCACGCACTGTGGAGAACACACTCCTCCCATGGAAGGAACGCCACACAGCTTGCTTTGTGTCTGTTTTGGCCGCCCTCACAAGGAGCCATGGGGGGTGTGTGGCAGAGCTACGTGTGTGTCTGCAGCGGTGATGCCCGTGTTGATGGCATCTGCTCCCCCACACAGAGCTGCCAGAGGCTGCTGCTCCCTGTGTGTGAGGCAGCTGCTGAGCTCATGCTCACCTGCCATTCCAGCACATAAACATCACCAAACACCTCATGTTCTGGTCACCAAATGGTGCAGAGCTTACAGATGTGCAGCACTCCTGTGCCTTTTACTCAACTTGAACTGATCTGGTAAAAATTGCCAAGCTGTATAAATGGGTAAATCACTGTAAATAACTTGTATTTACCTGAAACTTTTCTTCAGAGGGACGTAGAGTCTTAAGCAGCATAAATCTGTTTACCGTTTCATACAGCCAGGCTTTTTTGGGCATTGATTTAGGGCAACAGCCCTCTTCAAGGACATTACAGCAGCTGGTGGGGTTCCAGCCTCAGTCCTTTTGAGTGCAAAGGTGGGAGCATTAACAACTACTGCTCCCCCTGGTGGCCGAGAGAACAGCATCGCGTCAGGTGCTATGAGTGCCTAACCTGGCACAGGTGAGTGGGTTGGAGCAACTGACGCTCACAGACAGTACATCACCTGCAGTTAAACACCTGGCTCTAAAATAATCCCAAACTGCTGCTGTACTTCCACTGTCCGTGGTGGGTCTCCTATGGCAAGTGTTGTGTTCTGGTTGAACCTCGTGTTGCTCAATAAGACAAGAAAAACATATCCTCCAGTGTCTAAGGAATGTCTGCCTGGAGACCAGAGACAGCAAAATTCACGGTTCTGTCCACTTTGTTGAGTGCATAGCACAAGTAGGAGACTACACTTACAATTTGTTACATAAAATCGGCATAAAATTTGATTAAATAACTGAAAGAAGGTTCACTGTGTTTGAAATTTTCGAGGTTCATTTGGCGTCAACTGTAAGTCCTCAAATTGCGCCAAACTCTCATTTGCACTTGTCTGCAAATAATTTTCTTTTGTTCCTTTTTTTCAAGCGTAGTGCGGTATTTTGAACAAAATTTTGCGTCCGTAACGCACGTTTCTCCCAACAAAATAATAATCCTTGGGGGGGAGGTACTTTACGCGGAGATGAATTTTGGAAGGCGCAATGAGGCTCGAGGGCATGTCGCTGGACACGGAGAGAGGACAGGGATGCGGGAACTGGGCCTCTCCGCCGCTGTGAGTCAGAGGCTGCGTTTGAGCTCGGCACCGAATGAAAGAGAAGATTAATAGCATTTATCACAGCAGATAGACTTGCGCTTGCCTAATTAAAATTGTTAGAACATGCATGCAGCCAAGGATCAGTAGCTTTTAATGAGGACCTTGTAGGCTGATTTGGGTCTAATTTTCTGCTTAATAAGGCTGGTTTAAAAAGTAATTTTGGAGGGATGTGACTCTTTTAAACCTGCTCATTATCAATAATAGTGCTTCACTTAAGCACTTCAGGAAACGCTGTGTTTAATTAATATAGCGCTGGCGCGTGGATTAGCTGACGGACTGGAAGGCAGAGGGGGGAGAACTGGTGAAGAACTCTCAAGGACACTGCTTTCACTAGGCGGCTCCATTACTGGCTAAAAAACCAGCGTCACTTTCAGCCGCATTAATGCGGGGCAAAGTGTTTTGTGTGTCTGCTGACGGTTTCCTCTCCTTGGAGCCTACAGACTCAACACCAAGACAGTGCGCTATTCCCCCACGTGGTTTATCTTTGGTAAAATATCTGGTTCTGCTTCAAATTCAGAGTGTGATGTTCAGCTTTGTCAACTGAGCAAATGTGTTTTGACTTATTTGCAACTCGGCTTATTTATATCTCGTCATCTTTCGGTGCTTCTTCTTCAGATTGCACTGTTTCTCACCAGAGCCTCTTGGTGGTTTTTTTTTTTTTTTTTTTTTGCTCTGATTTTCGGATTAAGCGTTTCAGTAAATTAAAAGAATGCCGTTTTGCTGTTGACTGTTGCGTAAAATAGGCTGTCGTTACTTTGAAATAATTTTTAAATTAGTTTTATCAACATTTGCACTTCTGTGTTTGTGCATTAAATAGTTGATCTAAAAGTTACATTACTTACAGTGCAGGGCAAATATCGTGCAAAATTGTTTTACGCGTGAAACTGGCACACTGCTACATTTTTGAAGTCAAGAAGAATTATTTCACAATTATAAACCTTTTAACTTCAGTGGCAGTTAACAGCAAATCATGTTTGCGCTGAGGGAATGCAAAATAAACCCAGCAGGATTTGATGCTGACAAACTGCAGTTCTCCGTCGGTCCTGAAGCAGAATGAGTTTGAAACATTCAAGCGACAAATGGACTTGTTTCAAAGATGGCGGGAACTGACTGTGTCAGTAAATATAAAAATGTGTGGTAAAGAGAAATATTTTAATAAACAGATAATGTTCACAATAGGGCATCTGCTATTAGTTCCTATTAATATCCCCAAATAAAGCAGTGGGGTTAAATTCTGCTCATTTTAAGCATCTTTCATGTTTGTAACTCAGTTAATTTAACAGTAAGACTTACTGTAGTAAAATTAAAGTAGACAAATTCAAAATTTCAGCTGGATAAAAGCCTGTGTTTGACCTATTGTCTACACTGAAATGAGATAAATATTAGATGAAGAGTGGCCACTGGATTTTAGTGAAAGCACATTCATTTTACAGAGTAAAAATAACATTGTTCCATTTGGTTAATATAATACAATTGTCATGACAACATGGCAGAATCGTGAACTATTTTCATTTATATTATTGCAGCCAAAACTTCATAAGTGTGAATGCTCTGTGAGAGGATAAAAATTATGAGAAGCTTATTATTAAAGTATAAGAAAAACATTAGAAAAAAAAAGCAATAAAACGTCAAATTGAAACTTCAGCCCCTTATCAAGTAGGCAGCAAAGGTTTATGAGAGCAAGAACGCAAGAACGCACAAGAATTTGTAAACATGAACGCACATCATTATAGATTAGATTCTCCAAAATACAAAGTAATTGCAAATTTGGCCACACCGTGTTTTTTTAGCGCTCCACCCGACGTCTCCATTTTTGCTTTTGATAATAAAACTGCTAATGATAATCGTGGTGATAACGGTGTTGAAGATGATTATGGTGGTGGTGATGGAGATGTTATGATGACTAATATTGCAAGTAGCAGTGGTAGTTGTCAGAATTCCACGTATTTTGGTGTCACATGTAGGAATATGACAACATTCACCTGAGCCCCTGATGAACAGCACGGCGACCAAGGCGGCTGGCCGATAAGCCCCAATTTATCCCAGTATCCCACTACAGTGGATTGCTGAAGATCCACAAAGCTTCTTTATCCCATTGTAGTAATGAGCTTATTGGGCAGCTTTAATGTTCAATATCTATATCAGTGGAAAGTGGTTGATTTGTGGGTGGTTTAGGCCAGAGTAACAATCTTTGTTTCTTTATATGTATATTTTTTAGAATCTTTTGCTCAAATCACTTGCATGATAAAAATGAAGCAATAGTGAGCTCAGGTAATGCCTGGACTGTTAAAATAGAAGGAGCTGGTTGGAAAAACACGCTGGCACCCTTTGCTGCTGAATGCGACGTGTAGGATCAGTCAGCCTATCCACACAGATGGGAGATGCTTTCAGGAAGTCTGCTCAGCCATCCGAATGCTGAGGGAGATGGAGGAAGGGGAGGTGATAGGGGACAACTTTAGCCAATTTGACAAATAACCTCAAAATGAGCCTTAAAAGTGAGGCTTCTTTGTTAAGTGCACTGAGGTTTTTGAGCACATTTAGGTGGATGGACCAACAATTAGATGCGGTTCTGTGCCGAGCTTAGATGACAGTCTGGCTGTCCACACTGCCACCTGATCCAGATCAAACTGTTATTCCAACAAGTATTTAAAGAGCATTACCCACAGTACCCACAAGCTTCCCTTCATTCACTGCTGTGCCTGGAAAGACTCCAGGTGCTTCCAATATCTCCAAGAATTTACGAGTGCCCTAGGAAACCACAAGAGTTCACCATGGATCCAGCACTCTCTATGGTGCTACCACCCAAGGAAGTTGCACGAGTAGGAAATACAATGAATGCAGGACACAACCAAGAGCTTGCTTGACTATTCCCTCCCTCAAAGTCTACAAGAATTTCTTTGGGTCCAGAAATTCAGAACATTTTACCAAGATTTCAAGAATGCTTTGTGCGAACTATCAGGCCAGCAGTCCACAAAAAGGTCCTCACTTTCTGAAGGTGAAGTTTTAGTAAAGTGTGAAGCTAGTAGGCAACCTGACAAATGTAGAAGAATTTCACTTGGAAGCTGAACAGAGGGAAAGCTTGATAGAAGCCATGAGAAACAGGATGTGGCCCTAGACAAGGGGTGAAAGTTTAACAAGGTGTGTGTGTGTGTGTGTGTGTGTGTGTGTGTGTGTGTGTGTGTGTGTGTGTGTGTGTGTGTGTAGAGCTTTCTAAATGTTTGAGGAAGCACCTCCATTAAAGTATGTTTAATAAAAAATAGTGTGCATTTATATGATGCATTTATTTGTAAAAAGACCTCTAGTGGTGCACAAAAGTTTTCCCATGAGATTTTACAGGAGTTTTCCATATTTGTGCAAAGGCTTCAAGCTTTCAATGACAAGACTGCACCTGGGCCTCAATATCCATAAAAGTTTAATGTGGATTTTGAGGCCTTCACTCTCTAAGATGCAAAATGCAGACACTGCAATATTAAAGAAATGTAAACACCAAATGAAATAACTCAACCGTTTTTTAGAACTCCTTAGAACTTTGTAACTTGTCATCCTTTTGCCTTTGTGTAAAACATTGGTTTTTAAATTTTTCATATAAAAAGAAGGGAGTATTGGTGTTGTTAATATGCTTGTTTTGTGTTTTTCTTCTTTCGAGTACATTAAGTTAAGGGGCCATTTCAGTCGCGAGGCTTTGGTAAGAAGGATCAAACTAAATAGTTTCTAATCCATTAAGTGGAATTGCTTGCCTGAGCTTTAGCTGTCGAGTGAGGAACTGACCGCTCCTTTGGGTGGTGGATACCAGCGCTGGCTCATTTTAATCATCACAATGGGATCCTCTTGAATCGTTTCAAATGACTAGTTGATACCACTCAAATACGTCCACATCTCAGGTAGCACGGACAAGTTGTGAAGATTTAACGGCTTTAAGGGGTTTATTTCGTCTTTTGGTGGGTAATTCTTTTGGAAGCACTGTAATGCGCAATAGGAAATGGAATTGTTTTTGCTGGAGATACTGCTTTAATTTCCATAGTGGACGAGCTGACATAATTTGGACATGTTTGAAAGAATCTGAATGTTTTTCTGGTTCTTGAGGAAAGAATGAAAGCAGCTGAAAGGGGCTTATAAGCATTTTGCTAATGGCCGTTTTTGGAATAAACCTTCGATTATGTCATTTGTTTGCAACTTACAGAACAAAGCAGAATAGCAGAATCACTTTTCCTTGTTTAGTTTTGTAGCTAACAGATGTGGGTCATTAAAATTATGTGAAAACCACGGCCCGTTTTGTTTTTATTTGATACTAATTAAAACGGCTCTTGACTTTTCTTAAGTTGTATTCAAAGAACACTCAGCAACCCAAATGTAATCCATTGTATTTGAGGCTGCATTGTTCAGCAAGAGAAATGGAAGCGGAAAACAGGCAGTTATTGTAGTCTGAGTTGTTTTATTACATTCAGGAGCGAAGCGTAAAATATTTGTATAATAATAATAATAATAATAATAATACTCTGTGTCCTGATAGTGCAGTTAAGGAGCCCAAGGTGAAAAAGTCAGCACTGGCAGCTGTTGTTTGCTTTTGTCTACGACGTTCCCGCTTCAACCAGTGCCTGTGAGTTGGAATTATGGAATACCCTGCCTACATTTGGGGCAGATGACTTTAAAAAATAGGGAAGAATTCAAGTAAGTTTGCATTGCGCCACCTGAGGGGTGTGATTCAGGTGTGGAAAACAAGGGCATCCGCACTGCTGATAGCAAACAGGCGCTGTCTCACTGTATGCTAATGAACGCAATGGCACAACATGGGGGGGCACTGTTTAAACACCAGCTTCACTGTTACTATATTATCTATAATTGTATATAATAATAATATTGTGAGTGGGTAGGGGAGCACTTTGAATGAATGAGGTTCTAAAACTCCAGGTTAAGTTTTGCAGTGTTTCGTAGCTTAGGAGTGCAGTCCCATCTGTTTAACAGTTATGATGATGACCATGATGACGATGATGATGATGATGACGACGATGATGATGATTTTATGAAGTACAGTAACATATTCCCTCGTGCTAGATTGACTCTGTACAGAAAGAAAAAGAGCAGAAGATCCCTTGGCATTGAGGCCGCGATTGCATGTGTAAAATTGGCCCAGACATGCGTGGCTCTGAGTGAGAGAAGCCCCCCTTCTGCACCACCACTCGGGTGGGCATCAGCCAAGTGTCCCACTGTGTGAGGGATTATCTCAGGAAGTGCAGCAAAGCAACAGTAATGTGGAGAAACACATACATTCACCACACGCCCCACATGTGCTCCACACACTTTCATGGATACCACACGCGTCTGTAGGCTACCTGTTCACGCACGCTCTGCAGGCGCACACTCACGCACCTCACCAACTTCAGACTGCAGCCACCCCGTGCACACTGTCCCACTCAGACCCATACCAGTTCCACAGTACTGTCACAGCAGATGCCCGCCGCTTCCTCCCATGTCGCACAACTTTCTAACTACACCAAAAAAACATCCGCAAAGGCTTCACAGACTTTCCACACACTTTCCCGTCTCCACACCTCTGACAGACGCCCAGAGTAAGTTGCCAAAATGCAGAATGCAGCATTTGCCCCACACCTCTGAAGATATTTACAAAAAGATAGCTTTTTCTTGTTTTCGGTTACCTAACCCTCAGATGTTTCCTTCCTGCGAAATTAAAAATGTCTTCTCATCGGCTGCCGATCACAGTGGCTCAGTCGGCTTGACCTCTTGTCGCTCAGTATTGCAAAACAGAGCATAAACTCTGTCAGACAACAACATACAGTGCATTTGTATTTGTGTTACCACCTCTGGCCTCCCTCCCACCGTGACCCCCCACCCCCGGTGAACACAGGATTTAGATTATTCATTCTTCAGCTCAATTTTCATTTTAATCATGGCAATGGGATCATTTAATCCAGTACAGCGAATGGGTCGATTGTTCCTATTGAGCTCTTTTGTTTTTTAGACGTGTAATATGACTGAGTAAGAGGATTTAAAGAAATAAATTGTGTGATTTAATCATGTTTGCTGAGGTAAACCACTAGTCATGTCTATTATACATGGAGTGGCTTTAACAGCTGTAGGTTAGGATTCTTGGCAGCAGGGAGGGATGGGGGCCCAAAAGATCAGGGATCAGGTGGCGCATCCTTTTAGACGTGACAGTGCAACAATGCGCTTTAAAATAAAAGCCCAAAAGCAGAGGGAGAAAATTAAAGGAAGCGCTTGAGGAAGAGAAGATGACACCGAAGAGGATGCGGTGCAGCAGATCGGCTGTTAAAAACAGCAAAAAACTTGGTTTGTCACCAGGTGGCTGTAGGTTCGCGTCCAGCATTAAGGTTGTAAGCACCCTGGTTAAGCTGTGTTACGTCTGGAAAGTGTCAGAATCGGTTGGTGTGTGTGTGGGGGGGGGGTGCTGGTACTAACAGAACAACTGAACCAACAATAAGGCAGATTAGTTGGTGGGCAGGATAAGGTGGGCAAAGAGGAGAGGCTACAGTGGGGGGCAGGGTTTTATCCACTCGCTCAGGTGTGTCCGGGCATCGACAGCTCATCGTCATGCCTTCAAGCAGATTCAGTGCTCCATGGCTGGCAACGTGGCTGGGACAGACAGGCCTCAGCAGTAATGTAGACAGCATGTCAGCAGGAGTCTCTGGCAAACGCTTCACTTTGTTAAATCTGTCATTAATATTGCTGCTGTTTTTATTGTTTCTTGGTATATATTTTTTTAAATTGTAATCATTCAAAATACTGCACTATTGTGCAATCATTTCAATTAGGAATGCCTGGAAGACCGTACCATTTTTAAAAATATTTAATATGAAAAATGCAAAGGTATAAATGCGAGAGAAGAGTGGCAGTATGCAAGTGCTGTTTTATATTTTTTGCAATATTAATAATAACATCTGCCTCTGCCACCCCTTCCCTCTCGCCCCACCGCTGCCAATAAAAGCCAACGGTAGTAAAGGCCAGAAAGCTGTCAGGACAGTGAGCCGTAGAGCCGGGAAGCATCACTGCGGCTCCACCGTGGATCACTGGAGCAAATTTTCTCCAATTAATCCTCATAGTGGGGGGGGAAGACTCAACCACCCTGTCCCAGCCATTTCACCAGCCCCCTCTTGCCCTTTCATGCGACCCACCCCCCTCCATTTTGTGTGTCTGGCTCAGACACAGGGGTGGCTTCCTTAAGGATTCCAGTTCACTCCCGCAATGGAGCAGCAGCAGCCATATCTCCCCCCCCAGACAAGTACAACACAAACACCTTCTTCCTCTCCTGTCTCTTCTGAGCCACACCTTTAACCTTCATGCAAAGAAACTTGTTTTACTTTGTTTGCTGAGTAACTCTTTGCCAAAATAAATAGCCTTGACATCTAAACATCAAGATATTGCAGCTTAAAACTACTCAAGCTGATTGTTATTTCCACATTGCTGGACTGCTATACCTATAAACCTTGACTTCTCCCTTAAATAATTTCTGCTTTAAGTCAAAATGATTTTGGGAAGGGGTCACATACAGTAAGTTCCTTTTTGCGATGCCACACAGAACCATAACGCACGTCAGATTGCAGGCTGGCTGGGAGGCTAATGTAGCTAAGCTGCGGATCGGGCCGCTCGGCACCCCTCTGCAGATCCCCCTGCCGCCACAGTCATTATTTACATTAGTCTAAGAAGATGGATTTCCCAGCGCCTGCTCAAATGCCTGCAGTTTAATGTAATGGCCTAATCCAGCATTGGCACACACTCTGAAATCAAAGGGAGAAGCCAATTCAGGGGAAGCTTTATGTCCAACCTGTGGGATAGGTTTTGAAAGGGGTGGACATAGCGCAGAAAGTCTTTCCTATCTTTTTTAAATTGACTATTATATTTTATAATTAGTTTTTTTTGGTCTGGGTTTTCCCTTTTTTAAAAAAAATTGTTTTGCACATTTTGGCAGGAAGTGTCACTGCAAGGGGACTGTTAATGTCTTAGCTGAGTTCTTTTGTCTTGTTGGATGGATGGATGGATGGATGGATGGAACATTTCTTTTTACCCGACTTTGGACCCCAACATGCTGAAGTCTCTGTTTGAACTAATACAAATGAACCATCTCTGTGGTCCCCATTTTTCTCCAGAGATTTTACAGTTGCTGACAAGTTCTGCACCACTTAAGAAGCTGCTCACACTCAGCACCGGCTTCCAAGACAAACACCTTTTTGGTTACCATGTTTACCATTATTATAAATATCAGGTTGGGGTTTCAGATTATCACCAATAACTATAATGGGAGCAGCTGTTTTCCTGTTCCTGCGTTGGGCTTAATATGCCGGGGCAGTGGCTCATCTCTGGTGGCTTAACCATCAGATGTTTGCCAGTCCAAATTCATTGCAGGAGATTTTTTAGATTAAGCAGTCGGGCACTCCGTGCGAACGATGATCCATATTAAATCTCTGTAAAATGAAAATTGCTTAGATTTAGTGGGGATCATCAACGACGGTGAATTTAATCACAACCTAGATGCATGTTCGAGGGGGTGTGGGGGGTCACGACGCCGGTGCCGGAGCCGAATTTATGTCATCATCTCCATAATTCAGCGGCTATACCAGCCAGGGATTATCCATAAATACAGCATCACATACTCAGCAGGTACTCACATTTACTTCAGCAGTTCTTGTTCTGTCCTTAATCTCCCCCTTTTGACAACGTTTTGCCACTCAGATGTGATGATACATGACAGCGAGCACAGCAACGTACACTGCCAGTGTGCAAACAATGACTTTTTTGGAAAGTGGACAGAGAGGTTACGGATAATTCAGTAGCAATGGCCGCTACAACTGTAATCTCCTAAAGCTTCAGATACTTCACTGAGGCCTAAATAAGGACCTGGCAACAGCCTTTTCATTTATGTTAAGGTGGAAAAAGTTTTTGTAGGAACACACGTTAAAAAAAAGGTATCCTGCAAAGCCATTTGACAGCAGTTTTTTGCAGAACAATATGACAACAATGCACTCATGCACACACACCTGTATTTGCAGAATATAAATATGCATATAAGAAAATGGGTGGAACATGGGTGTGTGTATACAGTATGTATAAAAATATATATAAAAATATGTAGATGAACTCTTCTCCTTGAAGTGGGAGACTGGTAGCTTGTTGTTCCAACTGGGCACTTCTACTTTTGTCTCCAAGGTGACAAAATTCACACAGTACAGTATAACCTGGGGGTGCAGTTCCTCTCACAGCATCTCTCTCTCTCTGTCCTCTCGCTCTCCTCTCTACCCCCCCCCCCACATGCTTCAGTGCAGGGGGAGCATCGCAGGCAGTAGGGAACATGCACTAAACAAGGCTGAACATGGAGCAGATGGTGACCGTATTCATTTTTTTGTCCTTGTATTAAATGTTTGGTATCAAGTGCCCCCCTCTGGTGCCCCTCCCACGGGACCTCCGGTTTTACCAACAACCCCAAACTTCCCTCTCAGTTTCAAGAGGCCTCCTTAATTATGATCCCTTCGTATGGTCCCTTTCTGTCCTTGCGGGAGGAGGGGGGTTTACTCCATCTCTCTGTAATCAAAAACGCAAAACCCCAAAACCTGTTAGGCAGTAAATCAGGTTTAATCTCCTGCTTGAAGAAAAGATGAACATTAATCCACATCTGTCCATACAAATGTTTACCGCTCATATTTCATGCCCTGTTCTGAGCGCAACGCCGCATCGGCAGCAAACCTCATGTGGGGCACGGCGTCGCCATGGAGATGCCGGCCGCACCGGGAGGTCAGCCGAATTACCCACGGGGGTCGCGGGAGTCCAGCCCATCCGCAGGCCACGATTTGCAAACATGCCCAAGAGATGGTGACATCTCCGTATGCGAGGAATGGAGCGCTGCCACATTCCTCGCAGAGAGCCTGCAGCTCGCGGGGTGTGACGTCCGTGCAGGAGACGCGGCCCCGCACGACACCTGACACAGCCACTTACTGTCATTAACCCCCAGGTGGAACATCGCAAGGTTAAAAAACCGGCTGCAGCGCACGAATGCAAAGCAAATCGCAGCAGCGTGCAGAGTGGAGGGGAACAGGCCGTGCTGTGCGCACATGTGTCATGTGTACTGACTGCGGGCTGCACACCTTTGCTGTGACCCCGTGTAAGCGTGCGTGTCTATTACCAATAGCACCGCCTCTTTGCGCTTGGGGCCGAACCTGGGACTGGTGAGAAGTCCTGTGTCTGTAGTTTTATTATTTCGAGGCTATTAGGCACAGCTCTTTCTCACTATTTAAAGAGCAACGAATGCCCAGGGTAAATCTTCGTAGCCAGAAAGATTCCAGCGTTACCTTCGCATCGGCTAGAAATGATGTGCTGATCTGTGCCAACAGGCCTGATGTTACTTATAGAGCTGCAGCTTCCTCTTTCAATTTGTCCCCATGTACTGCTGTGCCTTTGCAAGCTCTGTTCTCCAACTCCCCTCCCTAGACCTAGTGGACAAAACCACCTCCCTAGTGCGTGAGCGTGCACACACACACACACACACACACACACACACACACACACACACACACACACACACACACAGACACACACACACACACACACACACACACACACACACACAGTGACCCACCACCTGTCTCCTGTGGCGCTGATCCTGTTGGTTGTGCAATCGCCGCATCCATCGGTTTAGGCGGCAATGCTGGCAGCACTACTGCTACTTTCAGATGCTTTCATTTAATTACTGCGGTTGGGAGGGGTGGCTGAGCGCTGGCTCATCGACGGTGGGGAGCGGGGGAGTCGCCGAACTTTGCCGTTAATGGGGACCAGAACAAACCAAAGTGCACCGTGACCCCAAGAGTGAGCCCACTCCTGGCTGTGTTCATCCCCTGCACAACATCTAACTGTGAAGTTGAGGGGCAAAAGCACTTCCCTGTGGATTGAGAGGATTGATTTAATTACTGTGATCTGTGCACCGTATTTTTTGGGATCCCGGAATAAAATCTGTGCATTTGGCACTTAACTAATGCACACCATTAGGTTGATTGTTTTTTTATTCGCACAGACCACAGATATCCTTCCCTCTCCTCTAGCTGCAGCCACCCTCTCACCACCCCCCTGACACACACACATACACACACACACACACACACACACGCACACACACCACCCAGCAGTACCAACATTTGCAATGCATCTTAAATAATAGCCCACTGTTGCAAAGTAATCCAGATTAAGTGGACAGTAATGCGACTGTGATACTTTAACTCCGATGTATTTCAATCGATGGCCGTTTCAAACGATAAAGTTCCATAGGCAGAGTTTAAAAGAAAATATAAATATATAAATTAAAAAATGCATGCGTGCATATATAACGTTTTTTCCAGTGGCATTAAAAATATTCCCGTGCGTATGCTTGGCTACTTGGCTTCTGCTGTAAACGCCCGAGTTAAATTACTAACTTTCCACTTATAAGCGGTTCATTTGAGAGTTTCTGCAATTCTGTATTCAGGGGATTTAAAGCATGATTGAATATAAAAAAAAACTTAACAAGATGCATTTTCAAATGACAAAATGCGCTTTCTTTTTGGACGTCTGGGAGTAACTAACAGATTGACCACACTCTCGGTTCCAAAACCTCCCCCGTTCAGGCAACACTTTCGTCACGTCCATCTTTGGTGTTTTTCACAGTGTTTTGTGAGAGAACAGGATGGACCCCATGCCAAGCCGAGCAACCTCCGTGTTGCGAAGTGGCTGAGCTCAGGAAGAGAGTGACTGGGGGATGGGGTGGGGGTGGGGGTGGGAGGAGGCGCTCCATCCTGCACGTCGCTCCGTGCGGCCCTCGCATTGCAGGACCATCGCCGATCACCGCGCTCAACCCCGGACTGGTTTCCGTGCGGTCCTCTTTGTTCCCGGGCTTTCGGCTGGTGCTGCGGGGGCGAGCAGAATTAGGCAGCGTCTGAATGCCCGTGTGGCAGCTCTGTCACGGTTCCCGGTGACTAGACGAAGGACAAAAGTGTTGTCTGATGTCCGGCTCCCTGCGGTTCCCCCCTGACAGCTGAAGCTGGATTTAACCGACAAGCGTCGGCCTCACGAAGCTCCTAAGCTGCCTCCGTGCTGATGTCACTTTAGCAAACCCACCCTGGGCCTTCAACTCACCTATTGAAAGGGTTGCATCAACCCTGGGGACAAAATTGCATTTTCCGAATCTGCGGCTCCTGCACCCGCGCTGCTCTCCTGCACACGATGGGCGCCATGCATGACAAATAGGCCGAGCGTAGCGGCCTGTTACACAAAACGCTGACTGTGATTACGTCTCATTCGGGGATAAGCAGATTGACTTGTCAGACACACTGGGTGCAATGGAGAGAGGAGCGTTGTTTTTTTTTTGCGTTTTTTAAAATTGTGCCAACTGCGCACAGTGCTTTGGTAGCTGCTACGCTGCTTAAATGAAGCTGGTTTTGTGTCACTCAGTTTGGGGGCTCGGTCACCTGCTAAGGTTGGTCCATAAATTTTACATCTCCTAATATAATTGAACAAATACTTGCGATTTGGGGATGGAAGAGGGAAAGATGTCATTTATTAGGGCAGCAATAGGGCAGCATGGGCTGCGTTTTCTCCTCTGCTTCTTTTTCAGCCACGTCACCGTTCTGATGGTGTCAGAGTCGAACGTCACGGAGCTGTGGAGCACAAATGGCTAAATGAAATCGGACGTCGCCCACAGGTGAGCAGGTGAACCCCAACAGAGCAGACTGAACTCGTCCAGTTTATCTAACCGTGGCGGTTTTACTACGACACAGACACTTAGCGTCCGATAAGATGTCCTCAAACTCCGTTCTGTGTTGAAAGTCAAGGGCTTGAAGAGATGGGAACAGGCACCTTCTTTTCAAAACTGTCAAATGAAGCACCCATTTGTTCCTTGAAGGCCATCTCTTTGTAGCACTTCGCTGCAACACAGTCCTCTGCCTCTTGTATTTGGCTGGAAGGGGAGGATAACTGAAACGAAACGCGAGGTTAACCGGAACATTCTCTGGATGAGGAACTCATTAGTGCAGATGCATGCCTGCTGCAGGACCTTGGACCCGACTGGCCGTGCAGCTGAAGTCCAGACAAGGTCACGGTGGACAACCATAACCCCTATTTGAAATACTCGCTGCGGCCAGCAATGGGGTTTTATTCCCCCTTCTTTCTCGCTCGCTATAAAGTTTTATGTGTTCAACTCCGGGAGCAGAGATGAGTACACAGATATATTACTGTAATTATCTAATTTTACAGTGCCTTTAAAAGTCATGAATGTTCAGAGTTATGGCACTAATACTATAAAGAGGGCTGGGGAAAGGGGTGCCTTAAAAGCACAGTGCTGGTTTAGGCGCAGGGGTACCAAATACCACGGTGCTGGACAAGTGTCCATTTTCTCGAGGTGTAGCTTCCTGAGTATGCACGTGTGTACAGTACATGTACAGTACAAAATATCGCAAGGCTCTGAGCTGTGGCTTATGGGTGGTTTTGGTGCTGAAATGGTTTTGAAAATACTGGCAAGACAAAGCCCTTGTAGAAGTGAGATAGACCAAAACCCATTGTTTTCGCAACCTTTACTTTGAAGGGGCGGAGCCTGGCTACCAGGCGTTCCCTGACCTTCCTGTGCTATTCGCACGTCTCAAATCCAACATCATGTGGAAAGGCCTTGGTGTGGTTCTCAGAAGAATGCCATTGCCATCCCATGTGGAAGGGCATCTTGATGGGCCTTAAGCTGCTATAACAATCCCAGGAACCTGTAACCCATTACACCACTATTTCCACTTGTGTCCTTCTTTGGTTCCAGAAGCAAGAAGAAGAAGCTTTGTAGACAATTGTTTAATCTCCTTGAATGCACTCCTCATGCAACACGTAGCAGAAAAAGCCGCTGCAGTAAAATCATGGTGAATGCACGGGCACCGCAAGCACCCCGGTTTGAGCCGATTGTGTTGTATTTGGCCCATCTATCGCAGCTATTCAGAATGGAGGCTTTCCTCACAGGCTGCATCCAAACAGCGATGAACTGCGAGTCGTACGCTGGTCTGCCCGCTTCCCCTGGTGTGGCAATTGGACCTCCTGCCCCTTGCGCTGCCTCTCCTTCCGCATACAGAGGCACCCATTTACATGACCTCACATAACCGCAGTAATTCTACTGTAAATCTGACTCGGAACCAAAAGAGCAGGGCAGCCTTTACGATGCTTTCCGACCGTTTAAAAAATAGCACCGTATGCTTTAAAAACAAGTTTTTGGGGGCAAAAATGAAAAATTCATCAGGGACCATTTGCACCTTTACGGCCAACAAGCCGTGCATAGTGACTAAAATAAATTTTCACTCTATTTTAAAATCAATTTCCCACTGCATTTATCTACTTTATTGTCTGCTCACCAAGCACTGCAGTTTGAATTGTCTGTATTTAAATGTCTTTTTCTCTGTTTAAGGGACTTTTTTCTGCTTAAAGGAAATGAGGGAACCTGTGGGTTCGGTGTAGATAAGCGCAACTACTTCTGCCGCTATTTTCACCGTCCGTGGTAAAACCGCAACAGCCGCTATTTTACAAGTTTAGTGAAGAGGCTTTGATTTAAAAGCATCCAAAAACCCAGCTTTGGGGTCGCGGTGCTGCAGTTTACACATTTCCTAAAAATTTCAGTCCTGCATGATGTAAGACGTCTGGGTGCTGCAAAACGCTTGGATTGCCTGGCCACGTGGACACTGGTCACCCATTACTGCCTATAAATAAAGATGCTCACTCGTAGCTCGGGGTGTAACTTTTCACCGGGAAGGAATCCGTGTTCCTTAGCTGTTAATAAAGATCTTGTTCTGCTCTTTTGCTGAATCTGGATTTGTGATGAAATATTTACATTTCCCCAGTTTCAGAAACCTGGCCCACCAAACTGTTGTTTACTCTAGGATCGCAACGCACTTGGGATCAGTTCAAATTCAAAGCCATGCCAACTCCCACTTTCTTTCTTTCTAGTGTTTTTTTCCTACTTATTTATTAATTTTTTTCCATGCTGATTGATGGAGATGTGAAATATTTAAACACACTTTGTTGTTTGGGGACAATGCACTGTAACAGATGGGCCGGCCTCGCACAGGCTGAATGTATGCAAATCTCCATACAAAGCAGCCCAGGATGTTTTCAATATAACAAGACCGCCTCAGGCCTGGTTTTAATCCCCTTTACCCACAGCCAGCTCTTTTTTTATCAAGTCAAATGCCTTAAGCGTAATGTCAACTTGGACATCTGGCTGCATCGCAGAAAAAAAAAAAAGTGGAAAAAAGACAAAGATTTTTATTCGGTTAAAATATTTTGAGATGAAATCGGGAAGCGAAGCCCGGGCCGTCAGATCAATCGCGCAGGCGATTCTGCATTCAAGGCAACAGGACGACTGGGACCTGTTTTGCTGTCTCTCTGTGGTCGAGAGACTTGGTGGGTTTTCAGATGTGATGTGCCATTGTGCCTGGTGGACTCTGCCATGTTGCGCGTCGCTTGGTGCTCTCAGAGTGCAGGGCATCTCTGTCCTTCTGTCAGACGGCACAATTCCCACATTGCAGTACAGGGGAGCCGTTGCGGCAACAGCACACAACACATGGCAAAAGGCATCGCGGGCAGTGCCGACTCTCCATGGCATGAGCTAATGTAGGCAACGCAGCCTCCGTCTGAGCTATAGCGCCTGCACTTGTGGTGGATGTGCAGGTGTACACTTGTCCAGACAGGTTTGTATAGTGCGCCGGACCCTACCGATCCTTCCTCATCCGCCTTTCCGCTGAATTTCATTTCACCTCATTATGGCCCTTTGCCAGCTAGGTACAGGGGGTCAGGATTTCCCAGGCTGTCATGACATTGCTGTTGTGTTTCTGGAATTATTTCATATTCTTCATGATCGATGTCATGCTGCCTTGTCGCAGAACATCACCGCTGCAGAGGCATTAGCTGATAAAGTGGCGCATGAACACAGTATGTTACAAAAAGATCTGAAATTCAAACTCTTGGTGTCACATTGCACTGAAGGCTGTGCCGAGTCTTTTGGGCCCATAGATTCCTTGAACAGCAAAGCCTCAGACAGAGTAATGCAGTGCTAGGCTGTGTACAGTATTTACACGTGTAAAAGCACAGAGTTGTACAAATAAACTTAACATAAAACACAAACATAACTTTGAGGGTTACAGGCTGCGTAACTGCTAGACTTTGGGTTAAAGCCTTTGTGAGGCCGCCAGTTGGTCTCGCAATAAAAATGTCCTAGAAAAACGTTCATGAGCCACGTTAGCTCATTTAATCTTTCCCACAAAATTATCCCTATATTCTGCCAGACTACAGTGGCCGGCATTATCGTTTACACCATTGTGTGCTGGGATGCCATTTAAGGTGAGAGCCACAGACTCAGCAAAGTTGTACAGGAAGCAGGTTCTGTTAAGGGTCTGACTCCTGAGTCAGTAGAGGAAGAGGATCAGAGATCAGGACAAAGAGGAAGCAGGTGGACAGCGGCTCACACCGCCCATCAAGTGATCACTACGGGCCCCTTCAACTGTCAAATTATTCAGCTGCAACATACAAAGAAGCTCTTTCGTGACTCCTTCTGACCAACAGCCGTCCATCTCAGGAGCGCCACGCAGGGGCCTGTCTGCTACTGAGCACCGAGCTCTTGTTTAATTGTCTGTTGTAAGTGTCACTTGTAATTTTCCATTCTTCTCGGGTTTAACTGCATTAACTCGGGTAATAATGTGTGCCTTGCTGTTATATGTCATGCTTTATATGTGAATTTCCTGCAGCGATGTAATAATGAATTAATTGAGAGAAGTCAACCTCTCCTGTTCAGGGCATGCTCTTACACCACAAGCTCCACCCCTTTTATACTATGTCATATTAAAAACTAAATACAAAATACCTGTAGTCATTCCTGTAGCATCTATGGCATCCAACAGATATCAACATAAACATAAACAATATGGACAGATACATACATAAATATTTCACTCCAAAATGGCTAGCATGTATCAAACTTACCTGCAGCACAGGTATATTCCCAAGGTAAGGCCACAGTTGTCCCATGAGGCAGTACAAAGAGGGAAAAAGTCTTGATGCTGTTTTGTGGTGGTGAAGCAGGAAGTATTAACCCGAACTGGCAGTCTGAGGAAACATTGTACAAAATGGGGAGGTAAAACCAAAGGTAATTATTGCAGTACCTCAACGTTACAGAAGCAGCGAGAGTGAATAATTCTAATTTTATCTGTAGCAACGCAGGCCCAATACTGAGACTGCGTGAGTGTTCACAAACACACTGTTGTGACAGAATGTCTCAAACTTGTCTGGTCAGTGTTAGAGACGTGGCCATGTTTTTATATGGGAACAGCTTGGAAAGTGCAGAATTTATCAACCACATTTGCTCTGTTGTTTGTAGCTACCGCTGCCCAGCATCATGAGAGAGTATTGTACTACATATCGCTTGCCGGGGAAAAAAATCTAAATTTGAAGTACATTTTCTACTGAATGCGCATTGTTAGCACACCGTCGTAAAGTCGAAAAGTCAGACCATCGTAAGTTGAGGGCCATCTGCATCTGCGAAGTTGTTTAAATGCTGAGCCAAGGATGTTAATAAATGAGAGATTCAGTCTGCAATGGACAGCAACAGCATTTATAAACTCTTAGAGCAGTTGTGTTAGCTTTACTATGCTGTAGCTCTAGAGGGGCAGTGCTGCGAGTCCACTGTGGCCCAGCATACGCTCATGTGTAAAAGTTGCTGCAAATTAGAACTTTTTTAAAAAAATGGGAATAAAGTGTTACAGACTGCCATTGAAACTATTTATTTAGAAGGAAATGGTGATGTTAAATTGAATGACAACATCTTCAACACGATTCTGCTCAAGGCCAGTTGTGGCTTGGTTAATCCAACAAACACGAGAAATGTTCTCTGTTATGAATATTCAATGCACTTATTGAGATCTCATTTGGGTTTCCTTATCTAACCGGCATTTGTCATCTTGTTATTGATGTCAAACTCAAGAACACAAGACAGAAACTGTAAAAACCTTTAGAAATCATCAGAATTAATCCAGCCCCTCTCATTTGCTGTCTGCAGGTGTATTTTGTTGTGAATGGACCCTTGCATGGGAAATTGAGTTTGTTCAGTCTGCAAGCAACAAAAAAAAAAACTTAAAACAGACAAATGAAGGAAATATTTCTAAACTGAAATAAATTGAAAGGAGTCCCTGCATCTGAAAATCTGCAATTCAAGACTTCATAGCACAAAGGTCCAAATGACTGTGAAAGTGGTTTTGTGGCTGCGCAAATTTTTTTGTATTTTAGTTGTACGACATTGAGAAGAAATCTGCAACCTCCATGTGGTTGCCCTTTGTGCCGCCATCGTTTTACGTGTCTCAGCCGACAGGTAACAGGGACAGAAATGTACCCATGCCCGATGGTCAGCAATTCGCTGACCATCATCAGTTGCTATGCCCTGAAATCCCCCGTTTATGGCGGCAGCCTTGTGTGTGGGACACATTTAGATTTAAACAACTTAATTCAGTCCAAGTTTGTCTCTGCTGCCCTGCTGTTTGTGCTCAGGGTGCAGCCCTTGAGGGATGAGCAGTGCAAACACAAACTCAGCCCCAGTAGCTGTGCAATTTTTAAACAATGGACTCCACTGTGCTTTTGTCTCACAACTTTATTAGGGCTTCTGGTGCTGTGCAGGACACGGCCTGTGAAACTTTGATATGTAGGAACTGCATTTTAGTAAAGAAAACTTTAAATATATAAATTCACTAGATGGCCAAAAGTATGTGGACCCCTGAGCATCACACCCATATGTGTTTGCTGAAGATTTCATTCCAAACCCACGGGCATTCATATGGAGTCATTCCCTCCTTTGCTGGTATAGCAGCTCCCACTCTTCTGGGAAGGCTTTGCACCACATTTTGAAGTGCAGCTGCGGGAATTTAAAGCAAAGTTAAAGAAATGTCATTTTTGGAAAACAATATGGGTCATATCCAATAGCAAAAAATGGGCACCGATGTCGGGTGAGAAGGCCTGGTTCGTGGTCGGCCATCCAGTTCCTCCCAGCGTGGTTCAGGTCAGGGCCACTCAAGTTCTTCCACCCCACCCTGGGCAAACCATGTGTTTATGGAGCTCGCTTTGTGCACGGCGAGGGAGCACAATCATGCTGGAGCCGGAAAGGAGCTTTGTCTTCCCCAAACTGTGGCCACAAAGCTGGAAGCATGCAGTTGTCTAGAATGCGTTTGTATTCTGCGTGGGTGCGGCTCAAACAGCTCTGCTCAGTCATAAGAAGGGGGGGATTACATACTTTTGGACACCTTGTGTAATCACTAAATCTCTTTCCTGTAGACTTACTTTATATCTGCGTTGTCTGTTCTATTTTTCCTTTTTTCTCTTTTGGTCTCCACCTCAGAAGAACAGCTCTTTAAAAATAAATTGACATGAACTGAAGGCTAAAGATTTGTGCCAAACACAGGCGGTGGTTCAGGTTGAAATGTGTGACAATGCACATGTGCCTAAGACAGCACAGGTGTGTGTTTATGTTTGAATATACATGTGTGTAAAGTGAGGGTGAGAATGTGTGTATCTACTGCCTGTACAAAATGTGTTTGCACACGTAAGCTGTTGCGGTGCATCGATGGGTCTGAATTTATTAATGTGTTCAGGAGGCTCAAAGTATGTGTAGATCAGCGCATGTTTTTATAAATGCGAGACCCCTGCCGCTATTCTGCTTGCACATACCAGCTGACTTGGAGACAGGACAGAAGAGGTGGGCACAGGGGACACACCTGTCGCAGCCACACCTGGCTCTCTAGCTTGAGCTGGGGGTCGCCTTACACTGCGACCAGCCGTCCGCACCTGTGGAGCTATGGGCGCACCGCAGTCCTGCCGTTTCTTGCTGCCTCTCTGCTCCAAAGGCCAGGAGCCCAGCTAGAAAACATTCACCCTGACCCCACACATCTCTTCTCCTGGCTGCTGTTCCCTCCCCTCCCCATCGCCCCCAACAGCCCCTCCTATTGGCAAGAGCGCGCAGCTGCCGGCTTTGTGACACAACACAACGCAGACGGAGGCCAAGACAGAGGACTTACTTTTGCTAAGACAGAGATGTTTCCCGCCAGCTTGTGTAGAAAATCAAATCCTTGGATACATGACTGGGGGAGCGACGGGTTGCTATGACGCTGCTGAAACCGACAGACCAGATTGCCTGGCACCGGAGTGACCATCATCTGGTTGCGGAGGGGGTGGGAGGGGGGGCATGGCTGGGAACACATGAAAGAGGGAGGAAAATACCGTGGCTTCTTTTTTTGTTTGTGCTGCCAACCCTTCCACAATCCAAATGCAACAAAAAAAAAAAAAAAAAAAAAAAAAAAAAAGAAAAGAAAAATTTTTCACCTACCAACATACAGCAACACTGCCGGGCTATTGTAGTGGATTCAGACTAAATATACTTTGTCGTCCTCGCTTTGCAGTTTTTACCTTTGTGTTTACAGAGTGATCACAGAGTGTTAAATGTTCACTGTCATACTATTTGGATGCCCATGGAATCCACCCAGAAATAATGTTCTGGTTTCAGCTGTCTATTTGAGAGAAGCTTCACTTAGAAGTCAGCTAAGCTGTTCAGACCGCGGAAACTGCCAAAGGCGATGAAACACAGTAAAATGGCGCTCGCCAACACCGCACACAGCGGATGCAAATATAAGTGATGAAGCACCTTGCATTCCTGTTACCACGCCACCTACTTGCCTGTGATATTCGAGCACGGAAGAGCGGCCGTTCTCATAAAGTCAACGGCCCGAGAGAGGAAGCGGGTATGAAACGCGGGCGAAGGAGCGGAACCGTCCCGAACCGTCTGCGATCGGCTGCTTTTGCGTTTCTTGTTACGGTCCAAGGCGGATAAAACACCCCGTAATGCGTTCTGCCAGGGTGTCGCTCACAAACAACGCAGCTAAAAAAGCGAGAGAGTTGGCAAACAGGGGCAGCCTGTCGTGACTTAGCGTTTCATTTCTCGGGCGGCTGAGTAACCATCCCCAGCCAAGAGGCAGCTGTGCGTCACCGTGCCTGTTGTGTGTCGCCACCAACTTCTGCAAAATTCTAATGGTTGAATATTTAGTTAAGGTGCCCTTTTTTATTGAGTCTCTTTGGTATACACATTAATTATGACTCTTTCTTTGTAGCACAGTCATTGTTATTCCGCTGCAATCCCCCAAGGACGCAAGGCAGAGCGGAACCAGGTTGGAAATAATACTTGGAAGGCCATTCGAAAGACCTGGGAATCCACACAAGTGATATTTGTGCTCATAGATCAAAAAGCGTTTACCTTCAGATGTTCTCTGTTATGAATATTCAGTGCACTTATTGAAATCTGATTTGGGTTTCCTTATCTCACGGGTGTTTTAATCATTGCACATTGCCTGAGGCGAGCGTTGACTGACAGCCCAACTTTTGTGGCGAGGGAGGGGAACAGGCGCCGCAGCGATGGAGATGTGAACTCCCGTGGAAAGCGCGCGAGTATGAAAGCGCGTGCGGCGCTTTAACCTCCCTGCCAGCGAGCATGAAAGATGCCACTTTTTTTTTTTTTTTTTTTAACCTTCTCGCCACCCAGCCACGTGGCAGAGGATAGCACACCGGTAAAAAAGTACTGTATGCGTTGGGCAAAATGCAGGACAGCAGAGCGCAAGTCGCGTCTCTGCCTGCCTGCCTGCCTGGAGAAACGGCTGCGGCAGGAAGGTCTGGTGGTCGTGGTGAACAGATCCTTGCACCTTCGAGCTTGTGATCCATCTGCCGTATGACAAGTGAAAACGACCAAGAGAGATAACTGTGTGACAAATGTATTGTGTAGAATTCGTCCACAGACGCACAGATATTTTGGGCGTGTTTACGGGGACCGGCTGAGATAAATTTTATATAACTGCAGGGGAGGAGGTTATGAAGAGAAGCCGAGCTTCAGACTGGACTTCCTTAAACTACAGCTGCAGAGACACTTGATCCTAATGCCAAGAAGCAGGTCTCTGAAGCACTAGACCGTTCTTGGGGACGAATGAACAAACGTGCTATTAGAAATTGCTTCTTTCATTAAAAAGTACTGAGCTACCGTAATTACTTTCGGCACGAAGGCTTTGTTTCGCGAAGCTCAGCCGCGATCAAGAAAGCCCTGCCATATGACCGCTCTTTGCTATGGGGAATGAACCATATTGTGTGACAAAAATTACATTTCTTTAACTTTGGTTTAAATGTATCTCGCCGTTACCATTAAAGTCATCCCGAGAGTCAAGGCGCTTAATGAAAGAGAGGTTCTGCTCTTCTCCTCGGGTCCAGACAAGACAACGTTTTTCACCCAGTTTGGGTGTTGTCATTTTGTTAAATGAGAAGTTAAATGTTTATTGTAATAACCAACTAGCAAAAATAAGGTGAAAAGGTTGCTGTTCCATCCAGGGTAAACCCTTTACAAGCTCAGGACCCTGTGCATCTGGGATGGACTCTGGACCATCGCAACCCTGACTGTCATGGGGAGTTATTGATGCTGAATGAGTGAGGAGACGTTTACTTGCTTGTCCCAGCTTGTGTTGACCAGTGCTTCACAAGCAAAACAGGCCCTAATGGCGTAACATGTGGTCGATGCTAATCGAACGCATCAATCCTCCGAGCCAAAGACAACCTGCAAAGAGAAGACGGCCGAAGTAACACCAGCTGAGGAGTTTCAACCTAATGCGCTACTCAATTTGTCCTAAGTGCACGGCACCTGTCAGCCGCGCTTACGAATTTTGGCGAGCGTAGCTGTTCCACCAGACTTGCGAATTGCAGTCGATAATGCGGCCTTTCGGCGGCACCGACATATTCCATCCGAGAAGATGGTTTTTCACTCAGATGGAGTTGGGAAGCTCCAGGGCTCCACTGTTCTCCTCCCCAGGATCATGTGGGAACGTAAACTGTTTACGAGGGATTTTAGGAAGCGCTACGTAGGGCACTACGAGGACTTGTGTTTTAACTCATTATTATTTAATATTCCACTTTTACCGATATGCAGTCTTGTTCAGGAATTTATGCGGCGCACAATCTTATACGTTTAAAACGTCACTGTTCTTCTTCTCCTTCATTTCCAAGAAGACGTTTCCGAAAAGCCAAATTAGCAGAAAGCGTCGGGACCCGACTTGGCAGTTTAATGACACATCAAGCAGCTGTGCACATTGTACAAATGTGGGATAATGGTGTCCGTGGCTGGATACTAATGACTACATAGGCCGCAGTAATGGAGGAGGTGAGCAGTGAGCCGAAAGGGTTACAGTGCGGTGACAGGGGACAGGGCAGGGGTGGGGGATGGCGTGGATTAGCATTAATGACACATTGCAACGAGGGCTGTCTCGCAGCCAGGCCAGGCTTGCAGGCGCGGGCTTATGTCGGGAGAGCAGGTGCGGACCCGGTCCCGGAGGGTTCTATTAGAAACAGCAGTCCCGTGTTGCCTGGGCCCTCGTGCTTTGTGGGTAACACCAACCATATGCCAAGCAGGAGGCCAGCAGCTGATTGACTCTAATTGACAGGAATAAACATATCTGGGCTCTCTGTCAGGGCCCTGCAAAGGCACCGATGCGGAGAGAAGGAGGCCTCGCCCTTGCCCTCGCACCCTTACCTTGACCGTCGGACGCCGTGGCAGCGCAAACCGAGAGGGACACATAGGCTCTCGTTTCCGTCTCCCACGATGCAACACGAGGCTTTCTTCGCAAAGGCCTCGGCTAAAGGCTTTCGCGAGGCTCCAAGTGGGAACGGCCCCGTTAAAGCGAACACGGCCGTCGCAGACGGCCCGCTGTCCTGCAGGACCGCGCGTCTGAGGGCCGTAGCTTAGCGATGCGCTACTTAGCATTCGGATCAGGGCTGCTGCCCCTCCCGCCGCTGCCACCGCAGAGGTAGGACATTCGCGAAGACGGTGACACGGTGACATTGTCATTAACTTGATGTTAATTACTAATTAACGGGGCTATTTCATTTACATGTACGCCTCTCTCTAACTGACAGGGCTCCTCACTGCGAGGGCCCTGCGAACCTCTCACCATGGGGGGGAACCCTCTCATTTGCTTCTCGAGATAATTAAATACTGAAACGTTAAAATATGCCAGTTCCTTTAAAGGGGCGTAAAACTGCGCTGAGCTGAGATTCCCTGGCGTCATCGCGCTTGGCCGTGTTGTGGCGAGGCGGTGTAACCGAGCCCGGCCACTAGCAAGACCAAGCAGATGTTCTCCTCGGGGAGGAAAAAGAAAGTAGTCGTGTGCTGCCCAGGACTCCTGGATCAAAACCAACAAAAATTGTGTAAACTTGTCATAAACGGCGCGATTCCTCTTCCGTCGGACAACCCGGCCCGAATTAGGTCGTCGATTTCTTACGCGGTGCTTGTCGAGGCTGACGTTGCTGTGCGGAGTTGCCAAGACTGCACAGCTTGCCCATTTTCGGGTGAGCACGGTTTGCTTTGACTTCTTCCCCCAAACTGTCACCAGTGCACCTGCTTTCATTGTTACCTGTACGCACTCAGGCTTTTGACTCCCCTGGATGAGACACGTGTCAGCGGGGATGTGCGTGACGTCCTCAGTCTGCCAAACGTCTGCTGCACCGGCGTCTGACTTGCTGTCATTGAGACCGAAAGCAAGTAGTGCAAGGGATGTTGCAGGAGCGAAGCTGTGATGCCACCATAGATCCTTCTGCAGGTGTGTGACAGCTCTACTACTCCCGCTTGACATGTATTCCTATGCCCTGTGTTTTGGTGCTTCTGCACATTTATGCAAGTGTCACGGGCCACTGTGTTATATTGCGCTCAGGGCATCACGTGGCCGAAAAAAGATCTGCACGCAGACGTTCCAGCCCTCGATCTACTGTTTTACCTTCGAGTAAGAATTGCATTTTGTAAAATACGGCTGCAGCTGCTTCAGAGAGTCTGCTGAACATTCGCGCGTGCGTCTGAGTAGCATCAGAGACAAATCTACAGAGGAAGGTCACGTCCTGCCTTCTGCTGAGCAATCAGCTTAGATTTTACTTCTTTTCAACCAATGCTTGGAAAATGCGGCTGCTGTCTTGACCTCTCCATAGCATCTAGGGATCTTCCCATCGTGGATCCGATACAAGGGCCACAGCATGGATTCTTGCCTTCTTTCATTGCAGGATCTATCCAAAAAGGATAGAAGGATAACAGCGGGTGCAAACCTGATGGATGGCCTCCTCATCCTACAGAGATGCTCAGGATACCAGCCCCTCCTCAGGCTTCCACACCGACTGGCATTCTCTCTTTTCAAAGAGAGATTCTACGAAATCATGGATCACATGAATGTGTCTGTGCGGGTTGGTGTTTTTGAATATTTGCACATCTGGTAAGTAACCTGCTATCTTGCTGAGGATTGACTCCTTCACTCAGTTTCCTCAATGAACATGATGGCTCCTGCTGTCCTGCCTTCCACACAAGTCTCACAGGGCAAGAAATCAGAATCAAGGCGCTGTCTCTGCATGAAGATAATGCTTACTCATTTACCTGTTGTGAAGAATCATAGTTATTCTTCCTTCCTTGCATATCTGAACATGAAGCAGAGCCGTGTCCCTTCGCTAGCTGTCCGGAGGCTCTGAGTAGGTGCCAGGGAGACAGGGATGGAACCCCTGAAGAAGCCAAGCAAAGTACCAGATACCAGATCTCTGGCATGAGGACCTAAAGCAGCATGAGCAGGGGATTAAATATTCCTGCTGTGCCCAGCCAACCTCCTATCCCACCCCTTTCTCTGACAGTTTGGGGGAGCCATCATATCGGTGCAGGTCTTATACCAGTTGACGGTGTGTGTGTGTGTGTGTGTGTGTGTGTGTGTGTGTGTGTGTGTGTGTGTGTGTGTGTGTGTGTGTGTGTGTACATGCTGAGTGGACTGCAGCACCATGTTCCTCTCTACAGGCTTCTGTCACCATTCTCCACCTCTGTCCTTTAACACACAGGTTCACACACATTATCCTTATGTTGGCAGTAATTCCACCAGTCAGCTAGATGATATGCTGAACAAACACACACACACACCATAGGACACATTTGCATGAGTGTGAATGTGAGACTCCAATAAATGTAATATTATATGACAGACTTTCAGCTATATATATGTCCTGACTTTCATCCTTTTAGGAGGCTGAATGCAGGTGAGTGTTTTCATTTATAAAAAAAATCAAGAACACATTTTACTGTGTTGTATTTGATGAACAGAAGTCAGCATATTGTATACTGTATCAGTTAGCATTGATTTTTGAAACATTTTTTTCATAATTCTATTAGTACATTCTGTCACCAAACTGTTAATTACAGAATTGCTTTATGAAAATTTTTATTTAAAAAAATTGGCTTTAGCATGTAAAAGTGTAAAAGACATTAAGGTACTGGATAACCCAAAGTTTTCTCCCACAGTCCAAAGACATGCATTTTCAGGTTACTACATCACTCTGAATTGCCTGTAGTGTGTGTGTGTGTGTGTGGTCACCCTGAAATGGACAGGTGTCCCATCTGAGGGTAGTTTCACAGCGTAGTGTTCTCTGATACCAGGACAGACACTGGACCACCGTGCCCCTGCTCAGGATTAAACAGTTAACAAAAAATGAATGGATTGATTGACACCCCATTGCTTTTGACAATCTCAATAAAACTGCATCGCCAACATAAAACATGTGAACAAGACCGAGGTCTGACACTTAAGCATTTACTCTTAATAAACTGGAATGTCTGTAACTGCAAATCCATTCAATCGCTGCTTTATTCTTGACATTATAATGTACAGTTAATGTTGTCCGCATCCTTCTGCTCATGCTGCTTCTTCAATACCTCTGTCAAATTTAGTATTTTTTCAACAGTAATAAGGAACAGGCTTAAAAAAAAAAAAAAAGCAGAGAGAAGCTTTGAGGGATTGCTGGGTCAACGTGGGCCCTTCAGATACAGGGAGCCCCCTGGTCTAAATCATTACTGTGTTTAATTGCTCATCTAATAGTTTTACCCAGATCAGCAATTTTACTCTTTCACGCAGGTGGATTTGGACCGCAGCAGAAAGGTTAAGCATCTTTACTCAGTGTTAATAGCACAGGATGCAGCCTGGGTTCTGGTTTGTCCAAATACTTAACCACCCTAATACAGTATCATACATATGGCCTCCATCACAGCTCTCACCATCTTATCATGCAAGAGGTCCTCCTAGCAGGCACATCTACTCATGAGAGAGACTGAGGAGAACTTGCAGGACAAAAACCAAAAAAGTGAGCACTCTGCAGACTCCCTAGAACTGATGGAGTAGCAATGTTCTGCAAGCCTGACACGTACGAGAACATGCAAACCCAATTACAGTTAAAACTGGTTTTCTCCCGAAAAAAAATTAAAATACCATGACGTAACTTCTTCCACTTATTTTCCTACAAAGTTTCCTAAGTCCTGCACTTGATTTGTAGCATCTGTAGCTGAAAAGATGATCCGATCTACTCCACTGAGATGTTCATCAGTTGTAGGTGATCCTCAGTTCTTTTTTTGGTTGCCTGTTCCTTTGCGCCGTCTCAACTGCAGGCATCGCCATCTGTCTCTATGGTAACCCAGAGCCGGGCCCAGGGAAATGGGTGACTGACGCCTGACCATTCACACGTGGCGGTGCCAGATCCCGATGTGGCACCCATGGCGCCCGATGCCCAGCCATATGGCACCACACCATACACCCTCAGCCTGGCTTCTCGACTGCTTGGACTGGAGAACCAGCATACAGCTCAACCCTGAAATATAATTGCTTCGCAGCACTTTTACCCAAACTAACGTACAATTTTACCCATTTTTACAGCTGGACCTTAATGCAGTAACTCAGGTCCCCTAAATCATCGAATTAGGAAACTTTCAGTTACATTTTTTTCTCTTTAACATCTGCTTTCACCCATGTCACACTTTGGAAAGATGGAACCAGAACTGCTTAAACCGTGAGGCTCCCCAAGTTATCCTCCATGCAGCTCCTTGCTTCTTGTACTCTCCTGTTGGTGTCCAACCAGTTCTACAAAAGAGGCCTTGAACGCAGCAGCATGTGGGTCCGATGCCACCAGGTGACAGCACCACATCGGATTTAATCCTCGATTCCGCTCTCGCTATCAGATTAGGGCCGACACAAAATGGGTTGCGCTCCGGGCTTCCTGGTTAAAGGATGTTGGTGAAGTGAGACTGGAGGGCGTTCGCTGGGACTTGAATTGCAGAGATAAAAATACATAACGTACAGAAGGCATGGGGGAGGAGAGTCACGAAGCTCTTAACAGATTGCAAAGGAGACGCAAACACAGGGACACACGCTCAGCCTTCACAGCCCAGCGCGAGGACAAGTGGCCACGATATAAAACTTCCCTGAAGCCAGTGGTTTAATAACACTCTGTGTTACGCAATGGACCGTTCTGTCCGCTCCCAACCGAGCAGGTCTGGCTGTGATGCAAATTATTAATGAATCACAATGCAATGTATTCCTGTATGCTGTGCATGTATGCTGTACTCAGTGCCACAATGCAGTTATATATAGATTTTACAAAAATCAGTGCACAGGAGGTGTCGGATCCTGCATATTTTGAATTGCTTTGTTTTCTGAAGCACTCAGGCCCAACGGCGACTCCTTTTGCATTCTGCTGCTCTCTACTGACCATCAACTGCTATAACAACACATTTAACGGGCCTTCGAACGCAGTAAAAAGTTGTAATTCTACATATTTAAGAGGTATTTTGAGATTTGAGTGACAAGAGACTTGTTTTTCCTGCTGATAAAATATATTTTTTATTCATAGTTCAACAAAATATGCTTACAAATCCTTTTTTCCTCAACAAAAAACAAAATACTGCATTAAATACATTTGATTCCTTCATTTACAATGTTCTATACTATGATAATTTTGCTTCTGGGAACGTTTTATAGATAGGTTGGTGGTGATATTTCATTAAAATATTCACATTGTACTCATAGAACTGTGAAAAGTAAGACATTGTGCTATGAAACAGAACAACAAAAACATAATTTGCTTAAATGCAAACATAAAAATCCAGAAAGTTTACAAATGAAAGACTTACACTGCTACTTCCATGAAATTAAAGTTATACCCAAATGTACTGAAAGTTTGCATCTTCAGAAGCTGTAGGTAACCCTGAACCACTTACAAAAACATGAGCACTAATTCAACAGGTAACTTTCTGATTATTTTTCCAGAAAAGAGCCTCGCTGTGCATCATCCATCCATTTTGTGGCTAAGCCAACAACCCACTTCAATTTTGTTATCAATAGTTACCTTTTTTTTTTTTTTTTTTTTGTTTTTTAGGCAATTACTGCTGACACCTCTTATGTTAGTATAGTGTTGCATTTCTGCACAAATCCCACTGACACATTTACACCACTTTTACTTGCGGTAAACATTAAAATATCCTGTTGCAATAAATCTCATTAAATTCTAAAATGTTTTGTCTTTCCCTTTAGTAAATTTAAATGAAGATTTGTCACCTTTTCTGGCACTAAAGACCACAGATCTGGAACAGCATGGATGATTCATCTTTCTACGCAAGTGCAGCATAAAGAGTGGCATCTTACAACGCTAAAACCAGGACCCTAGTGAAGGAGGCACCTTAAGGTGCTCAAGTGAGAAAAGAGGGACTTTCACCTCTAACTAACTACAAACTCCTTGAGCTTCAGCTGAACAGAAACAGCATGGATGCCACATTAGAGTTGCATTATTATGCATTTTTAAGACACACAAGGACACGGCTGCAAAAGCATTCTTTCTAAACCAGAGACCACCACATTCTGTGTGCGTGACTCTAAAAATCAGGCAACTTTCCACTTAACCTATCCAAATGACATACAATACATAAAGAAGTACAATGCAGTTTCTGTAAAGCTACGCATTTAGCCTGCAATTAAACAGTTTAGTAGTTATCTCACCCTGGCACAAAAAATATATTTGGGTGAAAAAATATCTTACTGAAATTAATATTCCAGTAATTGTCAGAGGAATTGTTAGCTACAAGCAACAGCAGACTACACTTATTTTGCAAAATGAACGAGAAACGAAGAAGGTGTACAGAACCAACAACCTACCGTGGCACTTAAAGTGTATCAGCTGCACTAATTACATATTCCCGCCACAACTTTTGCATAATAACTTTGGGCAGCTCACTAATCAAAGGAAAAAATAAACTTTGCATTTAAAGACAAACATAATGCACATTATCACCATCATCATCATATTATTATTATTATAAATATTTGGTCATTACAGAAACCCAAATGCTACAAGCTCTGGTCTGCATATAAAGCTAAATACCGACATACATTCACACTTCAGCTGAGTCCAGCAAAGTGCTTGGCCAAAGCCAACATCCTTCCTTCTCCCCTATGTGCTGAACCCATCTGACACCTGACACTCTTGAACCTCAGTCCTGAAAACAGAACTGCATTTGCTGGGTAACGGCTGACAAAACCCTGCTGCCCCGTTTACTCTGCTATCTACAATGCACCTCAGATCAAATGAGCCAGTAGGTGTTTTTAAACACTGGTTTCTTCTATGGGAAATTAATTTAAATGAATTATTATGTAATCTTGGGATTTAAGTAAATATCTCATACTGCTATGCTGCATTCTTTTTCTTTACTGCATTTAATTAATAAAACAACTATAGGGTCCTGTCCCGGTACAGAAAATCTGGTCAAGACCACAAGCTTCCTGTACAAAGAAGATTTTTAGCCTAAAGACTGACCTCTATGTTCTAGTAAAGGATCATGACCCAGTAAAGCTGTCACTGCAGGTAGCATCTCCTGCCATTTGACTCCCACATATATGGCCTCGCTGTGGTCAAGGTGATTCTCGAAAAATGGGAGGAACTTTCCTGCTTAGAAACCTTTCCTAAGACCCATCATTCCATCTCAAGTGTCAGACTTTACAATAATGTTAAAAAGACACAGTGGAAACAGAGTTATCAATCAAGAATATTCTGCCACATCTTGTACCTATAGTCCAAAAAAATGTGAGATGTTTAAGTGTTTTATACATTCAAAAAATAAAGGCTTTGGTCTTTTTTTTCTTTTTTAAACAGGGGACAACATATATGACTGCTGGAAAAATAAACCAAATTGTGAGAACTGACACAGTTCTGTAAAGGAGACAAACTGCAGCCAATCAATAACCTCTTAATGGTTTCGTAGAGATGATGACTGCGATGAGGATGATTTCTTGAAACTTACTGTGTATCAAGTTAACTACTGGATGAGTTCAAAGCAACAAAGAGTGAAACTACGCACAAGGCTGAGGCAACAGGTATGAAGCGGCAGGGTGAAGAAAACCCACCATTGGTCCACCCAGCTGTCATTCCATGTATACCTGCGCAAAGCAAAGCTTCAGCCCATCAAAACCATTTGAGGATGGAAAGGGAGCTTCGCTTAAGAGAAAAAACAAAATAAAACCCACATCCTTCCTGACTTATAGGCCCAAACCCAATGATTTTGTGTCAAAATAACTGACACTGTCAAACCTGTCAGTGTGTAAATCTTGCAGACAGGAACACACTGCACTGCTCAGCTCACCATTAGCAAAAAATAAAATAAGATAATAATAATAAATAAATCAAGAGAAACGGTTTTCTACAGTTACATGTAAATGTGCTGTGAACCTGTCAGCCTCCCCTGTTTCATGGACAGGAGGAGCAGGCCCTCTTGCATCACCGAGGTCCTCTAGCGCTCTCAAGTCCTGGCTCAGCAGAGGATGTGAATGGACTTTTCGGGAATCCAAACTGTCAGAACCTCTAGGTCTGAGGATGGCCCAGTCTGCGCTGCATCGCCTCCCTTCATCCTCTCAGATGTGGATGTTGTGGTACTTTGCTTTGGGACCGTCAATGTCAACACGTCGGGCTTCAGCAAATGTCAGGAAGGTGCCAAGGCCCAGCAGGTTGACCACGGATATGAGGGCAAACACTGAAGCCCAAGACCCTGTGGCTTCAATCAGGTACCCAGAAAAGTACACCATGAGGACACCTGCAGAATATACGCACGCACTTATTAATGAAATTGACTTATTCATTACATAAAAAAAATTTAAAAAATTCAATTCATATTTTCATACTTTGTATTTTAAATCTGGTGCAAATATTGATGAATATTTGATAACCGAACGCAATTTGCTTTATACCTGTGAACGCTCCACATGTGTTCATAACCCCTGTAAAAAATTTAAAAATAAAAAGATCAAAGTTCACATCAAATGTAACATCATCACTAAAATGTGGCTCTTTATCACTAAACTTATGGTTGCAAATAGGTACAACCAAATCAGTTTGTCAAAAACACAAACAAATAAATGAATGCACAAATTAAACTCCACCGATCCTAGAATGATGTTCATTTGGTAGAAGAATTCCCTTCCACTTCACATAAAAACAAGGTTGCTCCCCAGCTACTGCGGTGTGTAAGGAAACCCCCCAGACAGGACAGTTAATCAATTATAAAATCAATTATAAAGCAGTACAGTAACAGTTTAACAACAGATACAAAAGCACAGACACATTAAAAGTCATATAAAAGGCTCTGCTGTCACTCAGCAAGATAATTTAAACATACTGGATCCTTATTACTTAATTAACTCATTTAGCCATCACTTTTCTCCAGAGCAACATATAATTAACTTATACACTTGTCCCATATCCTGCAAATAAAACTGTGATAGAAAGTCCATTTGCAACATGAAATCCCATGATTTGGTTCTGCTAAAAAAAAAAAAAAAAAAAAAAAAAAATAGTTGTACCGAATTAAAAATCCACTGGAACATTTAAATTATATTAACAGCTCATACAGTTCAGAGTCTCAAACATAAGGTGTAAGGCCACAAAAAAGAAACACACAAAAAGGATGCTGGTTTATTTTACTTTGACTAAAGTGAAGAAACATTAAAGTTACGCCTACTTTAATATGAAAGCAAATTAAAAATGATGACATGTCACTTTGTTGTGCTTTACACCTGTGGTACCGTACTACTTTCGATATCATTTCTGCACTTCAGGAACAACAGGAAAATTAAACACAGTAGTATAGGAAGGGCAGAAAGTTGCAGAAATTGTTAGTGTTTCTCCTTAACATTCTGTAAGCTACTGCATATTTTACTAAACACGAGGAAGCCATCAATTCACCACATGATCATATTCGTCACCTAATCCTTGACTTGCAGTGTAACATATAGAAAACCAAATACAATTGTCACCTCTTTATATTTCAAAACAATGTAAAACACACTCACACTTACATACCCTTAGTAAAATTTAGAGTCAACTATTCACCTAAAATATATTTATAAGCTGAGGCTAAAGGCTAAGAGCATCACAAACACAAGGGGATCATGAAAATTCCATACAGCCTGAGCTGGATTCAATCAGAAAACACATCCCAGGAACTGTGAGGAGATAGCATTACCCTCATTAATGGTTCCGCTACGATAACACATGCATTACAGTGAGGTACACATGTGAAATGTTTTAATGCATTTTCATAACTTTGCATAACTTTTTCATGTACAGCATAAGCTACAAGCACTCAGTCACATCCCTGTAGGGTAGTGCTCCATATGTTTTTGTACGGCTGTTGGCCATCATTACGCTTTGACGTAATGCATGCACTGTATAGGTACCATACATTGTACATTACAATGTGTCCATGCATAACATATAATGGAATTTTTTACAGAAGTTCTGGAAATTAGAAGCTGATGAAAGATGAATAAACATCTATACAGAATGATGGACCCTGCTTACCAAACAGTGCTCCAGCGCAGGAAGGGGCCAGATCCTGGACATTCACTGATACCCCACTAAAGAGGAAGAATGCAGCAAATTTATCATCAAGAATTACAACTGTATGAAGTTTGGTTTAAATATATGGGGTAGACACCAAAACAAACACTGTGTTGTGACGTTATGCACCTCCAGTCCACAGCAAGTGGTATGGTTGTGGAACAGGTATAGTACCTGAGTACCACAATGTACTGTAGTGCAATAGTGGCTACCTGTGGCTGAAGGTTGTGAGGCCCATGGTGGCAGACACAAAGGCCACAGCTGTGGGGAAGGTGGTGGTGCCACACAGGAATAAGGTGAAAATGCTGGACACACCCATAGAAAAGAACTGAAAAGAGGAAAACAACATCAAAGTGGTCAGTCACACAAGCTTAGGGTTATATTCTTGCAAACACTCATGATGGGTCCTTAAACTTTGTTTTCGTTTAAGAAACATAATCTGAGCAGAAGTGAATTCAAAGGTCCATCAAATACACACTCAAAGAGTATGAGCTTGCAAAAAACAGCGCAGAATTAAGGAGGGATTAAACTGATCAGCTATCACAAGAACAACGCTCTTTCTATTTGTTCCATGCCCACCTGCATTAGCTTCCTGACAGCCGCAGTATCAAAGCCTGAAACACAAACAGCAACTATGTTAAGCCAATGTTGCTCAGATGGAAAAACCATTAGGAATTTTAGCTGCACCAGAACAACAGAAGATCAGGGAAATTCCATTACCTTGTCCAATAAGGTGATCAGAGAGACAGCCGCTGAACAGCGAGGACGGGATGGCAACAAACCACGGAATCACGTTGAATACCCAGCCCTATGAATAGCAGAAACCACATGAAAAGAAACAATTACCAGTCAAGTGCAGATAAATCCTTGAATGAAAGCAGCTTAGCCAGTGGCTTCTTAAAAACTGAGTCTCAAGCAAAATTGTGGATTTAGATGTCTTTATTTGTTCAGAATGGCAGGAAAATATCTAGCACGACAGAGGTCATCGTTTCCAGTCAGGAAGACACTAACATGGCTGCTGCGCCCTCTGCTGGTCAATTCTAGTGATCATTTATTTTGCAGTCACTGGAAATCTGTCACTGGCCTGTATCTCCTGCTCAGCTGACAACTGGCTACTTCCGCTCTTGGTCTATTTTACATTTTGGGCACAAACGAACATATGTACAACTTCCTATTGCTTCTTTAGTCCCAATCAGTGTTTCACAATTCTATTCAAGTGACAAAGCTAAGTTTAATTAAGCTTTACAGCAGAAAATTGTCACCTTGGCATCAGGAAAGGTGTCCTTGAAGAACGTTGGCAACCATGACAACAAGGTGAAAAAAGTGCTGGCTGTGCAAAGGTGTGTAATGATCACAGCACTAAAAAGAAAAGAGAAGAGAATGCCATTTAGTAATTTAATATTAAACAACCTTTACACTAGAGAGCATTTCCAGCAGATAAAAATGGACAACTGTAACCAACAGTTTTTTTATTACAACCCTATCCTGGCAACAGGAGTAAAAATAAACTGTATCACCTGTACAGTGCATTTTGTATTAACTATTAACAACAACCACAGTCATCCCTAGATTTACATCCACTCGCACATCTTGTTTTCACTTAAACTATTTGATTTGCAATTCTTGATTTGTGTACCGACCTCTTTGATACAACATCTGCCGATGAGAAAGAAATAAAAATTTCACACTCACCTTGTGCAGGTATCCATTTAGTACTGTGCTGCATCATTGAATAGAGTAATATTTATTACTCTTTTACATAGGTGACTACAGTAATATTTACTACTCTTATTCATAGGCAAATACTGTAATATTTAGTGTTCTCCTACATAGGTAAATATGGTAATATTTAGAGCTATTCTACTTAGATGAATATGACTTAGACAAATTACCACTGACTGTGAGAAAAGAGTTCTAGGGGTTTTGTTTGTGTACAAAAGCTATAAAACAATTTGATTGTCAATAAAACATAAGTGTTTGTTTCAATTGCATGGTAATGGTGAGTCCTTTTAAACGCTACCAGGGTACACAGTGTTGATTCACATATAAGCTTGGGCTGGAATGCATTATAACTTTCTTCATTGGAAATAGCTGTTTCAATTTATGCACTTTCACACAACGCACCCTTTTAGGAGCACGTAAATCAAGGCATGACTGTAATCAAATATCCTGTTACCATTAGTCGTATTATTTTGAGCTCTGACCTTTGGTCATGACATTTAGTGCCTGTTTTAATGTTCACCAAAATTCTGCAATGCTCAGTTAAAAACTGACTAAGCTGAGTGTGCAGAGCAAGTAATGGAACAAATTTCATAAGCAATTTTTTTTGGCCTGGAATCACAGTGTTTCAACATCTTCTAAAAAACTTACAAATTAGTCATTCATGACTGAAGTGAAGCTACACTGATGATAAGGCTACATCACCTGAGTTCCTAACCCCGGAGACCTTGTAGTTTATCAGAAAACAAACACCAACCCCCATTCTCTCCCGCAGGTCACAATCACACACAAGCGGACACCCAACTGTCCCCTTTCATTTCTTACCAAACTGCTGGTTTTTTGAACAAGCGCAGCCAGTGTCTCTTGGACAGCTTGGACTGACTGCCTCCACTCCCCAAGGACTCCAATGTGATGATTGGACCTGAAGGTAGAATTACAATGACCATCAAACAATTCTGAAACACAGAGATCTCTGCATGAGTCTTATCCATAACCACCTGTCCAGTGCAGGGCTGTGGTGCTCCAGACCTATCCTGAGAAACACAAGGTGTGAGGCAGGGTACAGCCTGAACAGGGCACCATCACCATATCCAAACCCTATTTGAAATTGCTAACCAAGACTTTGTGAGCCACCAACTCTGCCTGCTGAGCCACCATGCTACCTAAACATAAAGATGCTTCACCATAAATATGAACATATAAAATTTATTATCCTGACAGTCAGTGCTACTTCCCATGTGTGTAACACTGACTCATTCAAGAGCAAAAGAATAGAAATTATAAATATTAGAAAGAAAAAAAACTATTTTGAAACTATTTTTTAAGATTTTTATGGAGAAAAAAAACTTTATTAATACATAAAATAACATTTAAAAGTTTTGGTACTATCTCTCAAAAAAGAACCATCCAGTTGTCTCCTTTGTTAGTGTCACGAAGGAGGTGAAGCGCCAGTTAATCCCCTTGTAGCAGCATTCTGATCAAACTGTTTCTTACTCCTTATTCAATGGTTTTCTCTACTGTATATATGAGTTAAAGACTTGACTTTATTTCTTTTTATTAGACACATTACATGCTCATTGAACATTATCTGAGGTTAAAAGCATTACTGTAATACATACAGTAGCATAACACTGTTCAGCATTACATTAAAACAATACTACACAAAGTATGCTTTTGATTTTTCTGGATTTTTGTAATATCTGGACTCCTCCTTCCCCATATAGTTCACGGATGGACTGTGTAGTGCAGTTACTAGTGCATTATCAAGTGCATTATGTAGAACTTACCAGAAAACAGAGCCAAGTGTATTTCCAGTGTACCATTTAGGCTGAACACTGGGAGCCAGTTAAGGTGTTATGAGTGAGCTTTGAAAATGGGCTGCAGCTCATGCTGTGTGACCTACCTTCACCTTTGAGCAGGTATTTCCACATGCAGTAGGCCCAGAGAACAGACAGCAATCCCGACACATAGAAGACGCTCTCCCAACCATACAAGTCTAGCATGAGGGATCCCGCAGCACCAATCACCAATGTCCTGAACACAGCATCAGAAGTACAGAAGAAAGCGGGGTCACAAGGGCCAATAGCACCTTTATTGTCTGAGCCCCTGCATAAGAGACAGAACTCACCCCAGGTAGGAGCCACTGCCTACTGTGCTCATCAGAAAGCCTCGCTCGCTCTCAATCACCTTCTGGGAGCAGAGGCTGGCCAGAGATGGGTAGTGGACACCTGCAAGATAAGAGTGGACTTGAACCTCCATAAGTTGCCAAGTCCTTCAATAAAATCACATAAAATACTTCTATGCAAGAGGCCTTTAAATAAACTTAGTATTTTTTTTTCTACAGCAATCCCTCAGTATTCATAATGTATGCATATAAACTTTCATCATAACTGCTCTTGAAAATAAAATCTAAAAATCAGTATCTGAATGGAAACTTTTGCTATAACAATTTTTTATTCAAAGCTCATCCATAATAAAAAAAAACTACTTGAAGGCAAACAAACCTCCCTATACTGTTTTCTTTTTTGGCATTTCCTTCCCACACCTTCTAAGCCCTCCCACATCCACTGCATTGTCTGCTCCACTCTCTGTTTTTTTCATACTTCCCTGTTCTTGTTATGCTGTTCTTCCCCAGGATGCATAACCCTCCCAACACAACCTCACCTTGCAGCAGTCCCATGAGGAACCTGGAGAGTGTCATGGAAACAATGGGTTGCGAGCAGAAGTGAGCGAGGATCGGGGTGAAGGCCGTCATGGCGCCCCAAGCTGCGGCAGACAGCAAGAGCACTTTTTCTCCACCCACCCTGAAAAGGGATGGAACAAACACCTTTATTAAACTGTGACACAAGCACAACAGCATCCCTCTGAAGTGACTCAACATTCATTACACAACCATCTCTATACGTTATTTGATATATTTAGAACTAAGTAAGCAAATACCTATAATAAAATACATGCAACATACATACTACACTGGATCCTTACCTTACAAAGACTAGAAGTCTCTTTTATGTTTGCAACTACAAAATCACTTTACATAAGGCCACAGACAGTAACAACATATTAATATAGGAGTACCTATATTTATTACCAGGTTAAGTTTTGTGAAAGTCTCAAATATGGATACAACGCAAAACCTTTCCGAGGCCTTTTTATTTTTAATATATTATTAGCTTTGAGTTTAATTTATAAAAGACTGGGGAAAAACTACAATGTCTCCATAAACTTCTATTCAAGACCCTGTTGGTGAATAATTGATGCCACTGACATGTATAACTTTAGATGACAATGTATACATTATTTTAAAAATAATATTTTAGCTAGTGTTATATGTAAAGAAAATCCACAGTAATATTACTGGTCTGTTGATTATTTATCAAAGGTAATATTAGTCAACCTTTATGTTTACTTTATTTCCTGTTTCTGAAACTTATGTATAACTTATGTAATTAATATACATATACTGTATTTTAAGTATCCCAAAAGCTAACTATAATACATTTGGCACAGTCTGAGCTCCTTGTCTGTACAGTTTGCATATTCTCGCTTGTTTCTCTTCCTTCTAGATAATTCCTGTTCTCTAAGTAATGTTGGGCAGGTCAATTATTAACTGTAACCTGCTTGTCGTGTGCATCTCTAAACAAATACTGTGGGTAAGTGAGTCCCTTGCATGGACCTTACACTCTACCCCTCACAGTTGAGTTCCAGTTAAACACAACCACACTTTCATAAATAAATTCTGAAAGCAGAAATATGGATGGCAGCAATGAACAGTTCATTACATTTGGCCCAACATTTAAAAATCATTCCAAAAAATTTGAAGACCAATAATATTCAAATATCAAATAAATTTTAATAGAGCCCATTTTTTATAAGATACCACTAAGGGATTTATAGTACATTTTCTGGAGGGAGTGCAAACACTAAAATCCAAATGACCTTTGTGGGGGAAAAATGAACATTATTCCCTAACCTGTGGTGGTTAAAGGGCCAATGAGTCAAAACAACAGTGGCAATTTGAGTATAAAGTATAAACTGCTTAAACCTTAAATGTTGCCTCTCATTGCCAGATTGATGGCACAAGAGACACAACCATCAGCATTAACACATAACTGCATGGCCAAAAGTATGTGGACCCCCCCCCCACACACACACCCAGTGAAAGAGCTGAGCTGAGCTGTTTTAGCTGCATCCATCAGCATACAAACACATTCTAGACAACTGAGACAGGGGGCAACTCCATATTAATGCCCATGGGTTTGAAATGGGATCTTCAGCAAGCACATATGGGTGTGATGCTTAGGGGTCCACATACTTTTGGCCACACAGCGTATGTTCAATTTGTCCACAGATGTGAGGAGAAATACTAACAGTCACTTGTGGGTGACAAAGGGACAAAAAAAAAAAAATAAAACAAAGGCAAAATCATTAGTCCTGGATGAACAAAGACCAAGATCCCAAGGTAACGCTGGACATTAGCAGACAGTTTATGGGCGCAAGAGCGTGAGGTGTACACAGCTAAATATACAGTACTTTATTAGCGTTATGTTAATCTTGTGCCACATCTTATCAAGGTGCAAACATTCGAATGTGGTAGCGACCCTGTGGTCTGAGCTCAGCAGTAATCAGGAAAAAAACCACTACTAAACTTATTTCAGTTAACACAGTTGGGGAAAAATAAACAGAGAACTTTGTAAAGGAAGAGTAAGAGTGAAAACAGAGCTGTTTTTGTTGATTTAAAGCCTCACCTGTCACTGATGTACCCTCCCATGACCTGAGTGAAACAATAGCCCCAGAAGAAGCTGCCCAGCACCATGCCAGACTCTCTTTTGCTCCACTTGAACTGTTCGGCCATGCTGACAGCACAGATGGGCATGGCCACCCGTGCACAGTACAGCAAACATGTTCCAAGGAGGAGTACCACAGTCCACACCCGTGCTAATGGCCTAGGAGGAGAGAGAATCAGGTGAGCCCCCTCCCAGCAACTCTAAGCGGTGGTGGTCAGAAGCTGCAAACTGGGAAGTACACAAGAAGTCAGAAGCTCATCAAGAAACTTTGTAAACTGTGAAGTACAGGCTAAACTGTGTTCATTTCTACAGAGTTAAACACTGAATTAGTGTGTGAAACTAGGGGGTTTAGGTTGACAGTCAAAGGAACTTTTTCCTCCCCTAACTCCTCTTACCTTCCTGCCCCTATACCTTTCGCTAGAAAACCAAACAACATTTTTCCTTGTTTAAATGTCAGTATTAACCATTACAAAATGAAGGAGCGGCACTCATGTGAAGGTCTACACAACTCGAAGCAAACATTTACATTCATTTATATAGATGGTGCTTTTCTCCAATGCATCTTGCGATAATCTATCCATTGCTCACAGGTGAAGATGAGATTGCAACTCGGGCCCTGTGACCACTGCACCAACCTGCTGCCCACACTACAACTACTGTACATAATTTCAACCTTTCGGCAAGCGTAAATGCATTCAGGAACGTGCATAAGTAATTCATATCGATTCGTGTAGATTCATGCGTCCACAGCAGAGCCGCCCTGTAAAAAATTCATGTAGGTCCCGGGGTGCTGCATGAATTCCCATATGACAGCTGTATTGCGAACTTTCTGGCAAGATGGTGGTCACCTGACTGATAAAGACTACAGACTCACTGTATTCCTTCCTGTAACGCTGAGGTGTCCCAGTGATAAAGGATTCAATAATGCTAATTTTTACATTTATTAATGTACGTAAACGTTGTCCAACTTTGAAGACTTAATCAAAACACTTCATAAAGTCACCTTTCAACTAGTAGGTCAAGATGAGGTGACAAATACATCTAAAAGTAACATGATGAGGTGCAAGGTGCGAGGGTTTTCAGTGGTGGACAAAGGCAGCATTTTGTGTTGTCTCTCTTCAGCCAAGTTCCTCAGAAAACTAGCTTACTAACTAAGCACACCAGTTAGAAGTGACACGGCCACCGTTGCCGTCACACAACTCACAGCGAATGTCCCCTGTAAGTCCACATGTGAGGGTACGTAGTTGGGTCCCTGTCCTTAACCCTTCCGTGTGACATTAAACGCTTCTCTGGTTCTTCTGCCCCTGGAGTTCTCCACATCCGCCATCTAAGTATGTTTCTCGGCTACTTCTGACGGATCGGACCACGTATCTGTTGTGTATCCCCGGCTTTATGAGGCGTCGGAGACGACGTTTCCAAAGACGAAGCCCTCCAGGGTTTCTCACACTCACCTCGACCAGTGCGAATTCGATTCTGTCCACTTCTTCTGAGACCCGGCCACCCCGAAACTCTCTGCGGGGTTGTCCTTATGATCGACCACGTCGGGACTGGATATCTTTCCATGTTTTTGTAAAATTGCCATTCAACGAGAGGTGTTCCGAATTTTGGACCCTTCTTTTCCGGCTTCTTCTTCTTTAGCCCTGCAGCGCAAAGACTCAGCAATGGGAGGACGCGTGAGGTTCACGGGACGAAAACAGCCACTTAGTCGGAATAAAACTAAACTCGACTGTCATGTCTTCTTTTTGTATGCGCGCTCCCGAAAAATACAGGTGAGCGCGGTGTGGACGACTGGTGGCTGGAAGAAGCGGGCAGCCCCGATCTGTTCCTGCTTCAGGAGTGTTGTGTGATGATGGTGGTGATGATGGTGATCCACGTGTCAGTTTTTTTTTTCCTCCATCCAGGCACACTGCAGCTCTTCCTGCCCACCGTGGCTTGAGTCAGGAAGTAAACCGAGCCAAACGTTACCTCAAAAAACGGCGTCCAGCAGCGCCGAAAGCTCCGCGGACTGTCGTGTCCGTTCACCGTCCTGGACACGCGTGGAACGGCCGCGGCGGACGGTAAAACAGCGCTGCTCATGAAACGCGATGAGATGCTTGGAATGCGCTGTGCCGAGACTGACGTGTAAATACTCGCTTTCCTGGTTCATCCTCTTCAACGTCATTCATATCTTTTTGTGTTGAAAGAAAAATAGTTCGGAATTCATTCCACGCGTGTGACTCACCATGAAAGTGTGACCGGGTTTTCTGGACGAATCTGAGCCAAGAAATAATGGCGCCATTGTGTGCCGGGGGGATCCCTGCCGTGGGGCATCAATACGAGGCGAATAAACGCGGATTAGAGCGAAACGCCGAGTTGGCTGGCTGTACACGTTGCGTGAACACACCTGTCATCGGTGTGTAACTGCGCTAAGAGTCAGCCTGCCCAGAAAAACAGTGCTTTACAAAGGTGCTGGTGTTCATTGTGTGACGTAAGACTCTGCAATGAGAACTTAAACTGACTGAAAACAGGGTTTAAAAAACGCCTCATTTCATATTCATATATCGAGGCGTTTTAGAAAACACATGCAGCGATGTCCTCAACGGTGTCACACAACACTTTTCCTACAAGCCCACATTTTCGTCCTCCAAAAATTTTTAGGGAACCTAAACAAATATCTCCACGCATTAGTCCAAAAGAATAATTTATTTAATGCCAGTAAATAGTCAACAATAACTTTCACCACTGACTTGAATATTTTATTCACTGGAATCACATTTTTGGGCAGCTATACGTGACCTAGGATGAATTCCGTAAACCTTGGTAGAAAAAAGTATGATACATGTTACAGTGACAACATAAACACTCACATGGCATAAATGGTTTAATTGTACCCTTTATAACAAACATTATGAAAAGACAATGTGCATGCTTATGTTCAGCAGAAACAAAAGGTTTGTGTAAATTAATGTTATGTGTGTCAAACATTTGAAATGGCCCCTGTGCGCCACTTCTGCCCCAAAGCTGGCAGCCTACAGCTATTCATACGTTGCTTGACGCGCTTATGCTCAGTAGGTCAATGGAACCTTAATACAGACCTAATTTAGGCATAAAATACGTAAGCATACGCAAATGACTTCACCATATACTGCCATGTGAAAATGCAGTGACTAACACCAAACTGTAAACCAATAAATAAAGTGATTTATTATAGAATGTAAGTAATCTTTTAAAGTAATAAACATTAAGTTTACTTCTTGGAACTTTAGTGTTAAAAATGCAAATATTTTGGGGCATCGGTGTGTTATTCAATAATTCCTCCAGTTGGCACAACCGACTTCTTACATACTCAACAAAACGTGTTTATATATACGGTTCAGTCATTGACTGTTTATAAATAGCATGAAATAACTTCCAAGGTCCTTGTTGTCCACACAGTGCAGTTATACTATTTGGACAATTATTTTGGATCTTCAATCGTACCCTTGCTGAGGTCAGTCATTTTGGGATATTTGACCTTCTTTTGGTCAAGTTCATTCTGAGCCCACAGTAAGAGTTTCAGCAGCTTTGCAAGTTTTGGTGTTGACTCTCTGTTTTCATAATCTAGCACAGCTTGGTTCACCTCACTCCAAACCTGAAAAACAGACATTTATACATGGTATTAAAATACACATACACAACTCTACACAGTTAAGGATTCAAGTTCACTGTATGTTTAACTTGAATTACAAATACAGGTATGCCCCTATTTACAAGCACGGTGTGTTCCTAGATCTTGACAAAGTGAAGTCTCTTTAAGTTTGAGACGTAATTGTCATTATGGCACAAACAGCTCCTGTTACTCTGAAGTATGAAAAATCAGGCGAATAATGATCGCAACTTGATAAAGGATATTAAATAATTTCACTCGCATATGCAAAAACTTGTAACTGAGAGTCTCGTATCTTGAGGGATACCTGCAATTCCCACCTACTCTTCCTTGAAGTAGCCATACCCATCTCCTAAGCGTTAATAAAAGTTTGTGTTACATTTGCCACATAATCTTCGAAATGAGATAACGATAAAAATAATGTTTAGAATTGTGTATTAATCAATGTAAGAAGTGAATGATGAAATATGAGTAATGTAAGTCCTGACATATCCATGTAATACATTGCTTCTGTTCTTTTTTTTGTCAGGCCTCTCACCTTCTGCCGCTGCATCATGTTCAGCAGGTCCCCAAAGGGCGAGTCCTCGGGGTTGTCAAATGCGAGCAGGGCCAGTGTGCGCTCCATCTCTGTCAGACATTCGCGACTCTCCTCACCCTGCTCTGCCAGCTGCGTTTGCGCAAATTCGAGCGCCGCCTCCGTCTCCCGCAGCCGGATTAGCTCAATCAGGTGCTGCTGCTGTAGAAGCAGCGCAGCAAAGGGCACAAGAGAAACCAAAAGTAAAAAATCAATAATTTGGTAGGCAGGGCAGAAATTCTCAATCATCAACATATTACTAAAATCAGGGAAAATAAAATGAGATGAAAAGACAAGGACAAACAAGCGTTATGAGGAGGAGGGCTCAGGGCAGTAAAGAGTAAACAAGAATAAATACATATCTGAAGGGAAATACTCTTAAATAGGGTCAATATTATTTTCCCACAACACTGATCAATTTGTTGTAAAGAAATATAAGAGGCTAACAGCAGAACAAAATTAGTTTGCTAACAAAGAAATTAGTAGGTCCTGTTCAAAACTGGTTATGCCTAGGTTACTACTAAATATTAAGGGTAAAGATCCAGCTTTACCTGAAGATGGAAGTATAAATAACGATTACTATCCAGAAGCTCTGGGTGAAGACTGTTAATCAGTGCAATTGCTTCTTGAATCTGGCCTTTTAAAATCATTTCCCTGATCTTTATCCTCTCATCCAGTGAGTCAAGGTCCACGCTAGGTTCAATGCCCGATTCCATTCTGAACTTCTCTGCAGCTTCCTTAAACCCTTCTGAGAAAACAAAATAGCAATGTTTCAGCTGCCAAATGTATATATAATAGTACAAATTTATCAAAGAAAAAAATACAAATTGTAGTTTACATTATTTTACCTGTTACCAAATAGTTCATGATGAGTCGGTTCATGTCAGCTCTCTGTATGTGTACATTATTGAGTTTTTCCATCCACTCCTCTTTTGTTATGTCCTCCGGCTTTTCAGCATAACTCATTATGAACACTCTGTTAAGACAAAAAAATAAATTGCTGTGATTCATACTTTGTTTTCAACTGTTCGCAAATGTTAACCCCTACACATTTAATGTTGTAATTTAACATATATCACGCCTACTAATTTAGAAGTGAAACATGCAGACACGGTGAGTTTAAAACTTAGTTTGCTTGAAAAAGCCTATATTTACAGTACATGTGAACCGTTCAAGTCTGAGTCTTGTAATACCGTTATCTGGATTACTTCTTAACACAACCTCATTCCCAGATAATTTTTAAAAAATGTTTTTTTAAAAAAAAAAAGACGATTTTGGCCAAATGTGTACGGTTAGAATGAAAAGCCCGTTACTCCCAGAGAAAAAACACTGTGTAACACTCAAAAGTAAAAATAAGAGTCGCGTTTGTTCCTGTTCCCATCCATATTACAGTGTCTCATACGGCTGGGGAGTCCTGTGAATGCAGCCGCAGAGGTGGCGACGGCGATAGCGGTACAGCCACATTCAAACGGAGCAAACCACGCCGCCTCTGCAGCTGATACTGTTACTACTACCGCCACGGCCGGCTTAGACTTTAAGGTCACCTACAGAACGTGAATCGAATTAGATCTGATCTACTGTTGAAGATATTATGCTGGGAATCATGCATGGCGGAACACTGTAAATACACAGGGTGTGGTATCTTCACTCCACAGCCGGAAGCTAATTTACTGAGGCCTCCTCACCGAGAGCAAAACATTGAAGCCTACAAGTCCCACTACAGCTAGTTAGGCTTTCAAGAAATTAACTACACGATTTACGAAAAAAGTACGATTGGTATTTATACGCAAGAACGTTTACGCATAACAGTGCTGTTTTATTTTCACTAACGCGACGATTTAATGTAAAAATACCTGAAATTATGCTGCGTTCTCTCGGCAGCTAGCAGGAGAGCAGGGCCGCAGTGGGGAAACACCGCGATATTCCGGCATCTTCCTAAAACGAACGGGATTTCAGTGCAGGGCGGAAATGATTGGTCAGATTGAACGTACACACTGTACCGTACTCTCATCAATGTTCTGCGGTCGTGTTTATATTCATTATTTAACAACGAATTAAATTAATATTAAAATCCGGAAATGTACTGCTTATATCCAGTATGAGTGTAATTTTACTCTATTTTATGTATTCATCATTTAAACACGTATGGAGAATTTTAAAATGTAAATATGTATTCCTTATATGCAGTATCGAGTGCAGTTTTCGGATATTTACTATTTTGTGTCAAACATAGCTGTAACAGTTGTATGTTAATATGACTGTAACACTGAAATTTTGCCATAAAGTTTAATAATTTCTTTTCACTGTTTCACGTTTGTTATACGTACAGACCCTCCGAGCGAGCGACTGTATATTTCATATTTTAAACATTTTCTTATGAATTTCCCATATTGCACTGGGAGATAAAGCGTGACTTGGGATTCCTCTTAGAAACTTTATTTAATTCTAAGTAATATCCCCTTTCGTGTTATTGTTCGTAAACAAGCGTTTACCAGACGTTAATCAAATGTGTAATGTATAAAGTCTTAATTTAAATGAATGGTAACAATTAATGCCTGTATTTGTCGTTACTTATTGTTAGATGTGACAGATAAAATGCGCAGTCGCACTCGGACCTTAGCGGTCCTTTTAGTCAGCGTGTGCGCGCACGTCGCCCTGCGTCTCCTCCGGCACTGGACGTAGTCGTGCCGCTCGCTCAGCGTGTGCGCGCCCGTACACAGGTTGTCTGCTGGCTGCGAGCGTGCGCCGTGTTTCTGGGGATGCAGTTATAATCGAGTGTCGGAGACTGTCGAATTGGGGAGTCTACCTGAGGCAGCCAGCAAGCACGACAGAACGGTAAGCAGCAAAATGCTGAAATTAAATAAAGAACGGCAATATTGCCAGTATCCCGCTTTCCTCCCCTTCCCTTCGCACGGACACGCTGCGCTGCTTCGCTGTCCTTGGATTACTGCTGACTGGCCGTGCCCGGTAGCTGCCGAGCCAACATGGATGCGGGATGTGCTGCGCTTCTGGCAATGCGGAGATTAGCTGTTTTAAATCCAGCCTGCCGGGCGCTGAGGAGCAGCCGTGGCCGCTCCGCTTCTCCCTGCTCATGTCGCTTGGCTCGCCCGTGTCCTGTACCGCTGACCGGCCTCGTCTCGCTGTCCCGCTTGGCCGCGTTAACGCGACGAATCGCCCGCGCAGCTGCTCGTCCTTTTTATTTCCAGTAAATTAACGCAAGTAAATAAATTTGCTCAACATGGCTGTCTGGTTCAAAGAGGCCACAGACGATGGTGGAGGTGAGAGTCCGGTCGTTGACTGTTTCGTTATTTAACCTAAACATCCGCAACGTAATCTGCGAAATAAAACGATATTTCAGTTAAAAAAAAAAACAGCCAAGTGATTTTCACAGTTTACAGTTTTCAATCAGATGTCTTTTAGGCCACAAAGTCCTGGATTTTGCGGTGATATGATGATAGATATAATACTTCGTCTGCAGCTTTTCCCTACGGATTTGCATAAAGGCGTATTGCTACCTACACCTTACATTTTGTAATAAAATCTTAAAATTGACTCGCGTATTTTTACCCAACATTATGTGTTGATTGTATCTTTGATATTATTATACACAAGCATTTGTGGGTTTTTTTTTTTTTTTTGCATAGCAGCCAAAATCTGTCGGCAATGTACGATTATGAGTAAAATCCAGTGATTGATCCAAGCGTTTGAATATCTGATACACCTTTTTGAAAGATCAGTTCAGCTTTTTGACCCCTGCATTTTTCTCTGAATTTTGTGATGCAACACAAAGGCCTGTCCAAATTGGTGATGGTCCTGATTCAGACATGATGTAATTTTAGGGGCAATTCCTAGTGTTTGTAATTATGTTCCATAGCTGCGGTGTAAAACATGGGGGTGGGGAAAAGACATACAAAATAATCTTCTCAGCAATTCTGTAATTGAATGCACTGTTAGTGGAGAAGAATTGATTTTATGTTAACTGACACCCAAACCATCAATTATACTCGGAAGCTTTTGTCTCCTCCTGGTCTCAGGTATCCCACCGTGGGGGGGGTTTGGATTTTTTTTTTACCCCCCACAGTGGGATATGGGTTTAAATTTGAACCCACTTACCTGAGACCAGCTTTCAATAGATTTCTTCTTGGACTTGTGAGTGTGACACTAGGAGTGTCGCTATGCTTTCCAGCCTGTAACATCTGGTTTTTCTGATGACAATCTTGAGTGTGTGTGTGTATGTATGTATGTATGTATGTATGTATGTATGTATGTATGTATGTGTGTATATATATATATATAATGTGTTTTTGAAGAGTGTAGGTATAAACTCATTTACTCATTTTAGTTCATGGAAGTCAGGTCTTTAAACTGCAGAATAAAAAAAAAATCAAAAAAGGATTGATAAATGGAAGTTTACACTGTGTTAATGTTGAAGTATTGTCTTGTTACATTTTTATGTATATTTGAAGTGGTAGTTTGATATATCCTGGAGTGTAAGACATAAACTGTCATTTGCACTTTCACATTTTGCTGCATGCAAAGGCTCCAGTGAATCTGAATCAGCAATAGATTGAGTCATGTTAGGCAAATTATGAGTACAGTATGGGCTGTATCCTTATGACATCATTGTCCCATCTCCCAGTAGGATTTTTTTTTAATTCAAATGTTGAACTGTGCATCCATCATTTCATTTTTATTTTAGGCCTTAATGCTTTAATTGGCGCTTTAAAACCCTTGTAATACTTCAGTTGAATTTAGCTGTCAGATCTGTGTGGACTTGTTAGATGTTTATTTTGTGTATGACATATGATATTCATATTTCAGTAAGTCTTTATTTTAGTAATTCCTTTAATGTTACCAGATGACATAACAATGAAACAGTGAGAAATGAAGGAAAGTTATTTGAAAGCTGTTAAATGATGAATGATTTTAGTAAAAACATTTGTTCATTGCTAGCAATTGAAAATGTCAAATTTTACTGAGGGTGAAGGTTTAATGTCTTTTCTGAAAGCCCATAAACCAAGCAGTTTCGTTTTCTGTTGAGTTCTACAGCAAGAGAGGTTATAATATTAGTAAGCAGTAATACTCTAGGCCTATGTATAAGTATATTTCTTACAAGCAGAACTGAAGATTTATGCTTGATTTATGACTGAGCACCAGTACTAAACACTGCGTCACCCTGTCACTCCCAGTCCTTATTTCTTGAAACAGTTTGATTTTTTTTTTTGATTCTTTTTTTTTCTTCTTCTAAAAAAAAGAAAAGAAAGAAATGGATGCAAATGAACAGAAAACAAGCTCCTACATGTTTGGTATGTGGTACATTTAGCAAGAAAATACAAAATTAAGGTGCCATTGTTCAGGTGGACATTTTCTGAGTGAAACACAGCCAGTTGAATGGTAAAAATGATTTTTTTTAAAAAACATTTGCATTTCGTAACAAACTGAAGTGGAGCTGTGTTCAGGTTACCTTCCAGTGGCACAGGACTGTAATGTTGTACTTCACATGCCATGAAAAACAAAAAGCAAAGGTCAGTAATCGTTTTTCTTTTATCATCAGAAGTCCTAGGTATTTTTTTTGTATATAGGTGGGTAAGAGGTACTAATTGTTGTACCACAGTGTGCACAGGTGCTGACTTACTCTAATGTTTGTATATTTGCTCAATGTGCAACAGCATATTTAATTTGTATGTGTACACAGCCTACAGCAGTCTTATGACCAGAGCATTATTGCTGGCTCTAATTGGCATTGAACAGAGTCAGAGACCAAAACAGACATGGATATCACTTATTCCAGCCAGGAGCGGGTTTTAAAAACTCAGTTCAGTTCTGGCAAAATGCAGTTTAATGAGGGGAAACAGTCTCAAAAACTGCAGGTATCAAAAATAAGTAATAAAAGGAAACAGTTGTCCATATTACCTTATTTCAAGAAGTGCTTTTTAGAATTTCCTCTTGTGTGTTTACAGAGCTGTTGTTTAGTTTATGATCACCACACTCATGTGGGATGGCTGTTGTCTTGAGATCCACAAGTTTAGAAATGTTTAAAATGAATAAATGGGGATGATTAAAAACCAACATAAAACATAAGCTATGCACCACACCTGCTGCGGAAAAGAAGCCTTTTAGTAACTTTATATTTTTAATTGAAAAGGAGGAAAATTTGACATGAAGCATGTCTTCAAAATGGGGAATCTCACACAAAAAAATTAAAAAACATTTTCTCAGTTCATGGCTAAGAAGAATAAACAAAATGAAAATTACAGTTCAATGTAATGCATCTTAGGTGAAGAATGCGTTTTTGACATGGCTACCGGCCCTAAAAACAGACTGTTTTATTTTCTAGTCAAACTGAGAATCTAAAATTGCATTGAAAGACATTTAATTCTCATGACTATGTTTAAGTTGTCATTATTTGATTCCATTAAATATTTCTTGATAAAATAATTTCAGAGTTGATTGGTCGCCCTTTTTCTCAATCAGTTCAGCTAATTTGCTTGGAATGCTTGGGTTCATATTTTTTACATTTGGGTAAGTTCATAACTGATTTTCAACTCTGAAACAAGTTGTTAAAAGTTTCCTGAAAAATGATAGTTAACAAATAACCTTCCCCTGTGTTTTTACAAGGGATTTTCTTGCACATTGTAATTGTCATCATGTGGTGGCCTGTTGGTTGCTGAGTGAGAAACACCCTGTTTGGAATATGAAAGCAAAGTGTCTGTCCACAGAAGCTTCTAGTTTCCTGTATGTACGCTTTGTTTTGTCACCTGCTCTCACATTTTGTGCGACCAGTAATTTGAAATTAAGATTTGGTTACATCTGCACTTGCAATGACTGGAGAACCATATTGCATAATTTTTAACATTCACACATAATTAGCACTTATATGAATAGAGCATTTCCTCCATTAGTTTTGCCATTTTGGCTCGATTTTCATTGAGTCTTGAAAGTGTACACCATTGTGTGATTTAGAGAAGACTTTTTACCATTCCTTTCGATTTGCTTTTTGAGTCTCACAGCAAAGACCTCTCTGTATCCTGCTGTTGAATTAAATGATGAACAACCAGCAGGCCTCGCTGTGTTACGCACTTTTCCACATACGTAGTTACGAAGCATTGCAAATGGTTCCTACAGTTCCAGTCTTACAATGTCTGTATACTGTACCTGCAGAATATACAGACTGTATACCTCTTATTTCACTGATTTGGTCCTGAACCGCTATCCAAATGAGGGGGAGCATGTTCCTCTTTTACACTCTCTCCCCATCTGATGCGCTAACATTAAAAAACTACAGTATTATCATGGTTCATTTATTTATGGCAGAAAATCTATTTTCAGTTTGTCCTGACTGAGTATATTTTTAACAGACTGAAAAGTGAAAGTAAGTGTAGACTGGGTTTTTCTTGCTTTAAATTTTGCTTTATTGGCATTTGCACCATGGCAGTCAGTAGTATGAAGTAATAAGTATGGAGCTGGAATTGTCAAGAGTTTTGCACCGTTGTTATCTTAAAGATAAAGGAAAAATTATTTTCTTTAGTACAAAATATATCTCCTACTACAAGTGTAATGAGTTCCTGGAAATTTTCTCGTAAAGTGAAATCTAACAAGTCAAAGATATAATTACGATCATGGCATGAACGGCTCTTGTTTGTAGTTGCGAAAAATCTGTCTCAATCAACTCCCTAATGGATGTTAAATAACTTTATTTATGTATGCAAAAAGAGACCTGTACACAGACCAGTCTACTACGTGCATCTGTGGGTGATCGGCTAGCCAAGTTGAACTCAGATGTGGCAGAAAGTTTCGTAGTGTTTAATTTTATTGTAAACTGATGATATACATGGAAAGTTGGCGGGATAAGTTCTTAGACTGGCTGCTGCGGTTGTAAGCCATCAACACATTTTAACAGCACTGTCATGTGAAGACCCATCAGAATTTGACTGTACAGTGTTTGGACTTGTATTTACAGAGTAAGAAATGTGGTAGAGGATGAGGGTTCAGCTGCTTTAACCTAGTAGTAGCCACCCTGAACAGCATCAGTGATGAAAGTTAGTTTGCAACCTCAGCAGCAAAAATGATGACAGCAAGCCAAGATTGCTGGCTTTCCTGGGATGCATGATGGTATCAGAAGCATTGGTGTTGGCCGATAGTTGTTAAATTTTAACAGCATCAGGGCGATGCTTAGATTTGACTGATAACTGAAATTGATATTTGCAAACGTTTTGTTCCATGTGTTCCAGGCAAGGTGCAAAAATGTCTGCAGGGTGGAAGTTTTTCAAAGTGAGAGTGACCAGTGTCGAGTGCAAGAAGTTGTTCAGTGCAGCTTCTGCTGTTGTTTAGCGAAAAGAGAAGTAGAATTTCTTGCAAAATGCTCTTGTTCATTAAAAGTATCACGGCCCTCATGCTAAAAACAAAATGATCCTTTTACTCTTTTCCCCCCTTCCCCCCCAGTATTCATTATTACAGTTTTGTTTTTGTTTCCCATGTAAAAGAATATGGGAATTATGTAGTATTCATGGCTGCAGCCTCCATAACCTTTCTTTAAGGATCAGGTAGACAGCCAAATTTGGTTCAGCAGATGCTGTTTATTTTAACAATTGGTTTGGAAAAAATGAAATGTTACACAAATAATTGTTACATGTGTCTCTGTTTCTCATCAAGTTAGGTCCTGTCCCCCCCCGCCCCCTTTTTTTAAATTTATTTTTTTTATTTTTTTAAAGTAAAGTGTTTTATCGGCCTCAGTATCATCCGACAGGTACATGTCATTTATTCATTGTTGGCAGCAGTACAAAATTCTCATTGTACATTTCTGCTTTTCATATACCTACGAAAGTACTTGCACTTCTTTCAGTTCTGTTTTGATATGATGCCTCCTTGATGTTTCAGTTCTGTGAGGTTTAGGTTTGTTTTATTATTCTGTGGGCATGACTTTAAAAAAAAAAAAAAAAAAAAAAAAAAAAACTTGTATAGCAAGAATTTAGCATGTTACTTAGTTACTGTATTCTGCTGTAACCCTAATTATTGTGTTACCTTAGGACAGATTGTTTCTTTTTATTTTATATGGCATTTATTATAAATAAATTGAGATAAAGTTTTAATGCCTCCTTGATAAAGACTTTGATAGCAAGTGGTACTTGGCCTATTCAGTAGCTTGAAGTTATCAGTTTGTGTTCTTGTTTTTATCAGCCTTGTTTTATTTTCTTTAAATTGTGTGCCAGTTTTGTGCAAGCTATAGACCTTAGGCATGTGGTACCCATACATCCCCTATAGCATTTTAGCTTTGCTGCAACATTAGTACTCTCATCTGTTGGATTTTCTGTTGGAATCTTAAATCAAGGAGCACTTGGACAGAACTTTCAATTAATTTATGGTCTTCAGAACCTAGAACCTTCAGGAGACAGAGAAATAAATATTTAGGGCAGAGGTTTATCTTTTGAAGTGTAACATTGCCACTTTTCATTTTATTGGGCTTTGTTTAAGTAGGAATTGTTTGACTTAAAAATATAAATCACAGGAGAGGGATCGGTTTCTTGAATCTTAAACAATAATAATACTAAAAGTATTAGTTCTGCTTGTAGCCCTCTTCACTGTTGGTTGACCACCTTCAGCTTCTGGAAATATTAAGCATTATCCAGCACAGTGGTACATGCGTGTATAAGCTGCCCTCTGAAAGTGCTGGAAAATCAGGGAGCTGAGATTTGCCTGTATGGATTGGCTGCAGAATCTAAAACTAACATTCAGCTTGCCTCTGAGTCCCAACCTGAATTTCACATATGAAATATACTAGTTTGGCTCCAAAAATAGGATTGTTCTGCTGTCGGGGTTTGCGTATCTTGTGTGTATTGGTGTGCATAACACAAGCCATGGTCTGTGGAGAGAAGTATTGGCCAGAACCATGGCATGACAAGGTTCTCTTGCCACTGAGAGGTCCAACAGGAACTGCTTACGGCTGTGCGCAACTCCAGCCAAAGTACATTAAGCAAACGCTGCCAAATTGCTCCAGCCTCTCTCCAGCTGACACATTTCGAATTGTGGGCATGGTACCCTCAAATGCGGGGTTTGAATGGGAGGAAATCCATTCCATAAACAAGAGGCAGCTCATCTGATGAGCCGATCGTTCCATCTCAGTAGTCAGGCTTTTAAATTACTTTAATGAGCCAGTTTCTGCCTGAATCGAGTGGCTTCAAAATCATGGTCCTGCGGGACTGGGACTCATACTGGGGCTGGTAAGGTTGCCAGTTTGCTGCTCTGATTATTTGCGTATTGCAGTGCATGTTGCGATCATAATTTTATTTTAAAAAAATTATATTTGTTAGATTTGAACCAATTAGGACAACATGTTTCTGTTTAGTTTTCCAGCTTACAATTAACTTCACTTTAAGAATTTAGATTTTTTTTCTGTACTCTGCCCAGTAGGATTTAGTATGCAGTATAATTCAATGTGTTCGCAAAATGGTGCATTTATTTTATTACATATAATACTTCATACAAGATTTTTTTTTACTGTAATTCAGAAATGTTTTCAAAGCATGTAATATTAAGTCAGCTTTTTAGTTTGTTTCTGATTCTCCTCACATCAGAGGTGAATCTCTTTTTTTTTTGTTGTTTTTTTTTTTGTTTGTTTTTTTTTTCCCCTTCCCCCCCACTTGTGGCCTTTCCTGACTTTGGAGGTGCAGATGTTCTGGTGGAGCTACAGCAGTTTTCCACCACAGCCTCTGAGAAGCCTGCACTTTGATCATACAGCTGAAATTAGAAATGAGCCAGTATTGTCTTAGTGACTCATTACAGCATAATGATATGGCAGACTGGAGAGCTGCAGTATTGTTATGTATGACGTGCACCTCACTGCCGTAACCACTAGCAGATGCACTCACAGGAACAAAGACGTGACACTCCCAATGTTGGCAAGGTACATCACATGTGTAAAACTCAGAGCAGTTGCTTTGCATGTATAGCAAATGCTTCAAAATGGCCAAGACAAGTCATGTGGATCCTGGAAAAGGTCACCAACATGGCATCTGCAGTCCTTAACCTCCACGCTGAAAGATCTCCCACCTAACCATGATTCATTTCCTAGCTGAACATGTAGATCAAGCAATGTATTTATTCATGAATTATTTTCACTTGCTGCTTGTCCAGTGGAAGCTCGTAGTGGTCTGGAGTCTTTCCAGGAAGCATAGAGTATAAGGCTGGGTGCACTGAATGGGACACAGGTCCGTCACTGAAAAGTCTCTCTTTCACACAAACACACACACACACACACACACAGACTGATACCCTAAGGGAAATTTAGAGTCACCAGCTCACGTGAAACACGCATCTTTTTGCTGTGTGAAGAAATCCCAACAAACGTGCGTAGAAGGAGCTGGATTTGAACCCACATCCAAACACAGGAGTCCAGGAGCTGGGAGGCGCTAGCACTCTTCGCTGTGCTGCCACTGTATTGGAAAATACCTTTTCGTGTGGGTGTGTAGTTTTCAAGAATATTGTTGATACGGTGACCAGTTGGGTGTGTTGAGTGGTAATGAGTTTTTACACATTTACATTCAAAGTTGGTCAGAAAGAAACTCCCCTGAACAGATTTGTGTTTGAAAACCATAGATTTGAAGGGGTTGTGTCGAAGATGAATCAGTGGGCCTCATTTCTGTTTTAAACTGAGGCTGTCTGACCTGAAAACATTATTGACATTTGCATTAACCTGCAAGCTCTTTACAAAACATTAGCCTGGTTGTTGTTAGAACTTTTTGAACAAACATTTTAAAAGACTCTGTCTCCTTCAGGAACATAGTGTTGACCCTTGTTTTTGGGTCTTTTTACTGATATGTGTCAGTGGTGCCATCTTCCTTTAACAGTCATGGGGAACAACAACATCACACAAATGTGATTCTGAGATGAATCAATTCACTTTGATCGGTACAACTTATTCACTGATAATTCCTGCTAGTGTTTCCAATAATGTCAGGTTTACACTTGAAAACAGACATATCTGAACACAACATAATTTGTTTTTGCTGAAGACAGGCTATCAGCACAATTAAAAGGTTACAAATACAGCAAAGGAGAAACCATCAAGTTCACATATTTTCAAAAGAGATTATATCCAAAAGTATGTAATGAAGCAAAAGCAAAGAGGTGGTCACAGACTTTAATAAATGCAAACTATAATAGTAATAAGGACAAGAGATAATAGTAGTTAAATGACCTCTGTTGTGGTTTCAGTGAGATTCATTTCTCTCTGAAGATCTCCAAGCTAATCTACACTTATGCAGGACATTTGTTTTGGTGATTTTGCCAGGAGGTCCTTGTTTTGAATCAAACTTTGCTGAGTGATTTCCTTTGTGAAACCCTGGCACGACTGCTTGGTCTGTATTCATTGGTTTCCGGGTATCTGGGGTTTCAAAATAGCAGAAAGCCTTGCAGAATGTAGACTGCTTCATGAAATTTATTGGAGGCAACCACGACTACAAATTGTATCTCCAGGTTACAAAAATATATATAAATATATATATATATATATATATATATATATGACACAGCAAATGGAGGAACCCATTAAGTGCAGCCTGAAATGTAGTAACGTTTATTCTGCAGTGTTTAAGGCATGGACATAAATGGTGAATCCCTTGCTTGAGTGACAACACACAGCACAGTTCTGCAACCAGTTCCACTTTTCCTGGGAGGGAGTAATAACCCAGAACCTGTTCGTAAGCATATCCGCAGGGTGCTTGTAGGGCTGCTGTGCCACATCCTGTACTGCACTCAATCGGCTCTTAACGCTTTCTGTGCCACACGTGCCTTAAAAAATAATGCATCAGTGGAAGCTGAGCACAGACGGAAAACCATAAAGTCAGTTGTCAGCAATGCCCCCCCCCCCCCATGTTAGATCTCCCACTGTGTTGTCTCCCCTGTTTTCCTGGTGCCCCATCCGTCGCAGAGCCTGAGGCCAAAGGACGATGATGGAAACAGAGGCAGGCAGGAGGGGACTGCCCAGCCCTGACTGGACCACTGATGTCCAAGGGACCCCCACACACCAGTGTGTGGTGTCACACATTTTTGCTTCTTCACTTAGCCGACACTATAAAGTGACCTAGTTGCCCAACCGAATATTTTACCTTAATGCAGATGAAGTGGGATTGTCCTGTGGTTTAATAGCAGAGCGATGTGAATTATGTCCTATTATATGTTCCTTAGTCACTATGTACTGTTTCCCCAATAATTTTTTCATATCATGGTGGTAAATTCACTGTGCACAAATATAAGTGAAATGTTGCTATGCTATCTAATGCCTTAGCAACTAAATAAGTTCTACCAGCTTCTAATCTATAAAACTGATGGATCTTGTACAGCTTTGAGTGTTTTTTTTTTTTTTTTTTTTTATTTTGAATTGTACCCTACTCAGAAATTCAGCAGAAAGGATTCTTTTGCAATATTGAATGTTCCTTACACTCTGCTTCTGCTACCTTTCTCTCCATGGCACTGATTTCTTTAGCTCGCCTATTTTGCCTTTTTTTTTTTTTTTGGGCCCGTTGCAGGTTGCCAGTGCTGCGACTGGGGGTGCTCATTTCATGAGTATAGTATTAGCGAAGTGATTCATAAGAATCATTGATCAAGCCAAACTGTAGTAACCGAGGTGGATTCTGTTTAGATAGGGAGAAACTGTGAAGCTGGGTGGGCCTAGAATAATCCCGCCCACTCAGGATCTGGACCCCAAATGATCTCAGCCATCTGGCTTGGATTTGGACGTCTTGTTCCTTAGTGAATAGAGCCCAGCCAATAGAGCCCAGCCAACACCTCTCAGGAATATTGTGTGTGATTGCAGTCCTCTTCGACATGAAAATCCCACCCCTTACCTCCTTAAAATCCACCCCCCCCCCCCCCATCTGCTACAACTGACTTCATTTCGGCATAGGGGGTTGCAGAGGTTGTCGACCAATCCAGAAACATCACCTTCCATAAATACGTAAACGCACTGGCAGCCTTTTTGTAGTTGGAGAGGAAAAGCTGAAAATTCACAAAGGTGTTTTTCTGAGTGCAGGGTACAAAGAGGGGTGTAGAGTGAGAGGGGGAAAAAAAAGAGATCCCTGGGAAAGATTTAGCAGGTCCATATGGTGCAGCGAAGGTGGGGGCAGGCAGCTGTGGGGGTGCCAGAGCTGCAATGCAGGGCTTTGTTCCTAAGAGAAACTCCGTTAGTAACCAGGCTTAATGAGGCTGTGGGAGAGGCTGATGTTGAAGATGAATAAAACGTAAATGTGCACATGTATCTGAACCTCTGTATGTGCATTTATACTTGCATAGATTTTTGTGATATTGCTTTATTGCTGTCATATATAAAATGTGTGTGTGTGTGTGTACAAATGTGGCTGTAAGCATGAGTTTATACATAAATAAGTGTATGTATACATTTTATGTGTTTTTATTCCTGTCACTCTACTGATATCTCCAGTTCAACCCAAACCTATTGATATGTGTTTTGCAGTTAGATGGCCTGGGTGTGGAGAATGTGCTATAGCATTTAAGTCTAACTTTATTTGTTTTGAGGTTGCACACATCCAACTAAGGTACAGTTAATATATAACTGTACCTTAGCTTAGCTGTACCTCATGTATTTACAACAATTGCTAAAAAAATGCATTATGCATTTTTTTAGCAATTGTTATAAATACATGAATTAACATACAGATTTACAGTTGGCAGGATGAGGATTCACAATGAACGAAGAGGTCAGTTCATTTACCCTTACAGGGCTGTATAGTTTGGAGAGCTGATTTTGGAAGTCTGTGATTGGCTAGCCCATAGGGAACCTATGTTTTGATTGGGCAGGCCAGAATGAACCTAGGTTGTGATTGGACAGGCCAAGCATGAGGCTCTTAGGCAGCATCTCTTGTGATTCTTGTTTGTCCACAAGTTGGATCTTCAGATCTTGCACTGGGTTTGTTTCAGCATGGGCCACCCACCTCTTCAGCACTAAAATAGATCTGTCCTGTATCTGTGGACTTGGCAGTCACAGTAATCTGTTAATTTTTACTGACAGGCTGGCCGATTTAGTCAAAGCGACAGTGTTGCACCTAGGTGGGGGTCATATGACAATCTAACCTTTTTAGTTGATTAATGCTGTACTCATCCTCCTTTTTCAGATTTAGCTCATGCACTGTCTTACACAGAATATGTACAAGCGAATAGGATTTTTTTTTTTATTTGCATCCTCTTGTCTTTGTACTGTATGCATAACTGTATGTATAATTCATATGGCTGCAATTAAAAGAAGGTTGAAAGCATCCACCTTTGGCCTGATTTTGGTTTTATTTTCCCATGCAGCAATAAATTGACAAGAGAGCTGCAACCTGGTTCTTACACACACACAAGCTGCCATCATGATAATAACATCTGACTACCTGAATCCTTTCTTCAACATGCATGTATATTTTTATTTAACATGTGGCCTTACAAACTAACGTGACAGTTTAAAGCCAGTGTTCGCTCTCTTTGTGTGGGCGTTTTGGGAGTGTGTGTGTGTGTGTGGGGGGGTAAAGGTTGTGCATTTCCTTGCTGAACTGTAAACGATGACCTTTTCCCTTGACTGTCGCTGATCCTGACTGTGCTCCACAGAACAGCGAGGCTGTAAGTCATCATGACTGAGCAACAGAGGCAGCGCTCACTGTCCACGTCGGGAGAGACCCTGTACCGCGTGCTGGGTGTGGACAAGAATGCCACTACGGAAGACATTAAGAAATCATACAGGTGAGCCTTGCACTGGATGTGTAGCATCCTAGATTTGGTTTGAGGCCATAAACGTTGATGGTGATACAGTAATCCCTGTACTTGCATTCACAGCTTTGTGCTGGGTTGTCACTATGCCTATAGCCACTCTTTAACAAGTATCAGCTTCTCTGCTTACACATACAGTACAGTTCACATCTTAGTGTTGTTTTGTTTGTATTTCCAAAGACTTTTGTGCCACCAAGTCACAATCAGTAAAAGCTCAATAATATAGATTCATTGTTGATTATGTAATATTTGATATTCATAATATCAGATATTACTGAATGTATAATATGTTTTATTGATTTGGCGCTACGGTAAAATCACAAATAGTTTATTTTCCAGACTATAAGTTGCTTCAGAGCACAAATTACATGCCCTGAAAATGTCCATGCTCCACAAAAAAAACTGGAGTACAAGTCTCCCGGTAGCAGATATTTTATCGGTAGGACCATAATGCACTCAACAGGCCACAAATGTTTGTGCTGGCAAACGGCTTCCTTTAGACAGATTAATAAAATGTATCTTGCTGTGACACTCATGTGGATGCATAACTTTGTTCAGTAATGGTTTATCATGTTTTTATTAAAAATAAAACGTTCCTGGCATATCAGTAGTTGAAACAACAGTTGTATACAGGCCTTGACATAGTAGACACTAGTCTAGTGACTACTAATACTAGTGACACTAGTAGATCAATGACGAACACTCCAAACAAAAACATTTGAATATCAGTGTACAGTGTGCACTATAAAAGGTGTTTTAAATCCTCACCATAAATCACTCAACTATTTTGCCAGCAATACTGATATATATTTTAGCAAAGCTGAACATCAAATTTTTCAGAGGTAGAATGTGTTTCCTATTTTAAAATGAGAAAAATAAATAATGTGGTCTCAGCCTGTCCAGAAACCACTGTAAGGCTGTCAGATGATGACTTCAACCTGATAAGACTGTAAACACCAGCTATCTAATTTGACAAATTTTGAAGTGTTTTCTTTCGCATATCTATAACACAAGGTATGGTAAGTACAATACATAACACGTCACATGTTAGTTTCACTGTGTTGCACACAGAAGGTTTGGAATGGGAGGTCAGTGTTACGAAATGTTGATGACCAAATAACTCCCGAGTAACCATCCACATCTTTGGCACAACAAGCAACATTTAAATTTTTTTTATTTATTTATTTATTTATTTATTTATTTATTTATTTATTTATTTATTTAAAGAAGTGAGCAATAAATATAGTGACACAGTGTTCAGACAAAGTGAAACAAGCAGAAACAGCTGATAAGACACCAGGGCGAGTGTGTGCTGCATGCGTCTGGCTTTGGATAAATTCATAATCGTGTATGATAGTTTTTTTTTTTTTTTTTTTAAATTACATTGCGTAGCACTGTAAGGTATTTGCTGATTTTTTTAAAAAAAAATATTATTATTTTTTTTTTATTATGGTGGGAAATGCAGAGATTTTAGTGGCGACCTTCAGGATACATGCTGTCCTCGCTCTACTGTACACTTTAAGGTCGCTTTGTGCAGAAGCCACTAGAGGGCAGCAGTGCGCCGCCGCATTTCTGTTGAATCTCTTGTGGGTCAATTGCTGAGATATTTGGGACTCCTCAGAGCCCAAGAGGCACCAGCATGCAGTCATTGGTCTTACAAGCATGTGTTTGTTTATGCATATAATACAGTTGTATGAAGGGATTTGGACCTGTTTGTTTGATATCTTCAGGAAACTTGCACTTAAGTTCCACCCTGATAAGAACCCGGACAACCCAGAAGCAGCGGATAAGTTCAAGGAGATCAACAATGCCCACGCCATACTCAACGACCCCACCAAGCGTAATATCTACGACAAGTACGGCTCTCTGGGGCTCTATGTGGCCGAGCAATTTGGCGAGGAGAACGTCAACACCTACTTTGTTCTATCCAGCTGGTGGGCCAAGGTGAGACAGTAGTGTTCTGACTCTGGCTGAAATGATGTAGGTCTGATGTAAGGCATGAAGGAGGAAAAAGGAGCTTGAGCTTCTTTCACTGAATATTTAGACTACTGTAGTAGTAAACAAGATACAGTGGTTTTAGATGTGAGAAATCTGTAGTTTTTCTTTAAGTTAAGGCCAAATCCTACAAGTTTTATGGGCATTTGGGTCCATGTCTGCTGTATGTTCAAGCCACTTGCTCTGTCAATACCCTCCTAGGCACTGTTCATCTTCTGTGGCCTGGCCACGGGCTGCTACTTCTGCTGCTGTCTGTGCTGCTGCTGTAACTGCTGCTGTGGGAAGTGCAAACCACGGCCCCCCATGGACCAGGAACCCGAGTTCTATGTGTCTCCTGAGGACCTGGAAGCCCAGCTGCAGTCTGATGAGAGAGGTGGGGAGAGAATGTCCTTCTGTTTTGTGTACATTTTATGCACAGGTTGTGGCTTTTTTTTTTTTTTTTTTTTTTTTTTTTTAGTGTGATTCATTTGATTACTTTTACTTTGCAATGGAGTCCTTCCTAATGGGTAACAGAAACCATGGATGAAGGGGGGTCAGATGGCAACAGACCAAATGAAACAAAAGTCTGAGCTGTTTCAGGAGTTAAAAAAAAAAAAAAACACCTTTTTTTTTTTATTTTTTATTTTTATTTATTTATTTATTTTTTTAACTTAGCTGATACTCTTTACAGCAGCTTGCAATATTAAGCTACTTATTTGCAAAGCATGGTAATATTTACTTTACTAATTCAGGGTAAGTACATTGCCCGGGAGCACAACAGCAGAAACGAGATTGGAACCTGGGTCCTTTGAGTGCAAAGTGGTGGCTCTGACCACAGTGTTAACTGCTGTCCTGATTGGGGGGGTAATTGTACCACACATTGGGCTTATTGCCACAATATAGCCCATTTGTTACTGAGATTTTAGTAACTACTGTAGCTGTCAGATGAGGTTCCTACTGAGTGATGGAACACGTGTGCTCAGTGACTGGATAATGGGATATGAGTGTGACTTTGTGTGTGCATTTGTATGTTTGTTTCTGGACCGTGGTTAGGAACCAGTATGTTTGTGTCTCGCAGAGGGTGGAGAGCCCATCATGATGCAGCCTTCATCAGCCACAGAGACCACCCAGCTGACGGCTGACAGCCACACCAGCTACCGAACGGACACAGGCTTCAACTAAAGCTCCTGCCCGCCCTCCTTGCCCCCCCTGCACTTTCCAAGAAACTGGGTGAGGCGAGAGCGGCCGGAGGAGTTCAAAAGAAGCGAAAAGAAGTGAGAAAAAGGCCATTTCAGCAGCAAACGGGGAGCACGCCAGGTAGCCAGAGGGACTGCGATGGGAAACAAACCGAACTCTCACAAATATCTTCTGTCATGAAAGTAGCAGACATCAACATTTGTTTAGAGAGAGGAACACGCGCTTCTGTTTCTTTGGCCTTTGTACCACCCCTCTTCCAGAACTCCATTCCCAGCATCTTCTGCAGGTCCCTTCCAATGGTTCATCTTGTGGCATGTAGTGTTTAAGACGGGTAAAGGTTTTTTGGGTTTTACTTGATAGAGAATTGTACTATGTTCATATGTGCACAGTATGTGTTCATATAAATATATATTTATAAGTCAAATACATATACAAACACATGCTCATAAAAATTGTGTTTCATTTGGGCTGCAGTGCATCAGCTGATCGGTTTCTCCTAAATGCATGTCCTCCAAACCCAGGAGGCGTCTGCTAAACATCCTATTGGCTCTGGCTGCTTTGGAGCCCCTTTGCGTTCTTCATCCTCCTTCAGCAGGCCTTGCACTCCCCTGCACCACATAAAAAAACAAAAATGAAATGCGTTCCTCAGTCCATCACTGCAATGCATTTCTTTACAGGCTTGCTTAGTTTGTTTCCCACCTGGACTAGTCTGAATAATTTGTGTTTGTGCTCATTGAAGCACGCACGAGTTTTCAGAAGCTCTGTCACTGATTGGCTCCACATTCCGTTTAAAATTATTTTGCTCCGTTTACTTAATTCCTGGTAAGGAGATGCTTTCTGCAAGCTGCTGCAAGTTTGCTTGTTTAGAGGAAAAAATCCTCAGGTCTGTTTGAAGCACAGCAGCCACATGCCTAATTTTGCTTTGTTTTGTCTATGCAAAACACAATGTGTGTCATCCCCATACAAGTCTCCTGTTATTATGTCATAGGCATTCATTTTATTTTATGTGGGTATAAAAAGCTGAGCGGACATTTTGGTAACAGGGCAAAAGCACAGAGTGGTACCCCCTGTCAATTCTTACTAGGGATGTTTACTAACAGTTATTTGTCTACTCGATCCCCTTTTCAGTTCCAAGAAGAATTTGAGTACAACAGAAGCGTCATAGTCCAACCTTTGAGATTCAGAATCAGATTTATTGGTCAAGTATGCTCACACATATAGGAAATTTGGCTTCAGTTTCCAATTTTCCATACACTTATGCTGCAGTTTGTACACATTTACTTCATTTAACACTGTCACCCTATTCTGCATATGTATACATGTAGAGGCTGCAGTAACAGTCGGCTCTGTAACAAACCTTCTTTTCAGTGGCATGGGCAAAGGGGTTGTAACCTTTAAACCCAATGGTTCTGTACCTCATTGCTTTATTACTTGAAGGCAATTTTCGGGTAACCTTGGCTCCGTGTGTAATGTTTCTTCAGTTTTGTGGGTGTCGTAACTTTCAATGCAGATGCATTTTCATTCTTGCCTTCTGCTCTTAAATGCTGAGCTGTATAAATTTCCACGTCATTTGCAGTTTAAGACACATTTGGACCTGGCTGCTGAGCGATGCAGATATAAGTGTTGTTCTCATCATGGGTGAGAGTTGTGCTGGGACCGAAGCTGCAGTAGATAGAGTATAAATGGATTCTTCACGCTGAAGTCTGTTTGCTGAGTATCAGTCTAGGAACCAGAGACCTATGTGTCACATAAACACAGTGACAGCGGTCAGGAAATGGCACCTGTGCTGGAAAACTACACTTTACTGGCACTTGTTAAATAGTAGAATTTGGTCTGTTTGAGTTAAAAAAAAATAAATAAATAAAAAAAAAAATACAGACGGGGAGAAATGTAACATGTACTGTAGTCTGCCTTGACACCAGAATATTAACACAGACCGACATATCCTGCTGTAACCAGAGAAATCACTCCGATTTCAAATGACACAATAAGGAGTGGCTTTACCATCACCACAAATAGAACTGTTCCGGTTCGTAATGTTAGGTCAGAGTTAAGTTATCCAGCTACTGCAGAGATCCTCCTCTTTGCTTACTTTTACCTTCAGAGATGATGTTGCTGTAATTTCCTGTATGCTGAGATGCTTGTGAAACACTGGATAATGACTATCAGACACTGAACGGGCCACATAAATGTGTTTTCATCTGCTTTTACATGGTCCATGTTATTGCTTGTTCTGAGCCATTCTGCTCCGTGTCTGAGGGGCTGTGTAGAAATAATGTAACGCGTTCGTAGTTGAGTCTCTGGCACAGTGTTGGCACAGTGGGAAGCGGCACCAGACCCCATGTAAATTGAGAACTTCAAAGGGGCAAAACTGTAAAGGGTTAATACATTAAATCTAGAAAGGACTGGACAGCTCAAAATTGACTTTAACCTTTAATACTCCTGTTACGTTGTAGTTTGATCTGTGCCAGAGTCATGTAAAGCATGGCTGTGATTTTTTTTTTTTTTCTTCTTCTTCTTCTTCTTTTCCCCTTTGTAGATTACTTTGCTTCAAAGAGGCCAACCTAAGTTACTGCATTTTTATTAAGTGGGATTTTCCCCAAAACTGCCAACGTCCAGTTACTCAGTTTTACAGTATTAACCAGAAAGCTACATGTTGGTGAACAAGGCATCTTGCCTATGTAAGCCTTGACACTTTTACAGGCAGATGTAGTGTGATCAGCTTTTTAGAAACGATAGGAGCATTAAATGTTGTGATTTGTCAGGGTTCTCTACAGTAAATGTGATGTTTCTGGTTTTATGAGTTTGCAGATCCTCCTCACACTGATCTACAGTCTGCAGGCCTGTATACAGGTTTACGTTGGCCATTTTAAGTACACGTCAAGATACTACGGAAGTGTGGCGGTTTGCACTGATTTTTATACATTTTTAGTTTTTGTAGCGTTTCTGATCCACTGTTTGTTGACACGGTGAGATGAAAGACATTCTTTAAAGCAGAGTTGTTGAAGGCGCTATTCAATCAAAATAGTATTTGTTCAGGTAGCAGTTCTGATGTACATTTTTCCATTTTGCCTGAGACAAATCACACTGGGTGTCTTACGATTCCCGCAAATCCAAGAAGAGTTGAACGAATCATTGCTTTCAAATAATGTTGTTTTTTTTTTTTTTTTTTTTTAATTGGTTAAGTGAAGCTCAACGACATTAAAATTGTTTCTTTTAAAATTGTTTTCTTTTAATGCCGCCTTGCTTTAATTTCTGTGTTAAAGTATACAAAAGTTGCAATGTGGCTGTATTGCTTTTGGCTGTGTTTGGGCGTTTGTGCATCTCAGAGCTTCCAGCCTGTTGCCAGATGTGCTTTGGGCTGAGAATTGGTCCTCTGTTTGTGCATCTCCAGTCCGTGAAGCGAGCTATCGCCACATTCATTCTACTTTTGTTGTTGCTGGGGGTTGAGGGGTCACATTCACATTACAACACGATTTGTCTTTATTTATTATTATTATTATTGTTATTATTATTGTTGTTGTTGTTGTAGTTACTGTGTGGATTGTTTGTCAGAAAGTCATGTGGTAGCGAATGGGTTCTAAACACAGTCCTTGTTCAGTATGCACATATACATTGCATCAGTATTAGAAATCCACAAATTCATACATCGCAACGACTTTTTGGTTTTCCTGGTATGTAGCTCAGGCATCTGCAGTCATATGGTCAGATGAGCCATTACATAACAAATATTACATTCGCATGCAGTGTGAGGCGGTGCAGCACAAGCACAGACTGTTTTTTCTGCCAAAATCTGAGAAAAGATGGTACCTTTTGGATCCAAACTTATGTTTGCTAAAAATTGGGGGTTCCAGAACAAGGAATGGTTTAAAGTTAGAAGCAACCAATGTTTCTGCATTCATTTCAGTTTTTTTTTTTCTCCTTTCTTTTCTTTTCCCCAAATGGGTTTTCTCCCAAGAAGATGAACATTTTCATTATTCATGATGAATCCTGCCATTGTTCCCTTGCTTTCCTTGGTCTGGTTGATGGTGTCATTACCTGTAGACATTTAAAATGGGGGGGGGGGGGAACTGTCCCAAAACCTCAATACTTGCTGTGGCTTTTCTGAGATGTTGGAAAATGCAAATGTTTTGAGTGAATGCAATGTGTATTCAAAATTGTGTTAAAAATTTGATCAAGAAATATTCTATTTAGAATCTTTAAACAAAAAATATATAGTGCATAGTGATACAGGTATATGATGCATTATTTAATTTATTTTTATGTTTTTAATAAATGACTAGTTTTAATTGTATGTAATTAGATGTGGCCATTAAAGGTATAACACAACACTTGACAACTGAGGTTTCATGTACATACAGTACACGTGGATATACTGAGTGCAGAACTAGTTTTATGTTTTAGCATGTTTATTTACTGTGTCCAAAAGAAAACATGGGTAATTATCTGATTTGCTGTTGTAAAATAAATGTTTCTGAGGCTTAAGCACTTCCCTCTCTTTTCTTTTAGAGCTTTTCTAAGTTTTTGCCTTTTTGATTTCATGAGCTGATATTTGTGGACTTTGTTGATTCGATGGGACGGGGATTTAAACACTATTTACACCAAGCATTGAATCTAAAGTTGCACGTTTAATGCTTTTTATTTGAGTTTCTTACACAGGAGTTTTTTTTTTTTTTTTTTTTTTAAATAAATTAAATTTACAGAATGCATTTTAACAAATTAGAAAATTTAAACTGGATATTTTATGGGGGCAGTTAAACGTAAACACTTCTGTCAACAGCTGGGCCCTCCTGGAAGTTGGTCCATATGTACTGCCTAACTGCCTGAATACAATATTAAGTTTAAAGGGCTGGATTATACTTGAGCCTCTACCCAGAACTACTTGCTTAGCCACAGTACATATGAAATTTTGGAGTGACTCTGTCCTCCCTGGGTACCCTAGTAGCTCATACGTTTTGTTTTCTCCAAGCCATCGGTCCTGTTGCTAAAGATCTGGACTTTCCTGTCATCCCCGGAGGCATGAATGGTGACCAGGATGAGTAACCTGAGAAAGAGCGCTGGGCCACCAGCAAATTCCACCCACCTCTTAATATGGTCAGAATGGGGCAACCCCTGGCTGTCAGCCAGTAACCTGATGCTGGCCTAGTTTGTAGCACAGCCTGATGTTCCTAACCAGGACCTGGACTCTACCTGGTCACACTTCCCTGCTGACCCAGAACTGCTCTCACAGAATCGCCCTTCACGGTCACATAGCCGGGAGTCGTCCCCACCCACCTGCACGCCACTGCCTCTGTGTCTCCTTCCCAGGACAATCTGGCCATCATGTCCTTACCCCTGGAGCTGAGCTCCTTCCACCGGGACCAGGCACTGGGAAGCCTGGAGCGCCAACTCATCTGTCCAATCTGCCTGGAGGTGTTCACTAAGCCCGTGGTCATTCTGCCCTGCCAGCACAACCTCTGCCGTAAATGCGCCAACGACCTCTTCCAGGTGAGGGAGTCCGCTTCATTCTGCATGTGTCTGTTTGTAAGTGCACTCTTTTCCACCTTCAGCCTCATCAGAATTTGTTTTTGTGTACAGAGCATGTGTTTTACAAAACCTTGAAGTGGTTTGTGACATGTTTAGTGCAAAAAGGCTGTATCACACTCCATCAGTCAGTTATCGTGTGACATTTCAAGTGCCGTTCATCTGTGGCTCTCAGCTCGCTCAGAAGATGCTGGCCCCTTCAAAAAATTATTAGCAATATTATATTTCTTACACATAAATGTTACCCTCCATTTTGACAAAGACAGGAGGTGGTGGTGTCCTACAGTCAGCATGCAGCTGCTGAGCTCTAAGATTAAATGTGTGCCCTCTAAAAATGCAGCCAAACAGGTGCGGATTAGAGCTGTTAACCAGGGATGCTTTCTAGAATCATGTGGATTTATTTACCCCCACAAGTTTTATCTTGGCTTTCTACACGTCATGCTTAAAAATACAATAGAAGAACAGACCAGGTCGCTGAAAGGTGAAGGCTTTCTAAAGCATAAAAATAACCTTGTACAAAAGAGATCGTGTTTGGAAGCTGTAGCCTCTGTCAATTTCGGCAGCTCGTATCATTGCATACAGTCTGTCGTGGCTCCTACAGGATGACCTGTATGTGACAGTCTTGTTGCCATGGAAAGGGATTCTGAGTTCTGCAGTATGAAAGAGATGAGCAACTCACCTTCCCCTACATTTCTCCCCCCCAAATTCCTTCATTTTCGGCTGAGTGGGATCTCCTCAAAAGCACTTCTCTGGAACATTCATTCAGACCAAGTGGAGGGAACTGGGAAGGACAGATGGGACACTGACCGTCTAATGCCAATGCGGGAAAGTATCTGTGTAAATCAACAGAAACCAGGGCATCACATCAGATGTTGGAAGGCCAACAAAAATATTTAGATCTTTAATTAGCGGCTGTAATTCTCTACCAATCCTGCTGCTTTGACTGGCGGTAGGAAATACTCAGCCCTGGGGAGGATACAGGTCCCACTCTGGTGACAGCAGCCGGGCCTATTAAAGTGCAGGCTATTTCAAGCCTATAACCCTCTTGCTCAGCCTTCTCCTTGCCCCTGTTTACAAAAAAACTCAGCTGTTTTCCTCCCCAATTTGTAAACACCACTGGGAAAAGAAGGAATGCCCATCTGTCAGGGCCAGGTCACCTGTCTGTACCCATCCACATGTGACGCGGATGACGTCACACAGTTAACACTAGGGGAAAATTACCCCATCAGACCTGCTCACTGGTGTGTTCAAACAGGAGCCTCTGGGAGCATCAGTTACCATAGCAGCCATCAGGAGGCTGGGGGTTGTGATGCTGCTCAGTGTTTCTGTTCCGTCTTCTCATTTTCAGTGTTTCGTTGCGACAAATGGAACTGCTTGGCAAGTGAGAGGTGTAGCCATCTCTGTTTCAGGCACGGGGAACCATGGTGGGGGCTGGAGGGAGTTTCCGTTGCCCGTCCTGTCGACATGAGGTGGTGCTGGACCGTCATGGTGTCTATGGACTGCAGCGCAACCTCCTGGTGGAGAACATCATCGATATCTACAAACAGGAATCAGCAAGGTCAGCACATTTAACCTGACAGACCTTTGCTAGGAGTGGGACGTTATGCAAAGGTGCCGCATGTTAACAAAAAAAGACATGACAGACCGATTCTTTAGACATTCAATGATCTCACTAGGCAGTCTCATGTGCAAAAATTCAGTTTTGAAGCTAAACTTTCGAGTATGTTTGCATACCCAGCATGTAATGCTATATTTAGCTGGCGGAGATACAAGCTCAGAGGGACAGACTTGAAATCGCAGAATCTCTGTTGTTTCAGATCCAGGCTTCCACCAAAGCCAACGGGACATCCCATCTGCGAAGAGCATGAGGATGAGAAGGTCAACATCTACTGCCTGAGCTGCCAGATGCCCACCTGCTCCCTCTGCAAGGTTTTTGGTCCTCACAAAGACTGTCAGGTGGCACCAGTGCCCGAAGTCTACCAGCAACAGAAGGTCAGAGACACATGGCTGGGTGATGACAACAGCTGTGGATTAGTGAAGGACAACTGCACTGAGGACGAGTTCTCTGACACTGTTTTGGTTATTCAGTGAATAATTGTTTAAATGAAAACTGTTAGTTATGAACATTTTGTTTTTTCTTTTGAAAAAATTAAACAGGTAGAACTCAGCGATGGAATCAGTTCCCTGGTTGCTGCAAATGACCATGTCCAAGCCTTCATTAATGAGCTGGAAAACACTTGTAAAAACATTGAGGTACATTTTGCTTTGTGAACTGTTTGAGCTGCCCTGAATCTAAATTTTTTTTATGCCACAGTGAGATTTTTGACTCAGTTGTGTTCTGTTGGCTTCAGATTCTCATATATATATATATATATATATATATTTTTTTTTTTTTTAAATATTTTTTTTTTACAATGAAAACAAGCTGGAAAGCTCACCGCTGTACTTTCCCATTCACCCTTTTGAGCAGTTCTTGACAATGCAGTGAATAAAAAGAAAGAAGCAACTTCCCTGTTAGATGGTTGCATCTTCACTTTCCCCAGGAGAACTGCAAGAAGCAGAAGCAGACCTTGTGCGAGAAGTTTGATCGTATGTACAACATCCTAGAGGAGAGAAGGAAGATTATGCTCCAGCACATAACTTACGAACAGGAAGAAAAGACGGGCCACACTCGTTCACTGGTGCAGGCCTATGGGGGGCAGGTGGAGGCCAACTCCAAACTGGTGGAGACAGCCCTGCACACCATAGAGGAACCTGAGATGGCTGCCTTCCTGCAGGCAAGCTTAGCATCTTGGGATTATAGGCTCCTGACTCAGACCTTCATCTCTCTAAATACTAAAAAAGTGTTGTTCTGAACATATTCTGATTGCTAAGTTATTGTGTTTAATTTTACTGGATCAGCAGATTTCTATGATTAATAAATATGTTGACTCACAGCTTCATAAATACAGTTAGTGGTTCTTGCCTCCCATATTCATCCAAAACAAAATCAAAATAAATGTGATGGCATCATTGTAATGTTTTTATTTCACTAAATTTTTTTTTTTGCCTTCACTGTAGAACGCTAGATCACTGATTGAGAAGTAAGTCAACCATTTGCTATATGTACGTTTTTATTAGATTGTACAAAGCTTGTGTAAATCAGGATCAGAATGGCATCCTACTTTGATATGGATGAATTTTGTAAGACATGGCAACCAGTTACTAGTACCCATCCTACTGTAATATTACTGCACATGTACTGTAAAAGGGTGTAATCCTATATCAGTACCTTGGCCTCCCTTGAACCCTCCAGCCTCACTCAAAATAGCTGAGTGTATCCTTGCTCTCTTCACTTTCTCTGCTTTATATCTTTTCTGTGTTTCCTCCCTGGGCCTTTCTTCTTTAAAATCTCCTTGCATATTTTTCCATATATGTTCCCCAACCTTCAGAATTACTGAGGCCACCAAATCCTCAACTGTAGAGGCCCTAGAGCCAGGCTTTGAGAACATGGACCACTACAAGGTGGACTTTAATGCAGAGGAGCGAGCACTTTACCTGCTGGATTTTGTCAAGAGTAAGTGACAAATTCCACCAGAGTGGACAGTACATCATAGGTTTTGTTCTTTTGAAAGACACAGCAATGTTGGAATTTGGTTATCAGTTTGGTGATCTCCCCAGTGCAGCATTACAGTGTAAAACATAAACACTGCATAACCAGATAAAAAGGAGAGTGGAAGAAGTTATTCCATTCTAGCTTGACCCAAAGTGTCAGCGCCTGACAGTCCACCAACAGACAGTGGCAAGGTGCTGTGACATTAATCTTCTGATGTCCACCCAATGTTTGCCTCTCTAGCTGAGGAAGAAGTAGAGGAAGTTCAAGAGGAACCAGAAGCAGAACCTGAGCCAGAACCCGAACCTGAGCTGGACCGGGAACTTGTCTTGGCCCACAAGGCACCAGTGGAGCTGGAGGAGGATAACAATGGGGTTAAGATTGGGGAGAATGAAAACATCAGGGGAAAGGCAGAGGGTTGTGTAGATCCCAAGAAGGAGGTCCTCTGCAGCCAGAAAGGTCTGAACGTGCAGCAGGTACAGACCCTTTGGTGTTCTCCGTGCTTTCAGTGCAGTATGCCTCAATACTGTTTTATTTTGTACTATTGAATGGCATTTTAGTGTAAATGAGTTCTCTTTTCAAGCATTTTGAAATTCTTTGATTTATCTGGTCTGTAGGAACAATGACAAAAGAACAGAAGAATGCAATGTGTCTTTTATTGCTCACTTTTCCCTGCTGTTGCGCTGAAAGTGCCTGTCTCCCTGTAAGGATGAGTCAGAACTGTGCCATGAAAAACATGGTGCAAGTAACTTGAACATCCAGAGCTTGCTGGCTGAGGCCAGTGAAGAGGCCAAGTTCTACCCCAGCTGGTATAAAACCAGCAACTGGCAGGTGACCAGTTTACCTGCGTGTAGCGAGCAGCCAGAGGGATCTGAGTCCCTCGCACAGGTAGCCAGGGAGCCACAGCCCCAGACCCCTTGGACAGATGGCAGTTTTCCCCCTGTAGACCCCGAGGACCCAAACGGATATTTAATTCAGGGAGCTCCAAGCGGCACCCTGCCCGCAGAGGAAAACCCTGGCACAAGGGACACTTGTGTCTATCAGGGCAATGGGACACCCGCATCTCAGCAGGTAGAAATAGATTCTGGTCAAGTACCCATGCTTACCATCATCCCCCTTCACCAAGTTACACCTGCATCATGGCCTTCATTGCTCAGTCCAGCCATCATCCAAACTTTGTTTCTGTGTTCCTCAAGGGAAGGACCGCCTTTAGTTGTCTCAATGTACATTATGTCTGATTAACAAAGAAATATATATAGTCAATTCTGAAGATCAATTAAAAAAAAAATTCTGAAAGTTTAAATGACTTTAAAACACTGGAAAAGTCTGTTATTTTCTGAAACAGTGCTCATCTATTATTTTCCTGTTTTCTCTGAATCTAGAAAATAATTGTGAAACACCTGCAGGGGGTCCTTCTGCTGACTGTGTATGTCCCCATATTGGCTTTTTTCTGCTTTGTTCCATCGCTTCCATCTCTCCATAGGCAGTCACTCTGGTCTTTTACATCGTGGCTTTGATGATCATCTGTCAGCGAGTCTGGGGTTACATTGAGTGCATCACTTGTACATAGCCAGGTTTGCTGGACGGACGGTCTTTGAATCTAAGGTACATGTGTGCTAGTCTACAGTGGCTTTAACATATAACTACTTCCACTCCTATTTATTTTTGTTCAGCTGCAGCATCACAATAGCCAATGAGTGTAAAGAATAATTTGTTGGTATTAAATACACTGCCTGGCCAAAAAAAAAGTCACTACCTGGATTTAACTTAGTGTTATGATCTGGGGTTGCTTCAGATGGTCAGGTCTAGGTTCAGCAATGTTATGTGCCCAAAAAATGATGTGAGCTGATTACCTGAATATACTGAATAAGCAGGTTTTTCCATCCATGGATTTTTTTCTTCTTCCCTGATGACATGGGCATATTCCAAGATGACAATGCCATGATTCATCGGGCTCAAATTGTGAAAGAGTGCTTCAGGGAGCATGAGAGAGACATCATTTTCACACATGGATTGGCCACCACAGAGTCCAGACCTTAACCCCATTGAGAATCTTTGGAATGTGCTGGAGAAGACTTTACACAGCGGTCTGACTCTCCCATCATCAATACGAGATCTTGGCGAAAAATTAATGCAACTCTAGATGGAAATAAATGTTGTGACATTGCGTAAGCTTATCGAAAGGATGCCATGGTGAATGTAGGCCGTAAGCAAAGCTAAAAGCGGTCCAACGAAATATTAGAGTGTGTCACCTTTTTTTTTTTTTTTTTTGGCCAGGCTGTGTATTATACAGGGCTGTGTAACAGCAGACTCTGGAATTTACCTGAACACCACTTTAAACATTAAAGTGTGACTATTAAATTTGATTTGCTGACCACTGTTGATGGTAGAACATAGTTTCTTGTGTTTGTAGACCCTTGTAAGTGAAAATTATACCTTAATTTCACAGCTGACATTAAGATTTTTAACAGTTTCGTTATATCTTGAATCAATTTAAAATGACTTTAGTGCACCACTTTCATGTTTTGTTTGTGGTGATAGAGCAGTACTAAAACATGGGCTCTTGTGGATGCATGTTTGGTACTTTTCTTAGCCAGGATTAATGGCAAAGCACCTTCAAATGTTTAACTTTGCCATTGGATACACAGAAGACCACTTTTAGACACTTTCAACTTTAACCCTTGAAAGAGGAAATACATCATGGTTATTGGAAAAAAGCAGATCTTGATTAAACAATGAAGGACTGAACATTGGACTGGGTAGGGGGGCACGTTACAAAACCACAGACTGCAGAAATGGGACTGTAAAGTGGCCACACAGCTCAGTTTTCAATGTCTGTTCCCTCCTTCCTTTTTTAGGGTCTGGTCCCTGGAGAGGGAACCCAGGATGGGAGTGTGATGGAGCAGAGCATTGACACAGCCTTTGCACCTGCCCCTATGGCCCCTTTGTGGCTGGACATGTAGGATGACAAGCAGGTAGAAAGGGGCTCCACACAGTGCTTCATATTATATTTAATTATTTAGCTAACTTTTCTCCAAAGCTATTTAATTTAAAGGAAAAAGAAGGCCTTCTCTACTTGGTCCTCAGTGTTTATCTATGTTGTTTTATAGATTTATGGAGTTGGGCAATTTTTTTGTGGAGTATTTTAGGATAAGCACATCAATGAAGGCTGTTATTGCAGTAGGTGAGATTTGAACATGCAACCTCCCAGTCCAGAGGTCACACCTCCAACCAGTACACTATCTAGTGCCCTGTGACATTTACAGGGGGAGTAATTAAATTCTATGTACTGCACTTTTGAGCAGATGAGGACAAATCAGGGTTATACACTGTATGGCCAAAAGTGTGTGGACCCCCCCTAGCTAATGACTGAACTGAGCTGTTTGAGCTGCACCCATGCAGCATACAAATACATTCTAAATAACTGTGTGCTTCCATGTTTGTGGCCAAACAGCTCCAGCATGACAGTGCCCCCTGTGCACAAAGTGAGTTCCACAAACACGTGGTTTCCCCAGGTTTGTGTGAAAAAACTTGAGTGGCCCTGACCTCAACCCTTACTGAACACCTTTGGGATGAACCAGAAGGCTGACCGAGAACTGGGCCTTCTTGTCCAACATTGATGCCCAACCTCGCTGACACTCTTGTGGCCAAATGGGACCAAATTCCCACAGCTGTGCTCCAAAATCTTGTGAAAAGCCTTCCCATAAGAGTGGGGGGTGTTATAGTAGCAAGTGGGGGGAGGGAGACTCCATATTGATGTCAATGGGTTTAGAGGGGGATGTTCACCAAGCACATATGAGTGCGATGCTCAGGTGTTCACATACTTTTGGCCATACAGTCTATGTCACCATGTCTCAGCATTTAAGAAAAACTTATACTGTTCTTTTCCACAAGCTGTTTTGTGTTCAGCGTTGCGATGTCAAAACAGCTGTTGTATGGCAAGGCTCCTATTGGAATTATGATATAAAATCTGAAATTGTTGGCCTTGTTGGCTAATGTTTTTCTTCCAGAATGGAGCTGGGAGTCTCTACCATGCAGGTGGTCATCTGTCTCCAGTCACTGAGCCAGCTCGTCTCATGTTCTCCTTCTCCTGGTTGAATGCACTCTCCAAAAAGAAGAAGTGATGGCAACAATGGAACACCTTGTTCACATTTTGTTCTCCTTGGTGTGCAAAAATTAATTTTGGGGTTGAGCCAATGAGAGATGTCCATTACCCTTTGTTCCATTCTTTTTCTTACTTTCAAATATCAAAAATAGAATACTTAAGTTTTATAGGTGGCTGTTGTGTTCTATCTTTATTTTTTAATCAAAAATATGGAAAATCTTTGCTTTATTCTTCAATCATCTATAAAAGAGATTAAAACTGAGTTGAAGTAAAGCAAACGGTGTCTTTAAATGGTTGGAAATTTTGTTAAATGAGTTTTTTATACTCTGACGCTATAAATTCTAGCTGCCGTTTGTAAAGTCTTAATTATACTTGAATAGGTAATGCATGTGCTAATTTAAATCCTCCTGTATTCATCCAAGTAACTGATCTAGTCCAACATTGACTTTTTAGTAAAGCAATTACTTCTGACAAGTACAAAAACATGAAATCTTTATTATTTATATAGATCTTTATAAAATCCTTATATAGAATTTTCTGTATGAAGTTGTGACAAATTAATAAAATATTTTACTCAACAGTCTATCCATTGAAGTCCATTTGGGTCAGAAATGCAAAGTGATTATATTTGCAGCACATTAGCCCTTCTGAAATAGATGCTTTTTATTAGCAGCCAATCTGAATCTATTTAAGCAAATAGAAAATGTTTGCTATAGAAAGGAATATGAAATTTATCCCTAGTGGCATTTTAATCTCATTGTGAGGCATCCTGGGACAATAAAACTGATGCCCTGAACAATGTGTTGTTCATTTTTAATCTAAAAATTATGTAATAGTTACAGAAAGATTTATTTTTGCTTCTAATGGGACTGCAACTGTACCCTTGAGCTTGGTATGTGATGTTTTTTACATGTAGCCTATTAGACAGCATATTTAACTATATTAACGACAAATAAGAAGTAATAGTTAAAGTTACACTCGTTTTAAGTGTATCACTAGACAGCTGTAACGTTTGAAAAGTTACATTTTACTAAAATGTACGTGCTCATAAATTTAAAATGCATACAGCATTTTAAAGAAAAACGCAACACAAATTGTTGTTTTGTACAAATAGGTTACCCAGCATAAATTCTTAAATTATTTCACAGTCGATAAAACTCGACTAATGTATGTGCTGAAATGCATTAAAGGGGGAGACACGTTTATTGGCCTTGTCTTTATGAATGAGAAATTAAATGTACAATGAACTGTTCGTGCTTAAAATTATGTTCAATAAAAAAATTAAGTTTTTGGACGCGAACAGAAACACCTACTTTAGTGGGGGGGGCGGTCTGTTTATTGCGTCATCTAATCGCGCCGGAAGTTGCACATGAACAGGAGCTTCGTCGCGCTGAGCTGGCTCGTCTGACTTGTGTACCTGGCTGTGACTGTCTCTCCGGTTTTGTTATTGTGGAGGCCGATGTAACAGATAGAAGCCTTTTGGTTTAGCAGGTGCAAAGCGTGTATAACATCTTAATTAAACCACTTTTTTGCAACACCGGACACTGTTTGAAGCGTTGACGAGATGGATTCCGCGAATCAAGGTAAATGTTGATCGCAACGCTGTAGAATAGTTTTTTGATGTTCGGAAAGAGTATTTCGATGCAGTAAGAACACCACTGGAGGGCCCAAGGCATCGCCCGTGATCGCTGCTGCCTTGCTGTCTCTGAGGTTGAGTCATATAACTAAATATAATACGGTGACATTACTTAAGCTCGAAAGGCTACTGCTTTATGCGCAATTGAATGCATGTTTTTAATAGTTTTTTTCCGTTTTGGGTGACAGGGACAATTTCATTTTCTTTCTTTGTCCTAAACAGGGTAGTCATGTCGCCCTTTGTGGTTTGCTTGGCTTTAAACACAAAGCTTACCCATTAAACCGGGAGTCACCGTCCTGTTGTTGGTCGCAACATAGGAGGTAGCGAGCGCGCACTGAATTATCGATCTCATATGCTATTATTAACCCAATAAAAACTTAAAATTAAACAAACAGTAATTGGTAATTGTTGCTGTTATTACCAATTCAAAATAATTCCAAGTTTTGAGAGGAAACGACCAAACTTAAAGCGCATGTTTACGTGTAGTACTAGACCTAGCTAGCTCAGTTTTGCAAGTTTACCTGATAAGCAGCTTATCTTGTTCGACATAGTCGGTTTTGGGGGGGTAACAGCAGGCACATTTTAGCGATCGATCACACTTTTAAATGCAGAAATGTTGAGCATTAAAAGTGGAGAAAGGCGGGGCTCCAGGATTTCTTCCTGTTTCGACTCCACGGTCGTCACGTGACGCGACGGCGCCCTGATTCCCTGGCGTGGGATGAGTCACGGTCATGTATAATAGGTACAGTTACAGTGGACAGTATTTGTCCTTTACTGTCCTCACATTGTGGGATGTGGGCTGCACTCAACTGGCTTCTCACGGTTGGTGTAGCTGCGGCTGCCCCACTGTCTCTTCTCTGTTTGCATTAATAACACCTAGCAAACTGATTTTGCTTTAAGGTGATGTGTATTTTTACCTGTATTTTACTTAATGCTTTTTCTCTAAGGCTTTTTTGAGGACTTTATAGATATATTTTTGCCATCTTCCATATTGAATAACCTCTTGTATATCTGAAAGTCCTGAGTTTGAATCCCAGTCATACTGCAGTGTCTTTGACAAGGTGTCTGACCTCAGTTGACATAGGAAAAATTCCCTGCTGTATAAGTAATTGTGAAGCTCACTGTATAACATTGTAAGTCACCTTGGACAAATATATCAGCTCAGTAAATAATAGTAGTAATAATAACAACAACTGGGATGCTGTTGAATGATGGTATGTTTGTGATTTTTAATTGTTTGAAAGCGTACGGCATTGCTGCCCAGCCCAGTTGTGCTGGTTCTCAAATCTGTACTCTGTCACAGTCTTTTTGATGGTGACCCAGTGAGGGCACTTGGAGAGATGGATTTCTACAGGTTGTTTGAACAGTTTTCTGATGCGATCTGAAGTTGACCTTCTCAGCCAAGCATCCTGTGCCTATATCTTATAACAGTATTCTTTTCACCCCTCACACATGAACCCAACTGTCTGTACCTCTTCTATAGGTTTTTCAAACTGTAAAGAAAGAGTTGGCAGTGCCGGTTCTTAAATGGCCAAAGTGTTTTTTTCATGTTTTTTAATGTTTCCCATTCTTTTGCAGAATTTGATATGTTTTACAGAATGAGACCCAACATCTGATTCACAGTTGCACTTAGCAGGCCACGTGTTTTACTAATGTAGCGTATCACCCAGACACTGAAAAGTGAACAGTTTGTGCCTTGGTGTATTTTAATGCATTGCAATTCTCTTTTATCTTTCCACTTGTGTCCTTGTTAATGGTATAGAAATTAACCTCAACTCTCCCAACAAAGGCCTGGGGGCAGGAGTTCCTGTGGAAGGAGCAGCTGCTGACACTGCCAATACACTGCCTTCTGGCCTGAGTGAAGAGGAGGCAGAGGAGCTGAGGATTGAGCTCGTCAAGGTATCATCTCACTTCTGGGCAAAAAGTAGAGCTAAGAGGCAGAACCTGAAATTCTCAACATAGTTTTACACTGTGGTCTCAGTCTCTTTTATGTTCCATGTAATGTAAGAAAAAGACTGTGTTAAAGAAATGGCGATAGTGATATTGCTATACTTTGGTTACAGGTGGAAGAAGAAATAAACACCTTGCGACAGGTTCTGTCTGCCAAAGAGAAACATGCTTGGGATCTGAAGAGGAAACTTGGCCTTAGTCCACTGCATGAGTTCAAACAGAACATTACCAAAAGCTGGCAGGATGTCCAGACCTCCAATGCGTAAGTAAAGATTCTACTCTCCCTTTTGGTTTGTCCTCACTTGGCCCCAGCTGTTAAGGCCGACTATGGCTGCAATGCGCTGAGGGCTGGAAACCCGAGGAGGAGTGAGCTCAAAGGTGAGGCCCAAGGTTATGACTTCTTCAGCCCTACTATCTCTCAGGGACCATGACCACCTTTTCAGATAATTACGTTACACCCTACAGTTAAACACCACAGGAGTGTAGAGTGTTGGTTTACAAAAATGTTTATTAAAATGGTTTTCAGAAGAAATTTTCTGCATATTTTGGTCTATTGTCTGTGGTTACCCCGACAATATTAACTCAGTTCACCAAGCATGCAGTTACATAAGTGTCTTTATAATCACTTTGAGATACACCGACACGGCATAACATTCCTGATACTGCAGTTTGACTATTCCATTGTGTGTAACACCTTTAAAGTACTGTCTTGATCCAGCTGGACATCTCAAGCCACACAAAATTGCTCTGAAATAAAACCAAGAGGTGTGGTAGTAACTTTTATTTTCTCCCCTAACCGGCTCTTTGCTTCTAGCTACGTGAAAACCACTGAGAAACTTGGGGAGTGGAATGAGAAAGTTACAAGTTCTGATTTGTGAGTTTTCTCTTGCACAATCATGCTGGTGCAGTGTGTGCTTTGTTCTTGCCCTACCTGTGTGTCAGGATTTAGGCAGATATGCTGGGCGTTGCACTGAGACCAGACTGGAAGGTCTTATAAGTGGCTGTTCCCCCTGTTTATTTTTAACTATTTAGTACATTTGACTGTTGCACTGGCTCTATCTTTTTAGTTTTCTAGACTTTGAACAAAAGATTATCTATTTTTAAATAAGTAGGATGCTTCAAAATGAAGTAGCCATCATTTATCGAAATGGGAGGTGGAATACTGCTACTTATTTTAAGCCATTTTTCATGTTGGAACTGACACTAATCAGAATGGATTACAGGTCTTTGCTTGCTTGTAAGCAGAGGAAAAGAACTAGTGTCATACATAAGCTAACCACCTCTTTTTTTTCTTTTTTTCTTTTATTTTAATTGTGTGCCTCACTGTTCCATTTGTCACAAAAACTGAACATAATTTTTGATTTCTCCTAACCGGAGGTTCTTCTTTTTCACATCTGAGCTCTTTGTCTGGGCTGTTGTTGAAACCTCAGACCAGTCATTTAAATTTTTTTTTTTTTTTTTTTTTTTTTTTTTTTTTTTTTAAATTTCATATCTTTTTGTAATGAATGCAAGTTTCACTAAAAGCTGTTTAGGGTCACCATACAATTAACATCAATCCTCAGCATAACATCTTCCAGCGTTTTTAAATATCCAAAGAAAAAACTAAAGCTGTCAAGATGGCAGTTTTCTGCATCTTTTCATCTCAGTCTCATTGACAGTGGAAGAAGCACCTTTTTTAAATACTGGTCAACACTGCAGAGATAGTTAGTTTAACCCTCAGAAGCACAGTATGGCAGTTGCTAACTTTTTAACTTACCAGTTAGCAAATTTCTTAATCACATTCCTGGAGTAGTAAGTTCTGAAGAGCCTATATTTAAAATAAAAATAAAAAAAAAAAAGGTTTATTTTCCCTTTTTTATGTCCTTAGCCATGTAAATAGTAGCTTACATTTTAGTTTGCATTTTCTAAACCTCCTCTTTAATACTGAACATCTGAAGGGTTTTTCTGGGTAGCTAGATGCCATACTTGCACATTTTAATACATTTTTTACAAATTAAATATATTATTAGCAGCACTCTTACTATGTTGAGCAGCCTCAATATGTGTCTGGTTTTACAAAAAAATCAAAACTTGAAAATAATTATTGTCTAGCTCTACAGATGTCACTTATATCTTCCACTTGAGACTCATTTAGCAAGAACCTATGTTATAGATTAAAATTTTATATTTATCATTTAATTTTCTGCGGGGTGGACAGGTTTGTGGAGTCGGGTCTCATTGTAACCCAGGGTTTTGTAGGACTAAACATGCTGCTTTGCACAGGGCACACTCATTAGCACTGACCTCTAACTGCATTGTTGCTTTTGCCTTTGGTTGTGTGTTTGTTGCACACAAAGGTTTGTTTGGACGCCTGTAGTGCAAACAGCTTGCTGCCGTATGGTAGGAAGTCTGATGCAGAGGTTCTTCATTGTGGCTTTTCCTTTTTCTGCCTGCATCTGTACCTCTTCCCTGTTGGTGATTTTTCTTTGTTTTTTGTTTGATATAATTGCTCAAGACATTTTTGAAAATATTTATTTCAGTTACAGTTGTTGAAACTAACATCTTGCATGCTTTGACCCTTCATGTGAGCTCTGATTATAATTCTGTAACGAAAGCCTTTCCCATTTCATTTCAACAGAATCTGTTCTGTAACTCATACACTCATCAGCATTTACATTATTGACTGCGGTTATGATAAGAATGTAAGACAGTCAATACAATGGAGTCAATAAAGTGGTTTAAATCACATGACTACATAGGTGCCCTTTTTTTGGTGGCCCCTTTAGTTGGCTCCAAACAGTAGAGATGTTAATGGGTATGGTATATTCTCCATTTAAGAATTCAGTACCAACATTCAGCAACAGATGATATGAGACAGAAAAAAAGAGTAGTTTTCCAAAAATTATGGGAATTGTGTGTGAATAATTGGGAAGAAATCCCGTGATAAACTGAGGTTGTAAGTGCATCTGTTGATCTTTTAAGCATTGATCTCCCTGAAATCTGTCATGACTGCCTGCACTTGCAGCCTGTATTAGATGGTGATATTATAACCAGAATAAGAGGTCTTTCAGCCATTAACAAGACAGAGAAACACTGTATAAATGAAAAGACAAATTTCCAACAGTAATTTTTAACCTGTTTATGCAGATGCTGGTCTGCTGTTTGCATATTGTGTCAGCAAGGTGTGGTTTTAAAACCAATGTGTTCAGCAGTGATGTTTTCTTCTAATTTCACTTTTTCCTTGTGTTTAAAGTACATTTCATTATTTAAGTTTTTTTTTTTTTTTTTTTTTTTTATTGGTATAAAGTTTTAGCAAGATTAATTTTTATTTTAAGCACTGCTTTTCATTCATTCATCTGTTCTCATCAGCCTCTTGTCCAGTGCAGGGTCACAGTGATGGGCAAATATGAAGTACAGCTTGGCCTGGACACCATTCCACCATAGGGTTGCTTCACACAAACACACACTGGGGCCAATTTAAAGTTGCCAGGTTGCAATTGGACTGTGGGAGGAAACCTACATGAACACTAAGAGAACAGGCAGACTCCACAGACTGAACTGGATTGCAGCCCATAGCTGGCACTAGTGCTCCCCAGTGCACTACCATGCTGCCACTGCAGTATTTTTTTTTTTTTTTTACATTTAAACTTCTTCATTTAAACATCAACTGTTATAGAAGAATTGCTTCCAAAACAAGCAGCACTGCCTTTAAATGCATTTCATTTGAACTTAACTGTTCAGTGTATAACTAAACTGAATTTTTATGACTAGGTACAGGACAGTACAGACAGTACTTTTAAATCAAAAGCTGTTTTCTTGCATCTGTTTTTGAAGGTTACGCTTTTTTTTTTTTTTTAAATTAAAGTTATTTTTATGTAGTTGTGTCACTCCAGACTTACCTCAAAATTACTGCTGTTAACTGTGTATGGAATTGAAGGTCATTTAAGTGGCTTGACAAGCTGTTTGGCCACATGCCGGGCTTACGTTGCATATCTTTACCTTCTCTGGAGCTCTGGTTTGGCTCGTTTCACATGGGTAATTGTGTGTCCGTGCCGCTGCACTGGCTCGTACCTCAGGGCTGGCTTCACAACAGATCTTTTCCATCATGTGGGATCATGATAGTCCCTCTGAACTGCAAAATAAAAAAAAAAAAGAATTCTAGCTGAATGAAATAGTTGTTTTTGTGTCTTAGCTAACAATAGGCTTTAAAATAGCAGCCATGCATAGCATATTTTGGAGATGGAAAATTATTTGCATAATTGTTTTTTCCACTTAAATGGTGAAGATATTTTGTAACTGTCCTGGGTGAAAGGAAACTCATGTAACACCGGGTGAGAGATGAGATAGAAAAGCAAATGTTGAGATGTGTTGTAGAATTTTACAAGTAAGCAGTTTTTTTGCAGTATGGTGTTATTTTTAGTTGTATTGACTCTCAGTCTTAGTCTTCTGCTTTTCAGCATATTGAGCAAAAGACCGCAGTGTTGTTTCTGCAGCCATCAGTCGTTGCACAACCAGGCTGTTGACACGTAGGCATTTGGTGTTTCACTCTGCTGTGTCTTTTATTTTATGTTAATGGAATAAGGTTGCACAAAAAGGCCAATATGTGAACCACTATCTGTTCAGCTTTCATTATGTCTATTGGCAAATTGGAGTAGACTAACTTTAGAGCAGGCATTATTGCTTATAGCTCCTTTAATGATGAAATGTATTTTTGCAGATCTAACTTCTGTCCTAACTTCTCCCAGTAACCGATTTGTTTTTCACCTCCTTAAAAGATGTGTGAATTTATTGTAATGCTGTATGTTTATAGATATCTTTCAGCATCTGCAACTTTGGAGGACATAAGCCAATCTGAAGCGTGAGTTTTTTTTTTTGTTTGTTTTTTATTTTCCTTTCTTGGATTTTGATTAATTTGCCATACTTTGATTTTTTTTTTTTTCTCTCTCTTTTCTTTTCCAGGGTTTATTCTGAATCGTAGCTAATTTTCTGTGTTTAGAGCTCTTATTTCTAATATTTATTTCAGAGGTTTCCAAAGTGGGTGCATTGTAGGTGCGGGGTCTGTTTGTCTTTCAGGGTGTGGTTGGGTCTGGCAATAGCTGGCGGTCTTTTTAGCCTCTCCAGTTTTGATTGAATTCTCTTGTTTGTCTCTGTGGATGTGGTCTGGTTTCCTGTCTAAAAGATACTATTGAGTAAAAAGTACCCAGCAGTTGTCATGCTAAGAATGCTGTGGGCAGGTTAACAAGTGAAACTGTCTCAGTGAAGTGTGGATATTGAGCACCTACAGCAGGTAGTAATCGTTGAAGGTGCATCGTAAGAAATGCTTGTGAGGGCCGTTAGACAACTACAGAGAACGACAGAAAAAGGCACCACAGCATTGTGTGATGACCGCAGAGAAGGACACGCTGGTCGTGCACGTGTGGTCCAGTGATTTTGCAGCTATCACTTGTAACACTGATTACCTTGTTGTTGACTTTACTTGTATTCAAGGGCAAAAGGAATGACTGCAGTTGCATTGCACATTAGAGATGTACACAGATTTGTGATTTGGAGAACAAAAATTACCAATTTTTTAAATTGTAATTTTTATTTAAAAAAAAACAAAAAAACAAAAAACAACTATATTAATATGCAGCAGAGAATTTAACATTTCTGCATTTTGGTAAGCTAAGGCTAAAACAGGTGTTCTGGGTGGCTGGGTAGTATAGTCCTGAGATGCAAAGTTCTTTACATAAAAAGTTATGTTTATTTAATGCTTGAAATAGCTGCCTTGTTTAAAACTACTGTATATTCTTACAGTCGCTCTTTGAATATCAGTTTTTTATGCAGTTGTGCTCATGCACTAAACGTTTTGATTAACATCACTTTAGCTCCAGTGTTCATAGTGAATGGTTATTATTTTTTCCTTGTAGACTTGTAGGCTAATTGGTTTAGCAATTTTACTTTCAGACAATCCCCACCCCTCTTCTCATCCACCAGAGCCTCCTTTGCTCACACCTGTGGCACTGTCTTCTCATTTCCATACTCAGGTACAGGAAGACTCAGGAAACGCTGTCTCAGGCCACCCAGAAGACGTCTGCTGCACTCTCCACCATGAGCAGTGCCATCAGCAAGAAACTGGAAGACATGAGGTACGCAGAGCTTTGTCCATCACTTCCTCAAATAGTGCATAATGTAGAACACATCTAACACCAAAAACTTATGTAATTTAGTTTAGTCATATGAAAATATTGTACACATATTGTGGAAATAATCACAATGCACATTTTATTGCCTTTACATACTGAACATTAGTGGCTACTGAGTCTTATGATGTTAACGTCTGTTAAATTATTATATAGTTCGAAAGGTCATGTTTAAACAGGTCTGCAGTGTGCAAGAGTGTATCAGCCTACCTTTTGACTTTCCTCTCCTGTTATGGTGGTATGTTGGCCAAAAATTCTAGTAACTAACTTCCACCGTCCCAAGTGTCTCCCAGAAGGATCTCCCTGGAAAGAGTTTTTTGCAAAAGTTCTCAGTTTATGTGATGTAGTTCCCCTTAATTCTCTGGCTGACATTACTGGTGATTTTTGTACTCATGTCTGTTTTATAAAGTAATTTATAGCCACAGTTTTGTCTTTTGGCTTTGGTGTTTGCATTTGCTCAGGTTTCTCTTTGTAGTTCTGCTGTGTTTGCATTAGGGGTGTATGTATGTCTGTTTTCTGGCTTGTATGTGGTAGTAACATGATTATAGTTATAATGACCATTTAATCTATGCATGTTATCATCAACAGGGCTATAAAACATTTTCTTTGTCATGTGATCTCTCCCCTCCATTATTTGTCACTGAAATATTACTTTTACAACACAGAGGATCATCAATGACTGCAGAAAACTTTGTATAGTTTGTCCTGTTGCTTCTGGATTTGTGTAATCCAGGTATTTTCCCTTGACATTGAGCCAGACAGGATGTAACCTCCAGAAACCTGAAATAGTTTGTCGTGCCTCCGCTCTGCACCTCATGCCTGGAGCAGCTTTCTCGCACCCATACAGGACAAAGCCATTTGTTAGTCAGTGGGAGCATTGCTGGGGGCCCCCTGCCCAGACACTGGAAAAGTTGCTGCCGCTGCAGGCCCTTTGAAACAGCACTGTGGCAGAAGTCCTGATTGTTCAGTGCAGTGTTATGCTGTGTGTAAGCATAGTTACTGCTTTAGTTTGCACACAGTAGGGTGTATGTGCCATAGTGACAAATTCAGCTTATGGCAGCCACTTGCGTGGGTTTCCCAGGCAAATACAGGTGAAACAGACTGAGTCAGATTCAAATCCACAGCTCAGAAGCTGTGAAGAACGAGTGGCGCTCACAGCTCTATTATTCTACATAGCCATCCAGTATATTTTCTAATCCAGATGGGTCTGTGTCTTTAAACCTCTGAAGTTTGGAGAAAGTCTGCCTTATTTCCCCCATAGTTTCACATTCTAATGTATCACAACATTCATAAATGATCTTTTTCATGCTTAACTGCACACTGACTGCAGTAGACTTATGGTGGAATTACACTGTTAAGTGGCTGTAGTTTCAATGCCAGAGTGTCAGACATTGTGAGGCCTGGTTGCGAGCTGAGCATCAGGGCCTTCGGTGGTGGCTTTGCTTGAGAATCCCTGCTCACAGTTTGCCGCCTGCTTGTTTTGCTCACCACAGTTTTTCTTCTTTTTATTGCTGCGTGTTGATTCTTCAGAGCTCTGCCTTTCTCACACTCGTTTGGGTAAGAAGAAGCGAATGTAACTTCAGTGCAAATACTTTCTTCCCTTTGTTTTCTGTTACACTTCAGGTGCCTTTGTGAAAGCAAACTGTCCGCATGCATTTTCTTGCTGTATTTTCATTTTGCATTAGATTTGTTGTAATAGACAAAGTTACACGATTACAAGTACTTTGCTCCCTGACTTTCCCACGTTTGGAACCTGTTAAATGCAACAAGACTTTTAAACTCTTTTGAAAAAGGGAGCTTGATAGTTAATGGGGCTTTTTTCCCCTTTAAGCCTACTTGCTTGTTTAAGTCACACATTTTCTGTTTTTCAGTTTTCTGGGTGGTTTTGTTGCTGTGACCTCTTCCTTGGATACTCCTGCTTACTTTAACATTTAACTTCTTTGTCTCTTTAATGCTTTCCAAGTAGCAACTACTCCATTCGCCACTCAATAAGTATGCCTGCTATGAGGTAAAGTACTGCGTACACTAACAGCCTCCTTCCCGCATTATGTTCTACAAGTGATGATTACGGTGCCGTAGGAAGCAAACGTCACGTCATCCATAAGAAATTGAAAAATGTCTCCTGTATAGTTGTTTTGTTTGATATCTTGACATTTTACATAATCATTCATGCATAATTTGTTTTATAGGAACTCTCCAACCTTCAAGTCCTTTGAGGATAAAGTTGAAAACCTCAAGGTACAGTAGGTCATTACAAACCAAAGGAATCGGAAGTGAAATTTTTGTGCAGTCACACATTCAATGTTTTGATGATTGATTGATTGTTACAGACTTCCTTACTTAAGGCACGTAATTTAATGTCGTCTTTTGTTTTCCCCTGAAGGGCTTTTGTTGTGTAATTTTGTAGTGGGCGAAGTAAGAAATAAATGCTTAATTTCAGTTGTACTTAACGTCAGTCTGAGTTTGCCTCTCAGTTGCTCTTCTTGTTGTTGGCTGCTGCAGTACAAAATGGCTGGAGGCCAAGGGAACGACCAAGGAGCTCACTCTGCAACTGTGCCAAATCCTGCTCAGGACAACGCCCCACTCTAAAGCACCTCGCCACGGGACTGTGCCATCAGTGCATTTTCACACCCTGCATTCTCTCAGATGTTTGGACCCTCCCTCTGCCCCCCCCACCACACACACACATATACACACTTACTAAACGCATGGGCATATCTCATCTCACTGTACAAATACAACTGCATATGGGAATGCATTAGATCAACACATGTACAAATATTTAACCATTTTGTATTATGAACTATTTTACACTGCTTTGCATAATGTTTTTACATAACTTTTATCTATATAAATATATGAATATTTACACTGTACTGCCATTCAGGCATTCATTGTAAGGTAGGGGGCTTAAAATACACAAAGGAAAACAATACTTTAAAAGATGCTACAAATAGGTATATAGTAAACCTGCTTTGCATTTTCTAACTTAAAATACTGCACCAAGTCTGTTTTTTTTACACTCTGCACAATGTGAAGCAGTGCTATGCTGTGCACCAGGAGAATGTGTAACCTCAAGTACCAGCCTTATACCGTTTTCCCTTTTTCGTTATCTGTTATTTAAGGGATGAGTTTGTTTTTCCTTTTCAGTCTACTGAGGAATGGCGGGGACCAATGTTTCAGCCACTGTAGGATGTGGTTCTTGACGCCTGCTTTGTGCCCCACTGACTGTTGGCTTTTGTACGGACAGCTGCCATTGCAACACCACACCACCTACGCCACTTTTTCCGACGTTTTGCAAAGCCGTTTTGATACGCGCTTGTAAATTGTGCAGTGAGTGGCTGTTACACACTTCCGCTTTAATGTGTTGCCTGTATTTCTTTCAGTAGCAGTTTTCAGGTTGTGAACTTCATCTATTTTGTGTTATCCAACTTGGTGTTTTCTGTTCTCTTTGGATAGTTTTCTTTCACTGTTTTGTTCCTTCGTTGGTCAGATGTTGATAGTTTGTAATAGGTTGATTTCCATCATGCTGGTTGTGTCATTGCCTTTGAAAAAAGAAGGAAAAAAAACGCTGCCAATATTGCACCACCTGATTTAGTTGGCTGACCTTCCTCTTGAATACACTTAATACGCCACCCAAATAATCATCATAACTGTCATAATGTCACTAGGCTGTGTGGACCTGCAAATGTGCCAGGGGTATGCACACTACAAGAGGCTGAGGGGGAAGACATTATGTTGAGATTAGCTGATGTACTAGTCAGTGTAGGTGCAACAAAATAGCTTTATTAGGTTGTGAACATAATTGTAGATATTAAAGGGATATGATTGTTTAGTTGGTTGAGAAAAAATAAGTAATGGCTGAAACGATTTTGTTTCTGTCAAGTTTGAATATCATTAAAGCATTCCTTTTAAACTTATTTGCTTACTGTGTTTGATGAGTGTGTGTAAATGAATAAATATAAATGTAGAAAACAGATTTGTGTATTTGTGCTAGAGTTGTAGTCGAGGCTGTTTCTCCAGATCCAGATAAAGATGTCTCTGGATGAAGGACAAAGCTGTTCAGATATCCTTTTCTCAGCCGGGAAATAAACACACAAACATCCGTTCTGCTGTCATTTCATATTCTCTGTGCTTCTGTATCTGTCCAGTGTACGTTGTTGCTTCCCATTCATCTGCCACTTAATTCCTTATGCTTATTCATACACATTAAGTCTTCACCCTATAAAGGCCTCCTCCACAGAGCTACACTATGAAATGCTTTTATATGGTGTAAGAATTAACTACTGCTGCTGAGAACTTAATTTCACAAAAGAAACTGTTGAGCACAAACTTGTCGTTGCTGGTAACTGGAGATGTATTCATTTCAGTATTTGTTGTAAGTCTTAGTACCACCAGTTCTCCAAGTTCCATCCATTCCCATAATTGTTAGGTAAGTCACCTAAGACAAATGTCAGAAAATGAACATTTTAATAAGTATCATGGCGTTCCCACTGTTTTGCAGTAACTATTGTCAAGGTCACGGTCTTTCATTCTGAACCTTGAGGCTGGAGTGAGTGACTGACTTGAGGTATCAGTGTTTTACTTTTATTTATAGTGTGTATAGAAAAGAATCACCCCCCCCCCAAATATTTACATTTTGTTGCTTTGCAGCCTGAAAAAGACACAAAAAAAAAATCTCCAGCTGTATTTACAGCTTATATGCAACTTATAACAGCCCAGTGAAAGATATAATAGCAACATTTCAGAAAAAAAAAACAATCACTGAGATGGTTAAAGGATCACCCCTCTGGGTCAATACTTTGTGGAACCACCTTTTGCTTTGATTACAGCCATGAGTCTGTTGGGAGACTTCTCTTCCATCTTTGCACATCTAGACTATGCAATATTTTCCCACTTTTTTTTTTACAGAACTGTTCAAGCTCAGTCAAATTGGACAGTGACCGTTGGTCGACTGCAATCTTCAAGTTATGCCACAGATTTTCAATAGGGTTTCAGCCTGGGCTCTGACTATGCCATGCAAGGACATTCACCTTCTTCTCTTTCAACCACTTTGTGGGTAACTTTGCTGTGTGCTTCGGGTCATTGTCATGTTGGAAGGTGAACCTTTTTCCCATTGACAACTTTCTGGCAGAAATTTTTCCTCAAGAATTTGATGGTATTTTGCCCCATCCATTTTTCCTTATATCTTGACAAGTGCCCCAGTCCCTGCTGCAAAGAAACACTCCCACATCAGGATGCTACCACCTCCACGCTTTACTGTAGGTATGGTGTTCTTTGGATGCTAAGCTCTATTGGCTTTCCGCCAGATATACCATTTGGTGTTGAGGTCAAGTAGTTTGATTTTGTTCTCATCTGACCATAACACCGTTTCCCATTTGGCCTCACAAGGTGCATTTTGACAAAGCTCAATCGAGACTTAATGTGGCCTTTCTTGAGGAGTGGCTTTTTTCTTGCAACCCTCCCATATAAGCCACTTTTGTGGTGACGTTGTCATATGTACACAATGACCACTCTTTGCCAGAAATTCCTGTAACTGCTTCAAAGTTGCCATAGGCCTCTTGGTAGCCTCTCTGACCAGTTTCCTCCTCGCTCTTCCATCCAGTTTAGAGGAATGGTCTGATCCAGGAAGAGTCCTAGTAGTACCAAAAACTTTCCACTTCTTGATTATGGACTTTACTGTGCTCCTAGGGATTGATAAAGCCTTTGAAATTGTTTTGTGTCCATCTCCTGACTTGTGCCTGTCTACAACTTTATCCCTGAGATCTTTTGACAATGCCTTGCCACCCATAGTTGATTGTTTACTTTCAGTTGCACTTCCAAGCACTGTTCAAGCACTGCTGATCCAAACCTCCAAATCTGTGTGCAAAACTGTCTCCGAAGAGAGTCTAAATCTGGCTATCATAATCAAGATTGCACCCCTAGTCTATGTCCAAATGTGGTCTAAATACATCCAGCAACTATACACATTAATTCAGGTTCAGAAGGGCACACAGTGTTTGGGTTGGAGATTTCTGCAGTCTTGAGCAAAACATCAGGCTAACAAACAGGTGGTCACAGCCACATATAATGTGTAGAACAATGAAATTCTTCAGCACAGCTACAGCATTCCCCCAGTTCTCCGAAGATTTGTAGCAATTTGTGATGCAGTTACAGCTGTAAATAAAAGTCAACTTTTTGGACACAATGGAAGAAAAAATAAGTTTTAACACAACAGTGAATAGTATTAAGCTAAATGGTTTAAAATCAACCCGAGCAGTTGTCTCAACAATCATTTAAGTAATTTTGACATCAAAACACTTCCACTAAAGTTTTTCATGGCTAGCTTCAAGGAGTACAGTTTCTTATATGAAAGCAAAATTCAACAAAATTCATTAAACTGATCAATTTTTACCCAGTTTTTGTATTTTCCACTCCAGTACAGGGTGATGGTGCTCTGTCCCAAAAGCTGGAACAAAAATTCATGCAGACCTGCCTTAAATTGAAAAAATAGATCATTAATAGTTATGAGGAACAGAACACTGCACTCTTTCGAAGAGATTAAAATATACAACTGACCTAGACTGAATCGGAAGTGCTGACAACGGAAAGCAGCAGGGGTGGGACGTATTTTCCCTAAATTGTCGAACTGGGAAAAGAAAAATGTGTGTGATAAGTGTAACAAATGGCCATTATTGTTTTTAATCTCTCCTGGCCGAGGCCTCTTCTTTGGCCCAAATAAGGCTGTAATCTGGTTGCAAGCTATAAAGGCACGGAAGTGAAAACAGCTTCAGATATACACTGGCAGGAAAACAGGAATATTAATAATAAATAGGGAATTTTATAGCAAGACAACAGAACACCAATAAACAAAGAGTAACATTTTTATAACAACGTTAACGATCGTGAACGGGCGATGGCGACAAAACGCAAAGAGAGACGATGGATGACCCTGCTGGGCAGAAGAAGTAGTCGCACGGAGTCGGTGGGGGTTAACTAAAATTTTCACTTAGTTTTGTGCACGTAACTTTAAGGCTGTGTGAATTTTAAGATAATTTAAAATGAAGAAAAACCTTGGTAATATTTTTCCCCCATAAAAAAAGTAGAAGATCTATGACGGGGAATCGAACCCAGACCGCGGCGGTGAGAGTGCCGAATATTAACCAGTAGACCAGGGAAAATGCTAGAACACCAGTGCAAGATGTTTAGTAAGGTTAACAAAGTGCCGGTGTTATTTTGTAACGCTTGGCCTCATGTTCGATGACGTCACGTGATGTATATAGGCAGCTGCCGAAGTAGAGGTGACTTCACAAGGAAAGCCGTTGCGGTCTTGGCTGCCGGCGTTGGAAGGTTTTCGCCGCACGGATCTCCGGATGGACCGCGTCGCCTAGTACCGCGTCTGGCCTGCCGAGTGGCTCTGGATGCCGCTTGTTTCACCTGCCCCTACCTGTCAACAGGTGAGTGCCGCCGCTTCTATGCGTTTGTACGGCTGCTGGAATTCCTTCTGCGGCGTGAGACGCGTCGGGACTACAATTTTTATTGTAAAAACCACAAGCGGGTGTCGATAAAGTCACGGAAATCCGTTACAGCCATTAAAACGCCTTGGAAAAGTACGAGTCCCGTGCGCTTGGGTTGTTTTCTGCAGCGATACACTAGAAAGAGCTTAATTTCAAAGTGTCGTTAAAGTAGCATTAAATGAAATGTTAAACGGAGTAATTCTGTGCGAGCGTTAAAATGGAAGAAATAGAAGGCGGTTGTAGGGCGAGGCCTCCACTCTGTCCTGTTAGTCTCCTCGGCTTAAACGCAGTTTTTCAAAGTTCAAATGAATTCCCTTTTAAACTGTTTGTAGGCGTCGACGAGATGTGTTCGGGCGAAAGATTTGTGGTTGTCTGTCTGAAGCCCCATCCCGTACGGCGCTCCGAAAGCGGACCGGCACCATGTCGTTGCCCCCATGTCTGTGGCCCTTCTCCCGCTGTTCGGCCTCTCCACCATCACGTCACCTCCTGTAAACACGCGTTTCTTTCCTCCTCCAGGTTTTCCGTGAATCTCACAGTTGCTGAGGAGCACCGAGAATGGCAGCCATCCCATCCGGCGGTTCCCTCGTGGCCACGCACGACTATTACAGACGTGGGTACCCACTTTGCCATGCTTTTTTTTCGGTCAAATTTTGTTCTTTCCTTTATTTTGAACTTGTTTGTGGATGGGAATTCTTCCTGACCCAACCTGTCTGGCTTCCAGCCATAATCTGTTTTTATAGAAAACATGTGGTGTGTGTGTGTGTGTGTTTGGTGGTGTGAGAAGCTGTTTGGGGGGCAAGCAGATGGTAAGAGGCTGCGATAAATGTCATTTAGATTTGCAATGAAGGAATGTTCTCATTTTCCAGGACGTCTGGGATCTACGTCGAGTAACAGCTCCTGTGGAAGCTCGGAGTACATTGGGGAGGTCATTCCACACCACCCAGGTAATGAATTCCTTTTCTCATTGTGATGAGCTTTGAGGGCTGCAATAGAAAGCAAACTGTGAAAGGAGTGTGAATATGTTGTAGGTTTCAGCCAAGGTATCTGCTTACTTAGTTTCATTGCTCCCAAACCTTAAAACTTTTGCTGTCCCTATTCATAGGTCTGCCCAAGCAAGACTCTGGGCACTGGTGGTCCAGCTTCTTTTTTGGGAAGCAGAACCAACCAGGGACCACCACTGGAACTGAATCCCAACAGAAGTGAGTTCACCTCTGATCATGTGAAATTACTATGTATGCAGTGTGAATCTGTACCCCACTCTTTAATGGACATTATTATAATTCAGGTGGAATTAAACTTGTTGGAATGCACTGTAAATTCTGAAGATGAATTGCACATTTCTCTGTTGTAGGGCAGGGGTGTCCAGTTTGACTAATGGACAGATAACCTGTGTGGTCAAGGATATGAAGATCATGAGGCAGCTCAGCGAGTCCAGTGATTCTGGGAAGACAGAGGCCAGGAGTCCATCTTCCTGAACTCAAGTCCAAGGTCAATGTTGAGATGGAGGCAATGGTTTATCTATAGCCTAGGCTGCTTAAGTTATTTTGGATTTTTTTTTTTTAATTATGACCAAAATTTTTGGGGAATTTTAATCTTGTTCACACAGTTGTATTTTTCCATTTTGTCATCCTATTTGGTGAATAAAGCAGATTCATTGCTATGCTGTGTCAAGTTTTTATTCTCCCCCCCCACCTTCAATGGTACTGAAAGTTCCTCCTAAGAGGAAGTTGGGTTTTAAGATGGCTCTTGTTGTACAGGGTGGCAGTGTTTCGATAATTGATATGGCGGAACAAAGGATGTTTGCTGTGACCACCTGACCAGTGTATATGAAAACCATAAACTGGGTCTGTAAATTCAGTAGCTGAGGTTGTTGTCCTCCATATTATGAGCTCAACTCATGAGACATGTAGTGCAGTGGCCAGAACCCTTAGTTTGGATGTGAATGATGCAGGCTTGAACCCCATGCCCTGTTTTTCAGGGCTGTCTTCATGTTGCTGCCTTATAGGAAGGCACCGTCTGGATGAGGAGAATTATTTATAGGCCTCACATGTAGAGGAAATTGTGCATTTTTTTGTTTTTCACATTAATATTCAGAGCAAAAATAGTCTGTTTCTACAGTAAAAGAAAAGGCAAATTGTCAAATCAGAACCAGGACCATAAGCTATAGCCTGCTGGGTTAAAAGAAATGAGCATTTATAACTACTACTTTTTTTTTTCTTCAGTGCATTTGCTTCCATCTTGCCTTGCTGTACCATGATGTCACCTGTTCTTAGCTGCCCACATTGTGGGTTCTTCACACGTCATGTTCCTCAAAAAAGCTTATTGCTTCCTTTTTGAAAAGAGTGGGATACACAGGGAAGGGTAAGCCAACTTGTGTCCCATTTTTAGTTTGACAAATTTGTACCATTTGTACAAGACCGTTTATTTACAAGATGATAAGAGCCCCAAATAAAGTAAAAATAGCTCATTCCAGGTAATCCAGCAAGAAACTATTACATAAGTTGTTTGAACACACATTGGCTGAAAGTTCATGTCTGAAAATCCAGGAAAAACTGCAGTGTTATGACCAAAAGTACAGTGGTTTTCTTAGGCAGTATTGTGTCAATTTTTCCTTCATTTAAAGAAATATGAGAAATATATTGCATGGAAGATCTAAAGTCTTTGACAAAGGGTGCCAGAATGACATGTAAATTACTGCCAGCATGCTAGCAGTAATTTACATTTTGTTGTATAAAAATTGTGTACCTGCCATTCTGTGACTTACACACGAAGATGGGAAAATTATTTAATAAAAGTTTGGTGTTTTACATTATTGTTCCAGTATTACTGTTCCAGTATTTGCAGACCAAAGAGTGACTTTAAGCAAACTAAGTGACTTACTTTGCAAAGCCTAATGGGATCTCACATAATGGACAAATACACCTGTCTACATAAAATCAGAGGCAAAATAAACAGACCCGCAGAGGGCCAAATGACACAGCACAAATCGGGAAAAAAGATTGTTGGCGTTAAAAGGTTATTGTGTCCAGCCCTGACAAAAGTTTTTCTGTGTTGCTCCAGCTCTTACTGAATGGAAATTTATATTCCAACCTCCTTGGTTCCTCCACCCTACTGACACCTTCTCTGCCCAGCAGCAGTTCCCTAGAAGGATGGTGAGGGAGAATCTGCAATCCCTGCCAGCTCACTGGACACCAGCATGGAAAAACTGTTGGCTGCCCTACAATAACTTCTCCAGGGTAAAACCCAGTGTGGGCCCAGTGATATGGGACTTCAATGACAGCCAGAAAGTTCTGCAGCAGAGAATCTGATGAGGTTAGAGGTGATTCCTCTCTTGTTTCAGTTCCATCAGAGAATGGCTCCAGATGTAGATTGGAACACAGATTTTTCTGCTTTTGCAAAAGCAAGTTTTTTATTTTCCTTTGTATCATAAATTGGCCTGGTTTCCTGTTGCTCCATGTGCAGGGCAGAATTGTGTGGAATAAAAATGTGACCAAAGCAAAATGAAAAGTTTTCTCTCTAGGCTTTTCCATCCTCTTCACCTTTCTCTTTCTGAGAATGATGTATGCCAAAATATGGGGGAAACATACATCATGATCATGCACAGTATGGTCAAAAATATATGGACCCCTGAGCATCACACTCATATGTACTTGTTGAACCTCCCATTCAAAACCCATGGGCATTCATATGTAGTTGTTTCCCCTTTGCTGCTATAACAGCCTCCGACTTCTGGGAAGGCTTTCTTCCAGATTCTGGAGCATGGCTGTGGGAATTTGTGCAAAATTCGGGTGAGCATCAGTGAGGTCAGGCAAGAAGGCCTGGCTCACAGTCAGCATTACAGTTCATCCCAAAGGTATTTGCGGTTGAAGTCAGGGCTTAGTGCAGCCATTCAAGTTCTTCCACACCATCCTATTCAGCTCGCTTTATGCATGGGGGGCATAGTCATGCTGGAGCAGGAAAGGAGCTTCTTTTCCAAACTGTGGCCACAAAGTTGGAAGCACTCAGCTGTCTAGAATGTGTTCCTATGCTGTGTGGGTCATTATTCAAGCTCAAATGGAGCAAAGATTTTCCTCAAAAGCTGATCAGCAGTTTATGGCATCTGCAAATGCTTTCTTTCAACTTCAGCTTCTGATTTTTGTGTCTGCTTGTATTTTGCAAATCCTGACACTGCTCAGAATAAGTAATGAATATGGATGCATTGACAGATTAATGTGTTTTCACACACAATTTGAAACAGAAACTTTGTTTCTACAACTGGCATTCACTCTTACACCATCTTCGCAGCCTTGGTCACCAGACGTGCTGGACCGAAACTCCTACTTCACCACTCTGTGTGAGGGACACCGATGTTGTGATGTCACAGAGGAGGGAGATGGGTAGCTGAAAGTCACTCTGATACACCAGCTGCTGGATGCAAGCCCTGGACAACCTGGAGTTGAGTGTTTTTTTTGATTAGTCAAGGTTTTTCAGTGAAAAAGTCCTTTAAATATGAATGCTGCCCTGAAGGTCTGTCTGCATCCTCATTTACTCATAATCTTGTGCTATGCACTTACCACGAAAAGACATTAAATGTGTGGTGTTATTTTTGTGGGAATAACATGTGAACTTTTTTGTGAAGACCACATTCCTTTTACCAAGAAGCAAAGAGCATTAAGCAGCAAGTACCTTGCTTAAGAGAAGTTGGGATACACAGAGTTGTGCGTTTTTGTCTTTGTGTGGGGCAACTCTGAAGATCATGGAGTGGCTTCATCGTACTTCTGTAGAACTGACTGCATGCAAGCAAACAGGCAGGAGAGTTAATGCTGGCCATCCCCAAAAGTGCAGCAGGTCTGGTTAGAGCAGCCAATGGGTTCTAGGAAGGAAAAGAGTTTCAGAACATTTTGAGCTTCAGTTGGACTTTAATGAAGAATGACAAGCGTTGAATCATGAAGAACATGAGTACAAGTTACATAAACATGCACAGTGCTGGTTTATCGGGAGTTGTCTTGGCACCATTTAACTTTGTAAATATAGAGCATTTCAATGTTTCCATTGTCTTCAGCAGTACTGTTTACTCAGCGAGGGAGAACATTTTCAAACAGCTCAGCCAAAGTTGTAAAGCATACATGGCTGTGAGGTAGGAAGCGCAGTGATTTTATTAGACACTGCCTCAGTACTTGTTATCTGACTAAATGCAGACATCTTAGTTCTTGAAACCCCCAGTAGCTCAGGGAAGAGGGCCTTCATCCAGGCACAGGCAGGGGGTAACAGGTTACATTTACTGTAGCCATTATTTATAATTAATTGTTGTAAATTTCTGAAGTGTTTATACGCAATAGACTGGTCTTTGGCATATAAATTTATATATTTACTTCAGTATATTTGTGTAGAAATACCTGCACTTTGTTGCATTCATTTTGCTGTATTTTTGTTACCTTCTTATTTTTAGCAGTCTGAACTTATTTGCTACATGCAACATTTAATGTTGCATGAAACTTCTGAATGCTGTGAATGAAATTTCCTGATTTTATGGTAAAGAAAGTTTTCAATTTTTTTCCCTTTTTTGACACTCCTCTACATCTCATTGGAACCAGGATTCTGGTCCTCTGTAGGTTATCCAAAATAATGGGTATTGTGACTACAGATCGCCTGTAATGCTAAATGGTTTGCCACCACCACACCATGTATTCTCATCTTGGTCTGCTAAAGGGTTGGTCTCAGTGTACATGAGCTCCTCATGAAACCTAGAGATGTTACAGGAAGTTGTCGCTCTTTTCGCAATGTGTACCTTGCTTTCTAATTTGGCAACAAACCCTCCTTGCCTTCTAACTCAAACATCAATGTCAACATTAGCAATGGAATATCAGTAAACTTTTAAACAGCATTTACTGTAGTTACCTGCAAAAAAACAGCTGCGTGCCCTACCTGTACCTTCTGTTCAAGCCAGTGTTTGCCATGATGTCACAAACAAACAATAACCAAATCGACTGCACCCTGTGGGAAGCTTGATGCTAACATTTACCACGAAAAGGACTTGGTCATGCATTCAAATAAACTTCCTAAGGTTTACAAGTTGAAAACCACATCTAAGTTCTGTGAGGTGGAGAGACATATAACCTGTCATGAAATGTTCGGAATGTAACATGAGATTTATAAAGCGCTAGATAGTAAATGAACCATTATTCCACACATTTCTCAACAATGGAGCAATCCGGTAAAAAAATGTGTCAATTCTGTTGCGTAACTTGCAGTTTCCTTTCACAGCCTGAGACGTATTAACCTTTTTAATAACCGGATGCTGTAACGTTATGCAATCATAAATGGAATTTGTGTTTTTTTTATAAGTATGACGTTTGTTTCTTATTCATTCCCTTTACCAGTTCAGCAAAAACTGCAAAATACAAATAGACTGTAGGCCCTTTGTTAAAACATTTGCTCAAGCTGAGCATCTGCACCAATTTAATGGCAATGGAACTGAGACACAGCAGCTTCTAATCTTTTGTCTTACACTGTAACACAAACTGTGGTAATTTTTTAAATAAAACAATAAAATAGTTTATTAATGTTCACATACATCATAAAAGGTGAGATAAAAGACAGGATAGCCAATATCAAAAGCACCAAGCACCAAAGAGAATATATATGTATGAACAAATTCAGGACTAAAATTAAAATGCAGAATCAAGGGAACAGTCCATTCAATAAGGTGTTTTGGCCCCTTACTTCAAATGTGAGGGGTCCATGAGTATGAACGCTTATTTGGTTACATAACACTTTATTTCTTTTGAGTCTTCTCAGGTAATTCATTTACTTGCATAAAAGTTCCAGCAAAGTGATGTAACTCATACAGCAGAACAGCCAAAAACATAATTCAGTCCATACTTATATTCTGCAATTTTATATGAAAGTCTAGCACATCATTTGGATCTGCTGGGGCAAATCAGGATAAACACACTCATGTACACATGCAGTCTTACCTTCCAGTCACTTTGTACCTGTTTATGTTGAAAACCCGTCTGTACAAATCCACAGTCAGAGTCAAACGTTAAAAACCGTAAAGAATCTTCATTCCTCTGAGTACATTAGCAACAGATAAAGAGGAAGAACTCGGGCTGTGAAGTAAGAATATTCTTCAGCAGACTGTGACTGTAAACAGGAGGGCCGTTCAGGTGTCTCTTAGCAGCGTAAGCCCCAACATCCACCTGTTTTTATTGGCTGAAGAAGCTGCCAATAGTCCCAGCTTTGGGGAGGTAAGAAGGAGGGAGGAGGAAAAAAACCTGCAGGAAAGTGAGAGCAGCTGTTGCATGGAGTCAACCCAGCTGTGTCCTGGTACCTAATGTACTGTGAAATGCAGGGAGAAATGTCTGTGAGCTTGGGATGTACCCAGTTGTTGGCAGTTTCTGTTTTTAAGTACTGCTGGGATAATAGAACTCCTTCCAAATACTTGATGTCTGCAGAAACTGTTGTGCAGGGGAGCGTTTACAGCTTAGAGCCGCTGAGTCACAGTTGGAGGCGTGCGAACCCCCTGCAACCCTGAGTCTGTAGTGGATGCTGGCTGTTTGATTCACTCCTTAAAAAACTGTAAAGTCTAGAACAGCCTGTTCTGAAGACACATTTCCTGCACGCCCCCCTCCTAAACATGAATCCATCACAAGCACTGTTTGTTATGGCCTTGGTGTGTGTGTTTTCTGTCTCCCACCAACAGGAAGGTGGCGGCTGACTGTGCCAGAAAGAGTTGTGTGGTTTATTTATTTGGTGATTTATGTATCGGCAGTGTTCTTGTATGCTATTAACAACAGTGTAAGTGGTGTTGGACCTTTGTAAACAGCTGTAAATATTAAGCAGCTGCCAGGAAGAGGCAGGACTATTTTTTAAACAGTTTTTTCATGGTTTTTAATCTTAGTTAGGGAGTCAGAATGGCACACCTTTGTTTGGTTTTGTCACGGTTGTTTAGTTAGCACTAAAATGAGGGGGATTGTTCTGTGTTTTGTTGACTTTGCGCACCCCTGGAGAAAGGGCTTGGGTATTGGGTTGCACTAATATTACTACTACTACTAATAACAATAATAAAATACAGAAATACAAAAAACTTCTCATTGGGTTTGGGTTCCTTTCTCCTTAAGTCAATTCTCTCCTCATTCCCAGTCTTACATCCCAACCCTAGACAGGGCTGTAACTGTGCAAGGAAGGACGAGCAGCTGAATCCTGGCTCTGTCCGCATGGAACTGGACAAATGATCTGTGTCTGTAAACCATCAGGGTGCAGCAGTTTGAATTTCGTGTTATGATCCCCCATCCTGTGCATGGTCTTTAGGAGTTCAGAGCAACAAACCATGAGATCAGCCTTTCTCTGGGACACAGGGACAAATGCTCACCTAGGTATCTGTGCACACACAATTTTAGTCTCTTTAAAATGTGGGATTAAAATGCACATCTTCTCTTTCTATGGCATATTAGTCCACATTATGATCTAATTCTGTCATTTGGCACCATAACCTCCTAAATAACCAAGTGCTGAGCTGCTTAAAATATTTCTGTGCTATTACTTTTCTTCTATTATTTTCTGAAGATGCTTTCATTTAAAACATTTTCTTGTGTTTTTTGTGTTACTTTGATTTTCTGCAGGAGCTGAAACAGAGGAACCAAGTGCACTGGAACCCAGGACATCGGACCACCCTCAACTTTTTTTATCTAGGGCCTAACAAGTGTCTCTGCGGGTAGAGTAAAACTTAAGCAAAGAAAATAAAATGAGGAGTGTGAGGGAGAAGTTTAGGGTTCTGATCTGAAGTTCTGCATGTGTCTCTTGTGTTTACTTTCTGCGAACAGGGTAAACAAAGCTGTACAAAGGTGAGCAGACCCTACAGAGAATAAAAGCTTGTAATCTGCCTGGTGTTTGAAGACAGGATCTCGTGAGCAACACTTCTGTAAGCTGCGCTTCAGGTCAGCCCACTTAGGGTTTTCATGATGCAGTTGCCTGTAGTCAGAATGAAGAAATTATTAAAGAACTCAGTTTAGATTAAAATTAAGGGCCAAGGTGAAATTTGATGGCATGATTTGACCACTCATACAAAGCAGGATTACAGATGGTCCCTGACTTGCGATGGTGTCACGCTCCGATGACCCATCATAAGTTGAAAATGTTAAGTCGAAAATGCATTTAATATATTTAACCCATTGTCACGCCTGCGGCCGCTTCAGCAACACAGTATAGGTGGTCTGTCCCCCCATCTTCAGACTGAGCACTGACTAGTTCCTACATTAATCAGTCAGCCAATCGTAGATGGGCTTTAGTTCTTATCCAGACTTCCTGTCAGTGCTCAGTTTACACTACCCCTTGTGAACTCTCCTGCAACCCAAGTCTTGCCAAAACCTTGTTTTTAGTTTATTTTGAACTATGGTAATCGTGTTCCATTTTTGTTTACTGCCAATCGCTAATCTTTAGCGCTAGCTCCCAGCTAACAGCAACACTCTTTGTCAGAAACAAGACTCAAGAAAGAGTTTAACGGAACTTAAACTTATTACCATGGTGTCTTGCGATTGCTTCCACCAACCCATGCCATAACACCACCCGAACATCATAGCCTATCCATAGCCTTGGTCACTTTAAATGTCATTACCAGCTTTCCACTTTTGCCATTTTCAGGGGACAGAGACACAGATGGCCGTTCCTTAGTCACGATGGATGCACAAAACACAATGTAGATATGGGCTGGCCATCCAAATAAATGCTGGCAACACAGAACACTGTAGAATTTTGGTTGTATACATTAGTGCCCATGTGGCAGACTGGGACATGTGGATCACTGCTGCTGCCCAGCATTATGAGAGAGTATTGTACTGCATATCGGAAACTCAAAATTCCAAGTACGGTTTCTACTGAATGCGCGTTGCTATCATAAAGTCCAAGAATCATAAGTCGGACCATCGTAACTTGGGGATCATCTGTATAATAAAGGCCTTGAATGCCGAAAACAATAGCAGCCCTAGAACAGGCATCCAGTTTCAATAAAGGTCCACATTCCAGAAGAGAAACTGCTGCCTTATGGGTGTTTTTATGACTGTAGATAAAATAGAAGACAGAAGTAAGTAAGAGGAAATTGTCCAGAACTTGGTTCCAAGCAACCAAACAAATTTTTGTTGCAGATCAGGCGCTGCACACCTAAAAATGTGGCTTCTGTTACCATCAAAAAATGTTTGCCCTGCTGTCACCATCTTCTTCAGTTAAAATAACCAAAGCTGTTTGCTTTTAAGACCTACAACCAAATGTGGTGTGTCTAGTGAAGCCCACCTGACTGTCAGAAGGTACGAGAGCTAAAACCCCCCCCTTCTGCTTTATACAAGGAGCCAAAGTTGAGCAACTAAGCCATGTGAGCCGTGCACCATAATAACCTTAACAAATTTGAGCTGCACATCAATGTCACCTTCATCAGCTAGCAGCCACTTCAGCAGTCAGTGGGAGCAGCCATGGGGGTGGTATGTGGGGCAGAGTGTAAATATATTTTTGCGGGACATGTTACACATGGATGTCACCATTGTACACACACCTCACGTGAGTTATCATATTTTAAGGCTTTTTTCCTACCAGGCTCACTGGTGCCAAAAGAGTGGAGGCCGTAGCTTAAAGCTCCACCCTTGGAGAAGAGTTTGCTACTGACCTACTTTCTGAGGACAGACGCTGAAGAAACCCTGCACTTTCCCACCATTCCTGAACCCTCCCATTGCCATGAGAAGAAACCATGCCAGCTCCATGTACATCAATCTTATCCCGTCAGGTCCCAGGATAAATAAAGCAGCTGCGTCAGTAGGGGGGAGGGTAGCAGGAGGCCAGCTGGCTGCCTCTGAAAGAATTACTGAAATGTAAAGCAGTTTTACAGCATCTCATCCAAACTGTGCATCAAGCTGTTAAATTGACCGTGTCGTGAAACACGAATTGAAAGCAAATGATTCCGGTGCCTCTCATAATTATTTATTGTGCATTGTTTGAACATGCACATTTAGCACCTTGTTGCTTTGCTCAGGCTCTTGACACACAGCGCAAAATGTCAGCCGAGGCTTTGCTTCAGGGTGACGGAAATGGACACTGCCGAGCAAATCGGTGCTGCTTCAGGCGACGTGACAGACAAGATGCCACACCCAGAAACACACTTCAGGTACTGTTTTATTTTTTTTTTGTGACGCCATCACTATGCCTTCTGTTCGTTTCTGGAATTTCCAGCTAAAATGCTTCTGTATAACGTTTTGCTGTGTCTACACTCGGACAAAGTCAGATCGTATTAAATTTTCAAATGGAACAGCTTCTGAAAAAAGTTTGGATTAAAAATGAGATTTATGATCTCAAAATTACTCTTGAAACCAGTGGTTCTGAGATGTGTAAGCAGTAGCGCCATCTTCAGGCAGAAACGGAAACCATTCGCTTTGAAACAACATTGGCTGAGGTTCATAAACTAATACTTTTGCAAACTTCATCTGGAGCCCAAAATAAAAGCCTCTTCTATATCAACATTGTAAACAAATGGACTTGGAATATTCGATCAGTTCAGCTCATCCTCTGTTAATGCCTTAAACTGGACTTTCATTACTGTTGGTTTTCATCAGGTTTCTGACTTTAGCTGTTGCCGGGCAAGCCTTAATATTAACCAAAATTATAACTCAGCTTTTTTGATAACTGTTAAATTAACAACCATTTATGTATTTCACCGTCTCAAAATGTTCCTTTAGCATATTTAATCTAATGTAATATTTAAGTCTCAAATCACTGCTTTATCCCAAGTTTGAATAACATTACTTATAAACTACTTACAAAGTACTGAATAGTTACATGCTAATAAAAAAATGTACAAGCCTAATATTACAATATTGTTGTTGTAGAATGTTAATAAAACGTAATTTTTGCCTTCAGAAGAAAATGTTAGCATATGGAATAAATGTGAAGCAGAAACTGATACAATGATTGACTATATAAATTATGCACTATGAAATCTGAAAATTATGGAGAAAAATCTATTATGCTGGATAATAATAATGAAATCTGCAAAACAAGAAGAATTGCTGAGTCACTGAGGTCATTTCACCTAATGTGGGAGGTTGGTTTAAAGATTGTATACAAATAGTCTGCTCATTTCGTGATTCTTGTGAGCGTATTTTCTTTCTTTGTCCAGCTTTAAGCAGACATGTAATAATGTCGCATGACACGTAGGAGCAGCCTTCTGCGAGCTGTGATGTGGATCTGAGAGCTCGGATGCAATCTGTCTACGCAGATAGAGGATGCAGGATGCCAGATCTTTCCCAACAGCGGAACATGTCACAGTGAGGAGGTGACTATGCAGAAGACTCTTCTTTGCTCAGCATAGCCAGCTATCTGCTGTCCCCTGCTGTCTGCTGCAAGACTGCTGTCCTTTCACAGCCAAGTCAAGTTGACAGCGACACAAAGTCCTGCAGTTTGTCCTTCATGGAGACGAAACTCGGCCGGTCATCCGGATTGGCTTCCCACGAGGACAGCATGATCTCATAGACGTGCTGGGGGCAGTTGGGTGGGGCTGGCATCCTATAACCCGACATGAGGAGGTTGTACATCTCACCATTGCTGTAGGCTAAATGGCATCAAGTAAATAAATAAAATAGACATCAGAGCAGGGCTACAGTAAAATCAAGTGTGCACATGCACTTATCTATTCACACAAGCAGTAGCAAAGCAAGAAGCACTGAAGGGATTTTTGAATACCTGGGTATGGGTTTCCACCATAAGTCATTATTTCAAAGAGAAGAATCCCAAAGGCCCAAACATCAGACTTAATGGAGAAGTGTCCACGGTTGATGGCTTCTGGAGCACACCACTTGTAGGGAATCTTCTTGTCATCACAAGTATAAATTGGGTCCTGCACAACGTTGGAGGGAACACAAGCTGTTATCTTCTAAGCGGCTTCTCCTGCCAGTGGACTGCTATGTGGTGTAACAAAGACAAATGAATATGTACTATCCTTCACCTGTGTTTGGACTGAATACACGGACTACAATCCAGTATGGTGTCTTGCAAGATGCAGTGCACATTCTGGTTTACATTTTGCAGTCGGTGTAGTCAGCAAAGAAACGAAAGTGGCATAACCACCAGATGCATTATTGTTTCATCACTTGTTCAGCGCCAAGGAAAATTTCCCAAATATAAAGCAAGAATTTGTCCACCTGTCTATAAAGCACAGGGTTATTTCTCTACTCAAGGTTAACTCAACTTCCTGCTCATCCTGCAACTTAACCAAGTCCCGTTTAGGCTAAGTGTGACCTTGGACTTTTGATTTATTCTTTCCATTTTTGCACGGATACCCATCTCCTTCAGTGAAAATCCTTTCTACTTGCAGTCCATGTGTTTCTTGGCCTTGTTTCTGTTTTATCTTCAATGTTGCCATTTACTTTTCCATTTCGTTCCATTTGTTTTATAGCTCTCAGGCTGTTTTTTTATGGATACTGGGGTTTAGATCAAAATGGATGACAAATGCAAGGGCCTATCACACAAAAACACTCACACACATTTCACTGAAACCAACACTTTACACATGCCGGTGTAGATAAACTATAACGTATGTCTATCAGGAAATCCTTGATAAATAGTATAAATACCTTTAATACCGAATGGAACGCATTTTAAATGTGAGAATAAAATGACAAAATAACATTTACAGCATCTCAATCTAGTTGCTGGTCTATGTGAATAATGAAAAAATTACAGGAATTACCTTTACAAATCGAGCCAGTCCAAAATCTCCCACTTTACAGATGTAGTTCTCTCCAACCAGGACATTTCGAGCAGCCAAGTCCCTATGGATGCTTTTCAGGGACTCCAAATACGCCATCCCATCAGCGACTTGGGCAGCCATGTCTATCAAACAGATGAGGTCCAAGTCACTCCCTTCTGGACCTGATGGAAATAACAACACAGAAAAAAAATCAATGCTGCCATTTCCCAGTCATATTTTGGATGTCTTCTGTTTTCAGATTTTAAAGAAATAAATTAACTTGGAATGAAACCTGTATAGATTTGGTCAAAGCAAATAAAAGCAGAGCATACCAAAGTATCTCACACATCTGCTACAACTTCAGCCACCTTTGGCAAAAGCATCGGTTGTATTAATCATACGAGAATCATATGAGCCATATGAACCTGTCTGACTTGGCATAATAGGTACCTATCGGGACAGTGAGACAGCAGTGGCCATCGGTCAAACGGGTTCATCCCATCTGCACCAGAACAAAGCTACGTACTGTAGTTTCCAGCTATCCCTCCATGTTAGGTTTCTGTTTTCTCTCTCCCAGAGCTCAACCTTCTTCTTTTCTTTGCACTACAGCTTTAGCCTGTTGAGCTCTTCTTCCTTTCTTATTTCTGCACGAATTGGGCTGCTTTTAAGGAGAAGACTTGAGTCCTTCTCTAAACCACTTTACATGTCCTTCCAGTGCACCTTAAGGTTTTATTTATTTACTTATTTATCTATTTGCTGTTTGTTTCTTGTCTTCTTGGTGTTTGGTTGCTTGTCTGTTTTACTCATTGTAAATCTTTCTTGGTATGTAACCATGCACAGTCTCCTATCCTATCCTATTGAATCACAGCACATTTCACTACATGGTATACTCAGTAACCATGTACGTGACAAATAAACTCTTTTGACTCTTTGGCTTGTGGTGCTCACTAGCTAGCAGCTTGAAATAAAACCTGTACATGATGAAAACATTAATGTGCACATTTTATTACACTTAAAGAGTGAATCGTGTAAAACAGCTAGTTGTGGGGTTGTGGGACAACTTTAGTTAAACAATTCCGAGGGATTAAATCCATGAATTTGGCCCGTTGAGGAGAGACCATGGGACGGGGTTATGTCAGCAGTCACCCACCTCGCAGGAAGTTTAGCAGATTGCCCTTCTCCATTAGCTCCATGATGATGTAATATGGGTGTGAGGAGGAACAGATGGCAAGCAGTGTGATCAGGTGTCTGTGCCTGAGCTTCTTCAGCATCTGGGTTTCCTGTTGGAATGCCCTTTGGTTCAGGTGCTCTAAATAAAGGATGGGAGATGAAAGGACGGAGTGGGTAGAGGAAAGAGCAATGACTGGAGGTGCATCTGCATTTCAAATAATGCTCATTGTTATGTTATTATAACAACAACTCATATGTGGCTGACACCCTTTTCCAGGATGACTTACAGTGATGCACGACGCTGCACCACCTGCAGTTGTCAACACATTCGCAAAGCCCAATAACACAGTCACTCGCTCATTTATTCATATACATGCAACAGTTGGAGTCATCGGTTTCCCTGCAAAATGACTCACTCAACACTGCCATGTTTGTGAAAAAGCTAAGTCATACTATCACAACGGCAAGAGTTGTGGGTTTCCCATGATGCATTACTGCTCAAGTCCCCACACAAGGTTCATGGAGTTTGTTGCTGTCTAATTCTAACAGTTAATGTGTTTATCTATTGTGCAGTTATTCTTTACGTGCTTGAGTTTCATTGCTGCGTTTAAAGTCAGTGACCATCAGAGGGAGATGTGGTGTTCAGCTATTTTGTGTGCTGCTGAGAAGCTGGTCCCGAGTCTTTTGTTTCTGTGCCTCCACCAACCCTCCAGTCAAGGTGGGAAAATGTAACATCAAACCTCTGGTCAGTAGCTGTTGCTCCCCAACACAGAGGCAAGATCACGTAAATGTATTTTCTGCTTGTGGCTTTGTCTCCTTAACTACATCAAAACTATTATTTCCTCTGATTTTGTGTTTTACTTTTTCAAACATTGTTTCAAATTTCAATTTGAGCTTTTTTTAAGTAACAAAAAGCAATTAAGAAAAGCAAGCGTTTTTCTATACCATGCAATGAATAAGTTTCAGTTTTTTAAAGATATGCACATATTTAAAGCCAACCTGTATGTGACACCTGCATTGCCTTGGTATGAGTTAAAACTGGGTTAACCAGGTTTGCAACATTTTTCATCAGGTATGAAACCTTTGCACAGCTCACCCGCGATCCTCCAATGGACCAATGCATCTGCACATTTAAAAATTAATATGTTTATTCCCAACCATGTTCATTAATAAGTTAAAAAAATTAAGGCTAAAACAATGTGGTCAGTGAATCCATATTTGTTTTTAGTGAGCAAAACATTTACTTCTCCAAAATATGTACTGTTTTCTGATATTCATTTTATAACACATGCATACAGACATATACGCACGTGTTTATACTCGCAATAAAAACTGCTGTATCATTTTTTGAATTATGCAGTTTATTCAGTGAAAGATGATCATTTAAAAGCTCAGCTAGAAGAAGAACCCCAAGAAAACAAAGTGTGTCACCAAGACCCAAATTAGAACACCTGCTTCCATTACTAATCATTCTTATTGAAACCTAACATGCTTATAAAAATCCTCCTTCACAGCACTACCTCTCTCAAGGTTCCAACTCTCTAGGCATGAAATAATTTACAGCGAGAACAAATTCTGCAAAGTAGCTACTACATCTGAACAGAATCCACCCTTCTATCCATTGTCCTTAACCACTTTATTCTGGTCAGAGTTGCGATGGTCAGGAGCCTGTCCTGTCAGTGGGTCAGGGCTTTGGTACGACACCCTGGATGGGATGTTGGTCCACAACAGGTGGCCACACACAGCCACACACACATGCACGCAACTGTCAGTTTTAGAGTGACTAACTATACCTGAAACAGTTGTGTTTGGACTGTGGGAGGAAACCCACGCAGAAATGAGGGAGAACATGCAGACTCCACACAGACTGAACCAGATTTGAACAGCCTTGGTGCTGTGAGGCAGCAGCATCCAAACACGAGTATTCTTATTTATCAAATAATTCTGTACTCTGCACTCACCCGTTTTCAGGACTTTGATGGCAACACTGATTTGGTTTTTCCACCGGCCCTTGTAGACATCGGCAAAGTAGCCGCTGCCTAGCTGCTCGTCCAGAGTGAACTCCTCCTTTGGAAGTTCATATTCATCCACCGTAGAGTGAGACAGATCTTTAGGTTTGGGCACTTTCTACAAAAGGCACAAACATACAGTAAAATGCCACATGCAGAAGGTGAAACATGGGAGGATGAGCCTTCATTTGTCACCCCTTGGTATTTATGTATAACTCCAGCGAGCACTGTTGCTAGCACTTGTTGGTCCCTCCAAATACCTGACAAAATGACACATAACCTGTGTGTCAAATCCAAGTAAACATTGTCTTGCATTAAAGCTTAGCATTTACCCGCATAGGACCACAGCGCAAATTTGGTAACATGGTCACAAAGTGGCTATAACTGATATAGGAGACACTTGGGGAGTATTATTGCCAAATGTCCTTCAAATCCAAAAAATAGCATCATTATGGAACCAAAAGTCTATTAAATAACAAGAGCTATTTTAATGCATATTTTCAGTCAGACTTTTACAGACATCACCTGTAAAGGTGAACCAAAGAATTTTCTCTGTTAAACCCAAAATTCCCTCAGTCAGAATCTATAAAATCAGGCATTTACTGTGCCACTCAAATAAGAGTCAAGATGGCTAGCATCTTAGGTAGAAAAGGTGCTCTTGAGTTTGCCAAGGTTTTCTAAGATTCCCTATAGCAAGAGTTCAACTTAAGCCAGTAGACAGAGATCAATAACCTCTTGGTGTAGAAAAATAACTTGGAGTGCCATGTGTTTATGGAGCTTGCTTTGTGCACTGTAGGGATGGAGGGTGGCACAGTCATGCTGGAGCAGGAAAGGAGCTTCCCCAAACTGCGGCCAGAACGCTGGAAGCACAGTTGTCTAGAACATGGTTGTATGCTGTGCTGCTGAAACAGCTCAGTCATTAGAAAAAGGGGGGGGGGGTTCACATATTTTTGCCCATGTTGTGTATCTATGTCACTTTGCATCTGTGAAAGAAGCTGTTATGTGTGTGTGGACTGTTTGTGGGTTAGTTTGTCTGCTTTGCTTTCAGGTTCACTACTCCATTCCTCGCTTTCATTGCTGCTTTTCCCCTGTGCTTCCACTTCCCAAGATCTTCTGTTCCAGTCCAGTTGGAAATTCAGTACCACTTTTTCATTCATCCCATCTAATTGGAATTCTGCCCTTCAAGCCATTCTATAAAAGACACCATCAAAAGCAGACACGAAGCCTTGTAGCTTGTTTTGCCTATTATTGTGCACTCTTGGTTTTGCTTGGATTGTGTTGACCCCTTTGCCTGTTTACTGACCTTGCGACTTGTCTAGCCCTTGAATGTATTTGTATGTTGGTTATGGTACTCTTGGCCCAGGTGTAGGGAGTGGCTGCCATTTTATTTCACTGTTTGTGTATGTTTTTGTTAGGTAGTTAGGGAAGTGGTTCTGTATGTTTATTTTCTGTGGGTAAGATAGTCTGGGTTTGCTTTCACTTAGTCTGTTTTGGTTGTTATTTTGGCCTGGTTCACTCCTGAGGCTTTACTGATCTAAATACACTTTATAAAAACAAATTCTAACTTATATAATATGTATCACTGTATCTTTCTCCTATCCCATCCCTCCACTCAATTCCCCTCTTTTCCCCACATTTCGAGCCCTTATGAAATAAAGGTAACAGGTTAGCGCTACTAACTTCATGATTTGCATACCTGACCAAAGGCGGAAAAGCAGTATTGCCACATTAATATGTTAAAGCCATACCATAATCGTTTCCATTTACTGTGGAAATTCTGCGGCATCCTGACCCTAGACCAGGTCGTAACAGAAGCTCAGACTGCTGCTGTCATGTATACACCTCTATTATAGCCCTCCCGTCACCGTGTGCCTTTCACCTACCTTCACACAAGCCACTTGTAGCCTCTGCATGGAAGCAAGGGGGTTTGACATGTAGTAGTCCACCAGCTCCACCAGCGTGCCGAAACTTTTGCTGTGGTCAACAAAAAACTGCCCCTGTGTCTGGTGGACTTTGAAGTGTTTTATGATATTGTTGACTTTTGCTGTGTGGACGATAAGGAAAGGAAAGGTTCCGAAAAGTGAGGAGCTGCCTTCAAAATTCACCACAGTTGATTAAATGTGTAAATTCTGTTTAAGACAAAGTTGCAGTAATCAGGTGCACGATGAAAAATGAGGAAGCAGGCAAAAATCTTAAGTACATGCATGAAGAATTCAAACCAGACACGAAAGACAGAACAACCAGATCAAGGCATCTGCAAACCCCTGACCTTAAATATCCTCTCTGCTGCTCAAACCTGTGCAAAAAAATTGCAGACCACAACATCTTCAAACATCTACAGAGAAAGTTAACTCACCAAAAGGAAGATCTAATACAAAAAGGGAACAATGACTGAACACAAGGAAGGAAGTCAGAAAGTTTGCAATTTCAGAATGTCTAGGAGTTTTCAAACACAATGTGCGTAACAAAGTAGCAAGTTCAAACCCAGTACAGCTTTATGGTTTTTATTCCTTTGTATATACTGTAAATTTTGACCATTTAAATAACATTTTACTGCAGCAACCGAGCAAACTCAGTAGTACTGGAAGTTCTTGTGTTTATGTGAACTAGCAAAGCTGAGGTGATACGGCCATGCCCTTAAGCACTGTTGCTGTCTAGCATTCAATCTACTGACTTAAGCTGCCCCAGTCAGATGCAGCGAGTCTACCATGAAGACATTTTCACAAACCAAATTATACACTGAGACGCCAGTTTATTAGGTGCACCCATCTAGTGGCATAATGTCCTTCTTTAGCCTTTAGAATAACTCATACAGGGATGGATTTGACAAAGTGCCAGGTGTGCTGTCTAGGAATGTTGTGCTGTGTGAAAACGATTGCATTGCACAGTTGCTGCAAACTGGACAGCCGCACAGTCTGGCTGGAAACAGCCCGGTCCACCTCATCCTAAAGATCCATTTTGTGAAGACCCATTTCTCATGATCTTGTGAATTATCATCCTGGAAGTATCCATTTTAGCAGATAAAGTGTAGCCATAAAGGCATGAACTTGGTCAGCAATATTCATGTAGATCGCAGAATTCAGAAGTTCTTCAGTGGGTAGCAGGGGCCCTAATGTGTGCTAGGACAATATTCCTTACACCATCACACTGCTACCACCAGCCTGTACTGTTGACACCAAACAAGATGGCTTCTAAACTCACGTTGGTTGTACCTTCCATCTTCACAAAACAAAATGATCCTGGATTCATCTGTCCAGGAAATTTTTTCCACTCCTCAAAAGGTCTGTTGTGATGCACCTGTGCCCAATATAGACACTATTTCTTGTTCTCTGCTGACAACACTGTACTTGTGGTCTTCAGCTGTTGTAGCCCACTCGAGACAAAGTCCAATAAGTAGTGCATTCTGAGGTAGTGTCTTGCACCATCAGTGTTAAATTCAGTTGTGATTTCTTTCGTTGTGGTCTGTCTGTTTGCTGCATCATTCTCCTTTGACCCCAGTGAGCCACAGGCTGATTTCATCTATAAAACTGCCATTCAGCTGTCATTTTTTCTCCTTTTCTTTTCTTTTCACACGTTTCTAGACAAACTCTTGAAACAGTTGCAGAAGAAAAGCCAGGATGAAAGTCGTTTGGAAGATGCTAGAACCAGAGTACCTAGCATCAACCATGCTGCCTTGTAAAATGTGACTTATCTCACCCATTTTCCACATTCCAATGTTCAGTTGAACACTAACTGATGTTAGAAATGCTGCTCTGCTTGATTTATACAACTCTGTGGTTGTGTGATGCCCAAGTTATTGCGATGAAGCAAAATAACATAATTTGGATAAAGGTGTACCCAATAAACTGGCACCTCAGTGTACAGTAGTGGCTAGAGCTGTTGCCTTGTAACCGAAAGGTTTTTAGTTCAGATCTCCAGTTTTCCTGCAATACCTTTAAGCAAGGTGAACCCTGAAGACTTCAGTTACAATAACCTGGTTTGAAAGGTTTAAAAAAAATACAGAAACTAAATGAAGACTAATATTCATAATATACTGTAGTGGGCTTCATTTTCCTATATTGTAAATGTAATATGAATAGGGAATGAATTTGGGTGCCACTTACCTGACAACACATAGCCAACTCCATCCTTCTCACTGAGCCTCACTAGAAAAGCTCCGTCTATGTTCTCTGGAGCCATCAAGTATTTCTGAGCCTCCATACGGTTCATCATCCCAAAGTACCATCTGGAAAAAATGTAAAAATCAGGAAAATAATACAACAGAAAAGCATCGTTTGCCAGTTAATATCTTCTTCTGTGGACACACAACAAGCAACAATGCATAAAAAATCTTTTACAATATTGTTCAAGAAAGAGTGTTGTATGTCATAGCAAATCCTACGAATGTCTTGTGCAGGGGTATCGTTCACCATCGTGCATAACTACAGCTAACAAAAGCTCATTTTACGAGAATTCGGACTTAAAAGCAAATTAAATCTGCAGCTGTTCAGCTCTTTTGCTTCAAGGCGCTGCAACAGCGTGTGGCTAATTCAGAAATTATATAACTCTTTACTGTGTGCCTTATGGTAAAAATTTTGCTGTAGGGCTCATTACATTTTTAAACAAGTTTATAAATAAGTCTACACTATAGCAGGGCATCTGCTGCAGAAACTGTCAGATGTAAAATTCCGGTTACTGACCAGTGGGATTCAGAAATAAAGTTCTGTGAACGATGAATGGAAGTCTGTCTTACAGTCACAAAGGCATGCAAAACAATGCACATGAGTCACGGGCAAAGGAATGTACTGATTCGAAAGCAAAATTTAAATGTGAGCTGTCGAATCAAAGCACATTTCACTACATGGTATACTCAGTAACCATGTACAGTAAGTGACGAATAAACTCTTTTGACTCTTTAATTTCCATTGGCATTTTATCGAAAAGGAAAGCCTGACTCAGAAAAGATACATTATGTTTGTATTTATGTCACTACATGGATTTGAAGAAAGTTTATCTGCCTCTATATATATATATATATATATATATATGGTTCAAAAGGAAAGTTTTGTCTGCATATAAATGTGTGTAAATATCTGCACTTAAAAATGGATATTAGTTTGCTTTTCAATACACTGGTTATTTTGGTATTTTTATTTTCCATTTACTTTGGCATTGCCTTGCAATTTGGCTTTTCTTTTTCAGTTTGTTTTAAGGATTAATGGATTACTTCTTGCTTTTACTTTTGGCGCTCTCTTCTCATAGCTCTGTGTCCCAAAGGATATCAGAAGCAAACAAAAAATAAAAGCGAAAACGACCGTGAAAGGGGACAGAAAGTGAAACGCAAGCATGGAATTTATAAGGAGATTTGACAGGATGGGATTTAAAAGAGTCCACGGCGGTTCTGACATTCTGGACAAAGTTTTATGTAGACAAACGGGTCGTTCATTTTCCTCGTTAATGCCAATAAGCAGTTCTTTTCGGTAGGTTGTTGGTTCGGGACGGACTTGCAGCGTGAAGGCTGCTGGTTCACGACTCGCTCCCTGCTGCTGCTGCTGCTGCTGTGCAGTCGTGGGACGAAGAGCCTGAATTCCCGCAGTTGTGCTCATGATATTAAATTCTAGCCGAATAGACAAAGAGTCAAAGGTTAACTGCCCTTTTCGGACAGCGCTGCTCGGCACTCACGCCTCCGCCTCGACAGACTCCCCTCTCGCCAGGTAGTTGTACGGCACGATGCCCGCGGCCAGGACGCATCCATTGCGGTCCACTTTGCGGGCGGTCCACCAGTCCCCGGCGCAGTTCGTCACCTCGAACAGGTCGCCCTCCTGGAAGGACAGCTCCTGCTCGGCACGGGCCTCGAAGCTCCACAACGCCGTGTACAGGAGGCTGTGGGCGGGCTGCGGCGCCAGGGCGCCTTCGGGAGACTGCGAGCGCTGGGGCGGCTCCTCCGCCTCCCAGCCCCCGTTCCCCTCCTTCCCGCCGGAGCGGGGAGCCGTGAGTGCGTCGGTCTTGTCGGTGCCGAACAGCCGGCGACAGAGCGACCTGAGGCAGGGACAGGCTTTGCCCAGCGCCTCATCCATAGGAGCCGCCGTCACCTGGTGGGATCCCGCGACGGCCCAGGCATGGTCGGCCGTGGAGCTGCGGCGCAGCGGGTTGCGAAAACCTATGCGTTGCTCGCCAACTTCCTCGTTCGCAGCCGCCTTCTGCCGCCTCCGCCAGGCGTGTTCACGGCTTTACGTGCATCTGCGTTCATGGAAGCGACTTCGTTTCCACATCCGCTGTGGAGACAAAATAAACGCACGAATCAAATGAAAACGCCCGAAAGACTAAAGTGAGCCAAATGTAAACGTTGAAACGCTTAAGTGATAAAATGGAGCAGCATTTTGTTGGCAGAAAATGTCGGCGTGAATGACTCTACGAAAAGAGTATAATAATAATAATAATAATAATAATAATAATAATAATAATAATAACTATTATTGTTGTTAACTGGCGATTACCTTGGAAGAAAGGAGAGTTGCCATCAATACCCTCCCTCCACCGATCATCGGATCCAAAAAAACCATCCCCTTTGTAAGAGCACAGGACAGCCTCCAGTGAAACCGTCTATAAGAAAGGAGTCTACCGGGGACTGGAACGTGCAGGTTGATCTAAATCAGAAGCTTATTTCTCCAACAGAAATTATTACCTCTAGTCTTAGGCCGGACTTGACCTTGCAGAAGTCCTTGTTCCATTGTGGAGTTAACGGTACCATGGGAGGCACCAGTTGAAGCTCATGAACGCAAAATTCTTAGGTACACAGACATAGCGGCCGAGGCAGAACAACGCGGCTGGCGAACCCAGGTATACCCGGTAGAGGTAGGGTGTAGAGGGTTTGTAGCCATGTGGACAACCAGGCTTCTGAAGGGGATGGGAGTACGAGAGCAGGCCTTCTGACAAGCCGTCAAGTCGCTTTCAGAAGCTGCCGAACAAAGCAGCAACTGGATTTGGCTGAAGAGAAAGGATCCCAATTGAGCTGCAAAATAAATAAGGGGTAAAAGCGGAGGGGAGTGTACCCGGGATGCCAGGTGGCACTGTTGAGCCCTATGGAGGTGTCGTGGGTCGATCAGCGAAACACAGATGAAGCAGGGTACCCACCTGATGACCACAATGAACCGATTACCCTATATCCATTCAAGACATCAAGAAAGTGCCAAATATTGGGATTGTAATAGCAAGTCCAATGCATTAAATAATAAAATGAAAAGCTGTAGTGGAGCAGCTTTCTTTTGCAAGAAAGTGTCGGCATCGATGGCTTCATGAATAACTCAGCAAAGGGAAGTTACCGGTTACAAATGATAAAGAAAAAGAATTTTAAAAAATGTACACACATTTATTTTCTTATGCGTCCTCTCTTGGGGATGTGCTGGGAAAAGGGTGTCAAACAAGCTGTGTTTTCATAATCGATTGTATCTAAAGCTTTGCCTGCTGCAAAATGCATTTGTTTGTTTGTTCCTGCAGAGAACAACCTCCAACCGCAACCTCTCTGCCACTTTGTGGTGTTTGTGCAAGCCCCCTGAGAAGATGTGGCTTGATGATGCAGCACATTTTCTGCTGAAAGTACTGCATCTGTGAAGTAAAGCCCCTGGTCAGCAACAAAGTTCTGGTATTTTGTGGCCTTCAAAAAAAGCACATTTAATATTATTTTATGCATAAATGTAAATGTAATGTAAACCCACAGCGGTGTTCCACACAGGTAGCTTTGTGGCTAAGTGAAATGCACCGTCCAGCACAGATGTATTGCGTTTCGCCTCATTTCTTACAGCATTTATTCCCTCTGTCATGCATTGTAAATGTTTTAAAAGAAAACTGAAAAGATCTGCAAGAGATTTTTTTTTTTTTTACATAAAATAATACAAGTGTTGGCTTTCTTTTTTTTATTAATTACTCCATCTCCAGAAAGGACACAGTCAACTTCACTGAGGTCTAACAAAACGCCAGTGTGCCTCCTAAACATTTTTCCTCCTCTCATGAGGTTTCTACAGTCGGCAGACAGTCTGCAGGACACGAGTGTGTAAACGCAGCTGTTGTCGTAAGTCAAGCTTGACCGTATCCCAGTAAGTGCGACTGCGCGACTGTGGAGCCTCAGACACACAAATGCATGAGTTTCCGCTGCCTCTTTCCCTCACAGAGGTTGAAGGTCCATATTGCACGTTCTCCTTTTGAAAAATAAAAACTTTGTATTTTCAATATCATGCTTAAAAGCAACAAAGATGATGTAGAAAAATAAACATCCGCACAGTGGCCATCAAGGTAACAAAGACACACAGAGTTGTGACCATTATTGAAGTTCCCTCTACACTTCAACAATACTACGATACAAATTCGAGTACATTCGGTTGAGTCGGCTATGCAGGTCGTGGAAGGAGGGTCGCTTGGTGCTCTCGGTGTGCCAGCACTCCTTCATAATGCTGTATATCTCAGATGGGCACTTCCCAGGGCATGGCAACCTGTAGCCCGAGGTCAGAAGGTCCAGCACCTCCTTGTTCGTCCTTCCTGCAGACAGAAGACCGCACAGTGGGTTTGTTCTCAGTGCAACATCAAAACACACTGGAATACAGCATTCACAGAACCATCTCACCCCTCCCATACATGTCTCTAACATTTTAAGAGCTCTCTCTCACCATCATAGGGCAACCTCCCCTTGGTCACAGTCTCATAGAGAAGGACCCCAAAAGACCACACGTCAGACTTGACAGAGAAGCGCTGATGCAGCACTGCCTCTGGTGCCGTCCACCTCACTGGGATCTTTGTGGTCCTGCTGGCCGTGTACACGCTGTCCTGTAAAAGGAGTACACGATAGACAGACGTGTTGTCACACATACACAAACACACTCAGTGTCCACAGAACTCTTTTCAACTGCACACACAAATATTTAAAGCTTGTTCTGTTACCCCATAGGCATGCCCTACCCTGAGGACATGAAGGTAGGGAAGTGCTTAAATTCTACATCTGCACCTTTAAGACATTCTTCAGTAAATATCTACCTAGACAAATGAATAAAAAACACAGGCAAAAGTAAAGGAAGATGCAATTTGTATAATACATCACACATTTTAAACACACCGTTATAACAACTCTACTAGAGACACTAACCACAGCATCGAAAAAACTGGGTAAGGATTCCCATGACAAAAAAATAAACACACACACACACTCGATGCCATTCAAATGCTCTGACAACACATTACATTCAGAAGTCTGATCAATTCTGATATTTACTTTGTGTTTGCCTTCTACTTTAACATTTTAAAAGTGATTTGTTTCAGCTCATATGTAATATACACCTGTCTCACGGTATGCGGTAAACATCCTCCCAACAAAATATTTTGTCTTTTTATGAACAGAAATATTGAATAGCCCACTGAGGGTGAGTGAGTGGGATCTGCTGCAGATTTGTGTTCATAAATCACTGCTAGATTGCTTGTTTGTTTCTGTACAAGAAGAGAGAGTCATGATGTTTTGTGAGTTATACATTTGTTTCACTTTGTTTTAGTGATATTTCCAGAAATTAGTTGTGGTTTTTTCAGGGGGGTGGGGCAAAATAGATAATAATTTTTTGTCTTTAAGATAACAAAGAAATAGAATCCCTATGTATGTTTTTGCAGTTTTTAGAATAGATTATGAATGTAGATTAGGGGAGAGGTGTATACACTCCTACCTGCATAAATGTAAACTGCCATATACTGTATGTACTATGACCTTTGCATGGTTAGATAAAAGGAGTATTGATACCTCGGTGCTTGGGCTGCACAGGCCCAGTGGAATATCATTGTTCGCACTATTGGCATTAGTGTCCTGTCTCAGTCCAGATGTATGTGGTGTACAGCTTCTAACCTACTGCTCAGTGATACTGGGATAGGCTCTGGACTGCTGCGACCCTGACAAGGACAAGCAGTTGCTGAGAGCAAGTGAATTACAGATTCCAGCTCCAAAGAAGCAACTTTGATATTTACTGTTACTTAAGTAAAATCCACGCCATTATATATGTTTTTATTCAGGCATATTTATATGAATGTAGAAAATTATTCATTATTACTTTTATAATACGTGCGAGTCCAAAGTCAGCCACTTTGCAGACCAAATTGTCCCCAACCAGGATGTTGCGAGCAGCAAGGTCTCTGTGGACGATGCTTCGATCCTCCAGGTAGGCCATGCCCTCAGCCACCTGACTGGCCATGTAGATGAGATGGGCTAATTTCAGCAAATGCCCCTCAGGAGCTGCAGTTGGGAAGGTGGGCAGATGTGAGGTTCACTGTTGCACAGAAATTCTTGCTGATCCGTAAAATTATTTCTTGCTAGACTAAATCTGCAGAAAATTCACATCTACAAAAAGGTTAAGCTAATGCTTACCATGTGGCTTGTGCTACATATAGTTTGACAACCAAACCAAGAGAAGGAAGCTTGTGGTGTTGATGGGTGCATGGAAGAGGCATCCCACGTCTTTCACTAAGTGAGCACTCACATTCCAGGTAGCTCTTCAGGCTGCCCTTTGTCATGAGCTCTGTGACGATGTAAACAGGCTCGCCCCGGGAGCATAGTGCCAGCAGTTGGATCAGTTTCGGGTGGTGAAGGCATTTCAGTGCCTGCACCTCCTTGACAAACTCGTCTTGCTTCGTGTCCTCTATGAGTACGAAGAATGACAGCACACACCACAACGTCAAAACTGTGTTCACACGATCACCGCTTGCATGCTAAGGTGAGCACATCACCTGCAGTGAGTGCAGATATTCCCAGCCATTTTCTTATCTAATGCGGGACTAAATAACCAAAATATTTTTGTGATGAATTTCTAATTACGTCAATCTCAGTCTAATACTGAGGTGTAGGCACCTAAAGTAGTTTTAATATCCACTTGGTTAAACTAACATTCTTCAGGCCATATAAAAAAAAAATGCTGTCTCATAATGTACACATAAAAATGTATTACAGGAACACCTTGTCTTACTGAAATTCAGTGAGGTTGCTTAACTATCTGCTCAGAGGGCTGAAAATTCAGGAACTTCTAAAGCAAATAAGGTTCTGTACAAAACAGGAACAAAGTCACCATAACAGTGACATGATTGTCCGAAACTTCCTCAAAGCCCTCTGCATTCTGCCTATCTTTGTGTGTAAATGGCATACCTGAGAAAACACATATGAAAGTAACATGTGCTGTTCAGCTTTGGCGCAATGGTCACGTGCTCAACTCCGAGTGTTTCTGCACTGAACAACTATTTTAGATGCTATCCTGAACCCAATTAACACATTCCAGAAAAATGAGAACATCTTTTAAGCTTTTTATTTTTTTTCCTTTCTCTGCCTTCTCTGTACAAACAAAGGCAATGACTGTTCTCCAGTTTGTGGATATTGTGGATCTTAGTAGTAGTTGGAAACTTGTATAATTTTGAGGATATATTCTGTGCTTCTCTGGAGGTCTTTTAGGTCTCATCCATACGGATGTGGATATTTTTAAAACCGCAATTTTTCCATGTCTGTGTAAAAAAAAATCCCATCCACATGATTGGTGTTTTACAAAACTTTTCTGTCCACACGAGAACAGAAAAACTATGCAAAATGCTCACATAATTATGACATGCCAGTAGGTGGCGCTGAAAAGTTAGGTCAAAATGCCAAAGAACATTACGAGCATGTGCAGTGAAGCTGACTCAAATGTAAATAGAGCAGGGGAAACAAATCATACACACAGACATGGTGAAAAAGCAAGCAAAGACAGACTCATGTATCTGGATCGATGGTGAAGTGGAGCTGCTGCTCAATGTTACCCTTCAATATGAATTTAGCAAGAGGAGACTGTAGACAAGGGGTCCTGCCAAAATAAATTATATTCATATGCTTCTGCACAGTGGAATTACAATAAAGTAAGGTTTGCGTGTAAACTTGAAGGTAACTATTACCAGTTTTTTAAATTCAAATAATTATATATCTGTAATATATATTATATCACCAATATTACTGACCACACATGAAAAAACAGGTAGTCCGCCATTGCTTTGATTACAGTGTGGTGCGTGCGCACTGTACACACAAAACAACAACACCTCACGAGAACTGAATCAGTGACATCACAGTTGCCCAAAATCTTCGTTTATATATATACACGATTACACCCTAAACAGAGTTTTGATAAATTTCCAACTTGGAAGGTGTTTTCAAAAAGATCTGCTTTCAGTGCCCTAAAATGCAATTTTCGTGTGGATGAGAGGTCTGAATGTAGAGAAAAGGCTGTGTTTTTCAAAAATATCTACATTTGTGTGTACAAGGCCTTAAATACATTACACTCACCTTGCCTCAACATCTTGATGGCTACTCGTTGTTTTTTGGTGGTCCAGACAGCCTCCCACACCTCTCCAAAGTGCCCCTGTCCAAGCTTTCTGTGCAGGGTGAACTCCTCACGTGGCCGTTCCCAAGGCTCCATGTCATACAGCTCTCTCTGCAAGAGTAGAGAACTGATATGTAATGATCTGCCCTGAAGTTGTGTCCAAAGGCATCCAACAGCACCATGGGATAAAATGAATCTTAGGAACAGCTCCCTGTTCAAGTTTCAGCATTTCTTCCAATTAGCAGAAAAACAATTGCACTTGACCTTTAAATGTATTTGGAAACTGCAGTATCTAATGAGGTTCTTGTGGTCTGAAAATTCCTTTCTGACAGGTCAGAGACTGATCAGTTTGCTGACAAAGTTCATACTTTTCATTATTTACCTCATAGAGTACTAAATTAGAACATCATAACTGCATAGAATGAAACAGTCTGGATGCATGAATTTCATCTTTTTGACTGTAGGGATGGAACAATTATGGTCTAGTGGATAAGCCTGAACCCAATTAACACCAAATTCTTTAGCATATGCAACAGCATCAGGGGGCCAAGTGTATTGGGGGGAAAAAATAAAACAAAACAAAATTGGGATTAGTTATGCAACTCATTAATAAAATCTGGTAATTTTTTTTATATGAAAATATATTTTACAGCAATATTTTATGCAAAAAGCTGACCAGAGTTTTACGAGGGTCACATACAGTTGCCAAGCCTCTGACCAGTGGGGAAAGTCCTGACTCTGCATGATGGAGGAGGAAATGTTGAGAGGGAGGAATGGGAGACAACAGTTGTGTGGGACTGGGATTTCCTCAAACTTGACACACCTGCTGTGCACACGGCAAGACCAGAGGGACCCCCAGGCTCTTGTAGTTCTTCTGGTAATAGGACACCAGCTCATTCAGGGTGGCGAATGCAATCTTGTCAGATACGTAGTAAGACCCGATGGAGGAGCGTTGGATTCGGAAGTGAAGGACCTTGTTTTCATTCCTGACTGCAAAACATTTGGCAGAGCCGTCTCAGAAGAAGCATCAATCTTATTGTTTTAAATTCTATAGTGTGGCATGCTAATAAATAAATCTAATGCAGCACAAGATTCAGCTGAAGGGTTTGCTACAATAATTGCTTGGTATGCAAATCTAATTCGTCCCTGAAAACAAATCAGATACCGAACATCTATTTCCCATTACAGATGGTCCCCGAGTTATGATGGTCTGACTTACGACATTTTGACTTTATGATGGTGCGATAGTGATGTGCATTCAGTAGAAACCATACTTCAAATTTTAAATGTTGACTTTTTTCCCCCTGGCAAGCGATATGCAGTACGATGCTCTCTCATGATGCTGGGCAGCGGCAGCAATCTACATCTTCCAGTCTGCCACGCGGTCACTAGTGTATACAACCAATACTCTGCAGTGTTCTGTCTTGCTAGGTTTTTTTTTTGGACCCCCCCGTATCTATATTGTGTTTTGTGCATCCATTATGTCTACGAAATGCCTGTCTGTGTCTCCTGAAAGCAGTATGACAGCGGCAAGCCTGCAATGACTAGGCTAGGCTATGATGTTCAGTAGGTGTTATGGCGTGGGTTGGTAGAAGCAATTGCGAGAAACCATGGTAATAAGTTTAAGTTCCGTTAAACTCTTCACTGAGTGTTGTTTCAAAGAAAGAGTGTTGCTGTTAGCTGGGAGCTAAATATTAGCCATTGGCAATCAACAAATGCGGAACGCAACTGCCACAAAATAAATTAAGTAAAAGGTCTTAGCAAGACAGTGGTTGCAGGAGAGTTCCCAAAGGGCAAAGGAAACGGAACACTGACAGGAAATCTGGGTAAGAACTAAATAAATGTAACAAACTAAATAAACTAAAAAAACATGTGCACAATTGGTTCCTACATCAATCAGTCATCCAATCAGTCTGAATACAGGGGTGGAGAGACTGCCTATGTTCTGTTGCTAAACAGCCACAGGCATGACAGTAAGTTAGGTGAATTAAATGCATTTTTCATGTACGATATTTTCAACTTCCAGTGGGTTTATCGGAACATAACCCCATTGTAAGATGGGAACCATCTGTATTTTAAATGAGGAAAAAAATAATGTCCTATCAACCCATCCAAAAACACCCATATAACCATCAACCCATGACTTAGCAGGATAAACACTGGTTAATTTGCATGTTTACAACACACAGCACAGTATGTACATGGTTAAAAAAAAACATTTAGTAAAGAAAATATACAGAAGTTACACGAATAAGGCTAACAACTTCTAATGGGTTTCACTGAGGTTTCTGAAATTTGCTGTGGGGACCGATGGGCTTCCAGCTGAATTATCCAGCTTAACTCACAGTAAATGCGATGATAGTGAGCAAACGTCCACATAAAGTGAGCAGTAGACTCTCGAGGAAACAATGCACGCTTCTAACTTTTGGTTTGGATAAATTTGTAACAATGTATACAGTGCAGTTTAATATATACGGTATTATTTTTTTATTACAGTACACTACTGCACAGAATTTAGTTGATTTAGCTGATTTGTTATTTTGATTTTCATTTGCATTTCAGTTTTTTTGCATAAATGTCAGATAAAAATACATTATAGAAAGCTTCCATTCCAATGCTGATATTTAGGCATTAGAGCTATTATACTAAAAATTTAGACAGAGTCTGAATACTGAAAGACTACAGTTTTTGGAAAACACCAGCAATGTGAATGTTACTTGGAACCTTGGCCAACAGTGCAAACCCTTGAGAAAGATACTGGTACTGAAATATTGGTTATGCTGCTCTTCCTTGCGGATGAAGACATGAACACTTGAATAAGCCAGAGCAGAAAGCAAGGACTCACCTGAAAGGGTGTACTCGTCACTATTGCTTTCACTAATGCGCACTAGGAAAGAGCCGCTCTTATTCTGTGGGGCCAAAAGGAACTTCTCGGCCTTCTGTCTGTTGATGTTCCCATAGTACCACCTGAACAACAAACAGAACCACATTAATAGGAATTCCATTCCATCAGTCCTCTGTTTACAGTACATTCAGAGGTACCAACAGCATAGCTCTAACATCACCGATGGTACAGGAGCCCCCCTGCAATGGAAAATTAGTTTTTTGGATTGGTTCTGTTTTACACATTGTGAAACACCCACACCCCCCATCACAATCCCAAACACAGCACAGGAATACGAATATTAGCTCACAGGGTTATTTTTAAACGAAAAGCAACACAGCGCCATTTCACTGTTAAAAGGATTTTTCTGAATCACATTATTTTGCACTGGCATCACTCCTTGGTTTTCTTAACAGCTCCTATACATACAGTACATATTTTTTGCGAAAAATAAATAAAGAAACACAAGAACTGAACTTCAGAAGCGCAACACAATGTACAGGGGAGGTCTTCAGAAAAAAAAAAAAAAAAAAAAAAAAAAAAACAGCAGGCGGAAGGGATTTCCCTGAACCACAGCAGAAAGTTAAGCCACCAGAAACAAAGGAGAAATCAGCAATTCACAACCACACACACTGAGCAGAAATAGTAGACAGAAAACAACAGTGTAAACGTGTTTCCACATATTACACAAAAGAGGTTATGCTGATTCATAAGAAAAAACGATGAAACAGAGGAACTTGATTTCAAATTGGAGGGAAGATCATTCCGTGTGTGGGGACAATAAATATCCAGCCGGTACTTCAAAATACTACTGGTAACAATATTTTCACAGACACTTGGGTTCTTCAAAATGATATTAATTTTCCCAATGATCCAGCATGAGGGGAAGCTCCGGATCCCCATGATGGTGCACTTGACAAGTGGTTAGTTGTAGTGGATGGGTTTATAATATCACCAGAATAAGATGGGCCAGGCCGGGAATATTTGTGTAGAATAAACAAAATGTCCATGACCTCAGAGTAAGGATCTAAGGTAGAATGTATTTGGCTTATTATGGTTTACTCTTGTGTACTAATGACTGTGTCTGAACAACTGTGGATCAGTTATTTGAGAAGTTCTCTCAAGTTCTCACAGCCGATGTGGGACCACAATGGAGGTGCGAATGCGAATGCGTTTGCTGCTGCGATGAACGTCCGACAGAAGAAGCGACACTCAAGGGTTGAAGGGCATGGGAAGGAGGGCGTGTTTGCTCTTTGTGCTCCTTAGGGTTTCACTGAAACTCCTCCGCCTTGGAACGGTAGGCTGGTGGCCTCGTATCGCTTTATTAATCGCCGTTTCATCGCCCTTAAACGTGGGTCGGGCTGAAGGAGAGGGCAGGAGTGGCGGAGGGGCGAGGTCATCCGCTCCCTCGTCCTGGACGCTAAACCCGCCGGGCTGCGGGTTTGGATTCGAAACAAAGCACTTTTTTTCTCTTTTATTAATGCTCCCAAACAAAGGTTCGATCACATTTCGTTGCAAAGTAACTGGCAACCGCGTGTAAAGTGAAATAACCGAGTGTGTTGTTGCTGCCCAGCAGGAAAACGCCCTTTTATTTACGCAAGATAAACTTTCGCGTACAAATGGTTCCAGGCGGCATTGATCGCATTGAGAGTCCCATAGTCGCAGTTGAGCGAGGAAACAATGGCTGCTAAAGTGTTAATAATGCATCACAATAGCTGAACATTACGACTTCTTTTACAGTTTACTTGTTTATTAATATGCCCTGCAAATAAATTCGTGGAAAGAATATTACATGTACAATACAAATTATTATTAATGCAGTATATTGTTAATATTATATAAATTGTGCTAATACTATAATGTATTAATAGTAATTTCATGCATAGCAATACGATATTATTATTATTATTATTATTATTGATCGCACGTGTAACCCTGCAATATTAATGCTTAGTGGGGGACGGAAATATTATATCGGAGCCCCTTGGGAAAAGTTGAACTGAGATGGACAATGTAATAATAATAATAATACTCACTTGTAGTCGGCAAATTCGTCTTTGAGCAAAGTGATGTAGCTGGCGGGCACCAAGCCAGACTCGAGCGAACCCGTGAGTTTCTTGGCCAGCACATAGTCGCCGCGCTTCTCGATGACCGACAGTTTGTCGCCTTCCTTCACCGTGAGCTCCTCCTCGCTCCGGGCCTCGAAGTCGAACAGAGCCGCGTACAGCTGCGCCGGTCTGTGCTTGGGCGCCGGCAGGCGCAGGTCTCCGGCCACGGTGCGGATCTCGGCGGGCTCCTCCGCCGACCGGTACAACTCCTTGGGCCATATGCAGTTCCAGAGGGGAGCCAGGCACGGCATGCAGGACCGACAGCACTTTTCCATCCCGAGCCGAGCTCCTGGGCTCCCGCATCCACAGCCGAGGGATCCACAATATCCGTCCTTTCTGGGCGAGCAAAGCAAGGGGATGCGGACAGAGGGAGACGTCGGACTGGGGGCTCCGCGCACCTCTCCGGAGCGCCGCTGACCTTCCTTTGGTATCCGGGGCGGTGCGGCGCTGACAGGTGGAACCGGTTTTGTGTTGAGGTGTCTCAAGGTTCACGAAACCGTGACGGTGTCAGAAATGCGGAAGCCGCAGCGCAGCGAGAGCCGGGCTCGGGAAAGTTTACCACGTTTCACCTGCCCGTGTCTTGTCGAAATGGGTCCTTGGGCTCCAGGAGACGCCAGGTTATCGGCCGCCTGCTGTCGTAACGTCCAAGGGCTTCAGCTGGTAACCTGCAGGTGGGCAGGTCGAGTCCCCGGGCTGAGGGGTCCTTACTGGAGTGAAATACGGCGTCCTGCTGTGTAATGGCATCAAATACTGTCAATGATTTCGCAGAAATCGCAAAGCTCACAATTCGATTTTTCAAAAAGTGACACCTTTTTGACACCTTGGTTTCCTATTCCGCCATCACGGTAACGTATTTTAAGCTGTGCGGGACATTTGATTTGGCAAAAAAAGGTGTTGCGTCTGGGCGAATAACGGAGTGACCATTCGAACTGCTGGCAAGCGACACAAACAGCCTTTATAAGTCATTCTGTTGCACATCCATGGTTTTGACTTTTCAGTGCGACATTTATCACGTGTCGGCAGTAACCATGCAAAGTGAAAGCATGCAAATTATATACATACATTATATAAAGGAAAACGCTGAAAAGCACTTGTTCTCTGTTCATTTATATACATATAAAAGCAGAGAATTGTTTTTTCCCCCCTGCTTTTTCGTTTTCATTCGGAATTCTGGGCAGCTTTGTCGAAGCTTTACTGTTGCATTTAACTTGATGTGCGGCGATCCTTCCTCACGCCTTTAGATGGCGGTGTTGTGCAAAGAAGAGCCTCACCTTGGCGTTCGTCTCACCTCGCTCACTCCCTCCGTGCTGATAGCTGCGGATTTCGCTTGACCTTTTTTGCTAAATAAATTAATAATCGGCTTGGGCAAAGCGACAGGGACATTTTTACCCAGGAATCAAACTGTATACAAAGTCATCCTTTGAAAAAAGTAGTACCTTCTGCTGTTGGGGGCGTGTTTATGCCAGAGGTTCAGGCCGGAAAACTCGCCTCACGTGTCAGTTGCGGGGCGACCCCATGTGATTATTTTGCGTGAAGGTAATAAATAACCAAAGTGACCACTAGTGCAGCTCCAGCGAACATGACTGTGTAGTTCTAATGGGTTGTATGACCACTTTAGGTCATGTTTGAGGTGGTTGTGGTGTGAACATCAATGAGTTGCTCGTTTTGATTTGAACCGTGTGTTCATGGTGGTGGGTAGCGCGCCCTCAGTTGGTCTGATAGCAGCAAGGAGGAGTTGTGTAAATAATCAATAGTCATTAATAACAGGCTAAAAAAATTAATATTTCATAATGTTTTATTGAAAAAATTTAAAATTTATTACAAAGTTTTAGGTTTCGTTATGTAGCATAGTATGTATCTTCCCTGGTGGTCTAGTGGTTAGGATTCGGCGCTCTCACCGCCGCGGCCCGGGTTCGATTCCCGGTCAGGGAATGTAAGTTTTTTTTTTTTTTTTCTTCTTTCCCCCCAAAAAATTTTTCTATAAAAACTGGGGGCTTTAGAAAAAAAGCATATGTACTCATCGAATTACAATATATGACTGTCTCGCACTTACGATGATCAAGTTTAAATGAATAAATATAATTTTTATGGTGAAATGGATGACGACTGTCAAAGACTGTTTTTTGGGCACAACAATATACACAGGCAGAGATATTGCACGTCCATCCACATACAGCAAGGAGCTGTAACTATACAAGAACATCTTGCTTTGTAACAATAAACTTTGATAAAGAATAAAATAGTGAATTACATAATAATGGTACGAATGAACTATATTGCAGCCAGAAATAAAACATAATGGGTCAAAAGAATAATTTTTAAAAGGATGCTGGACCCTGTGTTACAAGTACGTACAATTGAACTGACTTATAAACTGGCTGTTGGGCCGTGATTTGGTTGTAAGTCGAGCACAGCGTGTGCATGTATGTGTTTATATATATATATATATATATATAATAGACACAGACACATTCTATATATATAGAATTCCTAGAAATGGCATCAATACTATGGACCCAGATATCAGGATGTTATATCTTATGAGAAAATTTATGATTCAATCCAGGCCCATCCCAAAAAAATCCAATTAATTTCCCTAACACATTAAAATACATATTTCAGGGAGATGAACACTTTAAACACCAGTTACCTAATTGCCTAACAGTTAATGAGATCATTTATATGGATTAGATTCCTTGTATGCAATTTTACTTTTTATTTTACCTTTTAATTTTTTAAAAATTTAGCATCATATGAGGGATGATCAAAAAATACATTATGAACAGTAAAATTCTATTTTTTCAACCTTCAAATGCACTGTTTTTTTTTTATTGTAAGTACTAACAGCAACAAATGTTTTCATTAAAAAATGAAAACTATAAAATAAAAAAATAATAAAATGTGCCTGCTGTACTGGGCTGTTACTGTAATGAACTGATCCTAGGGCACTAACCCACTGGACAGAAGTGATTGAAATCACAGAAGCACAAACTGAACAAACTGCGTAAGAACACGGGCGCACAGGAGGCAAAGCCTAAGATTGCAGATGTTTGGGGCGGTGTTTTTGCTCCCATCATGCATTGCTGTATGTGTAAAATGAATGTGTATAACCATGGTGGGAGGTTACATTGGTGGGGGTGACACTGACCAGGGAACTAGGTACTGTACTGTAGAGCGAGTGACTGGTGAAGCTCTCTGGTTTGGATGTGTAAAGCGGAAACACAGTTTTCCTTCACGTGAATTTGTCTCACGAATCTTCTATTAGCGTCACCACTGAGGCAGGTTGTTAACATCATTTTCTGCTCATCATATCAGGACCTTGAATTCTGGGGTTTAAGTGTTAAAAACTTATACAGCTCTGAAAAAAAAAATTCTGCGCCTTAACTGTAAGCCACAATATGCAAAACATTTTTGATGTTATATTCAAAATAAAATGAACAGATGGAGCATTTCTGGTTCTGTTTGATATATAGCACACGGTTTTATTAGTATATTTAGCTTTGTGATGTACAGCTCGGGAGAGTCTCACAATGTAATGTTTGAAACCAACATTTTACCTTAGTAGTGACATCACACTGAAGAAAGCTTCATTTCAAATCATTGGTATCTCATTAATCAAAGTGATATGTAAGGTAAAAGATAAAACTGCCCATGCTGTTTCGCATTAAACAAACAGATTTTTTTTCTCTTTTTTACTTTTAGTTGTATCACATATATATTTATCAACACTTTTCTAAAGAATTAAAATATTTAGTCACAGGTACTGGAAAAAGTATTCACTGTTATATAACACAATAAATATAAAAAGAATTATTTGATATAATTTATATTATCAAAGAGGGAAATGGGCCTTTTTCAGTAAGACATGTTTAAAAAGTATTGTCTTTTTCCTGAGGTTTTTCTGATTTTTTTTAAATACTACCAGTCTTTTAATCCCTCTACAAGGGAGGAGAATGGCTTATAATTCACTGAAGAACAGATTAGTGGTAATGCCAGAGGTTCTGTGCGTACAAAAAGCCTCTGTTTTTACAGGTTGGAGGAGGTGAAGGAGAGCCGCGGCTGAACGCCAGAGAAGCTGTTCCCTTGTCTTTCAAACTATTTTTTTTTTTACAGTTTAAGAAAAAAACCTTCTTTAGGCATGGTCCCTATTTCCCTCAGTGTATGGGGTTTCAGATTACATTAAATTGGGGGAGGGAAATCAAAACAAAATGATAAATAAAAATAATCGCAAAAAATCTGTACATGTAAACATCACACTTCCACTGAGTCAAAAATCAGGAGGAAAAATACAGTTTCACATTGGTATTAGGTACAAACAGAAACTGAGCTAAGACCATCAGCCTCTAGCAGGCAAAGAAGAAACGTAAAAGAAATAAAATAATCTAAAGCACCACTAAAATAGAAAACAAAACTAGACGATGGCTGGAACCATTTTGATTTACCTGTTGCTGTACATTGCCCTGATAAAAAAATAAAAAGACATTTTTAAGTCATATTTTTTTTGTCTGTCTTTGCTGAGCTATACATCTGACCAAAGCAGATACTTAAAAGTTTGTGTTCATTAGCGAGAAACCCGACGGGCATCGTATTGGTGTGTGGCCCACAGCCGTGGGAAGTGGTCAGGTGGCCAGCAGAGGTGCATTGGTGTCCGTGCGCCAGGGGATGTTCAGCCGGTTGTCGGCTGTTTGAATGAATGGGCTTTCTGGAAAGTGCCGTCTTGTGCATCTCAGGCAGCGGATCGCGCTCCCAGACAATGCCCGTCAGGCTGGTCACTAAATGTGTCGACATCCTTGTTTGGAATGTTTAGACTGACAGAGAAACTTCTTTTGTGACACAGGTATTGTACAAAATATTTTTTGAAAAGACCACTTACTTGCACTACAAAAAATATATAAAATAATAGTAATAATAATAATAATAATAAAAATATAAATCAGATAAAAATGTGTAAACGGAGAGCCAATATGAGAGCTCAACCGCTTCGTAAGTCCAGTAATAATGCTCTGATTATGGCAAAAAACACTTTGTGGTCTCCAAGACACACCGTATACAGTAGCTGCACACAGAAAAGGAATGAAACTCAAACAGTGAACAAATTATATCTTTCCAAGATTGTCGTTTGCCTGTTTTTTTTTTTTTTTTTTTTACAGTTTGTTTACCGAAAGTTGATGCTGATGGAAAACAAAAACGCAAACACTAAAGGTGTGATATTTCGCAACAACCTGTACACCACAAAATCAATATCTTGCCACAGATACATTTCCTTGTCCCTTGTATATTATACAAATGCATATCTATCACAATCCTTTTTTTAAGCTATCATGGAGTTTTGTGAGGTCAGAAAATTCAGCAGCGCTCAACAGTCACCTCTAAAACAGGGATCCATCCTTTGATCTAGGGCCCTGGGTTCAAGCAATGGAGAGTAGGAAAAAGTCACAAGAACAGCAAAGGTGGTCCTGTTAACAGGGAAAAATGAGCTGTGGTAGAAGACCAGACGGGGCCAGAGGTCAACACGGGAGTAGCAGGAAGCAAACGGAAAAGAAAAGAGATGCCGAAACAGATGCAGTCGGCCCAGAGGAATTGCGTCACAGTTCAGCAAAGCAGAATATGCACCTTAACTGTGTATGTTTTTGTCTGTGATATACGACTCAAAGGCAGTGAACTTCAGACTGTACATTCTTCAAATAAGAATGGGAACAGAACAGTGAACGAATCCACTGGTTTTCGACACGCGTTTGCATGTTTCACTTTTCCCGCAGTGCATTGCTTTAGTGTTTTTGCTCTAAGAGAGCCAACCCTACAGGCAGTGGGGAAACCCATCTAGTTGGGATGGACAAGTGAGGAATGGGTCTATGCAAATTAGGTCCAGGAGCAGGTAAGTCGGGATTCGCTCTGGATACAACCACAGCTGGAGAAACACAGTAAAGTTAACCGTCTGACTGGTCGTTTTGCATATTTCTCTATTATGTGTCCTTAGCAATCGTAACTCGACGGCTTCTCCTGAAGCATAGAGGTCCGCCACTTCTTTACTCCCAGAAAAGCTCTTGCTAAGTACAAACTATATACATCAAACTGAAAATGTTCTCATAGTGGAGATTTGGAATTGCACATTTCTGGTGGACAAGGGCAGTATCATTCCAGTTCAGAGTGACAGTGAGACCTGCCCAGAACTGGATTCTGGGATGCTGCTATGGTCCATAGTCACCATGCAGAAGTCAAATGTCCCTCTGTTCACTCTCACTTCCTCACCAGCTGAAAAAGTCACCAAAATAACAACTGGAAGTTTCTCTACAGCACTGGTTAATAGCAATAAAAGAGGGGTCTGCATCTGTTAATACTACTGTGTTCATGACCAGGAACGCTGTGATTATCGGCTGCATTGCAGTACTTTTCCTCATTACTTTCCACAGAAATCGTCTCATCAGCGCAAGACTGGGTCCTGACAACAGGCTTCCAGCGCTGCTTTAGTGTGCAAAAGGGAGCAAATTACAGCTGCAATAAAGTGAGCCTTGCAAGCTGGCCTTGTGGACAAACGCTCACACCCACCACTCCAGGGCAGTGTTTTATTGTGCATTCAAACAAAGACCCAGAGAGTGACTGTGTGGGTCAGAGGGAGGTCCAAAGCAGCTTTGCCCTGGCTGCGCTAATAGAAGGAGTCTTGGGCCAAACCCAGAAGTAGGACACAACAGGTCAGAGAATCCCAGACCAATCCCACAGTGTGGTTTTGCACACCAGGAAAATATCGTTCTGTCCTAAACTTTGCAGAGGAAAGAGGCCTAGCGCTCCCCCAGGATGTGACTGTACAGACACAAAAAGCCCAGGTTAACCCTCAGGTGTTACAGATTCCTGGTTCCAACTTGAAAAGAGCGGCACAGAATTCCAGTGTGGTAAAAATAAAAATAAAAACAGACAATTCAGAAAAAAGAAAACAACCAAAAGGTTAGAGTGCGAAGCAGTGGCAGTCAACTGGCTTGTATGGTTTGTTTTCTGTTACATACAGTCTTATGTTTGCCTATTTGTGTGTGTGTGTTTGCAAGTGTTGGTGTGTGTGTGGTGTGTATATATGTATGTGTTTTTTTTTTTTTAATTTTTAATTTTTTTTTTTTGCATGTTTGAGGTGCTCTGTTGTGAAGGAGGCTGGCGTCCTGCCTTGAGGTTACACGTCTGTGGCAGAAGTCTGGTCCATAGCAGCAACGTGGGTTAATGGCCTTTTCAAGGAATTAAAGGAAAAAAGCACCGTCCATCTCTCCCAGGTCTACATCTGAGCAGAACTGAGGACGAACAGCAGTTGGGGTTGGGAGATCAGGGATGTGAAAGGAATAGAAAGCAAACCCTGCCCAGACAGAGTGTGGATGGTTAGCAAATAATATACAGTATAACTCGCTTAACTGGGACCAAAGAGAAAAGCTTGTCACCAAATTCATGGCAAACACATGATTCTAAATGGTCCCTCTAATCCATAAAGATGTTTCAAATGGAAAAAACATCTTAACACCCAGCCCTTCAAAAAGTATACCCATATCCTCACATCTCAATCAGTGCCTTTCATTTTAAAGTTGTTTCAGTTTTGGTTATATACATAAATAATCTCAAACCAACTTCTAAGACTGCAAGACTTGAACCGCAAGAAGCCATTGTTTGATGAACTTCTGTTGTTGAAAAGCAACAATGCATTATTTTCAAACTCTCGCTTTTCGGCCAGCTGGGTTAAAGTGGGTGTCTATAGGGACAGTAAGCATATTTGAGGTATTTCCATGTGAGGAAAAAATGGCATACAGTATGCATAAGTTAAGTGTTTCTTCCCGAGAGGAAAGTCCTTATTACTCAATGGGGAGGTGAGGTCAGTATGAGGGAAAGTGCTTCAGAACATAGAGCACTTATTTACAGCGAACAAGTTCTCCTTGTCTGTCTCTTTTCTGCCGTGTCCTTAGATGCCGCTCAAAGTGTCTTCATCTAGTCAGAGCCATCTGGCAAGTCACACCTCTTTTCTGTACCTTCAGAGCAAAAAAAAACTAAAATATTTGATGGTCCTTAAAGCATACAAATTAAGATAAAACTATTTTTTTCAATAAGGAAACGGTTTTAGTGATTAAGCACAGTCTGTCTTTTTTATTTTCAGGGCAATTGGGTGCAGTTTAATCTCACTGGTGCTGGCGCTGTCACTCCGGTACACATGAGTGGGCGGAGCCAAAGTGTCAAGCCCCTCCCAGTGTGGCCCAGCTCGGACCAGTGGCAAGCGCTCTTCTGCATCTAGCCACAGAGTCGTAGCACGCACTCCACTAGGTAGATTGATCACAGCTCCTGCTTTGTGTCTCGGCTAGTTCCTTCCTTTTTACAGTAATGGAGAAGCGTTGCAGCTGCCCTCCAACCGCTCCCCTCTGCAGAATCGATAACAGCCCCACTCTGAGGCTGCAGCACGTTCACTCTCTCTCACCGCTAATGCCAAACTGCGGGATGGGGGAGGGGCACACCCCACCCCCAGGGTAAGGGTGCTGAGGACGGTGAGGAGAAAGAACGCCTGTACTGGAGCAAACTGCGTGAGCGTACAGCTGGAGAGGGGGGTGGGCCAAGGGGCAGGGCTGGTTCAGTTCTGCTGCAGGATCAGGCTCTCCAGCTCGTCCGCGGAGCGCAGGAGGAAGGCTGCCGACTCGCGGTAGCCGGCGATGAGCTGCCTGACTGCCGTGATCTCAGTGGGGCTGAGCTGCGACGATGCCCCCACGCTGCCTCCGCCACGCCCATGACTGTTGGAGCTGGACGTTGAGGAGTTGGAAGCCAGAGACTTCATACTGAGGTCGGTTGGCCCTGAAGTAAAATTGGAAAAATACATTGCATGTTTCAAAAGAAATTCTCAAACCCCCTTCTTGTCCTGGAGCAACAAATTCACACGCCCCTATCAGCTTATTTGCATTGTGGAACTGTTGAGTCCATCAAGTACAGCACATATATAAACCTGCATTTGTTTTTATAAATGGAAATATTCTTGCGTGCTCCTCTGCTGTTGTAAGTCAATAACCTGTATTCAGCTGCCCTTATAGTAAATTGTGAACACTGTCTAGCACACTGCCTAATCTTGAAGTTTTCTGCAAATAAGCCACAGTAAAATCCTCCACAAAGGTATACCATTACAAAAGAAATAACAGTTTAAAAATTCTCCCCTTCCTTCATCTTATGGATTTATTGTTAAATCACTTCTTTGAGAAACAAAACAATATTTTGTTCCTGTGCAGTGAAAATTTTTGGGTAGTGTACCAAATACCTTTGTAAATATTCACCTTCAAATGACACAAAGGCCATAAACGCCCTTCAGCTCAAAAGTGTTCGCAACTCAAAGGTTCAACTATTCACCATCATTTTGCCTGCCAAATAAAGAAACATGCAATCACCGTTGCTTTGCGCAGTGCCAGTTGTCAGGGATACGGGGTGTTGCATACTGGCGCCTAGGCCTCCGTAACCACGGTAACTGTAGTTGAGCCCACCATTGATGTAGAGCTGGTCCTGCGAGTAGGCCGAGGCAGCCAGGGAGTAAGCTGAGTGCGCCAGGCTGGCTGGCTCTCGCAAGCCTGGCTTGTCTAGTGCAATCTGTTCATCCTGGGGAGTCAGCGCAGGACAGGACAGGGTGAGACACACAGCAGGACATTGGCTAAGTTTCCCTTCCCCTTTCATTTTCTCACTGTGTAGCTGACAATCTTGCAAAAAACAGCCGATTAAGATATTTTTGTTTTAATTCAGCTGTTCCTGTACTCACAATGTGTTCCGCTTTTGGACAGTAATCCCTCGATAACCAAATCTAATTTGTCCCTGAAAACGCATTGGATACCGAGGGATTACCGTAAATTTGTACAGCATTCACCCAAAAGGTTTTAAAAAAACCCATAATTAATTTGACATCCAAAAAAAATGTTAAATGCCTGTTTATAACAGTGCCTATTTCTTGTTATTTTAAATGGGGAAAAGGGTAACCACCTGAAACCATGTCAAACCGAATTTGTGGAAACTTGGTGCCTACTTCTCAACATTTTACATGGGGGGGGGGGGATAATGCACTTTCAGCTCATCCAAAAAACATCTCTATAACCGTCAACCCATGAATTCAACACGACAATGCCAGTTACCTAATTAGAAAACACTTTATGTTGACATTAATTTGCATTTTTATAAAGCATGGTGAAGTATGCAACATTTTGCATGTTAGAGCTGCCATCGGCATTTATAGGTTTATTTAAACAATGAAATATTACAGATAATGTAAATAAACAAGGCTAACAGCCTTTACCAGCTACTCATGGAATAAAGTGAAGAAGAGACGCATGCGAGGCGTCTGTCAGTTGTCTCCATCAAACGTGTGGAGGAGGGGCTGATGCGGGGCAAAAAAAACTCAGTATGGATCTTTGTTTGCCTTCCCACAATTTTCCTTACATAAATCTCCTCATAACCCGTGACAGCATTTTCAGTTGCGTCCTTGGAGGCAGGGCTGCAGTTCATGTCACCATCAAGTTGCATAATAAATGATCGTTGTGTTTGCTGCTGTAAAACTTCTTATAAACTTTTAATAAACACTGGAAGGATTTTAGGGTGCACAAAAATCCTTCCTCTCACTCTTCTGGGGACTGATGGGTGTCCAGTTGAATTATCCAGCTTAAATCACAGTAATGTGGTGATGTGTTCAGACAAAGTAAACATGCAACTCACAAGAAAGTGCAGATACAGCTGACAGGGCACCAGCGCAGGAGCGCATGTCAAACAGCATAAATTCATAACAGTAAGCAATACAGTTTATATGTTTTTTTAAAATTACTGTACACTGTACGGTACTGTACAGTATTCATTGGTTGGCTTGTTATTTATTCGGTTTTTTATTTTCATGTAAAAAATTTTATTACAGATAAACTTTGGATAAAAATTTGTTACAGCAAAAGTTTCTGCTCACATAACTTTTATTTTATAATGTATAAGCATTAATTTTCAAGAGTCATTATAGCAAAAATTTGGTTAAAGATAGTTTGGATACCAAAGGATTGCTGTTTTTCATTGGTTTGGTTAGCTGGTTAGCCAATACATTTGTCCAAAGCAACGTGCCATTTAAGGGATATTGTAAAGCATGTACTAACAAGGTCATAAAATAAAACACAATTAAAATCAAGGGTTAGAAAATGTGTAATAAATAAAAAAGCAGAAGAACACACAAACACTCACGAGGAGACTTACATGGGTGTGGTAGACATCCATACGCATTCTCTTGGCCGCCTTGCGGCTCTCGCTTTCGCAGGCGGCAGCCAGGATGTTCTCAGCCATGGCAGAGGTCAGGTGGGGAGGTGTCGGCCGCGTCTAGCAGGAGCCCAGAAAGAGTCGATGGGGTTTAGTCAGAGCAGCAGGTACTTGATCTGTAACCTCGACTGTTCCAAGTAAAATTTCTGCCTAGCTGTGTGTGAAATTGTAAGCCAAGTAATTTGCTTTAAATAAAAGCATCTGTTAAGCTTACTAATTGTGCAGTTTTGGTGCAATATCAGTGTGGAAATTGTGAATGAAAATAACTTCTGCAAACTATTACGTTCTATACCACACAGTTAAAAACATAACATCTTCACCCTGCATTGACCAGTAATGTGCACAGGAAGATTTTTCAGATGTAAATCGGGATTTGTGAATCTCAGCACAATTGGGTCATGGTTATCTTCTTCCTTATGGGATGTGGGAACATCTGGCAAAATATAGCCAACTTCAGGAAACAACGGGCTGTACAGTATGTCAAACCTTATAGTATCTGCAGGTAGGGCAGACCACACACGAATGCACACGTGCATGCATGCACGTACATAACATTTTTCTATCTGTGGGGATTTTATGGTGGCTTCCACTTACGCTGTAAATGATTCTTAAGTCCACAACAAGGAGATTTAAAAACATGAAAGTGTTTAACATGCAACAGCATCTAACACCTGAATTAAAAAAACTAAACTCCATAAATAGTATTTTGCTTTATGAGAAGGCCTCCACAATATCTATTTTTTGAAGTTTTGATACGTCTGAAAAATGCTAATGTAGGTAAAAACACAGAGCGTAATACCTCCATGCCATTCTTCTTCATGCGCCGGCAGGACTTGAGGTAGGTGCGGATGCGCTTGCGGGCTCGCTCCTGGAACTCGGGAAACTGGCGGCTGCACGACTCTATGATGGCCTGGATCTTTTCCTTGGGCTGTTTGGAGATGGGAACCATGCGATCCAGGTTCTCATCCACAAAGAGCCTCACAAACATCTGGCCGGGGGGGGGGTGGTGGTGGTGGGATTGGGAGAACAAAGAGAGGGAGGAAAATAAAGAAATCAGATTTAAAAGGTACAGCATGAATGAGAAAAAAAACAAACAGTTTGTTTATGTGTTTTGTATTTGCATATCATGCTGGAGGCACAAACTGGTGGAAGGTGCACTGAACAGTGCAAAGACTATTGTGTCAGGCGTGTTTGGTGCCAGAGGCAGGAACACAGAAAAATACGAAGCATTTTGTGTCCTGTGGTAACTGCAGTATCTTGCAACACTTTCTCTGTTTAGATAAAGATGAAGTTTAGGATCTGGTTACTTACATTGAAGGCTTTTAACCTTTCAGGGTCTACGCCCTCTGCGTCATTGATCTTGTCACTATCATCATGGTCATCGTGGTCATCATCGTCATCATCTCCAGCCTGCGCGCGGCTCGTGCTCAGGTCCTCAGCACAAACTTCTGTCTTCACCGAGTCGTAGCTTCCGGAGCTGTATGGTGGAGACTGTCCATGCAAACAAAAGAAAGTCAAACCATATGCAGCAAGACAAATCCACAGCAAGAAGCTCAGGCTTCTTTTTTATTTGTTATTTTCTGATAAAAAAATAAAACTATAAGAAGATTAAGGGGAAAGTATGAAACCACAAAGGAATCTCAGATTCCACTGCCATCTTGGCCTGCTTCCATAAAAAAGTTGTCAGTCCTTGGAGATTTAAATTATTGGCGGATGTTTAATGTCTTCATGTTGAACACACCTCGGCATTGTGATGTCTTTTCTCACCTTTCCCTTCCATGAGCCCACATTCAAGCAAAACCCAGCCCGTTCATCACCACACACAATAACCTTCCCATTCCTCTCATTGTCGGCTGTTTTATTATTTTTACCAGGAGGTTTCAGACAGTCTTTTTTAATTCTTTACCAGCCTTCTCTGTTTCAAGGTTTCATAGACCCTGGATCAATAAGCATTGTCTTGCTGACTCAAAAAGCCACCTCTTATCAAACACCTTTATCAACAGATTTCTTCAACAGCAGCACAGTTACTGCTGGCTGGAGAGGCGCTTTAGTAAGGTCCCCAGTTACAAACCAACGCTTAGATGGAAAAACACAACAAAAGTTTTCCACAAAACCAGGATCACAAAGGAACAAGGACCAACAAGTAAAGGTATTTTTTTCTGAATCACTTTTAAACAGTCATTTTGTCTAAACTTTTTCTACTTAGTTCTCTCTAAAGCAATATCAACACTAATGAGATTTTAGCAGTTGGTGCCAGGTGCATACAGCACCTTACAACTCAGCATTTGCATCTATCAGCCACAGGTTGGTGGGGTACACAGGCTCACACCTTGCCTGTGTACATGTTGAAAAAATTTAATAGTTTATGTCTATAATGATAATGACTGACTTCCTTTCATGCAGAAGATGCAAGAACATGACGCTAATAAATATGATCAGTGATTCTGTCTATAAATAGCCTCACCAGTGGGGAGCTGCTGTTTGCCTCCGCATTCCCACTCAAGTACATTGAAAAAAGTAAACCATATTGTACCACGTATCAAACATTTATTCAATATATAAATATATATAAATTATATAAATTAGGACACAACTCTGCCATTATTAAGAGATCAAGTAAATTCAGAGGAAGAACAAAAGGAGGTAGCTTGTCATATACAGCAGAATGACAAGAGTCAGTTACTGTACAGAGATCACTAATGATTATTCTCTTTGTGACCTCTGATTTCCCCACAGCCATTCTTTATGGCACACCTGCATGTGCGTGAGTGTGTGTTTTGTTCTCACCTTGTTGCTGTAGTCCCTGATATCACGATCAAGTCGCAGCTCAGAGGGGTGGAGGGGCTTGCTAGGATACTTCCTGCGCAAGCCATCTGGGGGGTCAGGCTGGAAGGGGCCTATTAGGGGTCCCGCAGGCAGCCGCTCACTCAAGTTGATGGGCTGCTGGTCTTCAGAGGAAGAAGAGGAGGTGGTACTGAAGTCCAGTGGGGCGACTGCTCCATTGCCATTCAACTCGGCGTATGGTCCTGCGCCTCCTCTATCAGCTGCAGGTGTAGCCCCTGTTGACGGTGCAGTCAGGGTGTGCATTCCATTCCCACTGCCACTCTCTGAGGAGGAATCATCTGAGGAGTGAGACCAAGAGAGACAGAAAGACATGTTGGCTGGGAAGTGACCATTGATGCCTTGTTGAATTGTCACCGTCAGAACTGCCACTGGCACCTTTGTGAGTGTCAATATTTTCATCAGCATTTGTGTGATTATGAGGGAAAACATCTGTATAAACAATTGCTGTGAACATCAGTGTAGTGATCTGTATATGTCTGATCATCAGTATCCTAGTTTGATCATCTTTTCCTGTATTTTGACAATCACATCATGCATATTTCCCAGCCCTGTATCATGCACAATAGAAAAAAATGTTCATCTTTTCACTGGACTGAGCACTGAGATAATAACAGGATGTCATCAGTCAAATGGGGTATCACAGGGAATCAGAGCCCTTATTCGAAACACAGTCGTCTCCCGAGATACTCCCTGTCCAGTTATAAAAATGTGACTTTAAGAGGAGTTTCATTTAATATCTCTACTTCGATTTAGGAGATATTCTTCATGTTCATGAGGACTAATGGAACTGACCTACCTCCCGACCGCTGAGCAGCACAAGACATTTACATTTATTCATTAGCAGACACTTCTCACTGCAGTGACATACAGTGATCATTATGTAGTATTTAGCTGACACCTTTACCCAAGGTGACTTACAGTGCGACGTGCACCACACTAAGCGCACTCAGACATACATGCAGACCCACATTGCAAGAAATTAGTCACCTAAAACACATCTTTGGGAAGAAACCCTTGCGAAAATACACACTCCACACAGACCAAGTGGGTCTCAAACCTGTGTAGACCCACACAGCCATGAGACACCAAGCCAGTTTGTTCCATGAGTGCAAATTAATTTGAATTGTCAAAGATTTCTTTTATGTTTACTTCTGTTTTTTGCATTAAATACTGCTGCTAAGCATTATCATATGTAAGTATATTTAATTTGTCAGTGTTGCACGGCATGTAAGAGCTATGAAAGAGCTAGACCAGTGCAAGTAGACATGATATAATGAATTAGTAATTAATAAAGAGTAACTGATAAAGCTAAACTGTGTTATGACAACTAATGTTAACATTATTTTTTGTGTGTGTTTTATTGGTATTTGACTGGGGTCACTTTTGGGGCTCGGAAACGCAGAAAACTTTTAACATTCACCTTAATGGTAATTACGTATTCATGATATGAGAATTGGCTTTATGAAGGGTTTTTCGGGAAGGTAGCACCTGCTTGAGGCAGGGAAAGACTACTCAAGTCTACACTGCTGCCAGTAAATAACAGTAGAGGGCGCTGTCCACAGTTAAAAGAGTTTGCAAAAAGGAGCCGTGATGCACAGTGGGCGCGAGGGGCACATTGTTATTCTGTGAGTTCAGCGGAGTGTTAAAGGCGTGGTGCAGGCCGGAGGCCGTCCTGCTGTGGGGAGCGTGGCGGTACCTCAGTGTATTAAATGGATCCATTCTGGACCCAGGCCAGCTGTCAGTAATAGGCTGCTTATTCACAAGTGCAGAGCTCGCCGATTATTGAGCGAGACGCACAAACGCATGCTTCTCTCTGGGATGTGCTCTCTGGTCGGGCAGATCAGCACAATTACCAGCAATAGGCTTACCACCAGTAGGTCACGGAATTTAGTCCCACAGAGGGCACTGCCACTGTACCCGGGTGCACTGTTCTGGATCAGCAATGCTGCTGCGAAGATCCAGCTCATTGCATAAATAAGCTAAGCTATGTGGGTCACTGTAGGGACATTTGTTAACCAAAGACCAAAGTATGCAACACGATTTCAAACACAAGCAGACTGCATGTGCAAGGCAGACAGACTACATGCACAAGCTGCTTGGTGCTGATAGTGAAAGTGTAGGAAGAAACACTGAGTCACAGCACATCCCCAGGCCTTGTTCCCCATCTCCCTCTAAGGATCAGACCCCTCTCCACATCCATCAACACAGGGAAGTGGTCTAACTGGAACCCTCCTCCATGCTCTTTCCCATCTCCTCCAGAGAAACGGCTACCCAACAAGAGTTACTGCCTAAGCAAGTGCCTGTTTCCCTGCTCCTCACCACGTGTGTGACACACCCTGATGGACGGCTGTTTTCATCTTCTGCCTGCCTAGCCACTCTCACAGCCTCTCAGTTTCCGAGCCTCATCCCACCAGTCATCCAGGGAGTGGTATCTTCTCTACCTTTGTGTTGCCACACCAAGGACAGTATTGAGGCCAGCCCCCCCCCCCCAAATCATGGGGGAGAGACCAAAGAGGAGGGTGAAAGAGAAGCTCAGTGCTCAGTGGAGAAAAGCTGACGAGAAAGCAAACTGACCATGTTTACCTTTGGTGCAGAACGAAAGGAGGTTAGCGATTCACAGGCACCACTCTAAGTACCTGAAACTCAGCAGTACTTGGTAACTACGCATGTTTATATTACTGTTGCTTTTTATTACATTTATTTTTTAGCATTTGTGGCCTTGCTTTGGCTGCACTGCCCTTTTCTGCGGTCACGCCAATTTAATTATGGAGGGACTGTAATCCGGATGCTCAGCTGAAGAGGAAGGAGAGACTGAAACATTCATCACAGGGAACAACCCAGGCGGGAGGAGGACGCTCACCTCCCTCTTATTTACTAAGGGCAACACAAGGGTGGGGGGGGGGGTGAGATAAGAGAAGGGCAGTGACGAGCGAGAGGGTAGGAGGGATGCAGGGAGCAGCTCAGCCTGTGTGGGATGGAGGGGGAGAGGCTAGGAGCAGATCGGTACAGTAGATAGAATCAGGAAGGAGGTCACAATGGTGGGGGGGGAGCAGGTCATGGAGAGAGAGAGGGAGGGGGGGCAGATGAGTGGCCGTTGGGGAGCTGCAGTAATGGTGGCAGGCGTGTATTTATTAGAGTATAAAAAGTATTCATGCGTGCAGGGTAAGGGCTGCCTAATTTTGTGCAGATCTACGCAAATTCCCCCACAGGAAGATCAGACAACTCTGATTGGGATCAGTCACCCTCCACTCCGGTTCTTAAAGGAGAGCACGGATCCATCTCCACCGCCACCTCCAAACCCACATCCCAGGGCCCCGCGGAGGAGCAGGGAATCCGACACAGGCCGTGTGAAAGCTGGGGATGCGTGCTGAGAGGCAGAAACTCTGTCATCCCTTTAACAAGGGAATCAAGCTCGAATCCCAGAGGTGAACGTAGCGAGATGAAAAGCCTTTTTATGATATGTCAAAACCGCACTGCACATTACAAACAGTATATCTTCCATGTCAGGCATTTATGGATGAAGGTGAAAGAATGCTGCATGTTTGCAGGCGCTCCTGTCATCCATATTCAATGTTTTTTTTTTTTGAAGATGCAGAGAAGGAGAAGGCAGAAGGGGCTGGAGAACAGACGTATTGGTCTCACAGTCTTCTTGTCTTCCGAAGAACAAAACGGAGTCATGAGAGCCTGGGAGTTTCGTGTCCCCCTGGGTCCAGGGTCCAGTCCTTAACTCCCTAGGTCCCTGAAGCCCTCCAGGTGGAGTGGTGTGGTCCTCTGGGACAGAGATTGTGGTTGAATCCTCTCCATTCAGCCTCAGAGATCACTGAATGGACCATATGTCCAATTTAAAACAGAAAAACAACTGTAACATTAATAAAAAGATTTTAGATTGTGAGGATGTCCACATAAATTGCATTTTACCAGATTTACTACTTTTAGGTGAACAGTTCTCTCAAAAATGTCCCCAATGATGCTAGCGCGCACACACACACAAGGTATGAGTTAACTCTAAATGAGCTAAAAGGCTAAAGTCTCAACACATGACAGAGAAAGTCATCTGAACAAATTCAAGACATTAGCACCTTAACTTTCTGTAGATGCCAGTACAGCTAATGATCCTGGAAGTCCAGCACAGATGTCCACTTGACTCTCACTTGGGGTAAAGGCCTTACGATTACCATCTTTTATTGACGAACACACTCTGGTACCCTCATACAAAGGGTTCTCACACACAAAACACTGCTCAGACATTCACACATTTGTCTGCACAGGACCCTGCAACGTGTGCAAAATTGTTCAAAATGAAGTCTGAAAACTTATTGCAGGCGGTTTTCTTATCACAGGGGACCTCAGAGCTTCCAGTACATTAGTGCCAACTTATCAGCAGCAGCTAAGATCTTTAAAATCTCTCTTGTAAGTCACGTGCCTTTTACCCTTTCCCACAATATATCAGTGCACCAACAAGTGCATCATTTGCAAAAATCTACTACTGCAGCTTGCTATGCTTCATTACATTTTGTAGAATATCATATTCATTAATGTTAAGTTTTCCAGTTTTTATGTCTCTTTTTCAGTTCCTCTGCCTGAGCACAGTGCCCTGCTCATATTCTCATACACAGAATCCACCTGTATTTTTTATCCACAGTTGGTTTATGGTTTAACTGTTTTATAGCTTCCAACCTAATGAAAATATAAAATACTAAATAGAGAGCAACATGTACAGCTACTGTATTTGTGTTGTCAGTGATGCCACATAAAACTCTCCTAGTGTGTTGGTATATTTTGTGTCTACATCATATAGATGGGGACCCCCCACACACAGAGATACAGTCCCTGTGGCCCAGGGCCCTTGGGTGCTCAGTAGCTCACAGCAGCACCGTTTGGGGTGGTGTCTGTTAACTCCCTATTATCATACAGAAGGCCCCCAGTCACTGTCATTACCAAATTCCAAGCAGAGAGCTGCGTAATTGGCTGATTTTTAATTCATGACAATGACCTTGAATTAACCAACTCCTCCCCAGGGACCAGTCAGATTTTCTCACTCATTTGCAGGTCCAGCTGCTTCCCCCTCTCCGATGACGGCTTTGCTGATTCACCGTATATCCACCTCCCTCATCTCTCTTCCCCCAAAGTGGCCATAAACCATCTCATTTCTGGCTGAAACACACCTCAAAAACCCCCGCCCCCTTTTGCTCCTGTATCTCTCTCTCATCCACCGCCTAAAACTGCTGTCAAGATCTTCCCCCTGCTCACCGTGAACCCAGCTCCTGTGGAACTTGTGTGTCACTTTGATACATGGGAGTGTTTATCAGGCTGGGACCGCTGGAGCAATGGAGGGAGTTGGGGGCTAGGAGCACCCCTTTCTTTGCTGAAAAAGAGTCTTAGTGTACACACACACACACACACACACACACACACACACACACACACACACACACACACACACGATAGAGCAGAGGGCAGAGGCTCACTGGGGCTCACCACAGGGAGTGTACATGTATGTAGGGTGGCACTCTGTTGTTTGCTGAAGATCTCACTGCAAACACAGCCCACTGAGGAGGACTTGTCATTCCCATCTCTGTGCCACCTCACCATGTTCAATTCTCAGCGCCGTGCCACAGGGCATAACTTAATTCTCACCGCTGTGCCTGGATTGGATTCTCATTAATGGCTCTGTTTGAGTGCACCAGACAGCCCCCAAACTGTACTCTTCCGCAGCACAGAGACAAAACTGTGCACACGGGTACTCATAAACTGTGTTTATTTCTCTGTTCCGTGCGTTGAGTCAGATCTGTTGAATGTATCAATTCCTTCTTAATAAAATCATCTCATATTCCTTATTTATTCATTTAGCTTTTTCTTCAAAGCACCTTATAATGTTAGGAGTGTATTCTACTCTACTTACCAGTTACTTACTTAACCTAAATCCACAGAACTACAGCAGGAGTGAGGACTCAAGTCCAGGTCCTTCAGCTTCAAGCAATGGCCCTAAATACTATGCTACCTGCAGCCCAAATTCAATTCCAACAGTAATCGATCTACTTCCAGCTGCGCTTAAAAAATAATTATAACTAGAAATACTGTTTATTATAACAACATATTACAGATTGGTCCATACATACCCAGAGGGTGGACCTAATTGAGTTTGTTTGCAGAAACAAATACATGTATTTAAATCTGTATCATTTAATCTGTAGCAGCAGTTCTATATTTTACAGGACATAGCATAAATCATTGTCGCTGTTGCCGCTGTCTCCTGTTCACTGATCTAAATAAAGTGAGCAGATTATCCTTAGCAATAATTAGGGAAATTGTTTCCGTAATGTAACAGCAGGCCAATAAAATAAACACTACATGTAAACAGTGTTTGCAGCACTGGTTACCACACGGTTACAGAAGACAGTCCTTGTTCAACCAGGCCATGCTGACATCATCAGAGGAATCAAGGCACAAAGCTTGTGATCTAAAAATACAGCCTGACAGCAGACCCGTGCGCCTGGACTCAAAACATGGCAGTGAGGCATGTGACCCCACATTCGACGGAGCTTACATGCAAAAACAGACAGGCTGTGTGCTTCTTAATTGTACAGCAGGTACGTTTGTACAAGACTTACTAGCACTCGACATGTTCTGTGTTCTTTGTCCTCAGAGAAGCTAAAGCATTGCCCGCTAAAACAAATAAAGATAAGCATCTTCATCTGGTCCTGCTCTCCGGCATTATGAAGGTTTCTAATGGGTGTTTCCAGACACTTTATTGAGTCTCAAATTCTGCCTCCCTCCACTTCCTTCCCAGCCTTTAAGACTCAACCTCTGCCTTTCTCTCTCACCCTGCCACTTTCAATCCAGTGCAAAGCTTCTCTCTCTACATCCCTCTGAACTCTAATGGAGACTGTGGAAGTCCCTCAACCACTATTAGTGTGTGTGCAGCAGGCTTTCAGCTTTGAGGAGTCCCCAGGAGGAAGGTAGCACCCTGTTGGTGATCCCATTAGCACGCCAACTCTGCTCCAGCCAACGACAGTCACAGACGCTCACTGACCTGCCTCCTGCCATGATCCAGCTGACAGCTCACACACCTGATTACACACTTATTCTCTCCTCCAGAATGAAGATCAATACCAATTTATTAAAACATAAAGAATACATACAAGGCAGACATCATTGCTGCTACTGTCACATTCTTTACATTTACTGTCTTACATTATGCACAGTGATCCGGTAACATGTGTCAGAGTAAAGGTATTTATGGGCCCATCCACTGAATATTTGGTGAGAACCCGAGGGGCACGTGGTTTTGCGCCCTCTATGGTGGTGTAACCCTGTCCTTCTCCATTTGCAGCCACAATGCATTCTGACGGCTTGAAGTGTGCCCCCATCCCTCCCACAGCAGTGCTGACCTGAACGCAAGCAGTAACAGATGCTAATTCCTTCACTCCCACTTCCCTAGGCTCCCTTGAGGGGTGGGTGGGGGTGGGGGGCCACACTGGCTCCCCTCCGCGGGATTACAATGGATTATCCTGGTAAGAAGCGGCACGAGCTGCTCCAAACGCCTGCGTGAGGGCTGGCATCCCCATAGCAACGAGCCACTGTCTACTGGCCCCCTTCCAGACAATCCTCCCCCCCACCCCGAGGAGCCAATGGCGTGTGAGCGCAGCCTGGGTGAGAGGTGAGGGGTGATGCTGAGAGAGCAGAGATGAGAGAGAGTGTGACCGAGTGTGAAGAAGACTGAGACCTCTTCTTGGGTCTTCATGTTGTCGTCTTATTCACACCAAAAGGCTCCAATCCTGGAGCACCTAGAAAAGGGTAACATGATTTCCACAAGGAATTCCATGCACACACGCACACACACGCACACACACGCTCACACGCAAATTAAATGGCATGCCAGAAAATGTGGACGCGCCCAAACTATTCCAACTTGCTTGCACTTTAAAAAGTCAATATGCCACCTTACCGGACAGTCAATTTAAGAAAGAACGTTAGTAAATTTGCAGAGAGGAATAAAAAATGGGAGGGTTCAAAGGAAAGTAGGATAATTAGAGAGGTGCTTCTTCAAGCAATATTTTTAATAAAGGGAAAAGTCAATTATTCACAGCCCTCTCGCACATTTCTGCGAAGACACAAACTGTCTTTGAAAGAGAGACTGTGCAGGGGACACGACTCTCCTCATTTGCTGTAATTGGCCTCCTGCAGTGGTCTCTCTTGGGCATCGGTTCTAGCAAGGCTCTCTGCATACATGGAGCCATCCAGCTCTGGACCTGGCAGCATTGTGACCCATTTCCGTATAGGCAGGGGGTTTTGCCCTCCTATCCAAAAGAAATCAGCTGGAGTTTCGGAAAGAAACTTCCCAAAGGTAAAAAGGAAGAAGGAGCTCCTTATAGATATAAAGCAAGTCCATTCCCTTAAAATCTATGAATAGAGGTTACGGGAGGCATTGAGTGGTGATTATATTGGGAAGACGCAACATGCGGCACCTCCTTCCTGTGATGGTCGTTCAGTGAGGGAACAGGGGCATGAAAGAGGGGTGTAGAAGACGGGGCACAATCCCAGTGGTTATCCTGGTTCATCCACACGTTCCATAGGACAGCAAACAATATACATAATCCTGTCATGTTAATCCCAAAGGGCAACACGGAGCAGAAAGCTGGAGCAGTGCCACTGATGTCACATGACATCAAACGTGTGAGTATGCAAAAATGCGCAAATTAAGAAATCAGGCAGCCGGCTATTCGTTATGGGATGCCACAGCAAGTGTTGGCAGCAAACACAGGATGCCTCATAGCTGACCCAGTGAGGAGGCTGCACGATGTTCTACTAGCCTTTAACCCAATTCCCGATTAATCATTTGTTAGTGTGTGTATGTTCTCATAAGGCCTTCTTCCGGCTAATTTGTCTTACGAGGATCTCTGAGCTGTCTTCTGGTGTAGATGGGGTCGATGGTGGTGCTGGTGAATGCTGCGAGAACGTCAGTGTGTAGGGAGAGGAGCTGGGGGATGGGGGATAAGGAGAGGATGGGACAGGGGGCTTTCTAATTCCCCCAAATGAATACACATTGTTCTCTTCCTAAAAAAAGAGGGTGTGGGGGGTGGGGACAAAAAGACCATTTAGTGGTCTGGTTAGAGGACGGAGGAGAGGGGAGAGGAAGATGAGCGGTGAGAGACTGGGGCATGGCAAATCACAAGCTCGCCAGACACATGGCCCTCAGCCTGAGAGCGCTTATTCAGCCGCACACAGAGGGTCCGTGTGGCGCCCGCACCCACACTGCATACTCACATGGCCACATTAACATAACACACACAAAGCCAGTGTGTCCCACAATGACAATACTGGCCTGTCGCCTCCAGCAAACACTGCGCTGAAAAGAGCCTCTCCTTTTATTACTTAGAATTATTATTACTGTCATTGTTGGTTTTATTATTTTGTAGATTACCTGACACTTATCATACATACTGTATATCTAAACCTTTAGATTCCATGCACTTAACCACCGTATCAGCTAGACGACTACCAGTTTCTGTTAACTTTTACAGCATTACCACTGCTATCGTGTAAGGTTCAGTGTGCCTGTGAATTTACCTTTGAAAGTACACAGTTCCCTGATGCAGACATTCATGAATAAGTTTATAAGCATTAAAACCTAAATGATTTTGTGAATTTTGGTGGGTTGGATCATTAAAACTTTCACTCCATCTTCATTGCCCTGTACTATCTGTAGGGAGGCTCAAAATATGGACAACTAAGGTATTATGCAGCCAGTGGAGAGGGCTGCTGCCTTCCTCTGCAGGGGACACTGGGTATTTGCTGCCCATGGCCCTTTGCTCCAGTGTCACTTAGCTTGGTAATTATAAAAGGGACAGAAGGTCTCGGCTTCAGTGTTTAGTAGTCCACTCTCTTCAAAGCCACGTAAATTAACATGCCATCCAAACTAAAAAGTTAAAAAATGTGGTCCAGAATGGCCTGCGAGTCCCCAGATAAGTTAACGTCTCCTCACTTTGTCCCTTTTCTCATAATTTTTCTATACGACCAATCATGTTCAGTATTGATGATCAGCTCCTATGGACCAGAATTCCTCATAGTTTTGCAATGCAGAGGACACCTTCTTTAAAAACACACTCTTTTCCCTCTCAAGCAACCTTAAAATCAATTTGTTTGGTGTTAGTGTGAAATGTTCCTGTTCATTCATCTGCCTGGCATGTTGCATGCAGTATGACCAGCAGAGACAGTAAGGAGGAGACTCCAGTGAAGCGCTCCCTCCTTCAGAACCAATTTGGATGGGGAGAGAGAAGGGATGCAGAGAGGATGGGGCTGGGGGATGGGGGAAGGGCCTCGAAATGCATGTGCCTTATTAAAGGGACCATCTTCCTTCTGTAGAGGGAAGGAAGGAGAAGGAGACAGCACAAAGGGGAGGAGAGCAACTCAAAATGAGAGAGGGAGGAGGAGGGGAGGAGAGATGAGGGTTGCAGAGCAAGGTTAATTCAATCAAATTCCTCACAGCATGTTCATTCTAATTCAGCATACATGTCACTCATATATATGTATATTATATACAGAGAGAGAGTGTATATGTGTATATTTGTGCTATCATTATGGTTTAAGGTGATGCAGTGTTGCAAAGGACATATGAACGGGGGAAAAGGGAACCTTGACAAGTTGAGTCATGATAGAAGATTAGTCTTAACAGCCCCTCCATTACTGGGCCGAGAGTGTGGCTCGGGACATGTGTGCTCTGTGCACTCATCTTCTTAGCTGATAAAACAGACCAGCAGTGACGATACCGCACCATCTATATTCGGACTAAAATTCTGAGCCATTTGCGGAGACTTACGAAAAAGAATAAATAATGCTTCAAGGTCTGTGGATTCTGAAGGGATAATCACATGCTCCAGTTGGAAAAACACAGAGCCCCCCACTCCCCTAGAGAACATAGAAAAAGACTGATTATTAAAAAGGGGACCCTGAAGGAAGGCTTTAAGACAGCCATAGCGAGGAGGATACCTGACTATGAAAACGAAGCCCATGTCACTATTCATCACTTTCATCCACAGGCGTGGTGAGCTTATTATATACTTTAAGGTGTATATATAATTTACCACTGCAAGTACAAGAGCAATGTTACAAGAGCTATCATGCAAATAGTCTTACACACACACGCGCACACACACACACACACACACACACACACACACACACACACACACACACAAACCAAAGTGGAAAAGGAAGAAGAGGTTGAGAAAACACAAAGACACCTCAGGGCACTTACAGCATGACTCAGCGCTGTTCTATAAATGTTTCCTGCAAGGGGATGCTGCTCAAAGATGGACAAATCAATTGCACTGGGTTTGTGGGTCTGAAGTAGGGACCCTGCAAGTGACCCACATAAATATTTTGACCATCCTCTGTTCCCAATTCTGAATTGGGTGTGACTGCCCCCTCGTTCACCCTGGCACTCAGACATGGGTCAGAGGACGCCAAGACCACTAAAAAATTGCATGCTTATGGAACGAGGTTATATTGGCAACTGTACTTGGGGAAAATCATAAGTGTGTCTATAATATGAACTCCTTACAGGAACCCGGATATTTTCCTAGTAACTTAACTCCACAACCATATATTCCTGACACTTCTTTACAAATAGTGAGTTTGACCTTCAGTGTTTAAATATGCACAAATAACTTCCACACTTATTTACAGTCAGTATCTTCACCCGACTGTTGCCTATGACCTTGCCTGTTAACTGTTTTTCCACAGTTTGGCTGTTATCACCTTGGCTCTCCATTATAGTTCTGTTAGCCCCATCTGTACACCCTGATACTATGCCACTCTCCCTTAACCCATCTGGATTATTCGGTTACGATCAGCAAACATCCACATATCTTGAAACAGCAAAAAGTAATAAATAAATGCTCGACTGATAACCCCATCAAGAGGAGGATCTTAAGCTTTAGCTGCTCTAGTTTCTAGCATACTGACCCCAAAAATTTGGTTATCTAACTGTGGTGGACAAACTAAAACCTCCGACACACTGATATCCAATTTCATACTGCATGCATTTTTGTGGGTGAAATTTTGATTCATTACAACCGTGCACTGGCAGAGTGTGGCCTCCAAGCTGTGGGCCCAGGTGCTTCCCAAATAGGCTCCAGACCACGGTTAACAACTACTGACAATTGCAACCCATTAATGAAAATGAATGTTGGGATGGTTGGATGGATGGATAGATGGATGAATTCTTTAAAGATTTAATTTTCAAGAAATCCAGCCTGACCAGTTTTTACTGCATCTGATATTCTTTTTTGCTCCAAAATGAACTAGTGGCCCATCTACAGTGTGCCATCCTTGACCTTACACTCTGTGCTTCTGACAGGGCCTCAGAACTACCGTGATGCAAACTTGGATAAGCAGTTACTGATTTTATTTGAGTGAGTATTTTTTCTATAGTGGAAAATTCTGTTCGTATTAAATGTTTCTATTTTTTAAATCTCCTTTGGGAAAAAACTGCATTACACAGCCAATTACTAAATAAAGTGTGACTGAATAATAATAATAATACCAGAAAAAATTGCAGACATGTTTGGCTATTAACTATTTTACAAAATATTTCTGGTTACTTGACAGAAACAAAGGAAAAATCTGTTTTTCTGCAGCAGCAGAGATTTGTTATTTCATGTAATCTTGCAAGATCCAGCTGGAGAGGGTGAGCTCCCATTAAGGGTGCTCAGGTCACACTAGTGTCAAACCCCTCAAGGCACAGATGGACAGGTGTCGCTCAAGCACATGGCTGCCCCTGAAACATTAATATGTCTAATCTGTCCTTCAAGGCCCTTTTAACCCAGCCAAGGAACTCCGACTGATCCTCCAAGCGCAAAATGCCCAAGCCTCTAAGTCCCTGCTGTTCTCTGCTGGGGACATAGGGGGGAGTCTGGCCTTATCAGTAATCGAGAAGAAAGGGACATGTGCCTCATGCCAAGCCCCTTCCCACAAAACCACTGACAAACATATTTTGCTACCAGGGAAACATTTGGGCACAGAATAAAACATCCATTGGCTTTAACTTGCCTGTGGGCCATGAACCCAGCTCAAAACATGAACTCCAGATGCATGTGATGCAACAAGTTCTTGCGCTAAAACTGTCATTTTCACTTCTCCCTGACAAATAAGTGCTATTGACTAAGCTTGACTCCCACAGTTAAACTGTCAAATCCCAGGGAGGTTCTTCAGTTTGACTCAAGGATTCTCTATAAAAAAACAGCATTAGGAGAAACCTGCCAATCTTCATTGACCTGATTGCGCAATTTACTGTCCCAGAAGGAGGTGCTTTTCCAGTGGCAGCTTCCTTAGGTCCCGTTACAAGATTTCAGAATCACTCCTTGCCATTCTGGAACCATGTTCAGTCACGCTGTACCAGTCTCTACTTCTTAAATGTCTCAGGAGTCCAAGTCTGCTTTTCCAACAAAGCCAAGGTTTGAATAGAGGTGTGAAACCAGGTGTTGTGTTTCCACTTTCAGGGACGATGCCAGGGAGTTGGAAGATATCTTTAATATGTTAGCTGCTGTTCTTCAAGGATATGTTGGATCAGATGACTTGCAGTTTCATAACTTATCTACCAGTTCCAACATGTTTGGGGACCGGTACACCTCTCTGTGACCAGAGAATGGAGTTGCACATTTTCAGTACCATTTAAATTACCTCATCCTCCTTTAGACATGATAACACTACACTTTAGAGCTGTGGCTGCCATGTTAGCAAACAACATGGGCTTTGGGACTCCTGGCAGGCCGGTAGATTGCCGCTGTGTGTTCAGTTGATCAGTTACAGACACAAGGTAAAGGTCCTCTGACAGCTGTCACCCTGGTGGCTGCAGTGATTTGTGTGATGTCATCTGAAATCACTGCTGCACAAACTGACTGGGCTCTTCACCTCTGAAAGGCAACTTTGCAGATGCTCCTTTGTGAACATCTGCAGCTGCTCTGAATTAGCCTATTTAGGTACAGTCTGTGTAGCTCATGAACAGAACTGGGGTGCTTAGAAGTAAGGTGGTGTATTCACTGCAAAAATGAACATCTTGTGAATTCACCTTCCCTAGCAAGAAACCACATGAGCAATAGAGTTAAATCCTCAAAACCTCATACTTTTTATCTCTAAATCAAGTAAAAAAACAAAGCAGACAGAGAAAATGCTTTCTTCTAAAAATGCTGCTTCTGGAATGTTCATTAAACAAAGCCCTTATGGGGTAACACTAGTGTTTTGTTGCCAGAAACTCCCTTGCACCTACCCTGCTGTTCTGCGTAAACCACGCATACGTGTCCCTGCCCCCATTCCACACCATTCAGCCCCTAACTACAGTAAATTAAATTTGCTCCAATTTTTGTTCCCCATGAAAGATTCAGCAGGAAGGTGATCTCAATCTAGGTCACTGACATTTTGCGTCTGCACTCCTCCAAGGAATGTCATTAGGATTTCATCATGTTTAATATTCAGTCTCTCTCCCTCATTACGCTCTGCGGCTCTGTGCTTACCCCGCCTGCAGTTTTGATTTAGCGCTAATTCCCTTTATTAAGCCTCTCTCTCAGTTCTGCCTGCAGTCTTGTTTTTTTGGGGTCTGCTTAAAGGCAGGGACAAACCTTTTTAGGCCCAGTTTGGCCATTGTCATCCATGATCAACTTGTACTCACAGACCTCTTGTCTACCAGTTCCTCTGTGGAAAATATGGCCTTGGTGGTATGCGCATGGCGATAAAACAATATTAACCGACTGCACCATTTCCATGTAATGCACAAATCCATTACATTTACTATCAGGTCATCAAAACAATGGCATCAGTCAATGTCTGTGACTGCAAATACATCAAATTCCCTTTGGTTAACTACTAAATCGGAGCTAGAAAACGTGATCCATAACTATCCTGGAGTTTTTGCTTCAGTTCTGCATATGTGTTCCTATAAAAACCATGCTGGGCTTGCAAATGCCGGGAGCAACAGCCGCCATTCAGCCTTAAGTCACCAGCTGATGGTTGGCCTTGGCCTTTGACCCAATTGCTTGGTGTGAATGCAGCATGAAGTGTAAGCTCAACCTCCAACTTAGTGAACAGAAGCCAAAGCCAGCAGACATGAGTGAAAAGCCTGGAGCCAAATAAGCTGAAGTCATGCTCCCAATCTACTGAGGTTTACATAATTTAATTATCCCATTATGCATTTTCTTCCTTTCATCCTGAGATTTGCAACACAATTATGACATCCTAAACAGACACTATTAAACATATTCCCTTGTATCTTCACGAAACACATGTATTTACACTGATATACACGGTCTGAATTCCATAGTAAAATGCTGTGTAATCCTTTTGTGTCATTATCCTTTCTATGAATGTGGCAAAAAAACATACCCTCAATGATGGAGCCCGAAAGTTATGAGCCATATTCAGTGGGCACTCATGCATATATTTGTGCAAACACACACACACACACACACACACACACACACACACACACACACACACACACACACACACACACACACACACAGCCACTCTTGCACTTATACTTTTCACCACTTGCACCTCTCAAACTCTGCCTCATGTCTCTCTTATACTCTCATTCGCATGCCCGTTGTCACTTGTCGCAATTCACACCTACCTCCCACGCTCCCGTATCACCTGACCCTCGCGGCATCAGCTTTGCACTCCCCCAGCCCCCATGACCACTGGAGGCGTAATGCCAATCAATGGATCTGGCCTTGGGAGGTGAAAGACAATGCTGTAAGGGGGATCCACGGGAGCCCCTCCTCCTCACCTCCCTCACACCCCCCCCCAACCCCCCGCCCACGCTGCCACCGCACAAAAGGCCCGACTACAGAGGAAGAGGGAGCTGGGCCAATTCAGTGCCGCACGTCTCCTCTCCCACTCACAACCTTGGGCCTTGCTGTGTACAATGCAGGCCCAGTGAGTGAGGAGTCGTCGTGCAGCTTGCTCTCAAACCTGACACCACGGCTCACAGGAGGGTGAAAAAGAAGAGAAAGCAAATCCCACAATGCTTCACCTGGGAGCTGTGAAGCAAAAGTCTGACCCACAGAGAAATGGCTCTAAATGAACATGACACTGGCACAGGTGTCCAGGTGGCTGGACTCCACTCCCTGTGGGATGGAGCATGAAGCCATGCTGATGGAAAGGGAATCCTCACAGCCTGCTGAGTGCCTCCTAGTGCCTTGGAAGAAATGGGTCATGTTCTCCTGTCAGATGAATTTGATTATGAATAAAAATGGAACTGCATTGGCAGCCTGTGAAGACGAATAATGACAACACACAAGAATAGACTGCGGATAGAATCATAGCACTAAACATTCACAGAAGCAACTACAGTAGGTTTTGAAGCAGCAACGCACCGTCAGGCCTGGCTTGTTCAGAACTATACCGAGGTGGTCAGCCACCCTCAGTTAGCATTAACAGCATTGTTAGTAATCAATGTGCTGCTCTTGAACTGAGACTGGGATAGGGCTGATGCTATACTGAGGGAGGGGCTAGTGCTGGCTATCAATACTCATATATCCATACACGCAGTGAGCCAACAAAACAGACCATTATTTGGCCTAAACAAAGAATCCACATGTGGACTAATGGTCTGCTTAAATTTTAACGGATTACCAGAGCTGGGGATGGTGAGGGGGGTGTTGCCCTCTGAAATATTGTCTACAAGGAAATGAAAAGGATTATAAGCAAAATCCCTCTCGCTGGTTTCAAGCCACACGCCCTAATATTACTCGTGACAAAATCGTTTCTGGCATAAACATGTTGGTACACAAATAATTCTGAACAGTCACTGACAGAACTAATGGCAGGCTATCTGATTTATGATTTTCTCCCTGAAACACAATAAACTGTGTTAGGACTGTACTACTAACAGGTGCGGCAGGAACAAAGCACCACCCTGTTTTTACCTTGCAAGGACTGCTGGATAAGTAGATCGTCTGCTGCTATCCGTACGTCATTAATGCTTGCTTCATTATTGTGCACCTTTAATTTAATCTGTTGCAACTAAATTCTACATTTCTTGGAATTTTAAATTGGCTGCCAATAAATTAACTTCTTTTTGTGTGTTCTTATTTTTATTATTTTATTCATATTATGTTTTGCATGTGCAGTTTTCAAGCTCTATTCAGTATGCTCCATTAACAACTGGTCAGCAATCATCGAGGTCTCGCCATAATAGAAATTATGATATGACAGATTTCTGTAGATATGCAATGGAAACCCACACTGGTGAGTGTTTTTGAGTGTTTTAGTCAAACTTTTGTTCTTTCTGCTTTTAAAGGCAACATAATCCGAACCCCCCCCCCCCCCCCAGTATGAGCCTTTCAAAAAAATTAAATGTGGTAGCACCTCAAGGGGTGAAAGTGTTTCCAGCCTGGAGACTCATTCTACACAACATTCAAACTTGAACACATCCACAGTCACATTCCAGGCCCTTCTGTCCCAATTTTCAGCAATCACTGCCTTGTTCTGTCACGTCTCCAGATTTAAGGAGCAGACCAGTTCATTTCAAACATTACACTAAGCCACCCAAGCATCTGAATCTTACAGCAGATCATTCCTGCAATACCTAGCAATGCAAATGATAGATGAAGATTCATTTGAAACCCACTGTCCTTTGTGAACAAAGCATTATGGTGGGCAATCCCTCTTTACTGTGTCTATTGACGTGCCATCTCTGCAGCACTTATATACCACAGAGCATTGATGGGTCACATTTCTATGTAATCTGAGAATATCCTGAACAAAACCGTTTATAACCAGTCCCATTTTTAAATACAAGCTTAAATTAATTTTTAAATGCTAGTCTTGCTAACTTTTTTGTTACCTCTTGTAAAATTAAACACTCCTTCCTGTGCATTCCAAATGCAGTGAGCAAGGTGCATAACAAATAATACCTCTCAAATATGTATGTTTCCTCTACAAGAATTGCTATGCAAATGACCAAACATAAATATAAAAGTTATATAAAACATAGATATATTCATGTATGTAAAAAAAAAGGTTCACTGGAGATCATGAGTATTTTTTGATGGATAGATGGTGCACTAAATGAAAATAAAATAAATAAAAGGTACATTTACTCTAACTTGCAGCTTGAATTGTGCACAGTTAAGTGCCCAATGTGTACAGCTTTACTGCACACATTGACAGCAGCCTTACAATGCATTCATTCCCTGTGAGGTGACATTGTCAATGGAGCGAGAGCAGAAGGCTAGCAAAAGGTAAAGGGCGCTGGTGTGGGGAGACCCCTAAAGCTGCAGTTGGGAGACACGCTCCCTTAAGTGACTTTGTGAAAGAGGAGAAGACATCCAGCCCCCAAGTAGGAGGGCCACTCCCAGAATCCTGATTCTGAAACCATAAGTACTCCTCAAGCCTCTGGTCCTGGCTCCATCTGAGAGTGAGAAACATGCTTTTCAGACTAGACACAACTCAGAGGCCACAAGCGATATAAAACATAGGATGATGTTTCAAAAATGAGAAAACAGAATGAATCTATAAATGTAAAAACCACCACATCAGGATCATAAAACTACATTTGCAAATCAGTCAAAAATCTTGACCTCAATGCCACTGAGAACTTGTGCCATAATTTCAAAATTGAAGTCTACATGAGTCAACCTGAACAAGCTGCTGCAGATTTTAAATAAAAAGTCCCAAACAGTATGCAAAGCTGGTACCTACTTACCCCAACAACCATTACTGCAGCAATTGATGGCTTCACCAAATATTAATGCATGGCATGTATGTTTATGCATGCAACACATTTCAGATTTTCCTTTTCTTTAAAATATCTGCAAACAACTTATTTTGCTCCTAACAATTTAATATTAGAATATATGAGTGGAAAACTTTGTGCAAGCTTAATCGATAATCCAGTCAAGGTCGATGACTTTCATGGGGTCTGAATACTTTTGCAAGGCACTGTAGATCACATGCTTTTGCATACATTTACATATGCTACATTGAAATATCACGACTGGCTTCAGGTGTAATTATCTGTTTGTTTTCCAACAACACCTTTCATTTTCTCATTAACTGCAGCATTTCAATAGACAAACCGCCACCAGAAAGTAGAAATTGTAAGAATACCTGCAATATTGCTCAGCTGTTTTAAACATTTACACAGACTGCGGTAATTAAAATTAGATTAATTAAAAAGAAAGGCTGACACTGTGGTAAGAGGTGAGAAGAATTCACAAAAAGCTTGAGAAATAGCTGACACTGTGCTACAGCCACATTGTCACGGTTAAGACGCCAACATTACTATGAAGAGCGCCGTTCCTTAAGGCGCTGGTCATCATGACTGGCCACACGTCAGGAGTCATGCGGTAGACTGAGGCCCTGCTGTCGCTTCCTTATTAGTGTTTATAAACAAAGGGCTCCTCACTTCCACTCCAGGGCTCCACTGAGATGCAGTCATTTCAACTATCCGACAGTAGGACTCAAGTCGCGGGCCAAGCGGGAGGAAGCTTTATCTGATCTAATTTCCTTCCAGCAAAAAACCCAATCTCCTCGGTGCAGTAGGGGCTGGCAAGGGATCAGCCATGGGTGGGGGTAGAGGCAGCGGCAGTGGGGGTGGCCCACATATTAAGGCAAGCTGAGGAATGAGAGCATTAATGAAATTGACAAAGAAAATCATTTGATTTAATTTTAGAAAATTGTAGCAAAATGGTCATCAAGTGGATATTTTCATTTTTTAAGGGGATAACTTTGTTGACCCAAATGTACAGTCAAATATATATTTAATGTCAGAGCTCTTCTTGGGCTGAACCAGATACTCTGAGCTTTCTTCCTTTCTTCAAAGGGAGACGACACAGGTAGCAAACACTGCTCTCCTGCCTCATTAGAGCGCACCAGGAAGGAAGTGGAGAACCACACTGGAGCGATTATCTGCCTGTGGATGGGCCAGGCAGAAGTTTAGCACCGCCATCCACAGTTACACCAGCTGATATCGCGTGGGCCAACAGCTGGTTCCCTGGCGATCTGATTTATCTTCCCCCTCAACTGGAAAGCTACATCTGTCCTATCTAATCCGCTCCTAAACAACACACGAGAAGTCCAACACTACTGTCACTCTCCAGTGGTCCTTGACATTACGACCATGAAAAACAAAAAAGTCTTTTAGCAGGGAGTGTGAATTACCCTAAACAGTCTCCTGTAATGCCGGATGTGCTTTCGTCTGCAGTAAGGGGAGTAATTACACAAAGACCAAGATGGAGAAAACAAGTATGCGATCAACTCAACCTCAGTGCAATCTCCACATTTGCCTTTCCTATCACACACTATTAAACCCCTGGCTTATCTGTGTAGAGAGACCTGCCCAGAAAAATCTGACACACATACACTTAAATGGACATGCATCTTTTTTTAAAAGTTCTTTATCTTATCAGAGCAGTCCAATTGGGAGTTTGATCCGCCTGTAAAAACCACAAACATGCGTACATGTAGCTCCTGTGGGCCTATGTTTGAGGATCTTTTGGAGGTTGGAAGTTTATGGAGCAACCTTTACACTCCATGCCTCTGAAAGACCTTCCTCCATAAAACACCCAGAGCTGTAACTAGAGGGTGGAGGGGTGTGTTTGCATGGTCTTTATACAGCCTTGAGTCCGATCAGGGCTGAACCTGAGTTCTGAGAACATCTCAACACTTCCCTGATAGGACAGGAAAGGGGACAGAGGTGATGCTTTAGCAGTGTTTTCTGTCAGCCCTTAAAGGCATTACTGAAGCAGGGAAAACACCCAGCAGATCGATTGTCAGCTATGGCGCTGCAGTGCTGCAGGGGAACGCACTTCGGCAGTCTCCAAGTCGCTAAGCACGCGTTCATTTCTGCTACCAAATGAAACTGTTATTCCTCTCTCTCTAACAACTGAACACCCCATTGAAATAATTAATTTAGTCACTATTTTTGTGCGCCAAGGAGGGGGTGCAGTTAATTATTAATTCGCTTCTCTCCCCATCTCAGTGGAAAGAATCTCTAACAAGCACAAATTAGGGCACAACAAGTAGACAGTTGTGATCAGCAGCACTTCCTCAACCACTCACGCTCAAACACACACACCGAGACGCTCGCACGGAGGCACGTATATGCACGCTAACATTCTTGGGGTAGCGGCGGCCTGCAGAGGAGGACCGGGAGGTTGAGCACACATAATAGCGCAGCCTTCCACCCGGCCTCGATTTATCTAAGGAGGCCTTCAGATTTTCTCCACAACATGCAGACTCTCCCAGACATCCAGGCCCTGAAAATTAACTCAGCAAATACACTCATAATCAAATAGAACGCACACTGTGAAATGTCACATGTTAATGGCCCTGAATTTATAATAGAATTTCCATTATGTTATCGCCTGATTATTGCAATGATTTCCCTCTCTCCCGTTCCGTTCCAATTCTGATCCTGCAGTGATATCACACACTCTTGTCACTGAGGCCCAACATCCTTCACAAACACAAACAAAACCATTTTAATAGCATTCCTTTTTACCTCTTTCATATCTACATGTGTCTCCATTGTCATTCATGGGGAGCTGCAGTCACCGGGGTGGGAGGGGAAACTGGAAAAAATTGATCAACCAAAATAATGCAAGGCATCTCACCTTTGTGGTCCTTAAAGCAATCTGTCTATCTGATAAGCCATTCTGCTTTAATTACTCCATTTATAGCCTTCTAGAATGAACGTTGGTAAGTCAGCAGAGGACCTTTCTGTTGTTTCATTCTCCAGGCATGGAGTGAGCCTTGGTTAAAGCACGTGGACAAAGGCACACGTGGGGCACACATTCGAGTGACTGTGTAGTGGATTGCCATTATGCGAGGTCTCAATCCCCCACTAATGCAGTATGCTCACGCATCTTAATGCTGCTCTGAGCTCCATTCTTGGGCCCGGCAAGGTCGTAGTATCTCAGTGCGATAGGCCTCGGTAGCAGCTTCTGCAACAACACCATGCGGGGCTGTAGCACCAAAGCCTACAGTCATTACCACAAAGGGGTCTCACAGAAGAGCTCATCCTAGAGGCACGGTCAGGAGCAATGCCATCACCTATTCACCACCTATTCACACCTCCCTCAGTATTTAGAATCTGACTGAATTGGAGAAGGCTGAATGAAATGCGCCGGCTGCAAAGATCTGATCTCCTATACAGGTGTGTGGACCAATTATGACTAAATAAAAAATCATGTAACTCATTTCAAAGGAAGGAATTTTTTTAACAATCACTCAATTCAAAACCCAACATGTAAAGTAATAATTTTGTGAATACAAATACTTATATTGAACTGCAGTAAAGGGCCCAAAAATACACAATGCAAATAATTGCTAATCATTTTTCTTTACATAGCTCTTTTATCAGACAGCTTGGGTCTTGCAAATTACTGGATTGAAACTAAATAATGGCTGAATGCAACCTGAATGTGGTGAGATCGGTAGAATGGCTCCATTTGGACTGAATCGTTAACCTCTGCCAAAGCACACAAAGGACGGTGCAGCCTGCGATCCCTTTCTGTCCACACATCTAGTAACACAGCTTTCATTAAAGCAGAAACACACTGGAAGGAAACAGAAAGTCAGATGTCTGCACTGAGGGGTCTCTGATCAACAAGGTGTGCGGTACCGCTGTTAATGGCGACAAGGGGATGGGGGAGGGGTGCCAATAATGGTTCTGATTATTGTTGCCACTTCAGGATTTCTCTTCCATTTCTGCTTAAGAAATAGGTTTCCCTCTGTCCACCGGCACTGTCACAAATGATACCTGTATGCAATTAGCATGGTATAATGCAATGATGGTGTTTTCGTGGCTGTTCGGGACCCTAACAAAATATTTGCAAAATTATGAAAAGAAAGAACAGCTGCGTAACAGGAAAATAATTCTTTCTTTATTTTTACTTACACTAATCGACAGGACTTATAGTTCTGAGGGCAAATTAAATTAGTCTCATATTTTTAAATGTAGACCATCTTGAAAGAATTACAAAACTAAAGTCTAGCAATACAATGACAATATGCTTATTAAGTACTTCCACTATACTATTGCTGAGACACGTTGTTAAAATGCTATACATTTTCAGAACAACAGAGAAAACAAATATAACTAATTTAGAAACAGATACTTCCTATGGCCATGTCAGTTGGCCTATGCTGAACCTCGCCATTTTGCAACATGATGCGAGGGAGCGGGTGCAGCAAGACGTTAGTCATGACAACAGTGCATGAACACTGCATGCCAAGATGGAGTTCTGCAACGGAACTGGTGTGAGCAATGGGCTTCCCAGCCCTCCTCCGCAGCCTAGCGTACCATGCTGCTCACTAATGCACTAGACATCATCTCAGCTACTAAATAATCCACCTTGGCAGTCCCCACTTCTGTATTTGCTTTCCAGTTGACCTTGATCACTTGGTCCTGAAAGGATCCAACCCAGTCATGGCCTGCTTTCTGAGATGCATAAAGCATAAACAGCCATGTGTGCTGCAGAAGTGGTGTGTGCCAACTAATGCTGAATTACTCCATCGTTCAAAAACATAGAACAAGACACGGAAAATTATGACCAAACTGTTGACACTGTCAGCTAAAAGGAAAGAACTCTGCAGTCTTGTAATAAAAACTTGTAATAAAATACCATGTATTTTGTGTGTAACTAACCAGGAGGTCATTGTGTGTATTTCTGTCACTGACTGCTGGTAGCCCTCACTACACAAACACAGCAGCTCACAGGAGGAGCTGGAGGCATTTCACTGAGGACAGTGGTATAGAGAGGGACAAGTCAGCTCACTGATGTGTAGATTCACTTTGCTGCTCATCACTACAAAGACGGTACCCAAGCACATAGCTCCAAAGCAGCATTCTGCTGAACCCATTTCCCAGTGAGTGAACAAAGTAAAGGACACTGTAACATGCAGGGGGTATTAGTTTGCTAAGGTGATGGAGGCCTGCTGGCAATGTTCTGTCATTCACCTCAGATTTTAGGTAAACAACTGCCACATACTGGCCATTCACTAAATCTGACATGTCTTGTCATACAAGGACATCACTTTCCTTCGTAGTTTTCTTTATCCCTTGCAGCAAGACATTCATTTAGCAGCAGCAAATAAGAGAAGGACCCATCAAGAGAAGTGCTCCGTAACCAGCCTGGATGCCTGTGGCTGTTGGAGGCTGCTTCGGCCTTTGCAAGAAACAGCTTCTGTGATTTTGCCACGTTTGGGTGATGAGCCTTATGGCAGTCTCTGGCAAGAGTTCTTCGGAGAAACTCACATCTGGTCTCTTGGTTCAAGACGCCTCGAGAGTCATGCAGGTTGTATGGATCTTGGCCGCTGTCGTTCTCTTCACAACTGGCTGTAATTAGGAGTGCTTTCCATGCGTGGAGATCTCCTGGGTTGCACTTATCAAACACGGCCCACGACTGCAAGTTGAAGGGCGTGAAAAGTCCATAGTCCACCTCTTCTCAAGAATAAATCACTCCCTGGGGTTACATCAGTGGAGTGAAAAGGCATATCCAGTTTGGAAAAGCATATGGGATTACCTGATAATTTCTTGAACAATAGAAATTATCACCAAATAATGAATCGTGCGATACACCTGCTCATTTTTCAGACCTCCTCATCTGATGTTCTCTCTGGGATCTGACATATCTGTCTGTCTGACAGAGCACCTTCAGGAGGCAGACCTGCAGTTGCACCTGAAGTCACCTAGTTAGGTCATATGCCCCGTTCACAACTCTTGGCACCACATTAGACAGAGGCCGCACCGGGATGCTAATCCCACTAAGCACAGCACCTTCCACCTGAGCGTTTCACTGTGTGTTTCAGTGACCTTTTTACAAGTTCCAGCAAAACCGGAGAGTCCTTGCCCCTCAATGGGAGGAGTGCCTCTTACCCAGGCCCATGGAGGAAAGAGGCAGGGCAGAGAATCCCTATGATTTGAATTGGTTGCAACATCTCCTCCCGCTCCACTTTGGCCTTTCCACTCCACTCACATCACTGTATGCCAGGCACCCCTCCCCCAACCTCTTTCCTATTTTGTGCCTGTGAGAACATGTGCATCACCAAAAAGACGTTTCCCCGTACAAAGAAGTGGCTGCCTGCCTGAAACCCCCCCTTCCCAGTAGCCGGAGAGTGGGAGTGAAATGGAGCTCCTACCGTCCTCCTCCTTGTGCGCGTTTTGCGGGCTGTGCATTCTGTCTCCGTGGCTGGGGCTCAGGTCGGACACAGGGCAGTGATCAGCTGACATCCATGTGGGGTCGCTCATATCAAAGTCTTCACTACTCACAGAACTCTCATCCTGGCTCCCAGCACACACAAACACACACACACACACAAACACAAACACACACACACACACACACACACACACACAGACAAACAAGAGAGAACAAAAAAGGTTTTTCAGAGTGAGCTCAGATGGAAAGGAGGAGTCCAAAAGGCACAAAGACAGAGAGATGGCATAGCAATGTTTTGGTACCGTGACAATATGCCTTTAAGAAAAACAAAAACAGGGCTCCTTAGCAGATAAATAAAATATGAAAAAAATCACAACTCATAAACATTTCAGAAGAAAGCAGATAAGTAAAATCAAAAAATATATATTTTAATTGTCAAAATGTGCTTTTTCTGCATGCATAGCCGAAATTCTCCTACTGTAGATGGCATATATGTTTGAGCATAAACAAGGGCAAAAAAAAGCCGTCCACATTTGTGTAACCAAATTTAAAACTTGGGTAAACCCACATATGATACAGAATATTTGCTCAATTTAGCATTTTCAAAATTCTAATACTGGTTAATTCAGCGACTGATGATTTTTGGAAATCCTGGTAAAGTAACCATGAAAATACATTCAGAAATGGATCTGTGAGGACAGTAATAATGCTATGATGTGGACTTGTAACCAAAGGGCTGAAATGCTGGAGACACCGCTGTTATACCTTTTAGAGAAAGGTTATAGCTGTTATACCTTTTCATACCCTTTTCAAGGGTTGTACAGATTGTCTGCTAAGCATTAACAAAAACAATAGCAATAAACCATGTACAAGTATGAACACCAGAGCAGAGAGTCTGCAACTCTTCACATTAAAAACAGGTGGCAAGGAGTAATGCTGCTAAATGTAGTTAAAGATTACCTAAGGCAGGGCTGCACAGTGTCTTTAAGAAATTCATCTGGTTGACCTTTGTACCCTTAATACAGGAATTCTCTTAACAGCTCTGCAAAACTGAGATTACCTTGAAAAGAGACGTTCACACCAGAAACTGACAAAGATACCTCATACAGACCATTACCTGCTGAGTGAAAATTTAATGTTAAAAAAGGGACATTTATGAAGGAAAAAGTAGTTGTCCCCATTTGAAATGAACTCTCTACAAGTATTTACATGCAGCTAACAAATAATCAAATTATTTACAGTGAACACTTTTAAACCTCCGTTACAGTTGTGCAACACCTTACTGTTATTCAGAGTAGAATGACAATATCATATTGAGTTCCCTGAAAAGAAAACAATACATGAGTAGAGACTGAAGGGCGTAACAATGGAAGACTGCAAGAAGCCCCATGGTTCAAGTTCAAGCAGTCAAATCAGCTGGAAAAGGTCCTGTATTTAGCACTGGCACAATGATAAACTGTCCAGCAACACACAGCTGACCGAGAGGGCAGCCTCAAAACCTGAACCCGGTCCCCTTCGGCTCCCACTATCCCCCAGTGTCCTTACTGTGGACAACTGAATGCTCTGTGTGCAGCAGTAGTATCTAGCACCTGTCACTCGGGCCTCAATCCCGTATTGGCTTCCCACTGGCTAACACATCCCACCCACAATGAAGCTGTGCATTACTGATGTGGCTCCACGTGTCCAGGTGGATGGCCCCTACCCACTACTGCAAATGCTGACAGCACAAATATGGCAGCAAACGGCACAAAGGAAGGCGTGAGTAAGCAGAACACGACACGTATGCCGTGCATTATAAACAAGTGATAATGGAGTGCCTGATTGTGCGGACAAAAAGAGCACCAATCCCTCAGGACAGCGGTGGTGGCCAAGGAGATGGGAAGGGTCATCGAGCTGCATGAAAGTGCATGAAAGGACAGTCGAGGTCATGAAGAGGGCCGGCTATCACTCGCAATACAAAGTGTGTAGGAAACCAGCGCTCATGCAGCAGCTCACACCAAGTGAGATCAACAGGGGACATTAACTCGCTGGGTTAACCGTACAGGTTTATATTTTCATTGCTTAAACAGAATCAAACAGGACCCATACTGGCATGTTGAATAGATACTGGTTAACTACCCTATATTCAGCCCTTACCTTTCAATGAAAGAAGCTACAGTCACGCTTTTTGGGGAGTTTTACACACCGCTTTTTCCCACTACAAGCACCAGTTAACTATCAAGTACTTTAAATATTTAATATCAGCTGCTTAACTGTGATACACTGTCATCAAAAGTGCAATAGTGTGAAAAAATGCAAATATGCACCACACTGGCATACCATTTGCTTGGAAGTAAAATATCTAATAAACTTTTACAACATTATATTTATATTATATGTAAGGTAACAAACAATCCAATCCAGAAAAAAGCAATATACGGGCTTTGGTATATCGCCATTTTTCTATATGTTGTAGTGCCTCTACATTAAAATAATTTTATTACTGTTCATTGTATATTAAAGATTTTTCTAGTGTCTGCAATTCATCAGCAGATATTAAAAATTATCCTCACCTGATAAATTGGTACTTTGGTACTGAAAGTGGTTCAACATATTTTGTTAGGCCACATAATAACACCTGTTTATCCCATTCTACTTCTTCAAATATGTTTAACTGTTCATACCCTAGTATAATGTAACCTGAATCATTTCCAGCAAGTTTATTATAAGATTAACAAATTGACAGTTTTAGTATTGAGCATTCAGTGTTCACCTTTGTGCTCAATATTCAGAACTTGTTATTCAAACAACTTCAATGAACCTTTACCTGAGCGATTAAAAAGCTTGACTTGAGACGAAGGGGTTGTTCCAAGAAGATCTTGTCGACACAGATGTTTAACCTGAATTTCCACTGCGTTCTGCAACACATCTGAAGTTTTAATCTGCTGCAAGTTAAAATGTCTGCAAAACTACAAAATAATGCCTTGTAATACAGTACACACAGGTGAATGCATTGCTTTTTGCCCGGTGCACAAAAGCACAAAAATCCCAGAAAAATAAAAAGCCATGAACCCGTATTACTTGAGCTGTGCAGCAATGATATGAAACTGATAGTTGATAGTTGAACAAGCTCGTGCTTCTTGTTCTTGGGTCCATTTACACCTTCAAAAAACCATAGCCTTTTTCCACGGAATATCACCCATTTAACTTGTGACTTATAAATATTTTTTCCAAAAGGAAAACATACACCACATAAAACGATGCCTGAATAACTCTGTTAATTACAAGAGCTAAGACAGCTCTTCTTTCAGTCTCCCTGTTTGGTACACCTTTACGTAAATAATAAATGACACCTAATCGGTAATATCCTTTGGCATTTGTGCTCCATGCTTTAGGCTTTGAAGAGTTCTGTGGGGGAGTAATGCAGTCCCTCCAGTCTCGGAGAGCCATTAGACATTTTCCACCTGCTCCTCCACTTCACATGGAGACTGCAGACAGGTTTCTGCGCTGCCTGACTTTACATTTCCTATAAATAGGTGAGGCCTGTTTAAATGTTGCCACGGAAACCGAAACTACAGACATTTTTAAAAGGCTATTCGTTCTGAATTAAATTCATATGGGCAGAACAACACTGAAAACTTCCTTGAAACATTTTTAGATTCACTTGTTTCAGCCTGTGAATTTGTCACTTTGCACTGCCTTCCCTGAGGCAGGCAACTAGGCAACTTAGTCAAGCTCACTAACCTTCACAGATACTACCCTTCTAAATAAAAATATCATGTTTCTACACTGGTACACAACCAGGCACCGTGGCTGGCATAGACAAAGTGCTATTGTCGCACAACACAGCCTGATATTGTAGCTGAGCGCATCAAAACCTCCATTCACAATTTTACATTGCTTCCCAGCATGAGCACAGCAAACAAAGTCTCCTCTTAAAGGTCTCCCTTCTGGAAATGGTGCATCTGACACTGGCTAACTGCGCGTCATTGGGGAATGCCACCGACTCCAATGTGTTCTCTCTCCAAAGTTGTCTCTGATAGTTACAAACCAGGCAGCAGACAGATCCATCTCCTACCTATGTATATCTGTGCCGTTTCACCACTGCAAGTCACATTCAGTGACACAATAACCAAGGACAGGCATGGTGGCACTACCTGATGGCCTTCTACGTATGCTTTTATCTGGGGGAAATATTGTCAGCAGCAAAAGGTATCCGAATTGAGTGAGGGGCAGCTAAAAATGTGCTTGAAATTCCCAACATGCTTTCAATACGTTGGACTACATAATCTGATAATCCTAACAGATTTTGTTAATCATGAGGAATAGCTGTGTTCAGACATGAAAAAACTGCCATAAAGGGACTAAATAAAAGGGACTTACATTTTATGGCTGGAACTGACAGGTTTACTCATCTAATCTAGCAAACGCTAGTACATGCTAATCACAGGCGCTGGCAAAGCTGTATTTCACATCCATTAGAGGCTGCAGACATCTACCCACTTCTTCTGACATCTTCCATCGAAATCAATTAAAACTTGGGGTGAGCATGGAGTGAAGTGTATCGTGTATTCACCATGCGGTGAAGGCATCGACGGGAGCGCCCGCCACACAGCACGGAGCCACACCCTGTAGCCCAGTGAGGATTAGCAGGGCTCGGTCAGCAGTGCCCCCGTTGGTGAGCATCGATTGCGAAGAAAACCCAACCAGGAAGAGGGCCAGAGTGGGGGAAGGGGCAGCAATGCTCATACATACACATCCTTCCACATACCCAGAAAACATCAAACATGCGTGCATGCATCCACCCACACACACACACACACACACACACACACGCAAATGCATGCACATGCAAACGCAGTCATACACACTGGTTTTCAATAAGAAAGAAAAAGGAAAAACAAGGTCCAAGGTAAGTGGAAAATCAGAACAGATTTACAGTTTCAGGATTGATAGGTGGCACAATGGACAGATAGGTGCCAATGTTTATTTGTGACATCAAAGTACTGTGTCAGCCAGAAGGCAGAAAAAGCATTCCATTACCAAGATGGACGATAATCAATTATTTCAACTGACCTTACTTATGCCCCTCATTGATTAGCCACGCTGCACTAGAAGCTATTTCTGCTGCCGCTGTAGTACAGCGAGGAAGCTCTCCTGATGGAGAACACGGATACTCGGAAGCTGCATTTGAAAAGGTACATTTGCGGTCCTTTACAACAGCACATTGTTATTCTATGCGCCGTTTCTGACAACAACTCAAGAATGAAAGTCAAGAAAAAAAGACCGCAGGGCATCGGACTGATGAGGAGTGCTGTCTCTTCGGCTTCGGCAGCATCACAACAGCTGCACAGCAAATGTATGCTTCAAATGATATCCAGCACCAGCAACGAGGTCCAACAACAGCAGTGCAAAGATGGAAACAAGGTGTAATTCTCCTCCCCCCAAGCCAATTCACAGCTCTCAATATAAACATGTTTCTTTTTGATGCTAAACTACAAAGGAAAATGGGAATAAAGTCTTAACTTTATATGTAGGAATGAGTTAGATACTCAAACTGCATCCATATTTCCATGAGAACTTTGATGCTGTGATGCTTACTGATCGTGCAGCTGATGACTTTGTCTAAATAACTTAACATTGTTGTGTTTGTATATACAGCTACTTACAATAAAATACACAACTGGGTAATTTTTACTTTATCAGTTTAGACTAAAAACCTTGCTCATGGGTACTACAGCAGATTCAAACCTGAAGTCTTTCACTGAAAGAGGATTTCTGTCCGCACTATGACACTCGCTGGCCCCGTGTTGCTGCATTTGTCGTGCTGCTTGAACCTGTGCTTCACAATGCATTTAGAAGTGACTGATGTGCATTCGGATTTCATTAGAGGACGCTGGAAAATACATAGTATTCGGGGTGTTGAACCGAATGTTTTTTCCGCAAATATAAGCATGGAGGAATGGCGAAGGCTGCGACAAAACAAGGCAACGGGCAGGTACAAATTAGATGATGGAGGGCAACAAAAATCTGCTCAAATTCATCACTAAATTGGGATAAAACCTACACACAAAATATGTATACACACACCACTTTTTTTACCTACACATAGAAAGTACACATTTTAGAAAATGCTAGAAGCTACAGCTTAGCCTGATTTAAATCAAGATGATTCAGGTGGTTAACAGGCTTATAAAGCTACAAAAGGAGTACGTATGAAACACAAATTCATCAACTGAATGCCTTTGTGCATAAATTGTGTAAGTTTTAAGTGGATTATTTTACATAAAAGTGACTCAGCGATTTGTTACGGACTGCGGCATGAAAAACGCACCAACACAAAAGAAACCTTTCTATTCAACAACACAGGATGCAGCTGGAAATACAAGAGGCACTTTGTATAAAGTATGTCACTTTTTTCCATCACCCCTACATACTGAAAAGTCCTCTTTAAATTTTTAGCATTTAATTATACTATTCATATATATGACATCCTTCCATACATGGAGGGACATGAGTAAAAATGAACCTCCTTGAAAGGAATTTACTGGTCTCAATCTAAGATGAAAATGTAACTTTTTTCTTTAAAAGAGAATCTCCTATTTGCTTAATGTTTAGGAATTAACTTTGCTATGACAGTGAGCTAATCATCAACACAACTTTATTGGTAGCGAGGGCCGTAAAACTGTACAAAAAAATCCTTCCACTCATGCTGTCCTGCATTCACGGCAAGCTGAGGGACAGTAAATCTCATTATTCTTTGCTACTCCATGTAACATTACACTCTATATATGTGTTACTTTGGGAATATGAGGGTGTGATTTTTGTTTATGATATAAAGAACAATACAAGCAGGCCATTCCACTGCAGTACATTACCACAGATCGCTATTTTCTATACACTTTTATTATGGAATATAGCAGAAAAAAATATACTTGAAAATAACATTTCAAATGCCACATATTGAAATGTCTACATTTTCATTTAGAAGCTTCTGCTGAAACAAACAGACTACTGAACAGCTAAGATGTACTGTACGCCGGAGGCTTCATGATGCTGACAGGAATGTAAGCTCTCCATTAAAGTCAAAGGGAGAGGAAAACACTGTTTCTTTGTCTTGTGTTGTGGGGGAAATGAGAAAAGGTTCAGAATAATGCAATAAAAACATAAAAATAACCATAAATTCTAACAGAATCCAAGTAATGAAACTGAGTAAAGAGTTAAGCAGAGTATTTGCCAATAAAACACCGGAACCATGTGCACACCAGAGTGTAAGAACAGATACACCTGTTTTTCTATATATGATACGAATCTTATGAGATGTCCAGGGACTCCATTACAGTAACAGGAGTGCTGTGATCCCCTTATACACAGAACGCTTCACTTCTCTATACGGTGACACACTGTCAGTCATGTAACAGCACTCCTGGGCACAAAAACGCTGCACGCAGACTGATGCCTTATCTCACGCCACTGCGCGCATGTGTGTGTGTGTCTGTTCAGTGTCACTTGCACTATGTCTTTGAATAAATCAGTGACCTGCAGTAGTGGATCCTACCTGTGCGGTGTCACCATACCCCTTACACATCAGTGACTATATGACAGTGCACAATGTGTGTGAATATTGCCAGCGGCATGGAGATCTCTGCATGATTATACTGTGTTTCTTCACCGCTCAGACCCTACAATGGAGAAATCAGCCCGAGGTCACTAGCTTGGCCTTCAGTGTGAAATTCTGGGATACCTCTTTATCAAATCTCCTTTTTTGGTCTGCTGTGTCATTTATAGCAGGGCCTCCTGTCATTCAAGAGCACTTTTCAAATGCTTTCTGTGAATTGTTGCTTGCACGCGTGAACAACCGCAGCAGAAAACAAAAAGGGACCAATTTGTAAATCCGGAACATACCATAAGATGCACTACGCATTACCCTTTTCAACTGCCACAGGCAATGACTGCACTGTAAAAGCCGCGTGAGAGCGGAAAGAAACCTCAGTTTTGCCAAAGCTGTATTCAGTGTCTTGAAGCATGTACGCAGGTATTATGCTGATAAACCAGCTTCCTCCTTTTTACAGCTCGTAATGCAATATAACAGTTTATTCATTTGGCTGTTGCTTTTCACTAAAGCCACTTACAATTATTTACCTATTTACACAGCAGTGTAATTTTTACTGTGTCAACTCAAAGTAAGCAGCTCACTTGAGGACAGTACACCAGTGAGCTGGATTTGAATGGGAGTCCTTTGATTCGAAAGCAACAGCACTAACCACTGTGCCACCTACTGCTCAAATCTTTTAAACAGAATCTGATGCTTCAACAATATTGCTCACAGATTATAGCACAACACTGCCTTCATTAGTCAGACAAAGAGGTTGGACATAAAAAGCATTATCATAGCAACAGAAGGCAAGGACTTTATGATATTATTAAGCTACAAATAAAATCACAACAGCGTAAGGGCTGTGCACTCTGATTTCTTTTCGAGGGGACTCAGTAAAGTAAATGGAGTAAAATGAACTCTGTTCCTGTTTTACTATGCAGGGAATTTTTGGAGGCCTGCAGACCTCATGCCCTACCTTTCCTCGGCTCTGCTGTCGAGTGGTTCTGATCTCCTGCTACGTGAGTTCTGGACCATGACAAGTGTTCCAGCACCACCAGGTTTACTGAGGAAGGAGGTGGCAGCACCTCCCAGCACCTCCTGCTCAACAAGGCCAGCCAAGAGCAGCCAGGCAGGTACACCAACCCCACACCCTACCAGTGTGGGGCCAGTGCTTCAATCTTAGGGTCCCTTTGTTGTATTCCTCTAAGTAACATTAGAACAGGTGGCACATATTTCAACAGTGCACATCCCTCCAGCATCAAGTAGGTGCACTTTGGACCTAAGCAGCAAAAACAATATTCGAGTAATTTCTCATCCAGGTTCAGATTCAGTACTATCACTTCATCAGAACCCCCAGGCACTACAATGTATCTGCTTCTTAGCTTTTATTAGCATTTACATTAAAATTTTCATATGCTAAATCTTCAACTTTATAAATGCTTATAAACTCTTCTGTGCTCTTGAGTTTTTACGTCAGAATATAAAATTTTGGAACTTCTCCTGATTGCTGTAAAGTAAATGCATTATAAATGACAAAAATGTAATCTTATGCACGTACTATTGTGAATATTTTTTATTATCAGGAATATCCAATGACAAAAGCAGTCATATGGACACAATGACTGTTTTCCATTATGCATAATGACAGTTACAGCTAACAACTGGAGCAGTTTTCCTCCTTATATTATTATATAACATAATATAATATATTAAGCATTATAATCAATTTTCACTACAGCTCACAATATCTCATGCAACTGGGATGTCCCCAAAAAGCATATCATTAAAGCACCTCTTTGTGCATTTTATGAAATATTTTGGTACTGTATATACCAAGCATGGGGTGTGAGGAATGCAATGAGGAAAAAAATGTATGCGATTGGAAGAGAGAGAACAGAGAACTGAAAACACCCTTAAAAGTGTGGAGAAAAGCGATGTATGAAATCCATGAAAACAAATAGAGGAAAGAAAAAGGAGAGGCAGGTCCAGAGTGAGAGAGTGAGGAGACACAGATAGAGACAGAGGGGAGGGAGAGAGAGGGAGGAAGGAAGAGAGTCGCTGCCACAGATCACCAGAGCCTGGCTCATGTGGGGGGTTGGGGCTGAGGCTGGGGGGTAGCTGGGTGGGAGATTACTGCTCAAGCTGGCCTCCTCCAGCTGGCTGACCGACTTGCATGGGTCAGGAAAAGTGATTTTTTCGGAAGGCTTTATCCAAAGGCCGATAGGAGAGGATGATATATGTGTTTAAAAAGGTTTTAAAGCTATTAACTGGTCGGCTGCTGGGCAAGAAATTGGCCGTGTATGAGCCTCATTTGATCAGAAAATGTGCAACAGCATCACAACAAACTCTTCGCCTCAATCACCTACTTGCAACGAGGGCCAGACTAGCCAGAAGTCACACACTGTTGGAACACAACCACTGCTGTCACACCCGGCACGCTGTCACATATGGGAATAATGTCAGCCACCGTCACCCAGTGCCACACTGCTCTTGTTCTGACCGCACCGCCAGAAACAGCTGCTGAAGACTCCCCACATGCCCTGAGGCACATCAGCCTCAATAGAACAAAGTCAACAACATCCACACATTCACATCTCTGCTCACGTCTTTCTCTCTTTGACAGTCTGTTACGGCAATGAAAGTTGTTCACCTCCTAAAAACTGTTTTAGTTTTAAAGTCACCTCAAGATACCTGACAGCAAAATTATGTCACCACTTATTCTTGCTCTATGGAGAAACAGAAAATAGTTTATTTTCCTCTAGATGTAAATATAAACATAATTCCAATAACATGAATAATGGCGCTTTCAAAATTATAGCAATATTTTGCTGAGATAAAATCAAATTATCTTGGGGTCTTGTTCACTAGTGATGGAAGAAGGGAATGGGAGATGGACAGGCAGATTGGTGCAGCGTCGTCAGTTCTGCAGGCGCCATGCTGGTTTGTGATGGTGCAGTGGGAGCTGAGTTTTCTGACAAAGCTCTTGGTTTCTTTCTCAGTCTATGTTCCCATATTCACCCGTGGACATGAGCCATGGATAACGACAGAAAGAATGAGACTCAGAATAAAAACGGCCGAAATTAGGTTTCTATGCCAAATTGGTGGGCTGAACCTCTGTGACAGGGTGAGAGGCTCTCCTTTGTGGTCCGGGGAACCTCAGCGTGGAGCTGCTGCTCCTCCTGATCGAGAGGGGCCAGTTGAGGCGGTTTGGTCATGTTGTGAGGACGCCCTCTGGTCGACTCCCTCAGGGGTTTTACCAGGCACTTCCCACTGGGAGAAGACCCCAGTGCAGACCCAGGATGCGCTGGAGAGATTAGATCTAAGGGCTGCCCTATGAATGCTTGGGGATCCCCCAGGAGGAGCTGGAGACTATTGCAGGGTACAGGAGGGTCTGGGGCCACATCCTTATCCCACTCCCTCTGCCCTCACCAGGACAAGGAAACTGAACTGAACTGAAAATCAAATTACATTAAGTTATGAAACTGAAAATAAAACCAGACATCCTAACAAAAAATCCTAACAAAATCCCAACAAAAATTGGACATTACGGCAATATATGTCCATAGCACTTCACAATGTCCATCCATCCAGCCATTATCATTAACCACTTAATACTGGTCAGGGTTGTGGTGGTCCGGAGGTGCTAGGATGTAAAACTACCCCAGATGGGATACTACTCCAGCACTGTAGCCTGTTAACAAATTTACTGTTTATTCAGTTAATTTTGAGTGTTTATCTAAAACGTAGTGGAGGGTACTGTACCAGCCGCTGCACCTGTCTTGCTTGAGGTAACCTGCCTTAAACCAAATTAACTCAGTTTAGGTACAGATACGGAGGCACAATGATACGTTTCCAGGTTCCCTCCCTTGGCTTTCACACTGTGGTACAGACAGTAAACAGCACAACAACCGTGAAATGTGCAACTGACTGGTTAAACAGCTATAATTCATCATTTCCCGGAACCGCTCACAGGTCTCATCTACAAACATGACACACAAATACCAAGGACAATAGTTTTTCGTGGTTTGCCTTCATAACTGCCCTCAGCAAACTTTAAAACCTTAAAAAACATTGTCTCTCCTGTTAATTTTTAGACATAATTTAAATTACCAAAGTTTGAACTAAGAAACATATCCCGCAATTAACTTCCAGTTTATTATATTTTGAAAAGGAGTGTTATTATTTTGTGTTAATTATTGTTAGCTGATAATAATAATAATAATAATAATAATAATAATAATAATAATAATAATAATAATAATAATAATAATGTGGCATAATTCTATGCCACCCACTATTGTTTCTGAGTCCCCGGTGTCTGGTCATTCTTACACCCACACGGATGCACATATATAAATATTAATTATTAAATATGAGCCACTGAGTCCATTGTGCACGAGGCTGCCTTCTGAGGACACCATGAGCGATCCGATGCGAATTACGGGCCAACGTGCGACTATTTGCGCGTCCGTCTGACTGGGGCCCCGGGTGTGTGTTGTGTCGCTGGGAGGTAGGTACAGTAAGCTGCGTGTCCCTCTGTCACCGTCTTACTGTAACGATGTCTCGGGGTGACAATGTGAGCCTGTCCGCGCGATCACGTCTCCACCGGGCACGAACACTGTTTCCCATTGTAACACGCCAGGCGCGCGCTACTACTGCTGCTCTTATTATTCTTACAGTATTATCATCATTATTATTAAAGGCAGCGGACTTGCAGAAGTGCACTTGCAGCTTCGCGTGAGACAACGCTGCTGAATGCGTGGATAAATGCGATCACTTCTACATCCACAAGATTCTTACACAGCAATACGGGCAAATACAAAAAGCAGCCGAACGGCCAGCGCACCTAAGCGAAGCAAATGTAAAGGAAAGAAAAAACCGCACAGTCACACACACTTCAGCTTACCTTCTGCTGCGACCGTTTTTTCCCAATCACACGCCTGTCTGCGAGGCACCTTTGCTCTTTCCCCCCGTTTCTTCCTCTTTTCCTCCGCTTATCCCCCGCTTCAGGCTGCAGCGCCGGAGCCCCGTCCTGCCGACGAGCGCGCGCGGACCGTCCCCGCTCAGACGCGCTCGGACGGACAGCCTCGCGCGCGGGGGCGGGGCCCGGGCGCCCTGACGTCACACACGTACAGTAGCGTGCAAGCTCCAAACCCCTGCGAGGGCTTCTCGACGGGCCCAATCCGGGCCCGTGCCCTCTGCCGTATTTGCCTGCCTTTCTGCCCGCTTCCTCTCCCGCTCCTTAAATAATACTCCCACACGGTAAGAGCTATAAACAAATTACATTCCCCATCTAACAAATCATCCAACGATGTGACTGACACCTTTCCAATAATTTACTGAAATTCGAACAGAACTTGTTTAATTTCAGCCACCAATTTCCTACTTTCCACCTGTAATTTAAGCAAATGGTCGTTTGCAAAAATTCCTAAAGAATCTGGCACAAATACAAGCAAGCATTATGTAACTGGACAGCCACCATAAAGAGGATAACTAGAGCGCTTAAGAAGAGAATGAAAAGAGGAAATCTCACCTCCATGGAATTACTGCTAAGTCTAACTGATTACAGTCCTTGGAGAACAATGTAAAAAAAATCTAAACCAACTAATCTATGAAAATATCTTTGGGGGATTTGTATATAATTACCGTACTTAGAGGAGGTAAATATATTGCATCCATGATCCACGTTTTGGCCCGAACACTTGAGATTAATTTAAGTCTTTATTCTTAATGAAGGTAGTAGAACAATTTATTTAGGTTATGATATACGCATGTCGATTTCCAGAGTTTTTTATGCTAACTAGTTGGTAGACAAGTGTATAAGATTTTTTAGGGCAGAAACGTAACACAAACGGGCAGCGAGTTGACTAGTGACCCCCTGCATGACATGACAGCCCGTATGACCACAAAACAAATAACAAAGACACAACAAGACATCTTTTACAGCTTTTTCCCCAAACAGAGCCAGCTTCCTGCATCATCACTGTGGGCTGTCTGCCTAGTAACTCCTCTGACAAAGCGCCTACCTGTTCTGATATTCACCTGTTCTGTAAAATTTCATACAAAGAGCCTCGCTAAGGCCAACAAAGCTTCAGTAAGATCTCAAGACTTTTCTGAATCACCTGGACATCATCTGGCTAGACTTTAGTAAAAATATGGGTTAATTTTCATTGAGTAAGACTGAGAAAAAAGAAACAAGCTTCTCTTTTCCCTGTTTTCAACCCAACACAGAGCAGATTTGTTGGAGAACACCTCCACCTAGAGGCGGAGCTAAATTCCTCACATTGAGACACTGCAGGTACAAATGTTTTGGTCCTGTCCAATTCGTTACAATCACAGTAAATTTGAACTGTTATTAATATAATAATTTTTGTTTATATAATCTTATAGAGCTTCATTATCAGTTATTTGTCACAACAACCATGTTGCAGTAATGATAACAACACTCTTCTGTAAATATGAGTGTCACAGATTCGCTTTTTTCTAGCAAACGTGTTAAAGAAAAATCAGCTAAATCATCTCATTAAAATTCCAAAATAGTGGATGATAGACTGTGCCCAATGTAAAGAGCTGGAAGAAATAATAAGGAGAATATTCTGCTAATACAATAGCTAATACTGTACATGGCTGGTATGGCTGGTATTGGAACAGGACGTAAACCTCATTTTTGTTCTGAGAGCTTGTAAATCATTCCACAATGTGCCGAATGCAGAAGATCTACTTATTGATCTTTAAATGGAATGACTTTCCCCCAGTATCATCGCAATGTGGATCCGGCCATCCTGAAATCCAATGAAATGCTTTTTACTTCATTTTAAGATTTATTCCTCATTTTGTTCAGATGGCCGGGTCATTAGTCTGAATCAATCTCATGAATGAAAGATTTACTTGTTCTGAGGAGCCGGTGGGAGAACTGAATGTAAAAGAGACATTTGCGGCTTCTCTCTTTCAACCGGCCTCATCTCGTCCACTCCCCCACACCTTTGCTTAACCCCCCCCCCCGCCCCCACACTCCCCCCTCCCTGGTTTGCATGGCAGCCCCGTATATGCAGCCTGCAGGAAGGAAGCTTGCAATTTCCTCTTTTATTCAATTGGTGTGGATGCACACACCCAGACAGGGCAGCACAGCGCTGCTCAGTCCACCAGTCCAGCACCGTCCTCCTCCTCATAGAATGACAAGAAGGCAAAGAAGGCCCTGGCAAGAGCTGCCCCACCCCCAACCAGCTCAGACAGTCTCCACTCTCCTGCTACCCTGGGCTCTCCAAAGCACTCTGCTATTGTTCTTCACTTCCTGCCTACAGCACTGAACGGACGAACAGCACAGCTGAGCTGTCGCACACAAGCAGCACAATGGGACTCGGGTGACGCGCTCTAAGGACTGAGTGTGTACCCCTGGTGAGACCCCATAATACACCGCAAAGTGGCTGTGCTCAGGCCTTCTGCATGGGTCTCACAGCCATTATATAACCGGACAGACACCATATATAAGGTCATTTTTAACAAGACTACTCACATTCTCCTGAGATGGGGTTGTTTGTTGTGCTCATGTAATGCCCACAAAAACCTTACAAACAAATCCCAGCAGTTTAAAGTTAAAGCCTACACGACCCTACAGTATTTCCAATCGATAAGCAATAGCAACAATTTCTTCGACCTTCAGCCATTCAAGTCTGTACATAAAAGCAACAAATGCGACAAACAAAAGAAATGTTAGAATGTAAGGGAGCGGGGTACACGGGCACGTGAGAAGGGAAGTGTGTGTTAGAGTAAAAACAAGCTTATCTATGCGCCAAACGCTGGATATCAGCGCACTGCAGGAAATTGGCAATTCAGAGGTTTTCTCACACCTCTGTTAATTAAGCCTGGTGCTTGGAGGCTTTGTTAATTGGAAAATACACTAAAGCCCACTCCCTTCTTGGTACGCGGCTGCTTAAGGTGCACTCCTGCCCACCCACACACACACCCACTCCTACCAGAATGTGCTTCGCCGCACGGAGAGGAGGGTGAGCTCAAACTAAGGTTGACTGACAGCTCTAAAATATTCTCTGCCTATTTCATAAGAAAAACCAGCCTGGTCTGGGGGAGGTGGGAAGGGAGGGGGGGGGGGCTTCAGTGAAAGACGTGACATACCTACTTATTGCACTCATTAAATGTAGAGTTCTGGAAATCTGTATTTCACTTGGCTTTTTTTCAAGTCTGACACTTAATTACAACTAAACATTTCCTGCAGTCTCTCTCTAGCTACGCCAAGACAAGGGTGTTCATACACAGCGAGATCACTTATAAATGGAGTTGATCGAGACTGAGTATCACGGCACTACTGGTTGAACGCTGAAAGCCGCTCCAGGATTTCTGTACATCTCCTTGGAATTTCACAATCCTCCACATAAATTTATGCTTACCATAGCCACAGCGTATATTACACCCGTACAAAGGAAACGTTAAGCAAATGGATATTTCATGCAAAGTTAAACATTTATGAGACAAAAAGTTTTATTTCCAGGGAGTCTCTGAAAATAAACGGTGAACGCAACAGTGAATAAAGTCGAGATAAGAGCTGCCCCGGGGCTGCAGCCCCTTAACCACCTCTCAGACACATCTGCTGCTATCCGCAAAAGGGCCTGGGCTGCTTCAATGAGTTCCTGCAGTCACCACCCCCCCACAGCAGAATCCCGGTCAGGGCATAGAGGAACCTCGCCTGTGTCCACACTCACCTGCTCATTGGCATTCATGCACTGCAACTTCATCTGCTTCAGGTAGGTGGTAGTAAGGGGCATGTTGTAGTCAATAAGGTCCGGGACCAGCGAGGCTGGTCGGTCATTCTCTGTAAAACACAAAACAAAGCATGAGGCATCTTTAAATATGTTTTTCCATCCATTCTGCATGTTGAAAAAAACAGCAAATTCTTTTTAATCTTGTTGAAAATACCCAATTCCTAATTTTTAGCAAATGCATGTCCAGTGGTAAGTGATGGAGATCCACAGTCTATTTCAGAAACACAGGGTGTGAGGCCAGACCATCGCAGTACACAGTGACACAGTCAGTCACATACAGACGCACAGAGGGGAAATCAGAGCCACCAATACGCCTGAAAGATGCATCTTTGGACTGTGGGGGAAACGGGAGCACCTGAGGGAAACTCAAAACCGCTGTGAGGCACCAGCACTTTCCTGAAAATATGTGAGTTAATTGCAGGACAACAGTAGCAAAAGACAATCTGACAGCCAGGTTCAGGTCTTGCACATTTGAATATTTTCAGCATCAACAGATAAGGACCACTGTCAGCAGACAATTCGAAAAATATACCTCATATAAAAAAATGCACCTGATTCAGCCAGTTTTTAACCTTCTAAAATATACTGCCGCTACTCTCTTTTTGTGTCTCTTCACACGCTAACATTTGCAGGTTGCATAAGTCGTTTCCCATCTCAAGTGCACAGAATATAGGAAGCTATGGATTTATACAAAAACTCGTCCTCATTCTGTATAAAATTGCATGCATTAGAAACAAAAAAATGTTCCCATGGTAACAGACAGTTGGAAGAGCTACTGACTGTTGACCTCGACTTTGCCTAAATATCTTCAAGGTTAGCAGTGCTTAAAATAATGTGGCAGTAGCGCATTCAGTATTGAAATTGCCCAAGCTGGAACAAGCTCACCGCTCTGTACCTAATGGAATCATGGAAATTGGCACAATCATTTCTTCTGTGCAGACTGCATGAATGGGAATATACAGTTTGTCCATCCATTTCAGAAACTGCTTATCAAATTAGAATTGTCCTGGTCCAAAGCCCATCCCAGGAAACATGTGGCAGAATGAGGGGCCCGGTATGCAGCGGATTGAAGTCCACCGTAAGAAACGTACTTATACGCCAGTCCACATAAACAGTGGGACGAACGAGACAATTTGGAGGCACCAAGTTCCAGGAGGTCAATGAATGTGCAGTACAAGTGTAAAGTGTGAGTCCACCTGTCCAATCTGGGCGAAGCCTCTGTGGGACAAACTGGAGAGAGGAGGGAACCCAAAACAACACGTAGGCATCCTGCATGTGAGGGAGCTGCTACAGAAGATGGCACCTCATTTCCTTATCAAACCTGCTTGCTGGTGAAAATTATCTGGCAGCAAAGTGTGTGGAAGCTTTGCACATTCATTTAACTAGTTTTGGGCAGCTGAAAAACTGACAATTTCTTTGATTTGTTATGCTACAAAAATCATAGATTTAATAAAGTCAATTATTAAGCAACCAAACTGTTTAAATTGCTCTTGCTGAGCTCTGTGATGCTTTGTGTTTGCATTGGACCATGAAATTCGGAATCTGTACACCTGTGTTGGTTATGGCGGCAGTCATTTCAGGAGAGAGCAGCCGGGACGTTCTGACAAGTTGGCGAAGTTGTTAACCATCGGAAAGGTCCTGATTTCTTTCGCCTCACAGCACCCCTGAGCCTCAGCTACACACTAACAATGACCATTATTACAGCATGCGATAATGCGCTGCGCCCATACGGCTCCCTGAGCTGCTGTGGAACAGCTTTTCATATAATTAAAATTACTGCCTTAGTTGTACAAAGTAAAAAAAAAAGTGAATCATTGTGATTCGCATATATACAGTGCATATATGTGTGTGTGTGTGTCTGTATATATATATATATATAAATTGTCAAATTAAAAAGACATGAATGAATAAATCAAAAAATAAATGCCATCCTGAGGAATCTGTTCATGCCTTAGACTTAAGATTATATTTTACTGAGCTTCTCACAAGAGGACAATGTGACTGCAGCTTCACATTTGCACTGCATCTAAAACAAAATCACGACAGGAGGTTCTCCAAAAAATGCTAAATATACTGCATCACAGGATTTGGTTCAATTCTTTGCTGGCATTTGATGACTTCCTTCATATGTGAATGCTAAAGAAGTTGTCAATTTAATTCTGATTTGCTTTTTTTTAAAAAACAGCCCTACGTTTTGCCCTAACTTTGGTGAGGGGAAACCATTCAGTCTAAAGCAGAATTTATTTCAATATAGCATCTTATCCATATTTATTTTTGTAATTAATCAAAACTTCATTTTTGTGACTAGTCACACTAAATAAAAGAAAAATTACCTACATATATTGTGCATTATACATACGCTATTATATTGACAAATGATATAGATAGTGAAAACAGAGGTAACATTTATTTTTGTTAATTAAAAATGAATGTAAACTTCCCATCCGCATGTCACTGCAAATATAAAAGAGACAGATGTGAAGCAGACTCCACAGTCGTGTTCTCTCTGTCATGTTCATCCTGGCCCGGGCCAAGACGGCAATCCAACAACAAAACAGAGTCCATAAAACACGTCCGACGCGCACAAATCCACAGTCACACGGACGCGCTTACTCCCGAGCGCTTGCGAGCAACCGGCCTGCTCGCGTTTCACGACGCCTGTAAACACAAAGGTCTTCGCCCTTAAGGAATCGCTGAAGCGGCAGATAAATGCGGACGGGCGAAGAACAACAGAAGGGACGGCGCATTGTTTTACACTGGGTTCGGAAGTTCGTCCTCCTTTACAAAGCTTGCTATAAAAAAGCCTATAAAGATGAAAGACAAATACTAATTGCTGCTTATGTGTATTAAGCAGCCCCTGCTTACAGTAATTAGCGGTGTTTAATAATTCAGTCCTGAACTTTTCTGTTGGGTGGCTTAGGCTCCGGCGGGGTAGGGGGGTCACCCCATGGGGCATCCAGCCAATTAGCTGCCCTCTTTATCTGCGACACCCAGAGTTGCTTCAGCAATGGAGCCGCTTTGACAGCATTCCAATCAAGGCTCAATCTGTTTCCTTTGCGCTATTAATCACGCCGTCACAAATACCGCAGCTGGGAACGGCCGCCGTCCCCGCAGCCGCTGCGGCGCAGTAGGCGGGGCAGCGGAGGACCCACGCAAGGGCGGGAGCACGGCTGCGGGGCAGCGGCGCCGCATCGAAGGGCCGCGCCTTAGGGCTTCGGTGACGAGATGGTTTTGCGGGCGCTCGCTGAGTTGTCCTGTTTCTCGGCCTTCGCGGTCTTCCTCGGGTTGGAAAAGCAAGCTTTTCGTGACCCTACGTGTCATTATATTATTGGCTCTTCTGCTTTTGCGTTCCTACTTTTTGAATTCTGAATTTCGGTGTTCTTCTGCTTTGTGAGTTCCTCTGCCCAAATTGCATGCTAAAACAAAGTAACAGCTCCCTGAAAATGTCAGCTGTGACTATTATTACCATATGAAAGCCTTTGGTGTCTGTTGAATTTGGGGATTACATCTTCACCAGGCCCCCTTACTCCCGTAAGCATTGTTGTAGTTGTGTATGAGGCCCGGACCGGGCGGCAAAGTGGGTCGGTACCTTTGAACTCGGCGCTGCTGGGGTTAATGTGCATCCTCTTCTGACACTCGCCACAGCTCATGAGGAAACGGGTCACAGCCTCCCTGGGCAGGAAGGCATACGTCTCCGCGATCTGCCACACGGGCAAGACAAAGAGAGCGAGGGGTGGGTGGGGACGTCACCGCAAGAACGGCCACATGACAGACATTTCTAATTAGTGTGAAAAGAGGCTGAGCGGAGAGATAGGGGAGAAGGAAAACAATGAACGACAGCAGAAAGCCACACATCCAGCAATGGGTTTGAAGTAAATTAATTCTAATATGATGGCATTTGTGAGAACACATGCTGAACTGACGAAAACAGGCCATAGTGAGGGAGACCCTGGTCCCTTTCCTTTCTCTGCCAGACCAAAAGAGGGGGAGTGCCAGTAATGCATTGAAGGCTAATTCGGCAACACAATAAAAAAAAAAAAAAATCCAAGACCCCCCACTGTGAAGCACAAACACTGTAAAGGAAGACGAATGGCTGTAAACCACTGTCACAATGGGGGGTAAATGGCAGGTAAATGGCAGTTTAGCCCTGGATGGCACACTCTCTGAGAAGGTGGTTTTGCTCTCTCCATCTTGGCATCTCTCCCTCCAGTCTCTCTCCGCCCTTAATCCCACATCTCACCGTCATCTCCCATGCTTCTGCTCGGACCACCGTCTTCCTCCTTCCTTTCTAATGCAGGTGGCAGCTCACAGGAGTCTGCATCTAAGCATGTGTTCGAAGCACAAAGTGACAGAAGGAGAGTGTGTGTCTGTGCAAGGATACAGCAAGAGAGAGCAACGTCTGTGCCCCTGAATTAAACCGAGACAAATGTCAGTCACAGCCTTCGGTGAAAAGCCCCTGCGCTGCCACGATCCACTTTGCAGGGATGTGATTTTATAAAAAATCTAACTCGTACTTCTCCAAAAGTCAAAAGTCATCAAGGACATAAGGTCTTTCAGCAAAAGAAAAAAAAGGCCAAAAATAGTGCAGCAAAATACAAAACTGCTCTGATTATGAATATGAAATAAAGCATCCCATTGTGTGGGCAGCTCCCAGTAACACCCTAAGTGCTGCCACTGGGCACAGCTGACAAACCCAGAGTCTCTGCCGGGGAGCCGCTGTCTCCTCCTCCTCCTACTCCCCCACGCGGCCCTCCACTCCTGACAGCAGCCTAAATATGAGGGGCTCCTGTTAGCAGCCCCATCGTTCCCCACCCGTATCCCTTCTTCTTCTCTTTCTCCTGGATGGTGCACCCTCTTTCCTCCACCGGCATTCCCTCACCTGACCTTCACTCGGCCCTGGCACAGAGGCAGCGCAGATGCACTGTTGCCCCGCTTTTCCTGCAGGCTTTTTCCAAGCACGCTAGTTGTGAAATTCAGCACCCCTCCCCAGGAGCACCACAGCCAAAGTGGTACTGTTAGTAGAGGGGGGCAGGGTGCAGAGGGTGGTGGTGACTTTGTCATGGTAACAAATTTGTTCCAAATTTGAAAACTTGTTGTTAATAATGAATGGTCCTTAATCGCTGAACGGTGCACATGTGTCTGTGTGTAAGGAAAAAAGTGCCATCACTCACACGGTTGTCATGTAAAATAATAAAACATGTGGCAGAAAATCTATCAATTGTCATTAAATGTAAATCTTGGAAATCAGAATTGAAGCAGCAATGGAAACATGGGTTTCAGAAAACTGCAGTACCGTATTTGAACAGTAGAGGGCAGGGTTACTAGAAATGCCCAGGAATAGTGTCACTAGTCCCATTAACGTGGCCCTTTTCTCACCCATTTTTTACTGTATCTTCAGTGGTGCCATTTGCAGTGTTTGAAATTACGTCGAAGCTAAAGCTGTACCCTCCTTCGTGTACAGTTTAGGCAGAGCAGTACAGCAGTTCAGGCTCTCCCGCTGTCTGAAAAGGTTCAATCAAATGCCTTCCGTGCGACCAGAGGTCAAGCTCTTCCAAGAATCTAATATCTTTCTCAGCTTCTTTAATCAAAAAATGACTTTTGCTCCAGCTAAATAAAAATCTCAGCATTTTTTAAAAATTATTCCTTACTGATATAAGAGAATAGTGTTTTAAAAACGGTACGTGTGTGTGTGACCAGAACTGTAAAACTGGACTTTCTCGTAAATCCCCCTTCACAGGAAGCCTTTCAAAATCTGTTCATTTACACATAAGCCAAGTGTCTACAGTAGGGTAATTTAAAAATCTGCTTTATTTATTTACTTGTTTGTTGCTTGCACACTTTTTATCTGCTCTCGTATTTCATCTACTGGTAAACCATGGTCTTCTGTCACTGTGCCGCATGTATGCTGCCGTACCCTTGGTCAATATTCTAATTACTGCAGTTCTCATCTATCTGTCTATCTACAAAAAATTCAGTTTGAACATCTAAAGAATACCTCCCACAGCTGATGTATTACAATTACAGAGACGGTGAGAGTGAGAGAAAGCTCTGCTCATCCAACTGAAGGTTGTTCACTCACTCACAGATCTTTATAAGTGTGATAAGGGAAACCACAGGAGTTGAAAAAGCCCGACAGTTTCCAGCCTCTGTTTGTACTTTCCTTTGCAATTTTTGTGACTTGGAAGGTGGTAATGCATTTTCAATGAGTCCTAACAAGTTTCAATTCACTACAAGACAAATGGCCTTCATTATAAAAAAACAACAACAACAGAAATAATAAGATGGGCGATAGAATGATTAGAAGGAAGAAAGGAAATTAAGAACGTGAAAGAACAAATAGGAGGAATAGGGAAAGAGCTGAAGAATAATGAAGATAGTTGAAAAGCGACGGTACAGAAGAGGAATAGAGTGAGATGCAGGGAGCAGATTGGAGCTCAGGGTTCTCCTTACTGCCTTGTAAGTCTTCTTCTGTCCAGCGTGCTTGGGCGCCTTGGCGGGGTCCGCGCCCATCTCCACATGCATGGCATAGATGATGTCAAAGAAGTCCTCCACCACAGCAACCCGCTTCAGGGAGGAGCCTTCGGGGGCCGAGCCCCCATCAACACACTGCAACACGGGACAAGACGGGAAGGGTGACATCAGCAGGCTGTGCACGACGGTTGTACAGGTGACGTGAGCCTAGCTGATGCCGGAAGTGTGGCCGGCATTACAGCTCCATCAGCAGTGCGTGTCTGTGAAAATGAGCGAGTGTTCAGGCGGTCAATATTGAGAGAAGTCATCTCTTTTTGTTTAACTGTTGGCATGAAATATGGCCTGTCATGCTGGACAAACAGAGTGCTGTGCCGCCAGTGGCTGCAGGCTGGCTAGTGCAGAGAACGTCCTCAGGTTGTCAGCACTCAGGTATTCGCTGCTCAGTAAGTACTCAGGTATTCACAGACCCCAGGTGCTAAACTTTTGAATGGATCTGCAACAAAAGCTTTCTGAGGTTGAAACCTCTGTCATCTAAGATCAAACAGTTTATTTATCACCAGGCCCAGGACAGGGCTTGCAGGACTCAGCCTACAGGTGGTTCGCTTTGAGGGAAATGTACAGAAATGGGGAAGCAGAGATAACCACCGTTCTCTACAAAGGAGTACTTCTCTTGTGTCTTTTGTGTTTTTAAGTAGATATTTTCATGTTCCTCTTGCACACAATAATCCAGCTTAGTGCTGCAGTCATCTATGCAAGACAACACAAAAGCATACATGCGAGAGGATCATTTATTCCCATATTAACGGTAAAAATTCATTGTAACTAACGCCTCATTGAGTGTCATAGCTCATAGACAAAAACGTGACTTAGAGAGAAGCCAAGAAAAAAGTTTAAAGGTGCATTGGGAGGGGTGACATTAAATTCATGCTGTAAATGCTTTACCACGAATTACATTTCATCCCTAGTGCAAGAAAATCCGTGGCACTTTGCTTGTCGCTAATGACGAAAAATAGCCTGTATGTACAAACAGGCTGCTCGTGGACCCTGCTTTCCATGAGGCAAACCTTGTTGCCATGGAAACTCCGGCCGACCTCTCGGGCAGGTGTGCGGGGCAGCAGGTCATGTGACACAGATGGCTGCACCTAGTAAAACTTGAATTGCTACAACAGTCACGGTGTCGAAAGCCAGCCGAATTATGCGTACGCCTCATGCGCTCAACTGCGCTGGCTCTATTTTATGCTCCCGTCATCGTTCTTAAAGCGCTCAGTGTGAGTAATAAATATTTTTTTATAAATGAGTTACAATTGATTTTCAATAAGTCAATAAAGATATAAATGGTTAGAATTTGTTTGCTTTGTATGGACCAGGGTCCAGTGGGTAGGGGGATGGGAGTGATGTTTCTGACATCATTTGCAAACTGGGATCCCAGGCACCTTCCACAGGCAGGGCAGTCAGGACTTCAGCTGCCCAGCCCTCCTTCCCTCCTCTCCTCCTCTTCACTTTTCCACTTTCCCACTCTCCCCTCACACTCTCCCTCTCTCTCCCGAGCGCAAGGTAATAAGTGTTGCCATGGCAGCACAGCACAGCGTGCAGAAAGGGAAGACTTTAATCCGGCCCACTCAAGCTACTAACCTAGTGTGCTTTTATTTTATTATAATGATTTTTATATCAATTATGCATATTATCACACATACTTTTATTTTTCATGCACATGGCCTGATAAAAGGGAGGGGAAAAAAAAAACAATTACAACTAAAATTAGCCAGATACTGAAACTGGCGAGGGAACGGAGGGCGACACGGTGCCCCAGAATGCCAGCCATCTTGTGCTCCTGGCCTTCTGTTTTTTTTTTTTTTATTTAGATAGGAGAAGATTACGCTAATTCCCTTCAGGAGCACAGACAACCGTGCAGCCGCGTGCCCGGAACACATGATGCGGCGACACGGTGCTGTGAGCCCCCTCGCCCCCCCAAACCACCACCGCCGCTTCCCACAGTCCGGGGGCACATCAGTGGCCCGGGATGCGACTCCGCGTGACAGGAGACGCCCCAGCACAAGGATAAGTGGGGCAGAGGGGAGGGCCGCGCCTTCAGGCACGACAGGCAGGACGGTCAAAGTCATGAGTCCGCAGACCGGCTGAGTCCAAGCTGCCCGCCCCACCACTGTGCGCAACACAGGAGGCTCTAGAGGAGGCCCGTAAGAAGATGCGCTCTCTCAGCAAAGCTCTACCTGGACGTCATTCGCAATTCAGACACAGCGTCTGTGGCCCATGTCTGTGAGGGGAGCTGTATTGGACACGTGGCCCTGGTATCTGGAGGAACAAACAAGGAGGAAATGTATAAAAGACAGAGAAATTCTGTCCCACCACTGATTTGCATCGGCCTGTGAAATAACCTCTGTGCTTCCACAGCCAGCCGTACCACCTGCAGTTCCTCCTCAGGTCTCTCTCTTCGTTCTGCGCCTCCATCTCGGTCCCTCTCTCTCTCTCTCGCTCGGGAGCCTTTAGGGTCTCCCTTCTGCATAGAATAATTGTAGTTGTTCGTTGTCTCCCTCCCGCTTTGCCTCTTGCACTCTCTCTCCCTCTCCTTCACCCGTCCCGTTTCAAACGGCTCTGTTGCTAGGAGACCAGAGGGGTCGATTCTGTAAACGGCAGCCTGGCCTCCACCCTGCCCCCCTCGGCACTGGCACCGACTGGAGCAGCCATGGAGATGGACCCCGTGGACAGACGGGCGGTCTGCAAGATCGTCGTCCACGGGGATACACTCAGGCAAGCAGAACCCGGCGCACGGATGGCACCCACACAGATGTGAAACAAAAGGCATTAAAAAAATAACAACACTAATGTCGGTGAAAATAAAATGACCTGGTCCTGCAGCAACAAACAGGAACGCAAAACAACTGGCTCAGAAGACAACGTTTTGTTCCTCATTATAAAGTACGCCTTTTATTCAAATTTCACGGTTTACGATAAACTATTCTTTATTTTGTTAAGAAAAGCAAAAGGCCGTGAGACAATGCCAACCCAGCTGAAGCTGTGTGCAGGGATGATTTCAGATTCTGCCTTTCAGAACAGGACATGGAGGCAAGTTTTGCCAAGCAGCAGGAAGGGACTGTAATCCATGCCAGCAGGTGTCTCTTTCTCGCATTTGGTCTGTTGTACCGCTCTTATCTTCGAGCCCGTACGACTGACTAGCAGCAAGTGTCACGAACTCCTTGACCTCCTAGTGACATAGCAGGACACACCATCAGCTGAAGCCCACGGCAAAAGTGTCCGGTGCAGGGGAATAAGAAAGGACCCTGGATGGAGCCCAGTGGACTGAGCTCTGCACCCACAGTGTACTGATGGGGCGTTCAGGAACACAGTGACTGTGGTGTGCTGGGGGAATGGGACCAGGTGAGTGGGATGAAGTGCCTTGTACAAAACTCAGATCAAATGTAAATGCAGAACAATTCACCCGAAGGAACATGGTATGTGCAGTCCAGCCCCTGCTGCTGGGCTCCCACTCTGTCCTCAACAGATGAGCAGGAAGCCAGGTACATTTCCTGGCTCCTCCAGAGCAAAAAGGCTGGCCAGTCCTCCCTCCTCCAGCACTAAATCACGCCGTCTCACTCAGATCTGCAGGTTCACAAGGCCCCCTTCATTATGTCCGCATTACCTCTGGGTTCTGCTCCCACGCCCGGCACCGGCTCCCCTACAGCATCATTAAACGCTTGACAATGCCGGTGTCTCTCACTGTCCTCTGTCCAGCCACCGCCATTCCAAAGCACCATCCCACTTTCCACTTCCCCCCAAAATGCAAATGGCCTTCCTTCATTTTGGCCCTCACACTTCCAACATCATGACACAAATACAAAGTATATAAGCGCTTCGCGTAAAATAAATGAATGGAGTAATCAAATTCTATAATTATTATCCGTACCAGCATTGCCGTTATTATGTCGGGTGACCCTTGATTCAGATCTGTCGATATAATTATGGGATGTGAGAAGGTGTGCATTGAGACTCTGGGATTCCGTGTAATTACAACGCCTTGATAGATACAGACAGAAGGACCGACACGCACTGTGAGGAACAGGGGCTTGCTGATTATCTGCTGGGACTCGCCGCCAGAGCAGAGAAGAAGCCACTATCTAAGGGGGTTGGGGGTGCGTGGGTGGGGGAGGGTGGTCCTGAACAGCGTGCTTTTGTGAGACTACGGTAACCCCTCCAGGGACGCGCAAACGCAGGGGGCTGGCATCCTTTTCCGAACTCGCCTCCGCCATATCTTCCTGGGCGCCCTCTGCAATCCACGTTCATACGTGTAACACAGCACGCTTCCCTGGCGTGTGTGATGGAGCCTAGGTCCTCCTCATTTATGGTAGGAGGGGTGAAAAGGAAAACAAGAGTGCGTGAAGATGAGCAAAAGGGAAAAGGGAAAAGGAATCGTAGGGCCAGCGGCAAGGATGCGGTTTGTCGCACCCTCCGGGACCTGGGTCTGGGAAAGGTGACGCTCCTCTCCAGTTTACAGAGCGTGTCAGCGAGAGGCTCAGCGAGAACCTGTCACAGACTAAGCCTGATCACACATGTGTACTTGCGCAAAAAAAACCTTGAAACACTCCTTGGCAACAAAAACTGATTTAGCATTCCATCTCAGAATGGACGTAGAGCTGAAAGAGCATGTATTTGTGTGAGATGGAGATGAGCTTGTTAGTCTGTGTGCGGGGTTACAGTCCGCAAGTGTACTGGGTCGCCGTATGTGGCTTGTGAGAATATATTTGTAAGCGCCCGTGTGCGTGTGTTCATGTGTTCATACACACGCATGCTCTGCTATCATGCTCCTCTCTCCCGGGGTGTGGATGGGATGGGGGGGGGGTTGGAGCTGATAATGAGGGGATGAGACACTCTTCCTCGGTCCTTGCCAGTCGGCGTATAGAGGGGTGGAAATTGAGGCCCCAGAGCCAATTAAAAAAATGGTGTTAATTTCTCCTCCACTGGGATGAAGAGAACGGATTCTCCATGGCAACAGCAAGAGCGCCAGAGGGAGGGAAGCGGAGCTGCGCGAGCACAGACTTTGCGTCCGAGGAGTGTGTGAGGCAGGGCATCGTGGGGGACGATGGGGGGATGGGGGGGGGCACAAAGCACAGCAGAGACAGCCAGGGCGTAACAACACACTGAGAGCCTGTCATGGCCTCTCGAGGAGGCAAAGTGAACCCCAGTGGAGCAGAGGCATTGGACGGAGACGCAACATATTTATAATGACCCCCCCGCCCTTTGCCGCAAAGTAAACTAAAGAGTAAATGAGGTGCCAGGAATGTAACATCACCACTTCTGTCTTTGGCTGTCCTACCCAAAGCAGGGAGACGGGACACCGCAGAGAGCCAGTGGGGATTTACTGCCATGAGAGCTGACTGCTCCCTCCCCTCTCCGCTCCCCCGGCCCCTGTGGAGAGCAGCCAGGTCGCCCACCACACACACGTCACACCCCCTCCGTCACACTGCATCCTACAGAGCAGGAACAGGCTGACGGGACACCTCTCAGCTGTGAGAGACAGACAGGAAGTGGGTCACCTTGCCTGCATGTGTGTGCCGTGCCCCTATGTGTGTGTGTGTGTGTGTGTGTGTGTGTGTGTGTGCGCGTGTGTGTGTTTACGTGTTTGTGAGAGAGAGATAAGCCATGCGCGTGTAAACAATACCAGCACGGGCCTTGCTGTCGCTTTAATTAAGTGTTTCAGAAAGGCCAGTGCTGGGGTGACGCCGTTTCAGAAGACGACTCAAATATCAAAGCAGGGAAACCGCAGACAAGAATGTGACAGAATGGCATAATGCGGCAATACCACAAATAATGGCGAACAAAGGAGAGCACAAAATGGCACTAAAAATACCCAAGAGCAACAACCATGTGCCAAGTCAACAGCAGGATTTATAAGGCAGAGCAGAATTGGTGGTAAACTGGTAACCGCTATCATATTCATTAAAAAGTCCAATAGTTGACAGCCTTTGCAAAAGATAATAAAGTGGAATGAAGAACAAATCAGGCAACAAGTGATTCTGTACACAAGAGCTGCTGGACTAACGTCTGAATTCAAACAGGCTTTCTCTGCTGACTTGAACTATGTCTAATTGATCTATTGTGAGAATAATAAAGTTAATCTTCTGAGATGTAAAAAAATGGTGTAATTTCAGTTTTTCAGTGGTGACTAATGAAATTAATCCATTTGATCTGACATTTGGTTCCCTGCCCCTGTGTACTAATGTAATGCAGATATAATGAGCTTCCTGAGGGGCAATTTCTTCACTGTTTCAATGTGCCTTTACTTACAGTGTGTTACTCATGGGAGACTCATTGTGCGTGTCCAAACACGGGAGGGAAAAAAAGACATTTACAGGGTTCGGATGGCATGGCAACGACCCGCTACACCTCTTCCAATTAAATCTTTAAGCACGACTTTCCGTGTATTTATAAAACTGTAATTGGCTATGTTACATCAGAATTCAAGGTTGGTGGTACTGAGAATAAGAAACGCAATTTAAAGCATATCTGCTAGATTTTTAATATTAAAAATGAAAACTGAAGAATCCACAAGAAAACTGTGAAAATTTTCTTTTTATCTGCTCTGACTCTGAGACTGTATTCCAGTGTTCGAATCCCTGAGAAAATTTGTTAAATTGCCCTGAATAAATTAAAAGAAATGTTTATTATGGGCCTGTGATAGTCAGGTGTCTGATCCAGGGTGCACCCTGCCTGGCATCCTATGCTTTATGGAGAAGCTTGGGATCAGCCTGCGTTGGTTATTCACAAGCAACAAATAATTGTTTATTATAAGAAACAAAGCGAAAGATGGAGAACTCAAATGAAACACACATACTGCATTTCATTTACATAAAATGGGTTAAGGAAGGCAAGATTAGATTGGGCATGTCAGTGTATTTTGGATCTGGGTCCCTTTTATTGGTAGGGGGTGCTAGCCTGGTTGCTGGCTTGGCTGCTGTGAATAGCTGGCAGGCTGGCCTTTACCAAGTCAGCAAGGAGCAGCTCCCCAGCATTCTGGACCAGAACACCCCCATGTCCCGCAGATAGACTGTTGACTTTTCCTTGAACAGTCTTTTGTATCCTCTCATGCTGGTGAACATCTCAATAAACACAAATGAGCAGAAACAAAAACTACAGAGCACAGTCCAATATAACGCTCTACAGTCTAAACAAGTATGAAAACTCAAACTCACTGTTACTGTGAGGCGATAACAGTATTTTGAGAAACATGTAAAGTAGCTCAATATACATAAACATGAATTCACTTGATCAGTCTGCTAGGGGGAGCGAAGGATCGCATTGATCACCTTCCCTGGAACGTACAAGAAAAAGGCATCTCCCGTGTCTGTCCCCTGCAGCACAACTGCACACAGAGATGTTCTCTTGCCAGGCTGCCATTCAGGGGAACTACACTCATACTTTCGGCCGTCCACACACTCACTCACCCCAGGGTCTCCCACGCCTCGCCCTGCAGTTTCAGCTCAGCTGCGAAGGCGGAGTCCTGCGTTCGCCAGACAACGGACCAACAGTAGGCTCTGCAGCTTGACCAAGTCACGTGACCCCTGCTCCTTGCCGGCCCAGCACGGCGGCACTCCTTTGCCTGGCCTTGCGTCAGACCCGCTGTGCCATGCACCCCCCAGAACGCCCCTCGCAGGCCGTAAGGACAGGGCAACACACCAGCTTGCTCTTAAGCTGTGCTTTCGAATCAAATTAAGCGCATCTAGTGAGCCTTCATGTGTGTCCACGTTGACGCCTGGGGATCTGCTCCACAGCAAATGCCAGGGGTGGTAAACACAATACAAACTGATCAATGTAAACTCACAAACACACCCTTGGCCACCCTCTGCACTTTCAGTTCCGGCCCCCTGTTTACATGGAGGAAGGAGAACTGAACCCTGACAAAGCAGCCCTCTGTCTCTGTTGTTCTAGTGCACCCCCCCATCCACTCCCCACTCCCAAAGCTCTCTTTACCCAACACACTGAGCCACTTCTGTAAATAACCCACTCAAAATTAACCGCTAACCCAAACTAGTCAACTCTTTGTCTGCAAGTTTACTAAAATTAAACTGTTTGCCGTTTACAGTCTTTAGCATTAAGTGTTGGCTTTAATTAAACAGGACTCAAATTCAACCCAACAGTCACCCGCGCAGAGTCGACTTGGCACTTGCGGCTAACTATTCCAGACATCAATAAACCCGCACTTAACGCGCAGTCAGCCTGGCAGCACAAACAGAGTGTAACATTCAGTTTTTAAAGACTGTGTGAAAGCATAAAAAACACACACACCCACGCACACAGACGCCGTGTTTTCTTTTTCATGTCTTCAAGACAGTAATATCGCAGGGCCGGAGGGATCTCGGATACAGAATTACTTCAAGAAACACCAGACCAAGCTCAGATGCATTGCACATCGCTCTGCTGAAATTGATCCATTCCGTTTACATTTACTTCATGTTGGTATCTTCACTAAAGCTTCTCCACATTAGAACAGCATATTTCCTGTTTCCTTTTTTTTACAGTACATATTCAAGAATAACCCTAGAAACTCCACACGTCCTTGGTAGTATTCTCAAAATTTCCACTGTTCGGCAGACACCAGGACTTTCCCTTTGGCTGCGTGTTGCTAAACCTGACTCCTTTGTGTCGTTTGAGCTACAGCTGGTGTGGACCCATCCTGCCTCCTGTCCACTATGCCAATCTGTACTGCTGCGCAGTAACAAGCTCCACAGCCGTGCGCCTTGCAGGTTACATCTTTCACACATACAGGAATGCCGGTCACTGTTGCATGCACAACACACAGACACACAGACACACACACACACACACACACACACACACACACACACACACACACTTCCAGCCTGTCCGTAGAAAACAACCCCTTGCAGGGCTTCTGTCCAGGTCCTAAATTAACCCGACCCTTTTTCGGGGGATGGGATGCTGCACCTATAAGCCACCAGCCCCCTGCGTTGACTTGCCCTGTAACCCAGGACACCCCCAACACAATTACCGGCAGTCGGGGATTTACGGCTCCACAAGCAGCCGATAGCCACCCAGAGGAAAAAAAAAAAAAAAAAAAAAAACACAGGCAGCAGGTGCAGTGAACACCAGGAAAGGTCCTTTTGTTACCACAGGGCCCTTAGTTTAGGTTGTTACGCCTGCTTTGATATGTAAAAAGATTAACAAGTAAAGACACACATACACGCAGTTTAATGTTGTTTGGTGAACATAATGCATAATTAATAATTCATTTCTTACTTTCCACAAGAAAGGCAGAATCATAAGAGAGGATATGAAATTTATATTCCACCATGCCACATGAAGTTCCTTTTATTGTTCTTTTATTGCTTTAGGTTTTCCGGCAGAGCGCTAGGAGATGATTTTATTTAATGTTAAATATTGTTTCTCCTCCTTTGTCTGCATCCAGACGCAGACGTTGGCATCGAGCAGCTGCTGAGGTAGGTGACTCCACCCATGAGGCCCTTCCTTCGTTCATAGTTGGAAAGGCGGGGGGGCACACCTCTTTTATCAAGTCCCACCCCCACTCCACCCTATGGCACAGTACCAGACACACCTTTGGCTGCCTGGGGGAGGAGGGGCCCATCAGGTTCCTGCTCTGTGACACCTGACACCGCTGTCTCAGGGCAACTGCACAGCCCCATTCTGGCGAGGATGCCAGGTTCCCACTCATCACACTACTGCGCCCTGGGAGGGGATGAGGGGACTGTATAATAATATGGCACACAGCACAGGGACAGTGCCGTAGGCCACCACAGTAGTCCATAATACCTCACGGGTTGGGAACAAACACAAACAAATAAATCACACGGAAACGGGAATGCATTATCACAACAAGCCCAAACATCGGTACTTTGCTGCATTCAGCATAGAATTAAACCAGCACCGTGCTTTTATTCCCCTTCCATGGGAGATTTGTGTATTCTTCTCCCAACACAGCTACGAAAGTCTGAGTTTATTCTAACAATCCAGACAAGCGGGGCATCCAGAGCCTATGTCACTAAGTCCTACACTCAAAATAATGAAGCGGTGAAATCTGTTCACTATTAAACAGGTATTACAAATTGATCCTTTATAATGAAGGTGGATGGAAAGCTTGAAGGGGCTGTGCTGTGCCCCCATCTTCTCCCTTTTTCTCTATCAATGCTCCACCTTCCCAGCCCCCACCCTCCCTTCAGGCTCATTAACTACATCTGATTGAAACCTTCCCTACCCCCTCCCTAAATTGGCATTACCAGCCACACAGCAGCTGCACAAGGCGACTGCTGCAGCCCATCGGGTCGGCAGACCATTATGAGGAAACCACCACTTTCTTTTAGTGAGGAGGCTGCCCCCGACATCACCCCATCCCAACCCACCTGCCCCCCAACAGATGCCCAGAGGGGGTGAATGCACGACAAGGGAATCAGTGGAGTCCATTTAACATATTTATTTCTGTAGGATAAGAGTCCCATTGAGATTGCCGAGATGCCTGGTCTGATAAGAGGCTGTCCCAATTAGGTTAACCCAGCGGGCCAACAGCCACTTGGACCCATCAACACATGATATGACCAGTGGTCAAAAGAAAGAACAGAAAATTATTAATATTTTTTTTAAATCAACCTAACCTACTCTCATGTACTGCAGACCACTAAAAACTAGTTGTGTGAAAGGGCCATTGCAAATATTGAAAACCAAGGGGAAAAAAAAAAGTAAAAATCGGAGCTCGCTGTAGCACTGACTGGCTTTCCATACATACTTATTCTTTTCAAATTAGATAAGACCTTGAGGTACATATGATCATTATGCTTCAAGCAGCACACAATGCTGGTGCCAAAACATACGTTCAGACATTCAAGTGATCCTCCAAGCAATTACATGGTCTGCAGATTATAATTACACACGGTGCCATTCATATCACAGGAGATGCTCATTGACTCCTGTCAGATTGCAAGTTGCTTATTTGATCATTTAGATAATGCTCCCAGTTTCACCACTACTTTTATTTTCTATTCAGCACAAGGGCAAAATTGCGACTGATGCGTAGATATTGTTCTCAGAAAAACTACAAATGTTAAAAGGAGCCGAAATCTCACCGATCCCAAGTCATCGCTGAGTTCATGCGCCTCTGTGACTGAAAGCCACTCTCTAATAAAGGCCCTAAAAACCTGTTTGCAGAATTGACTCTCTCGGAGGAAGGAGGACTGTTATGACCGGCCTATTTATAGGCACACATATGAGGCACTGGTGTTCAGAGCTGGTGTCAGCTACATGTGACACCTCTGCGTGAGCCGCTTCCGCCATGGCCCACGACCTACACCCTGGCCTCCGCCCCCACCTCTACGCCCACCCCAGTCCAACTTTCCACATCTTCCTGCCTTTGCACAGTACGATCTTGCACCATGTTTCTGCCGTCATTGCCGGAGCTGCCTTTTGTCCACATAAGAAGTAAAGTATGACAACCACAAGGTTGCATTTGCAACACACAGTTAGAGCCGCAGAAAAACTATGGAATTCCTTTTACATGCCTAAAAAAAGATACTTGTACATCTTCAGATTTTCAGTGTGTATTCACAAATATGTACTTTAAAAATGTTGCATGTTTTTAACAGCAACATACACACCGGATTGCACTGTGGAGCATAATTAGCTGGGTAGATGGAAACAGAGCACAAGACCTTTGCACAGATGCCCAGGAAATGTCCCCTTGGAACAGTTCCTCCCACTGTATCCAGATGTGCACTGTTAGAGCGACAGAGCAAAAATACCCTAGTACACAGGAGGAGGATAATGAGGTAATGAAAGGGACCAAACTAATTAACAGGTGGTGTTCTTATAAGATCGCTCTAACACCATAGCCGGCAAACATCACAGGTAATGGTCTAAACACATCTGAAGGTCACGTAAAGACAAACTTTTTCTTTCTTTTCTTTAGTTCCTTCCGTCTTTCTTTCACGAAGGTCAACATTCACCGAAGGGGGTTGATACAGTTCACTATAGGGCATCCAGCATAACCCATGTCCTGATTTCGGACCGTCAGCAACCTTCCCTCAAATCTAGCCTCAAAAATAAAATGCATCCCGCTTAATAGGAGCACTTCAGCTCATCTTTAAAATCCAGCAGCGGGCTGTGCAATGTTTAAGAAAATGTATGAGTGGCCTGGATGTCCGGAGAGAAAAAACACTGTGCTGCCACTGAGAGAAAGATCTTCACCTGAATTGTTCTAGCTACTGTACAAATGGAAACATTGCCTAACTGCTTTGGATTAAACTGTAGTATCAGTTTAGCAAATAAACAAAAATACAGTCAAGCACAAGGAAACTAATAAATTAACACAGTGGTTCTCTAAAGCACTCTCGCACACAGAAAGATTAACTTCGTGCACCATCAGGTTGCAGGTGCTACAGGACAGCACTTGTGTGCTTAAGTATCGCTACTCCACACTGCAACCCAAAGCTGTGTTTGTGAACGTGTGTGTGTGTGTGTAAAGGGGGCGAGGGCAGATTTCAAGCATTTACTCATCTAACGCAGATGGTTTTGCGACAACAAACCCCAGCATCCTCGACTGACCATTCAGGAACAAATGGTAATGCTGACCCCATCTGAGGCCCACTGAAGTACTCCAGACTGTGACCTATTCCAGCAAACTATTTTCTGCCTTTACCTGACAGGCCTTCATCTAGTTCCCTGGGGGTACTGGACTGAAATAAAGCAAAGCCAGACTTTGGTGCACACAACTTCAATGCAGCCCTCCAACCTGTGAAAAATGCTGTTTCACACTGATAGGCCTTTGCCCTATTATTATTATTATTATTATTATTATTATTATTATTATTATTATTATTATTATTATTATTATTATTACTACTAATGACTTGGATGATTTTTAAGATTAATTATGTAAGCAAAGCAAGTGAACAGGATGTTTGGATGAGAAAACTGGGTATTTTAATATCTCTATAAATTTAAAAAGTATCTCATATTTTGTGCCAGAAGTGTGCAGCAATGTTCCTTTACTATAATCTCACCTCAGGCTGGTGCACTGGAGCTGAAATCTGTGAGGGGCACTAATGTGAAACCCGTGACAAAGGTAACCCTCCAGCTGCATAGACCTCTACGGCAGAAAACTGTACAGGCTCAGGACCAAAAGTGTTGATGAAAAAAATAAAAACCGTTGTACTACTTGGCCACTTTATGATTCACTTCAATATTGAGGCCTGGTGTCCCATCCAGGATATCCTGCTTCATGCATTTCCAGGATGAACTCCAGACCACCATGACACTACACTGGACAAGGAGACAGCGACCGACAATGAATGTGTGGTTGAATGAACGTATGAATGAAAGGATGGATGGATAAATTCAAGATTTGCATGGTCCCACAGAGAATGAAAAATTAGGAATTGTCCCCCCGCACTAAATCCCGCATGAAGGGATATTTAAAATAGACTTACTGTTTTACTCAGGTTGAGTTTGATGTAGAAGAGTTTGTGTTTAAAGTTGTCGAGTAGCGCTCGACCAGCCTGTGTCATGATGGAGACACCTGAGGCAGGAGTCGTTCCTGTCCCCCGCAGTCCGCCGTTGCGCGGCCGCCTTTGTCCCCGCCAGACTCCGCGGCCTCCCGCTACCATGGATCAGCGCAACTCTTTATCTTTTTAATAACTGACTTCCAAAACAGTCTTTATTGCTTGCTGGTGAACTTTGAGGATTTCATCTCATGAAGATGTGGGTATTTTTGTTTTAATTCATTGCTTTTCTTTCCATTTGTATTTAGGGACAGGGGGCAGTGAAGGACGGAAAAGAACGGGCCCCAACGCCGCACACCACAACGGGCAGGTAGGTCCTTCAGCAGACCTTCGTCCGCCTGGTGGGTTTCAGTCCCAACCTGGCATCAAGCTGTGGCTCTCAAACCTCACCTACTGCATTATTAAAAGTCGAGGTACATTCGGTCAGTATTATCAACAGTTGTCAGAAACGGAGCAAAACGCAGCATGGCGGCGCTGAAGGCTCTCAACCTCGCACTTGTGGCGGTGACCGGACGGTGCTTTATTATTTTTTTATTTATAATTTCGCTTTCATTTACCTGTTTGCCCTGACAACTTGATCGCGGTTCATCGCGCGGTGGATTATTTTTCCTTTTTTAAAAGAAGTGGCCTTTTTCCAGCTCTGTTTGTCGTGCACTGGGCGAATTTTTGACGCCAGCTAACGTTATCCTGTCAGAGCTGGCGGGCCGGACAGGGTGCTCGCGCGACACGTCCGATCGGGGGCGCGCACGGGAGCTCACACACACCGGCGCGGGCACGGGACGTGGCCACAAAACACGCACACGACCCCCCATTCACACAAAACCCAGCATGAATAGATGTCCGCTAAATGAAAGGTCATTTAAGAGGCGCCGGATGGGGGGGGGGGGGTGCGGAGGGCATCATTGCACCCCTCGCCGTGACAAACAGGGCACACGAAGCTCAGTTTCCAGGTACGCGAACCGACGCGGTGCTTTGTCTCCCCAGGAATGACGTGGCGCGGTGCCGGTGGCAGAAACTGCGTTTTTAACTCGCTGTGGATGTGCATTTTACCGCTGGGGACCCGCTGTGACCCCGGCGCCTCAGATGGGACACAACCAGGAGAGGGGGAGGGGGGGCACAATAACCGCCCCCTCTAAAAAAAAAAGTTAGAATTAAACACAGGTGTCAATGTCCGAATGGTTCACACACGGTTCATAAATACGTATTTGCCCAGGCAAACACCGGTACAGGACAGTGCGGACGGTGGGACGGCGGCGGTGGCGGCGGTGACGAACACACGCTGGACTGACCGTCGCTTTGATGGGGACGTAGAGCACCGGGCTCCCGGACGTCCCTTTCTTGTGGTCTCCTTGCGCGCCCCCGAGCTGGAACCCTTTGGATTTCACCCAGAATTTGAATTTGGCGTTGATGTGGCTGTTCTCGATGTACACGCCGTCCGACTCGTCGCCCTGCAGAAGGGTCTGTAGGATCTTGTTGTATTTTCGCCGGGTGACCGTCTTTGTTTTACCGGAGTCCCCGTAAGTCCGGAGGCACCAGTCCTGAAATTCGCCGAACATCTCCGCCTCCGACACGACGGGGCTCCGGCTTCTCCTGCCCGCATCCGCGCTCGCTTTCTTACTTGACATCGCTTGCTCTTCTGCTGTCCTCCTCCACTTAGCTGGATGTTTACAAAATATATATATATATATGTATATATATATATAAATATAATTTCAGCAGAAGGAAAATTAAACAAAAAATGTACTCCTCTTTTTGGGAGAGAGGGGGAACGCGACGGCGCTGGTTCTCCCTCCCGGGATAAAGAGGAATATCTACGTGTGTGTGTGCGTGCGTGCGTGTGCGTGAATCGGCGTGTGTAGATGTCCGCGTGTTCTCTCGCTCACACCTGTTTGCAGAAGCCTGGCGTCTCCCGTCCCAAACGGCACCAACGGACGTCAGGCGCTCACATCCTCGGCGGAGGAACTGAGACTGGGGGCTGTCCTACGGACCGGGTGTCTCCCACCTGTGTGTTAAAGGTCTCCCGACTGGGCAGGAAAAGCGAAAACGAGAAACCCCCTTCTGAATCCCAAACTGAAACGTTATAGTAATAATACGAAGATGGGGGGGGAAACAACCGTGAGGTTTGTTTAATAAAATTAAAAAAAAAAAAATGCGGACGTGTAATTTTTTGCCGCGGACTGGCTGCGTTGGGGGCAGCTCCGGCCAAACGCAGCGGGACGAATTAGACGGACGGGGTGTAACAGGGATAAAGCTGCACCTCCCACCCCCGCGCCTCCCCCACCAGAACGCGCACCCAGCCCCCACGCACCGCACCTGGAACCTGGAAAGGGCTTCCACCTGTTCGAGTCGAACCGATGCGCCACCCCGTCCCACGTGTGCTGCCAAAAGTGGTCGAACCCCGAATCCACCTTTGAGCTTCGGTCGGAAGCGTTGAGCAGTGTCTGGAGCCGTGGAAGGGGGGGAATATGGAGAAGTTAAAGCGCACAAAGGGCTGTCCCGTCCGCAGCAGAGCGACCCGCCCGCACGGCCTCCAGCGCAACAGGAAGCGATGAAGAGCGGAGCGCGGTGGCCGTCCCGTGCGCCGGAGCCCGGCTGTCCGCTGTGCAACGCCGGGCCGTTCTGAGAATGGCCAGCAAATACAAACAAACCCTTCAATTCGTGATTTAAACGCAGCTCGCAAAAGGCGACGCACCTTTTGGTCCCCGTGACGCTGAGCGCCAAGGCGACGGCGCTTAAAGAAGATGTTGCGGCTGCCGCTGATGATGAGCATCGATGATGGCTCTACTTAATATTTTGCAATTGCGCTGCTTTTCTACGAAGATCATATTTTGTTTCTCTGGCAACAGCGAAAACGCTGCGTTATTGTGTTTTGGTGCGACGTTTCGGTCTGCATGCATGCGTCTTGCAAAGAGAATATTAAGAGGATTGTTGACCGCGTTCTTGTGTTTTTTCCACCACATTTTTCAGTTTAACTGTTGTGTTTTTCCTTTCACAGTCAGTTGGTTTTGTGGTCCCGTTCGCTGACCTGCAGATGTGCTTCAAGCAGGAGAGGGGGGGGGCAGAAGGACTTGTCCCTCCCAGTGATAAAGCAAACCCTCCCCTCCCCTGTATTTGTTTGCAACTTCACTGAGCCCCCTCTGTACTTCACTGATTCATATTTAGAAAATATAGTGGGTCATAGACTGCCCGGCCAAAAAAAAGTCACCACCTGGATTTAACTTAGTGTTAGGACCTTGGGTTGCTTCAGTTGGTCAGATCTAGGTTCAGCAATGTTATGTGCCCAAAAAATGAGCTCAGCTGACTACCTGAATATACTGAATGACCAGGTTTTTCCATCAATGGATTTTTTCTTCCAAGATGACAAGGCCAGGATTCATTGGGTTCACATTGTGAAAGAGTGCTTCAGGGAGCATGAGAGAGACATCATTTTCACACATGGATTGGCCACCACAAAGTCCAGACCTTAACCCTATTGAGAATCTTTGGGGTGTGCTGGAGAAGACTTTACGCAGGGGTCTGACTCTCCCGTCATCAATACAAGATCTTGGCGAAAAATTAAATGGAAATACATGTTGTGACATTGCATGAGCTTATCGAAACAATGCCACGGCGAATGCATGCCTTAACCAAAGCTAAAGGCGGGGCAACAAAATATTAGTGTGTCACTTTTTTTTTGCTAGGTAGTGTATATACTGTACATATGTAGGCTGAGACATTAGTTAATGATTTTACTGGTTAAAATGGATTATTCTTTATTTACAAGTAAGAATGCTGAGAATTTTGACTAACATATATAACATTGTTATAAATGTCGTAAATGTTTCTTTGTAGCTAGAAAGTAGAATTTAAGGTTTCCAGAACACCTTTTACAAATAAATTGATAATATTGTTTGTTTAGTGAGTGTGACTTTTGAAAGCAATTCATGTGGAATATATGGACTACAAACCTTTTAATACTGTGTGGTATGGGTGCCAATAGCAATAATTCACACTTTTCTATCTTGGGTTCTCATATCTGTTGTAGGAACTGGATCTTCTCTTGTTCGGGAGACACATGCCTTTAACATTTGTGTAAGGGTTGTCACCTGGATTGTAAAACCAAGTATGGCACAAACTGATTTCTTTCATTTCAGATCTGCAGTGACAAAAGTGCAGAAAAACTACGTGCTTAATTTATTCTAATTGATAAAAGGAATTGGTTACCTGGATTTTTGGGTTTATTGGATCATTTTTCACTCGTATGAGGATGAAAGTAAACAAATAAAGGTGGACACTTTGCATTTCAGATGCTGCGCAACATGAGACAACACATTTCGATTGTTTGCCGTTGGTTTATCACACATTTTTCTCCTAAGCAGCATACAAACCCTGGCACTTTTTTCTTCACCAAATTATACAGTTTCATATTTCTGTGAGGTATTACACCTATAAGAACTCAGAGCTCCAGACCTGTCATCCCTCAGTACAGATGTATAAATGTACTTTTTTCTGGAAAATGTACAGTAGGTGAGCTCTTTACAGGCAACAAAATGTATATTAGATGAACAAGGCTATGTGAGCAAAGAATTTTTCTAAAACAGTGTAAAAACCAAAGATACATTCCACTTATTTGTTTGTTTCAGAAAGAATAGTTAATAAATAATACATTTTCTACATTCTTCTACATAAGCAATGCAATGTATGTTAAGAATAAGATGTAGGTTTTTCCTGAAGTTTTTCTTATTTCTGAAACACAGAAAACTGTATTTTAGCTCAAACTACACATTTTTGGCTTCAGTATTCAAAATGGATCTTGGGTGTGTGAACCGAATTCCAGTAAGAATAAATCTGGTGTTAAATCTGTGTGTGGCTAGCAGTGCTAATCCACAGAACAGCATTTGCCACAACTGATGAATAAGTCATGTTTATTGGCCAATCACCTAGCAGAAATACTCTGTGTGTGTGTGTGTGTGTGTGTGTGTGTGTGTGTGTGTGTGTGTGTTTGTGTGTGTGTTTGTGTGTTATGCTGCCTCTGCCATAAACAATGGTAAGGAATAAAAAGAGATGGGAATGTATAAGCGTGAGTTTAGTTAGGCTTCAACCAGCTCACTCCCTCTTGGTTCTGCTCCACCAGAACCAGCAGAGGACGAGACAACTACTGCTATTTAAGATCCTGAAATATACAGGGACATGTACACAAGCAGTGCAAACATGTGCGCCGTCACACAAACTAGCCAACACACACAGACCTGGGCAATACCATGCTTTTTCTGACAGGAATAAGAAACCATATTTGTCATTTTCTACATTACCATTTACTACTACATAGTTATTTTCCATTTAAAATTAATTTTTGAAATTAATTCTTACTTTATCTCTTCTCTGAACATTGTTTACTCACGGTACTTAGGAACAACCTTTTTTCCCCAAGGAAGTGAAAAGTATGGCACTGCCCATGCACATTTCCTATTTTTCTGAAACATCATACTCTCACCCAGAGAACAGTAGAAGTCCCAAGAACAATAATGATTTCATCAGCAGATCTTGCCTATGCGTGACAGGGACAAATCAAAAGATTTTGCTGTGTTTCTATTACAGAACTCGGCGTCACTTACTTTGGCAACCCGAACACATTCTCGCACCGAGTGGCCACTGCTTTTTGTCTGACCTTTACAGAACAATTTTTCACATCTTCTAATTTTTAATGTCATTTTTTTCAGATTTTCTTTTCTTTTCCCTGCAGCAGAAGTGAAGACATCAACAACTCAACTTGGGCTATGAAAATAGCATTTACTATGGGAAGTGAAAGTACGTTACAAAATTCATTTGTCTCATTCTAGGCCTCTTTTCCCCTTTTTTTATCCTGGAGCCCAGGAGCGCAACAGCCAACTTGTTTGAGAAAAAAGTGGTCAGTTGTTTGCGGTTAACCCTCTCATTCCTTTTTCTCAGAAAACATGTGTCACTCTTCTGTCGAAATCTCAACTGCTGGCTGGAGCTGCTCTGAAGCCCACGCTGTCCTATTTCTTGTTTGTTTGTTTGTAGTACAAGCAGTACTGAATAATATGCATAGTCGCTAAGAGGCCACGCCCCCTTCAGTGAAACAAAACCACCCCCTTTCTTGTTTCCCAAGTCTTTACCTTAAAGTCCACCATCTACTTTTCCAGTATGTCACGCACAACTCAGAGTTACAAAGTAAATCCCACCAACCTCTTGTTATTTGGCTTTTGATTAGCAATGGGATGCTGCGAGGCCTAGCAATCCATCTCACAAGTCCACGGTACAACAGCAGGGACGGTGGCCATATTTACACCAATTGTCTGTTATTGTTTTGGTCCCAGCATTGTTTGGGTAATGCGCCGCTTTGCTTCCGTTCACATTTGCCTGTTATTGTCCTTAACTGTTATTCATCATCATCTGAAGTAAAGTGTAAGCCTTTTTTGACTGCGGTGACCGCTGATATGCAACAGAGCTGTCAAAATGGAGTCCCATTGTAAGTCAACGACTGTTTGTATCCCGTTCTGTTCTGGCCTGTTTTATGTGTTTTACTGAACCGGGGTGAGGATCTTCAGCAAAAAGCTCATGCTGCTCGTGCGCTGGTCCGCACTGGGACGACACTGTTACTGTAAGGTGTGACATGATGCAACGCACTGTTAAGGCTGTACATAATGGCAGAAACAGCCGGGCTCCTGCTGCTTCCTGGGAGCGGTGAGACGGTGCTCATCTCAGCTGCACAGCTCCTACAACCAGCTTCACACGGGACCTCACTGGGAAAACCATGTCCATCCGTTGCCATGACGGCAGTCAGCTTGAGGGTCTCTCGGTGGGCGGATGCTAATCCCTGCTGTCCTGAGCTCGGCTGGCAAACTGCAGGGCTCTGCAGACCGCAGGCCACGGTAAACTCTCCCAGATAAGAACACGCACCAAAACAAAATATGTATGCATGCAAGAGGCCACGTATGATGACATGCTCATATTCGCTCATAGACGTGTGTTTTCTGGGGTGTTTGTACAACTACAGCGCTAAATGCAGAATGAACCCACAATGCTGCTGTGTGTGATCTTGTTAAAGCAGTAGGACTTCTGCAGCATGAACCGGTAACAGACGTCTCACGTCAAGATCTCATCACAGGAAGGCAGCTAGTAGAGCAAGCGCAATACCACACTCAAAACAAGATTTTTACTCCTGATAGGAAACATTTCTGTTATATTCTCGGGGTGGGGGGGTCAGGTCAAGCTGTAGCTGAAACAGGAAGTACAAGGAGATGCAGTTTTTTTTGTATGCCGAATCCTGACCACATCGTACATTCACTACAGGTGACCAAATCTGTCTTTTCTTGACAAAACTCTTCACATGCAGCTTCCACTGAATGTTTCTGGGACATCAGCGCAGTGCTGTGGAACTCGTTCGTTGCTCTCCACCGTTCTGGCTTCCATGACTTCCCTCACATGCACGTTTTAACAGTTAAAAATTGGGTCAGCAGCACCCGCAAAGATTGCTTCCAAACACAAACCGATCCATAATATCATATCTAATTATTATGGTGTCTGAAGGCTGTACATGAAGGATAATGGGTATTTAATGATCATCTATCCATCTTGTACCCTAGCTAAACAAGACGGCCCGAGGCATCAATCCTTGAAGGGGTTTCCGAGGAATACGTCTTCAGCCAAGCTGCGGTACGACAACACTGCGAGATAAAGTACCGTGGTAGTGCAGTAGTTCTCAGCGTGTCACACAGAGTTCAGATCTGCAGCGAGAGCTGCATGGCCCCATAAAAGATATCACTGAAACATGCCGAGCGTTTTGTATGACATTTTAAGGCACCTGTGTTGCATAAACACATACCCGGTTAAATTTATGATACCGATGTGAGCCTTTTTTCTTAAGACGTGGACCCTAATTTTAGATCCGTGGCCCATCAGGTCCTCTGTTCTGCATTGGTCTATGTGTTTAAAATAAACCTTCCTGTCCAGACAGTGACTGAGCAGGCAATGTGTGGATGTGCTTGGACCAGGCTAGGGGGCGGGGGGGTGTGTGTGAGCAAGACTCTGTTTCTGCTGTGGACGACGAGAACACAGAGTGTCGATTGAGCCGAGCTGAGGTTAGATGGTAACTGTGCGGTGACAGTAGCAGTGTGCTGCGGAGTGGTGCGGTCCTCTACCTGGAGGATGGAGAACAGTGTCGCAGACTTCCTTCCTGGGGACAACGAAGGGCCCTGATCTCTTGTCTGAACTGTCATCCTTGCCCTGCGGCACCTTGCCAGCTTGTGCGCATTGTTCAGGTACAAATTACTACTGTACTGTATATATGTACTGAAGACATCCTCTTCTCTGTAGTGTGTGTGTGTGTGTGTGTGTGTGTTGCTTTGAGAGAAATACTGTGGACAGATCACCTCCAATTCACATCCAGCCTGCATGTGGCAGAGCAGGTCAGTGTATGGGCCACACAACAGGCTGCAGGGGATGACCTCCTGTGCAGTGAATTTGCTCTCTCTCTCTCTCTTTCTCTCTCTCTCTCTCTTTCTCTCTCTCTCTCGCGCTCTCTCTCTCTCTCTCCCCTCACTTACTGGTGCCTTTTAGCTGCAGGCTGCTGACACAGAAAGACACTTCCCATTCTCACAGCTTGAAAAGCACACTGGTACCCCTGGATAACCCTCAGCCCCACCCCCTACCCCCCTTGCCCTTCCACCATGAAAACATAATTTGCTTCAGGAAAAAAAACTGACAGTGTAAAACCTGAAAAATCACAAATACTACAACATGCAACAAAATATCAGGAAAAATGTGTGCAGAAATTTTAAGGTGGAAGGCTAGAGGTGTGTCATTTAATGTGATCCCCACACAAGGTGGACAGTGGTGTTAGGAGGTAAGATAAGCCATGGCAGGAGACCCCCATATGGAAGGAACATGATGTTAGGGCCTGGAGGGGGTTTCTAGAAGGCAAACAGACCAATAGGAGGTAACTGGTGTCAGGGGCCCGAGCGCTCCCATGCACACAAACATACCTGCACGCCTGAGCCTGGATCTACCTTGTTCTGTCAACATGAGGGGATTGAGTCTCACAGCAAGATCTCACTGGACCTGCTGATGACGTCTGACCGCAGGTCGTCCATCAGCCTGTGCCCTGAGGTCAGAATGCAGCTGGTTAGGTCTAGTTTGGGAGAGTGACACTCTGGAGCATCTCTCACACACCCAATGCTTAAAGTCTTTTGAAACATAATCCTCAGAAGTGTGGACTTCCTAATTCTCCACCCCCAGCATCCTGAGATCTTCCTAAACATTGACCTCAACACCCTACTCTCTTATCACCTCTTCACTTTAGGTCAGAGATGTTTTGACAAATATAAAGAAAAATTAAAACCTTCTTCACTTAAGAAAGATTTCAGAGATGTACAAATTTGGTGCATCTGCCTATAAGCTAAGTGATGTACAGTACACAGATGTAGGCTACATGTTACAAACTGCTTTCAAACTTACAGAGGTTTTGACCTGCAGGCAGAGCGTAAATCTGGGGGGTCTTGATGCAAAGCTATGACCTTCTTCTCCAATATGACTGTCAGTATCAGCAATCATTTCTCCACACTCAGTGGAGCCTTAACACTCGGGCCAAGATTAGCAGCATCTCAGGCCAGAACTACACTTGCAAAACCATCTGTTCTGAAAATGTTTCTGCGGTTAATGGCTGGAAAATAAGTACCCTTAAGGAAGGATAGACTTGGTGGGTTTTTTTGTCTGCTTGTTCGTGGACTGTAGCATCCTCTGGCCTCTCAAGCAGCTCAATCGTCACGGTTGGTCTGCTGTGAAGTGGCGCTTGCATTTTGCATCACTGCTGCCACCTGGTGTTCCATCGCAGCAGTACAACTTTGCGCTGCCCACGCCTGCCCCTCCTCCGCGTAACCTAATCAGAGACAAAATGTATTTATAAAAAATAAATTTATTAAAAAAAACAAAATTTTGGATGCGATCCCTCTCAAAACAATTGTACTGCACTATCAGGATTCACAGAAACAGAGGCATGTGCCACGGTCGGGCCATTTAAAGAGGGTGATTGTGAGTTATTTTCTAGGTTAGAAATTAGGTTGAGATCTATTCCTGGTTTTGGGGTCCTCGGAGCATAACAACGCATATTGTTAACTTTTACGACAATTTGTTTCCATCTTATTTTTGTTTTATGCCAAAGGTATTCTCAAATTGGGCCATTTAAGCTGTATTAGAATTACGCGTTGAGCACACCGAGGCAAAAGTTACATTTTCACGGCGGTCGATGAAACAAAAGTCGGGTTGGTGCTCCGTCTGAAAATCTGCTGCGTTTGCGATTTCCACTCCCTTTTGGGGGTTTGCAGGAGAGCCGCGCCGCCCCTTCGGCTTCGGATATCCGAGCCAAGCTGGGGTCCGCCGGCGGGTGTTAGATTACAGTACGTGGTTCCAAACGTGTGGGCATCGTCTTGAGGCCGCCGGTTTCATGGGGGGCAAGGGCTGGAGGAGCGTTGGTGCGCATCACACCAGATTCGAGAACTGGAAACAATGGGATGGGCACGGTTGCCAAGGAAACACGACTAGGCCGGGAAACCGTAGCAACCAGTAACCAAGTAGCAGAAATAAACACAAGACGAAGATTAGAGTCCGATCTACAGATTTTGCGAGTCATCGCAGAGCAGAACACAGTTTGTCCGTTAGTTGGGGTCCAATAAATACACAGAACCAAGCGCTGCCAAAGCTCTCCAACTCTTTTCGGATGTGCGCATTGGAAGCACCTGTGTGTCACCAAGGAGGGGGGAACGGAGGGCAAAGCCGGACCTGTGGCCCTGAATAGGACTCGTGTGCCGTGGAGATAAGCGTCCTCTGAAAGCAGCAGTTCGGGGGATGTGTGGCACCTTGGGGCTGGGGGGCCCCACGTCTGAACACAGCTAAGGCTGAGAAGAGATGAGAAACGGCAGGAAGCCCACCCCCACCCCTTGTCCCGGAAGGAGCCCCTGGCTGCACCGGTGCTGTGGTCTCAGGCCCCCCGCAGCCAGAGCTGCTTTTCAACGCCTGAGCAGGAAGACATTCATATTCACAACCTGACGGGGAGAGCCGAAACCGCATGGCTGAGAGGATGTTGGCTGCAGGGGAGTGGAGGCCCTCGCCTCCGTGAGAACGCAAGCGGCTTCAGCGGCCATGCATCTGCGCCACTTCACCCAAGGTCGCCGCGGACTCCCAGAAAACTCTGGGTCACCGGGCTCAACTTCTTGCGATCAGGACAGAAACTGTGAGCTTCTCATATTTTCCTTAGTTTGATGTTTCTATTTTTCTGTGATCCTCACGTGGCCGAAGAGGCTCCTATTTGCTCACTCCAACTGCGCACTTTGTATTGTCTGAGGCAAAGGCAACTGCGCGACAGCCCAGAGCCAGCGGGGGGCGCGCTTGTCTCTGCTCCAAATAGGATTATTTTTTAAATATGATAGGACAGAAGTGAGGTCTGTCTGAGGTTGTAGCCTATTGTGGATTTTACAACTTACCCCTCAGTTCTTAGATGCAAAATTTTTCTAATACAAACCACCTTTTTTCACTGGATGCACTTTACCTGGATGATGTACACTGCCCAGCCAAAAAAAGTCACCACCTGGATTTAACTTAGTGTTATGACGTGGGGTTGCTTCAGTTGGTCAGGTCTAGGTTCAGCAATGTTATGTGCCCAAAAAATGAGCTCAGCTGACTACCTGAATACACTGAATGACCAGGTTTTTCCATCAATTTTTTCTTCCAAGATGACAGTGCCAGGATTCATGGGGCTCAAACTGAGAAAGAGTGCTTCAGGGAGCATGAGAGAGACATCATTTTCACACATGGATTGGCCATCAGAGTCCAGATCTTAATCCCATTGAGAATCTTTGGGATGTGCTAGAGAAGACTACGCAGTAGTCAGACTCTCCCATCATCAACACAAGATCTTGGCGAAAAATTAATGCGACTCTGGACAGAAATAAATGTGACATTGCGTAATCTTATCGAAAGGATGCCATGGTGAATGCGTGCCGGAATTAAAGCTAAAGGCACTCCAACCAAATATTACAGTGTGTGACCTTTTTTTGGCCAGCCAGTGTATTTGCATGTTTTGAGCTGTAGTAAGGCCTGTGTACAAACCATCATCTTATTAGCAGGACATCTAAAATACCTAGGGCTACACTAGATGTGGGACATTTTCTTTAACTTCCCCAACATGACCATTTTATTTTGATCAATTTAGATCATTCAGACTCAGCTTTTTATGAAAGAGTTGCTCCTGTTGTCTAATCCAGTGATCTTGGTGATTTTAAGGTCAGCATTATTGACTGCAGATCCGCTGCTCCATGAAGGTGAAAAATAGTTGGAAAGGTGCAGTTAACACCTTCAGACTCAACCAATCCGGATTGTTCTACAACTACTTAATAAATGGAGGCCATTGTCTTGGTGGTGAGACTCTGCTCAAAACCTCCTGGCTGTCCAGCATCACAAGCTCTCACTTCACATGCCTTTGTTTGGGGATGGCAAGTCCCAGCATGCAAGCAACAAGCAGATTAAGTCACAGCATCCAAGACGAGAACAACCCAACCCTGCTTCCTATGGGGGTTGTGGAAGAAGACTGCTGAGGTACAGGGAAACAACAGCCACGCAAAAAACCGGATCCCCCAAAATCAGCCTCACAAACGTGCCTTCTTCTGCACTTAAAACAAAAGAGCAAGAGCGTTAATCTGTGGAGATGGGGGAAGGGTACTGGCCTGACACCTAAGCGTTGCTGTACAACCCCATTTCCAAAAAAGTTGGGACGGTGCGTGAAATGTAAATAACAATGCGATGATTTCCAAATCAAGTTGCGGAAAGAAATGTATATAATGGGAAATGCTGTCTTTTATATTTAAGTATGTGGTTTAGAAACTAAAGTGAATCAAGAACGGCTGTAACCAAAGCACAAGAAAAAAAGGAAGAACAAAAGAAATTGTATAGTACAACATAACATATTAACTTTTGTCCCAGTACAAGGCAATGTGTCTAGACGTATTTATAGAAGTGAAGAGTAAACTATTGATATGGCGAAACACATAGGCCAAGGAAACGGTCAGTTTAGGCCCAGGTCAGACCTTTGTGCATATGTAATAAATTAATAAAAATAGGTAACAAGTGAAATGGAGAAATATTGGTAACACCCCACATAAATATGTGTGTGTTTGCATCGTCTGCTCGAATGCAATAAAAACAGACGACCAGAGCCATTCGGGGAGACGCTCCTTTGTGAGGGGTCTCCCGTCAACGCTGACCTTCAGAAGTACAGTTTTGTCTCAAGTGTTTATTGGAATTGTCCTGTTGGCTGAATGTGTCCTAAGTAGTCATTTATTCTTCCACAGATTCTTTGGGGGCTCATCTGCAATAGTTAACCTCTGCCATCATTGGCCCACTGCTGAGGGGATCCTAAGAAGGAGCTGGTTTCCTTGGAGAACTAGAGACACCAGACCTGAGACAAAGTTAAGGATGGCTCATCCTCTGGTACGCGTGCCACCAGAGGCAGAGTACACCATCAGCACAAATTTGGACCACAGCTGGTAGGTCGATTTCCTGGTTTTAAGTAAGGTAAAGACAGTGTCACGATGACTGTTACCATGGGTGAAAGTCCCATTTGGTTATCGTCTCTCAGGGGTTGAAGTCCTGTTGTTGAGATAGAAAACTGCAGTTGGTCAGGTAGAGGTTGTCATGACTCCCTCCTCCAGGGATTGAAACCCCACTGTAAAGTACAAGGAAGGCTCTGGAGCAGTAATGTGTTGGAGGTTTTGGTTTTTGTGTTTGTGTGTATGTGGCATGTGAGTAAAAAGGTGATGACATTCAGTGTTCCTGATCTTGTTGTGTCTTGTCTGCCTGTGTGTGCAGTGAAGAAAGCTTTGCTGTCTGTGTGATGTTTTGTCAAGCAATAAAGACAGAAAAGCACTCAGTGTTGGGAAAACACAGCTGTATGGAAAACTAAGTTGAAATGTTAAAAAAAGGGGGGAAAAGTGTAATTTCCTTGTCAGCGAAGAAATGGTTGAGTGCCTCTGATGGAGGAAAAAGTCGTACATGTAACTTTAATGACTTTGAAACTGAATGATGCAGTGATTTGGACTACATGGTGCTCTGTGTTTCTCACTGTTCACATAACGTTTTAGATACGAGTGGTTACGTGCATAACTGAACCCAGGGTGTGAATGAATTCCCGTAAATCCAGTGTGCTTATATAGTGCCTCCTACAATACATCAAGCGGCATAAAAATAAAGAAAAATAAGGTTAAATATGGTTGTTTGCGATCGTGGTGGAGTGCGAGTTAGCACAGAGGTCAGAGAGTAGTTATCATTATTATAAACGGTGCCGGTACTGGATAGTAATTGAAATTTGGCGGGCTGGTACAAAACTTTGGTTCAGTTGTCCAGATATTGAAATAGAGGAGTACGAAGAATAAAAAGCATAAAGTAATTTTTCCAAGCAGAAAAGTTGTGTTGTGGGATTAGGACGACAAAAGAAAATCACGATGGGGTCTAGGAATATTAAAAATGTCTATTAAAGATTGGTATTCAAATTCGGACTTCGATCTAGAACAGGATGACTTTGAACAAAGGAAAAGGAGGAAAGGGATTGTAATCTGTTTTTGGGGGGAATCAAACCCATCCTGTGTCAGATAAAGTTGCAAAAATTGGGAATAGATTTTTTTGCATTAAAAGCTGCATGAAGAACAATGGTGTGGCCAGAGCAAATGTCAAAGAGGTCAGAGGGGCCTGGAAAGAACCACAAAGGGTGTAGAAGGCAAAGGCAAGTTTGGAATATGGGATGTGACAGTGCATGTGTGTGTGTGTGTCTGCCCAGAGACGTGTGGCTGACTTAAACTCCAAGCTCAAGACTGAGGACAGAAGCATCAGCAGCAACACTCACAATGGTTGTGCAAGTGTCTTTTTCAGCTCTGGGCTCAGAGGAGACTCGAGGACCCCGAAAGAAGAAGGAGATGTTTCTTTACCCCTCTGTCCCTAATACTCCACCACCACCGCCAGAACCAGCTGAGGGAACCCCCCCCCCCCTCTCCAGGGGCAATGGCACTTCATCCTTTTGGATTCGGGGGAGGGTGAAGCGAGAGGAGCAACTGCATGGCTTGGAGAAGGAAGATGAAATGGGGGACGTCCAGCACCCTCAGTCACCTCTCATACCTGCAGTGGAAGAGTGTGTGATTTGCCCGCTCCGGCCCCACATCCTTCACTTCTTTGACCCAGATGCCTGATCCCAGAGGGTCAGATGAAGACGGAACTCCGCGTGTAGGCCTAGTGCAATGAAAGTGGGACATTCAGCAGCTCATTGATGTGTGTAACAGTTTCCCAGATCCCCAACAGGTTGGAGGCCAGCGGTTCTGGGAAGCAATCCATTCATCCCAGGACACCCATTGTGCTGAATCCCACCACTATCCTATCATCAATTCCATCAGAAGCAAAGTGGTTTTCTGTAATTGATTTAGCTAATGCCTGTCTTTCCTATTCCAGTGCACCCTGAGCTTGTATCCTAGGATGAGACAAGGAGGTAACAATCTACACAGACTCTAGATTTGCCTTCGCTTTGTGTCGTGATCATGGAGCATTGTGGAAACAGCAAGGTTTCCTGACCAGTACCAGAAAAGCCATTCAGCATCAGAAATTGGTGGAAGAATTGTTGTCTACGTTACTGTTGCCCTGACATGTATAGGAAAGTGTCAAGCTCACATGGGCTGAGATGACCCTGTAAACTGACCAAGTTTGCATGCTGACTGGTGGGCAAAGAAAGCTGCCCTGTCACTTGATTCCCCAGTGGTGACTGCATTGGTGCAGGTGTCTAGCGACCAGGATGTTCTTTATAGACAAGCACCAGAGAAAAAGAGATGCAACGTTGGATGAATCGGGGATTGGGAGGATGTTGATGGAATGATTCAAGATGGAGTGTAAATAATACATCTTTTTACCCCACAGTGCATTTCCCGGAGTGGCTAAGGCGGCGCATGGATTGGATCACACATCTCGGGATGCCATGGTTTCCCTGGTGACCCAGCAATGGATGGCTCCTGGGTTTGCCACCTATGAATCGGCTTTCTATCAGAAATGTCATGTCTGTCAAACATAATATTGTAAAAACACTTTCAGTAGTGGGATCTGCCACCCCCATTCTGGAAGGTTCTTTTACGCATTTACAGATACATTTCATTAAATTAACTCCTTCCAAAGGTTATAAGTATTGTCTGGTCATTGCACATTTTTTTTCCAGATGGGTAGAGGCTTTCCCCTGCCAACATGCTGATGCCTAGGACTATGGCTAAGCACCTGTTGATGGAAATAATTCTGCGCTGGGGTGTGTCTGCAAAGTTGCAATTTTGAAAACTCTTTCACTGAGCAATTTGACAGACTGGCAACAGTGTGACCTGAGGCATTATTGTGCCTACCATCCCCAGAGTAGTGGCAAGAGGGAAAGGGCAAATCAGAGCATCAAAACTAAATTAGCCAAGGTGTGTGCTGAAACAGATATGCCCTGGCCAGATGCTCTGCCCATAGTATTGACAGCCATGCAAGGGAGAACTCATTGGCAGTTGGGAGTTGCTCCTTCTGAGGTTCTGGCAGGAAGACCAATGCCAGCCCCCATGCCAGGTGGTCGAATTATGTTGGAAACTGTAGATGTTGATCTTTTTTATCTTACAGGCTTAAAGAAAGCCCTTGGTGAGTAGTACAAGGTTGTTGGAGGACAGCAGAGTGAGAAACCGTCACCTGTTGTGCAGCCTGGGAACTGGGTCCTGATTCACGATCTGTGGCGGGAGCACTGGCATCAGCCCCGTTGGCGTGGACCCCATCAGGTTCTGCTGGAAACACCCCATGCTCTAAAGGTTGACAGTGTCAACTCTTGGGTTCATCCGTCTCACTGCAATCCACTCTGCTGAAATTCTTTTTCTGCTTGAGCACCTGGACTGCGTGAAAGGCGATGCCGTGGCTCATCTACATCCTGACGGATTCCATGGTGTTAACACATTTTTAGCTTTGGAGTAAAAGTTATGGGCATATCAGCAGTGTTACTGGATGCTGGGTGTGTACCCGCACCTCACATTCTGAATTTACAGGTTTGCCGGTGTTTCCTCTTCCTGCAACTTTGTGTGTGCTCAGAAAGTGGAGCGACAAAGCTTTATTGACCAGGGGTGTGGGAAGCCTCAGCGACTATTTCTGGTAACAATTTAACAGCAAATTGGTCCTGTGACACTGACATGATATAATGATGCTGCTATGATGTGTGAGCATTTCATACTCAAAGCAGGGGGCTGTGGAAAAAAAAAGTATTTAATGGGAAATGCTGTCTTTTGTACTTCATATGTTTAGAAACTATCGTAAATCAAGAACAGCTCTAACCAAAGCACAAGAAAAATTAACAAAAGAAACTGTATAACACAGCGTATTAACTTTTGTCCCAGTACAAGGCTATGTGCTCAAAGTTAGCATATATTTTCAAAAAAACAGTAAAATTTGTTTCAACATTTGATATATATTTGTTGTACTACTTTCGATGAAATGCAGGGTTTACATGATCTGCAAATCATTGCATTGTTTCTATTTATCCAACTTTTTTGGAAACGGGGGTGCAAGTACAGTGTGAAAAAGGTAATTCAGCTCGCAGAGAAAAGTAGGATTGGATTTCAACCACCACAGGAGCTGCTTTTGTCCAAGCAGACAGAAGCTTCTACAAGGGCTGGATTTCCAGTAATCCTCCTGCTGCGGTCAGCGTTCGTGCATGATGCTAGACGGACACTTGGGACTTACCTGGGCGAGCTGGTATGTTAGTTGCCTCTTTTTTCCACAACCGCCCAGCCTAGAAAATTACCTCCTCTCCTTTGTAGTCAGATTTAATCAGCTGCCAGACATGTCTGAGATATTTCCTGTTTCACGTTTTCTTTTCAAGTTCAAAAGATGAAAAAACCAAGCGTCCAATGTGAAATATAACTGGGCAACTTAGAAATCATCCCAGTTATCTCAAAGAAGGGTGTGAAATCATCACTTGGGCCTTGAAATGCAAACAGGACAGAAAATAATGTGACTTAACTGCTGTTAGAGACTTAGAAGCTGACATACAAATAAACCTTCCTCCATTATGTGAGAAGAAACATTTGACTTTTTCATCTGTTTCTAACTACTGGAAATCTTGTAATGGAAATAATGGGGGTTTTTTAGCTGAATATTGATAAAGATCAGAATCCAGCTGTCTGCAGGTTAAATCAGCACAACAATAGCGGTGCCGGTGCAGGTGAGGCCAACCCTCCAAAAACAATGGCTTGCAGACAGGATGATCTGACAACTCAGGTAGATACACCCATTCATCCTTTCAAGAAAAAGAGAACACTTGTAAGCTGGAGATATATTCTAATGCAAAAAGTTACACCGATCCCATAAATACTTTGAAGTAAAGAATCTGATTTCTAAGTAGATTTTCCTTCTGCCTCCAAGGGGGGACCATTTAGGTGCATTAAAAATGGCCAAAACATATGGTGTAGCACAGAAACATTAAGCTGCCTTTTGTCAGATAATCCCAGTTGTGCTAGTGCTTTTCTCCAGCACTGGGTAAGAAAAAGGACAGAAGGAAAGAGCACCAAGCAGTTTCCCTTTGTGCTCTGACATAGTTCTGCAGGCCAAGCAGCATCTGAGACAAAATGGGACAAGAAGATTTGGGATGGGAAAACAAAGTGATGGAAACATTGAGGGGCTTCCTGTCAACTCCCCACAAGCCTCAATTCCCTCTTTCTACCGCTGCCTTTACATTCTCCATACCCCTTCCTTTTAACTACAATTACAGCACAATAAAATCACTGTAACTTAAATTCTGAACCATTATTTTTAATTTTTTTTAAAGAATACACAAAATAGAATATTTCTTAAAGTGCAGTATAACACTTAATGATTTTAACATTAGTTAAAAAAAATCATTTGTGCCTGGGGGTTAGCAATTAAAAAAAAAAGGACTAAATCAAGTGTGTTGGGTGAAGTAAGTACACATATTTACATACACAGCTCCTGCCAATCTTCTATTAACAGAGAATGCTTGTGATTTTCAAGCAGAACGTGTAACGGCTGTGAATGACCAGAACGTGTGCCAGAATTCCATGTGTCCCTGTTCTCTCAGCTGCCTGGTCTGTCGTGTGGGAGGTTCATTTTTGTGATTGGGCCACTGCAGCTGCAGGCCAACTCTCTTCAGCTGAAGCAGTCTATGCTGGCTTTTGCTCGCTCCATTTCATGCAGGAAGTTGTAGAACTGGGGAAGGGTGAGCTCTAATTGAAGGAAAGAAATCAATAATTCTGTTAACACCAACACTGTTACTCTCCTTTAGTTATGTATTTAGCACATGCATTTCTCCAAACAGCTGAGACAAACAAGTGCATTTCATAACACTTTTAGATGGGGGTGTGCAATTCTCAAAGTAGTTTATCAAGTACTATAGTTGTTGCTGTTTTGCAATGCATAATAAATGCAAAAATGGTTATGACAGATGATGATGTGTAAGTTGCTACATCCCAGTGTTTTTATTTTATGTTTGCCAGCTTGTTTCATTGCTTGCAGGTGTCCAACTGCCACTGGCCCGTCATCATTGATGACATCACCACAAGCCTCCCAGCCAATGAAAATCAAGGTAGATTTTAGGATAGCCAGTGTTGGACACTAGAGCTTTTGTACTGAACTTTTTGCTGATATTGCCGTTTGATTTAAATTCTTGCGCTTGGTTTGATTGACTGTGTTTACACTTGTTTTGTGTTTGCTTGTGCTTTTCTGCTTGTGTGTCTGTGCGTTCTCCCTTCTACACACAGGTTCATTTTGAGTGTCTAAACCACGCTTGGGAAGGACTGAGTGGCAACTGGGTATTTCTGGTGTAGGCTAGGTAGTGTAGGGTGGATAGTAGGTGTAGGGTTAGTAGGGCATCATCAGATGGTGATAAAGGTGATCTGTTCGTGTTTCTTTGGTTAGTTTGGACAGTCTACACTACCATCATGTTTTGTGTGGTTTTTGTTTTTTCCTTTCACAGCACTCACGTTCCTTTCCCCATGTGTCTATGTATTTGTATCAAATACAGTTGACTCTTGAACAACACAGGTTTGGATAGCGCAGGTCCACTCTTAGAAATTTTTTTCAGTAAATATATTCAATTTTTTTGTACATTTACAAAAATTTGATATTAAAAATTAAGAAAAAGGTATGTCATGTATGCATGAAATATGTATTGGCATATTTTTTCTCATTAACTAACAAATACAGCATGTGTTACACAAATCTACTTTTTTTAAATTTTTTTTTTATTAAAGTTAGTCCACAAAAGAATTGTGGTTCTGTATGGTTTGTAGGACGACGCTAATCATCTCCGCATGCGCAGTTCTTTCTGGTAAATTGCGTACGCACGGTTATTGCGTCTTTTTCATTACATTTACTGCAATACTGTAAACCTTGAATAACACCATGGGACCCAAATGAAGTGCTCCCAAAAAGCAGAGAAAAGTCATGACATTACAATAAAAATATGAGTTGATTGAGATGTACTGTAGATTGAGGTCTCAGCTACAGTTGTCCGTTATGAATTTCTTTTTCATATTATCTTTTCATTTTTGATGTCTTGCGTTAGTAATATGTATAACATCTACATAGTGTTTTGTCTCATAAAACTAATGATGTAGGTACTGACATACAGACGATTCATCTCGTAAATAGACTATGTAAACTTACGGTATCGATACATTGCTGTATGTAAATGTACAGTATTTTCTCTTAGGATTTTCAAATTTTTTTCTCTAGCTTACTTTACTGTAAGAATACTGTACTTATACATAATGCTTTAATCAATTGTTTATGTTAACGGTAAAGGTTCCAGTTAACAGTAGGCTATTAGCAGTTAAGTTTTTGGGGGGTCAAAAGTTATACGTGGATTTGCGACTATGGAGAGTCTGTGCTCTTAACCCCCCCGCATTGTTCAAGGGTGAACTGTATGTATTTTTCACTATCACAACTCTCACCTGTGTATATCGTAAATTACTACTACACCAAAAATCCTCCATATTTGCTAATTTTTTTAGGTCCCCATCCCAAACTACTTATGTTCAGGCAACTTAATGTTATAGCTCTTTACCCACAGACAGCTCAGGGTTGTAACATAAGTTTACACAGTGGTCAGAAAACTGGATTTAACAGACAAAAAAGCAACTAAAACCATATTTCACTTTTTAGGGTGGAAAAAAACCAATCAGATTAGGACTGTGCAGCTGGAACATACCCATGTAGACATTTTCAGTTGAACTCCCTTTCCGAACAACCAACTTCAGCTGAAAAAGACAGAACAAAAAAAAAATGTATATTGAGTATCCCTGAAATAATACAAAAAGCAACCTATTGACATAAAAACTGAAACCTCCAAAACATGTGAGAATTCCATTTCCTCATATCAATGCCATCCTGACACTTCTAAGTCTCTAACATATTTTTGATACTTTATTTTAAATTCAAGCTACTAAATAAAATACTGCTCTCCCAATGACTTCAACCCATGAACCCATGACCTCGGCCCAATAAAATTCTAAACACCAGCTACACAATTAGAAAACAATATTGTCATTAACTTGTCTGCAACACATGGCACAGTATAGGAGGTTATACATATTAGTGCTGCCACTTACATTTAAATAAATTTATTGGAAAAAATTTAATCAGAAAAATTGCATATAATGTAAACAAATATGGTATGCAGTGATGCTGGGCAAATGCATTCAAACAAAGCGAGTCATACATTCAAAGAAAAACTTGAGAAAACTGGCAAAAACAGATACCAGAACATTTTTAACGTTAACTTCAGAAAAATTTCTAATACATAATACAGTTTATTACAAAAAAAATTAAATTTCAAATTAAAAACTGGATGTAAATATGCAATTATCTTTTGCAAAACATTCATATTCTTTTGTCACTTATTACCAAGATACATATCATACCTGTAAGAAGATGTTCCCCACTTTCTGCAGTTCGCTTGTACCAACAGTAACTGTGGATCACAACAGGAGATCACTGAGTTTCTGTCAAAGGTGCGCAGGCCAGGTAAATGCTGAAAGTCTCTGCGTACCACTTCACTCGCAAATAAAAAGCTTCATCATCAGCATGTTCATTTTTCCTCCTCATACAAAGCAGCCAAACCTTCACCAGCATTAATAAATCTGAATTTGATTGTAATCAGAGTAATACAAGTGAAACACCACCAAAAAACAAATAAGTTTGTGGTGAGTCCATTCACATCCATTAACATTAAAAACCAACACTGTATGACTTTCACCAAACTCTCTCCCAACTTCTGATCTGGTAGGACACAAACAGGAAGTAGGAAACTGGCCACATTTCACAACTGTGTCAGAATTCTGGATAGCAACTGCAAAATCTACACGAATAGGACGCGTGTGTATTTGACATGCCGTCACTGCAATGCATCAAGTGTTATACTTACCCCCAAATTTCCATTCCATGTCCACCAGCTGATTTACCATCAAAGTTTGCCCCAAAGCAAGTCTGGAGAGCACAGGATAGTGAAGCTTCCACTGAGAAAGAAAAAAGTGATTGGTACAGTTTTTTTTGGAAAACATTACAGTCTTGTACATTAAGAATGTTTCCTACTGTAGATGGGGTAACAGTCTGGCTCACTAAATAACCGTGCAACATATCTTGTTGTTTTCGAAGGGTTATTGCTGTACAAAGATACACACAGATCTCTCTTCTATTTAGTGCTCAAACAAAACAGCTGTCCTTTGCCTGACATTTTACTGCAAAATAAATGAGACTTAGAACTGCACTTAGGGCAATGAACAATCTACAGCACGACTGAATAGCAGCAGAATAGGTGGAAGGCTGGAAGAGATCAGCCTACATCAGATCATTAGTGTGGTATCAGAGGCCATTGTTAGGTGTGAGTGGCAACATGAGGGGGTAGAAGAGCAAAGGCAGTGGTACAATCCATGCATGGCAAGGGCAGTGGCATTTCGGAGGAAACAGCATGGTGGGAAATCAAGATAATGGAGTAAGACTGTAAATGTTCCTTCATTAAACTCCTAATGTTTAGAACACCAAACCCAAAATGTGAGGAGGAATAATTAAATTTGCAGTCTAAATGAATTAAATTATAACTACTAAAAACATTTCTGTACATTTTTGTTTATGTACTACACAGATGAAATATGGGAGCCCAGAAGGAAAAGCGCTGCTTCCTCACAACAATTTTAAGTCCAGCACAGACTAGGTGCTGCTTGTATATTTTCTGTGAGTGAGTGGGTGGGTTTTCAGTTTCCTCCCACAATAAAAACATACGTTTCAAGGTTATCGGACACTCTAAGAGGCTTATAATGTTCGTGTTCACCCAGCCACTGGCTCATCCATAGCCTGGGTAAATGATGAGGTTTGACATTAGGAAAGAAATCCAGTCATAAAATTCCTGCTTCAAGCATAACGTGCACTTGCATGACATCTGGGGGCAACTGCCAACCTGAGGCTCACCTGAACAAAATGGTGTGATAGAGACAGAAACTAAACTGCTGGAAGAGTTACACTAGTTTAAATCACTCATAAATGCAACAAATAAGTACTGTGTACCTGCTTAGAGAAATAGGAAGCTTTGTCTTCATACAGTCCTACAGACAAAAAAGACAAACAAAATAATCCGCTGAATCGTGTATGAATTGTCCTGATGGGGTACTCACAGCAATGTTCTAGATTTCAGGAAAAACTGTTTGGTGAAGAGAGTTAATAAATGCAGACTGAAAAATCTACTCCCAGGCCTTATACCTACACTATCCTGCCATTTTAAATTTGTAGCATTACTTTATTATGACCGTAGCAATTCCACTATGGTCCAGGAAAACGGGCCTGAGATCTTGTTTGAAAACATATTTCATATTAACAATATGAACCAAGACCAATAACTGAATAAAAACTCTTACCTAAAGTCAGAAGATCTTCTTTCAGTTGGTCAGCATTTAAATTGTTCTTTAAAGCACCTACAAAGAGGTAAACACCACAAATGCAGGGAATTGTTTACAAAGCAGGAAAACTGCCCTGGGAATAGGAAAACATTAAACTATTTCATCAGTCCTAAAGCTACTAATACTGGTGAAGGAGTGAATCAATAAGCCCTAGAAAAAGGGGAAACTGCAGCCGTAAATGAAAGGGCTTGTGGGGTGGGGGAGGGGGACCTGGAAAGAGGGACTTACCATGAGGGACAAGAAGTACACTCTTCACCAGGTTGCGCAGTGGACCTGCGCTCATCCCGTTCTCACCGGCAAACTCACTCAACTGAAGTAAAAACCTCTCCGTCTGAGAACCAGGGTAAGCAGGAAACAAGAGTCAGCAGCCATGTTCCAGCAGTGTCCCAAAATGGCTGCTGGGATGGGTGCAGCTGACCTCGTAACCACTGAAGTGCTGTCATGAGCACATGTGTGGATACAGAAGATCACAACAGTCATCGCTGTGGCTCCCCTCACCTCTTTGGGCTCCATAAGAAAGTGGAACAGAATGTCGGTCAGGCCTGCAAACTGCTGTAGAACATAAACAGCAAATGAAATCTGTCACACTCGGGCTGTTTCGAATTAAACCTGAAAAGTAAACTAAAGCATAACAGGCCTGTAAAGAACGTACTGACTGTTGAGATACTGCTTGAGATACCGCCCCCCCCCCCCCACAACCACCACCACACATTCTCTCGAACACACACATACATACGTACACACGCATTCATGCTGGAGTAACTTTTAATTTTTTTGAAAACACGCCAGTGTAGCAAATTTTCATAAAATGTTTATTTTATTTATACACAAGGGAGTTCGGAGATGTAAATACACACTGGAGGAGCGACCCGGCTAAAGGAAGGGAGCTAAGCTAGCGCGACTTATGGAGGGGGCAACCAAAGCAACCAGCTGAAATTCTAGTTGTGGTTAATAAAAAACGAGTTTCACGTCGCAGAAACCATCTACGTTGTTCACTGTCATGCACGAGCAGCGAGGGTAACTAACCCGGTTAGTGGGTCGGTTAACATCTGCTCACCTGGTTAACCCGCCGTGGAAGCTGTGGCTTTCGTGCTAACCGGGCGCTTACCTGCTCACTGAATTTGTTCAAATTCTGAAAATCCGAGTACACGGAATTGGAAAGGGCATCTTTGGTGAACTGTAGCCGCACCATCATTCCCTGGAAAAAGCCAGCAAAGATTTACTAGCGAGCAGTGCAACGGAAGGACGCGTACAAGCCAACGAGCAAGGCGCTCCCTTCCTGTTCCTGCGCGGTTCACTCGTGTTCGTGTCAGCGTTTTCGCAACTTTAAAATTAAATTGAAAAGACTCAAAGCTACGGCTCCATGCTTAAAACACAACTGAGGTAAAATATAATATTATTGTGGCGAGCGGCGGTCTGGGCTCGGATGGAGGAAGTGACGACATCACGCTGAGCTCCTTCACGCAGCCTTGTATTGAGTATAGCATAGAAGTAACAGCTAAAGCTGAAGGTTTATCTAGATGAACATATGCATCTTTTTTCTTTATGTTGACTCTTACATTTATAGGTCAATAGATCAAATCTTTTTCAGATTTATGTGGAAAAATAATACACACTACATTAAAGACTCTAGTTATGAATCCTGTTGATGCAAGTGTCCTTGATTTCCAGGACTTGACATCTTTAAATTATACCTTTAAGATCAACTGGAATAAATAGTTTCTCTCTAACCCTGGAACTATATGGAATTTTATTCCAAATGATCTGTTCTCTTATTTTGCTGCTTTACTGTTTGTTTTAGCATGTAATTATAGCATTAATAAGTTACCTTACAAACTAGCAAATTTTCACAAACAAATGTTTCTTGCTTGGTCCCTCATTTTTCAAATATCATTTCTACCCCCATAAATATTTCCTTTGGAACAATTGTGATATTCTATACAAAAATAAGACAATTTTCTTTAGTAATTGGTTTGATCATATATAGCATATTGCTAATTACAAATCTTTCATATTGTAATAAAAAATGTGTTCTTAAATTAAACAATTTAAAAATATTTAAAGATAATATTACCACCACTTCTTATATAACTCACTATTGTCTGAAAATGGTTGGGAGCATTAATTTGAAAAATGTCTGGACTATTCCACGGTAAGGTAGGTACAGTGTCTGCTGTGACCATGCAGTCATTGGTATGGTCAGGGAGGAAGTGGTTGGAGCCTAGGCAGCAGGGTAATTCCCGGTGGTAGGAGGAGCGTGGGTGAGTTTCAGGCCTTCGAGGAACCTGACTGCCTGAGGAACGAAGCTGTTGCGAAGCCTGGTGGTTTTTGCCCGGATGCTCCGGTACCTTCTACCAGATGGTAACAGGGCATGGGAGGGGTAGTTCGTGTCAGCAGCAATGGTTGTGGCTCTACTGGTGCAGTCTTTTTCGTAGAGTTTCTCAAAGGATGAGAGAGGAACACCGATGATTCTCTCAGCTGTCCTCACCAGGCGCTGGAGGGTCTTGCGGTTGGCGATGTTGCAGTTCCCTAACCAGACGGTGATGCAGCTGCAGAGGATGCTTTCTATAGTTCCTCTGTAGAAGGTGTTTAATTTAATTGTTTGAATATTAATAAAAAACATACAGTAGCAAGAGAAGGTAGCAGCCAGGCAGGACAGTGGAACAGCCGCACTTTTAGCCCCCACACTGAAGCTGGACTAACCACCCAGTAAACCACCCCTCTCCAACAGCGGAGCCGGGCGAACCCCAACAATACAACACATTTCATCCGCGGTTGGACACCAACTACTCTAATATGTAATACCAACACCTACCACTAGGGCTACCCGTAGCGTCCGACGATAACGTGCATTCAAATATACAGGATGTGGCAATATGACATGAGTTGCATATAATTTTCCCCTTTTAACATACCAGGTTTATTGTGCTCTTAAGGTTATTTATTTGCTATTATAATTTATTATTTTACTGTTTTGCCTAAAAGCTGGAGCGTTTGCCGTGGCGCCCTCAAATCCACAGAGCTGTAAGGCGAGGCACACACAAAAAGGCCTCGGCGCTACCAGCGGGACACCTGACACTTCACTTGAGCAAACATAACCAGGTGCTTTTGCCTTTTATTACCATCGACTTCTTCATATCTGTCAAGATAAAAATAATAATTACATAATAGCTCCTTTGACTGGGGCTTCCCTGTTCAACAGACAAATTAGTATAGACTCAAAAGTTGATATAAAACACTACCCGCAGTCTATTAGCCACTTGAGTACATATAGGGGAATGCATATGAATTGATGTCGTTTAAATTGTTTCCAAACGTATCTGCACACAAAGCTATGATGTAAGACTGAGAGAAACCTGTTATTCTGTGATTTATTACATGCAAATTATACAAATTTGTTGTTCGTTTCTTGCTTGCTATTTCTGTTTACTAACTTCTATGTATATTTTTATATCTTATTCCTTATTTATTCTCCTTATTAATTTATTTTTCTTAATTTCATTATTTAGTTTTCTTATACCTTATTTACATATTTATTTGCTGAGGATGTCTGGAAGCAACACTTTTAATGGCGACAACACTGCTACGCTGCAGTTAGTCCACTCATGACAAATAAACGTTGAAACTCGAAACTACAGTATAGACTGAACTGAAGAAAAGATGTTTCAGTGTTCGGCACAAAACGAAACAACGTGTATTAATACAGCGGCGCCGAATAATGAGCTAGATTCGGGCCCCGACATAGTGAGCAGTGAAAGAGTTAAACATAGTCGACTTGACTTGAAACCCGGGAAAAACTGTTGGAAAGTAGTGGCACGATATCGGGGGGGGGCGGGAAGCGCTCGGACCTCATTTGCGTATTCGGCCCCGGGCCAGAGGAGCGCAGGTATATGCGGGACGCTGTCGTCTCCGCCGAGACACTCCGGCAACCCCGCGCAGTCCCCGCATCTCCGTCTCTGCGGTCCAAGGTAAAGTGCAGCCCGCATGGCCTGGAGCCCGGGAGCGCACACGTGTGTGTGTGTGTGTGCGTGCGCACGCGTGCGCGCGCCCACCTTAACACGTGTATGCGAGCGCAGCTCGGCCACACGCATGCGGTCCGTTTTTAATGTTCGTTTTTATTAAACTCAGCACCGCTCGGGTGTTGGCAGCAGCCTGCTGTGATTTGTGTACTTGGGGATACCCTTTATTGCAGTGTAAGTGGGTCTGAAACAGGATGTGCCACACTTGTAAGAGCGACGTGAAAGTGAATGTGGTTTTGGTTTATTGATGTAATATTTGTTTATTTGTTCGATGCGCTTGAAGTGACTTGCAGTTAGTGGCGCTAAAAGTTTGGCTTTTTAAATGGTCTTTCATTTATGTGTTCATGCTGTTTTTTATTGCTTTTCCACGGACTGCGCCGAATCTCTAATTCTCCTGTGTAATTGTTCTTCCTTAGCCGTTTAGATTTTTTTTTTTTTTTAATTTTTTAAAAAGCGATTCACATATTCGGGTTTTGTCGCTTTTGCTAGATTTTGGACGCAGTCCGTCTTTTCCTAAAACTTTGTTTGGATCGCTGTGCGAAAGAGCTGGTCTCGGGACACCTAACTTGCGGCGAAAACGTAACGTTGTAAAAAGTAAAGGAAATAAATGAACAAACGAATAAAGCCGGGGGGACGCAAGTGAAGTAAACGGCCACTTACACGTGGTGTGCACTTGCTACTCTCACTTCGTTTTGCAGGTCCACGGTTTGTTCTTTGAAGGGCAAACGCGACAAAGGTTTCATTTTGCCCACAAACACTGAGCGCATGAAGAAAATAGTGTAGTACAGTAGTGGGTGTGCATATGAAACATACAGTGCGTATTGTATTATCCCTAATTTAAATGAGGTGAGCAATGAGTCAGTGTGAAGAAACACTACATCGATGTCAAAGTAAACTTTCAACAGTGAATATTCCCAGTTGGTGGGAATTTGGGGCTCTATTAAGTATGCATGCATGCATGCTGTAGTCATGTTAATGGCCGTTTTGGGCTGCATTGATCCGTGTGCAGAGGGCCACAGGGGCCTCTTGCAGGAATGCCATGGATTTGGTGGTCAGACGTTCACAGTAACAATGAACAGGCGACATTAGTACTTTGCACAGATAGCAAAGCTTTCTTCATTGCGTTGCAAACAGGACACAGAAACACATTCACACAAATGGACACTTCAGTGACAACCTCGTGCACGACCGATAGAGGCACCGCTATCCTTCAGGAGGAATCTAGAACTTTCCTATTTGAACCCTGCGGTGGAACTGCCTCACCGCACACAGGGCAGCAAACGCTTCAACGGTCGAACCGCATCACCGAACACAGGACAACAAAAACAAGTGCTACCTTTTCTCTCAGAGGTTCGAATTTGTGATGATCGTGTATTCTGCCCGCGGCGGTCCACGGCACACGAGGACGATCCAGTCTTAACCTTGACTCGGACATGATCCCAACAACCTTAACTGTGAGTCGTTTCTTCTTTGAGAATCCTTCACGGTGGTGGGTCACCAGTTAACCATCCCAGGCGAACCCGAAATCTAAGAGAAATTTTCCACACCAACAACGTCTGAGAGAGAAGTAATGGACTTTTTGGTGGGTGGGGGGTTTTAATGCATCTAACCAGCCTGCATCCAAACAGACAAACAATGCACCCTGTACTTGTTAGCAGTAAGCAGAAGACATTTTGCACAAACAAAACACACAGCCGGAAACAACGGTACTTTTAAAACAAACTATTAAGTACAACTTTCAACTTTTATTTTACAGATTTTTTTTGCTCAAGTGTTATGTCACTGAGAGACACCCATTTCCTTGTTTATCCATAGTTTGATACTTATCTTCTATAGCAGCTCAGAGTAAATCATAAACTTTGTTTGAAACACGCAGAAACCATATGTAGGCCTTCAGTTTAACATTGTGAATTTGCTGCTTGTGGTTCAAGCACTAAAGTTTTCCCCTGTTTTTCTCATCCACTTGTTTAGTGTAGGGTTGGGGTGGGCCAGAGCCCTTCCTGGATGCACAGAGCACTAAGAACTACTGTGTATATCCTTGATATGTCACCAGTTCACATCCTGCAGGCAGTTTAGAGCCACCGATCCAAAGTAAATGCACTTTTCTTGACTTTGGGAGGAAACCAGAGCATCCGGAAGAGACCCACAGAAGCATAGGGAGAACATGAAAACAGTACAGAATGCATCTAACTAACCTGCATCCAAACACACAACTCAGACACCCTGAATCACACATGCTGCACTCTGCTACCCTATGGAAGCGGTTTCTGTGTTAAAATGTATTTGTTGTACATTTATTCTCATTTATTGCAGCTATAAAATTCTAATATCTTCTCCTCAAAGGACAACAGCCTCAGCAACTTGGGACAGGAGAACTCATATGTCCACCTTTGTGTTACCTATTTTTCTTTCCATACAAACATTCGGCTTCCTAACATTACATAGCATGACATTTTCCATTTTACAGGATTGACAATGCTGGAAAATACAGTGCAATATTTTTGAACTTCTTCACAGAACTTGCATACATATGAATTTACTAATGTCATATTTACCACTGATTTAATTACAGGCTAAACAAAGGGCACGAACCTGTGATGCCATCCAACAAGTACTCTTCTGCCATCATGGTGGAAAGTGACAAGATGACAGCAATGGTAGGACTGATCTGCAATCCACTTATCATCTGTGTGAGGTGCATTTACGTCCTCACGTTTCCTTTGGGCTACAATTTCAGGCAAAAATACAGCAAATTTCTTTCCAAAAGTGTAATAAATTTAAACATGATGGGCAAATTTCCACCTTAGTGCACCTTAGCAAACTGATTCCCAGTAGCACTGCCCTCCAGGAGTGAAAGTGATGGTGAATGCACCAAGGCTCGTGCTGAACTCACCCTTTTCCCTCAAGTCTGCCCTCCTTATTTGTTTTTTTGGCTGTCATTAGAATGTCAGTTTTAGATCTAATTGTCTCAGTGACAGTATAAGTTCATTTTTAGAGAATGTCGCCAAAATCCAGGGGAATTATGTTCACCTACCGGTATCAGTGAATGTTTGTTCATAAGCGGGGAACTCCTGCACATTTTGTGTAAGGTACTGTGTACTGACGGTGGTTCCAAATTTCCAAAAGGATCACCTGGTGCAGTTTCGGCTGATTTAATGAAACCAGCAACCTCCTGTTCTCATCCAGGCTTTACCCATCCACCCCTTCACTCACCCCGGGCACTTCTTCTCAGAGTAGCCTTTGTTCTCCCTTCTATTGGGATGCGAGGTAGCTTTACCGTTCCCATTTGCACGGCTGCCCTTCAGACGCTCAGCTTAGTCACTAACGGGCCCCTTTTCCTCCGCTGAACTGTTCGAACCCCACCCCCTCACACAGTGGCCTCAGTCTAATGATTTACCTCTGCTGGGCAGCTAGCATCCACTTGCTCCACTGCCTGTAACACAACAGGACAGCTGCACGGCAAAAGACGCGGGAAAAAGGAAATGCAAGGGCAACTGACATTTCTTCAAAGAGTCCATTATGTACAGACCACAAACTCATTTAGTCGCTATTACTCATTCATTTGAATCAAATGTACAGTTTTTTCCAGCATTCTTTCACTTGGAATTAGTTGGGCTATTAGCTGCTGTTCAGGGACAGCTTCCTCTGACCTCAACTGCTGTACAAACGCCTAGCGCAGGTTATTTTCTACATATGTCTGTAAAGGTGGGGAAGATGTGGACTTTATCCTACATCTTTCTTTTTTGCCTCAGTTTAATTCTTATCATCAAACACCAAAAAAAGGTCCTTAACCAAGCCTCCTCCTCATTTTGCGGACTTTCCAGGTTACTGGAAAGTTGGGGGATTTACCTTTCTGTTGTTCAAGACCTAAATGGTTTATATGCAACAATTTGCTGGAAGCATGTAAAGATCTGTAACAGGTCATGAAAGGACAAGTGTGATTTGTACCACTGTTACGACCTGGTCTAGTATCAGAATGTAGTAGAATGGGTGTGATATAGTGATGCAGGAAATGGAGTGGAACTGAATGGAGAGATGGGACAGAAGAAGGGCACAGGAATATGTATTATACAAGTGAAAGATTTGTGTTTTTATGTATATGTGTATATATATGTGTACAGTATATGTATATATAAGTGAGATCCCAGTGTTTCCACACTGGTGAAGTTTCAGGAGTGACCCAAGCCAAAATAATAAACAAAACAGGTGAAATCAAATCCACACTATCTTACCTACACAAAAATAAACAGAACAGAAAGATACAAAGCCAATTCCCTTCCATACACACACACACACACACACACACACACACACACACACACACACACACACGTAACAATCACATACAGACCAAGTCCTGATAAATCAGTTTCTCGTTCTGGCCACAGAAGTTGTGGATTTTGGGACAGAAGTTGTGGATTTTGGGACAGGGCATAAGAAAGATCATGGAATCACAGGAAGGATACCTGTGCGTGTGCATGCGCATGCATGATGCCAGTGACCACATGGTAGCTGGACACATACATGGTTGTGGACAGTGAGCAGCCATTAAGCCTGCAGTTATTCTCTCACTACAAAGTAACACCATCAGAATGACTTGCCTGCTGCACCTAGTAGACAGGAAATGAATTTTCTTAATGCAATTAAAAAAATTTCCAGAAATGGTCATCGGTTTTAAGCCTTTGCTGTGTTAGATCTGTTTTACATACATTTTTTGCTTATCTGACCCTTTATCCAACACCTCTTACGGTACCTGCTGTTTAGTGACAATTGCATTACACCTTGTACCGCTTCAAATTGCTAACTCTTGCATATAAATATGCTTGTTTATTTACTTATTCATTCACCTAGATATTCATCTCATATTTTGGTCACTGTATAAACAGAAGTCTGTTTGTTACGTGTGTGTGCATAATGTTTGCAACCAAGTTAATTTGTCTTTGGGATTAAATATTTCATTCATTAATTTACACACCTAAGATATTTTCAGTATAGCAGATAAAGGCAAATAGTTTACTTTAGGGAACTACAGCAACAGCAGAAAGGAGTATATTTAGCAGTAATATTCAAGGAAGTGATATTTCTTAACCAATATGCCAAGGTATTAATTATGCAATATTTAAATACTACCTCAGTCATTATCAGTAACTGCTGAGTTAGGTTTAAGTTGTGTGCAATTTGAATCATGGCAGTCTGAAGAATTTCCGGAAGTATGGGGTGCAAGGCAGAGTATTATACTATCTGGGCTGGATATCTGTCCATCGCAGGAATAGTCAGGTAATGTTGTCTAAATACGTCAGCTAAGGCTTCGTGATCATTTTTGCACAAAACTGAAGTTGTGTGATTTGAGAAACAACTGCAATGATGAAAAATCCACGAAAGTATTCCTTCTTAAATGTTGAAATTAGTAAAACAAGTCACTGTTTCGTTGACTATTATAATGACTGGATTAGTGAATTCCAGAATGTACAGTTTATGACATAAGCAGCCAAATTAAATAAAGGCGCACAAAGGGGGTCCCAGCAGGACCAGGAAGGGAAATGCAGGTTTTACAAAACTTAGTTGCCTTTTTGATGCGTTGAAGTTGGCACTGCAGTTATCATCATTACTTAGAAGTACAATGCTTTACTGGAAATTGGCCCATTAATGTGAAATTTTATAGTTATAGGCATAATTGCAAGTACAGAAAAACTTAATTCTTGCAGCATTCACTTTTTGCTTGTAGAGCAAAAAAAATCAACCTCATATTTGGTTGTATGTTGGTAACAGATATAAAATATTTTCACTCATATGTGCAAAAACTCGTAACTGAAATACTCGTATCTGGAGTGATGCCTGTATTTGTTCCTAAACCAGCTATTGCTTAAAAGGCTACATTCAAAATCTTGGAAAAGCTGCGTTTTTCCTATATCTTGCTGTAAAATACTGAGACAAAAGAGTTTGCAGATTGTTTACTGACAATCTGATTATTAACAAATACGATAATTTATAAATAAATACAATAAATTATTTCAGAGGGGGTTTATAATAACCTTTTACATTTTCACTGTTAAATGTAACTTCTTAATGTGATTATGAAAGGTTTTCTATCAAGCTTTTTCAGAAGTGGTGTAAAAGTAAAAAACATCTAATTTAGATCAGCTCAGTGGGTGATGTAGTGGCCAGTACACTGCCCTATCTTTAAAGGAATCAGGTATGTAGTATCTCACATCCTGTTGTAGTATCCTGAGCAACGTACTTAGCCTCAACTGCTGTAAAAGTCACCTTGCTGTACAAACAGGTAAATCAGTGTAAATTGTTTTCGGGAAAATTGTCAGCTATATGAATCCCTGTGAAGCTCAGTCTGTTTATTTGTACATTTGTTCTTCATGCACAGCTCTGTTTTTCAAGTCACAGACTTGACATCTGGCACACAGATAGTTCTCACCTTGTGGTTTTTCGATACTTAATTTTATGGAACGCAACGTTTCCAAATTGTAAAATTCTGTCTCTGGCAAGGCTTGGAGAAATGGGAGTAGTGACTTCACATGCAGCACATAGTAACGTTTAAAGTGTAAAGATTCTGATGGATTTTCTCGCTCTGAAAGCACACACTGATTTACTTACTGCACACAGATTAGAACACAGTTTGGTCATAGATTTTTGTTATTGTCTGCACATACAGTACGTGTTACACAAATACACATGGATGGGCACACGTTCCAAGTTCAACAGGTTTACATCTAATATAATCTGTTATTACTGTGTGTACGTGCGTTGCTCTCAGTGGCATCTGCGTGTTTGATCCAGAGAAGCTGAGAATAGCTGTTATATGTGCGGGAAAAAAATGTAAAAATACGAAATCATACATGACACACACATAATTCACTGCACACATTAATGATAGGTAAAGTCTGGATATATGTTTTATTATTTTTTATTTTCCACCTGACTACCATGAGCATGTGGATCACTGTGGGGTGCACCTGTCCAACAACACTTGTGTAATAAATAGAACCACTTTACTGGCAGAACAGTTTGGTGATATGTAATGTATTACTTTTTACCTTTACTCTGCTATACCTTTTTGACTCATAAAATGCCATATAACTCAGCTAGTAAATAGCAAACAGAGAATACTTTAAAAAACAAACTAGTCTTCTGAAAGTGTATGGGTACATTCAAAACCGAGGCAGTAATATTGTGGGTGTTTCCAGAAGAGTCTGATATTGACAAACATACTAAGGGGATTTCCAGAATTTTTTGGTACTCTTCTTAAGTATTATACACTGACCTATTTCCTTGTTCACAGCTTTCCTATAGTTCTGTGGTATTCTGTGCTCAATGACTGGTAATTTTGGCTGCAGCATCATTTGTAATTTATTTAAAAAGACACCACACTGTAGCTTTCCCTTAGAAGGACAGATACTTTTAAACCAGGTCTTTCCAGCATCCTGCTGAGGAGATGCTCTGCAGCCTTTGCTCTTCCCTTTTCCTTTCTCCTTTTGATCAAAGTGGATGATCTGGGATCTCCCATTGGATGGTTTTTTTATTTTTTTTTGTGAAGGAAGATGCTGAAAGGGCCTCAGCCACCTGGCCTATGGCCCTGCTGCACGACATTGACTTCTTTACCCTCTTTCACAAAAGCCGGCTGCACTGGTGTTCTGTGTGGGCCCCCTTTATACAGAGGTGCTAATACGGGGAAAGGGGGGTTGTGCAGAGGCCTTACAAAGTCAGAACCAAAGAATTACCGCACCGAAATCACCTTACATTACCCCGGTGCCCCCACTCTTTCCGTCTCTTTGACACCTGTTGTGACAGGGCATGCAATGTGCAGTTTTGATTTCCATCAGTGAGGACAGGAGGTGAGGATCACCTATGGAAAGTAAAATTTCTGTGTATTGGCTTCTTCTACACCTTACTCTTGGAGATTTCAACACCAGCTTGATACTCAGGTCTCTTGTAAGACTGCTGTTTCTGTGTCACACACCCTTAAGGCTTACTGACTGTAATGGACATAGATTCAACACTGTTTGTCCACCTTACACAGTGCCAGTAAACATTTCACCATCATGGAAGTGTGTGTTGCATCTCTGTTTTAGATGAGAGTGACACTTAATATTTGACAGGAAGATGGAAGTGGAGGACTCTGGCATGTGCTCCACTGTGTATCTTGGCTCCACAGTGTCCCTTTTGCTGGGAATTGCTATTAATTTCTGTGATGGCGAAGGCATTCACAGACATACTCTGCTTTTGGACCACTTTGTCATTTTTTCAGCTCTTTTCCCATTCCACATCTTGTCTTTGCTGGTGTTTTTGTCACAGCTTTCCCTCTTTTTGGTACTCCTGCTGCTATCCTGTTACCAGTGAACCTGTTGGAAAAAGATGTGACACGTGATGGCCATCTACAGAAGTTCTGTGTGGAAGTGTCATTATATCTATGCATATAGTCTTAATATGAATTATCCAGAGGTACTTATTAAACTGAGAGTTCCTAAACTTTTCTCTTTTATGCCCGTTTGTGGTCTCTGCTTATGTTTCTTCAGTATACTGTACTGTTACACTGTTGCATTTAACGTGTAATGTATTCAATTTTAAGTTTAAAAGTTTACAAGTTAATATTTGTAATTTTGTGGGTCCATATTTGTTAAACATTGCAATATTATTCAGGGGAATAATAGGTTGAAGATGGAGAAATAAATGATGTTAATAGCCTGGGTAGAAGGTGCCCTCTGCATACTGCTATCAGATTTGGACCACAGTGGTTCTGTACTGGACCACCTTCTGACAACAGATTAATTGCATTGTCAGTTTAATGAGATTCTAATGCATGCACCCAGTTGTGAATATATTTGCCAAACTCAACCCGAGGTCATCATCATCAAGTCAATTTTGGCATGAAGACACGCAGAGCAGTTTTTACTGACTGCAGCTTGGTTTTAAGGAAGTAAAGGCATCGTGACTAAAGGGAAAACAATATTTAGCGTCCAAAGTGCTAAGAGAAATTTATCATGTTAATTTCTCCAGAATTTTCTCAGATATGGGAAGGTGACTCACAGTTGTAGAAACTTGCCACAATTCAGCCAGTTCAACCTTGCTAATACGTAATTGCCCAGGTTTGTGTACATGGCACAGCAGAAGGATCATACCCAGCCATAACTCACATCTGGTCTTGTTTGGATGGTGGCAAAGTTCTGAGTAAACATCTCCTGTAGCTTCCTCAAATGCTGGAGCATATTTCAGCATTACTAATGAAGAACACAGATGGGACCCCATCTCATCAACACATTTATTTTGTTCATTTTTCCCAGACAATGTAACTAGTTGAAGCTTTTTCCAGACGGTGACGTATGAAAGGCTTTGAAGTGATCAGCCCAGTTCTTTTGCTTTTGTCTACAATATACAGACGATTCCTGACTTACGATGGGGTTACATACCAATAAACCCATCGTAAGTTGAAAATATCGTAAATCGAACATGCATTTAATACACCTAACCTACTGTCACACCTGTGGTCGCTTCAGCAATGGAACGTAGGCGGTCTCTCTACCCTCGTCTTCAGAATGGGCATTGATTAGATGACTGGCGTAAGAACCAGTCGTGGATGAAATTTAGTTCCTACCCAGACTTCCTCTCAGTGCTCAGTTTCTGCTGCCCCTTGTGAACTCTTCTGCAACCTCTCTCTTGCAAAACCCTTGCATTTTGTTTATTTTGAATTGTGACAATTGTGTTCCATTTTGCTTTACTGCCAATTGCTAATGTTTAGTGCTAGCTCCCGGCTAACAGCAAAACTCTTTGCTGGAAGCAAGACTTGGTAAAGAGTTTAAAGGAACTTAAAATTATTACTGTAGTGCCTTGCGAATGCTTCCACCAACCCATGCCAAAATACCTACATAATACCAACGTAATAGCCTGGCCTATCTTAAAAGTCATTACGGGCTTGCAACCTTCATGCTGGGCAATTATCTTGAGTTTCTCCTCAAGAGTAATTGCCTTCCTCATCTTCTTCTCACCAGTAGCAGGAGACACAGATGGATGTTTCGTAGACATGATGGATGCACAAAACACAACGCAAATATGGGGGGGGTCCAAACAAAATGCTGGCAACATAGAACACTGTAAAGTATCAGTTGTGTACACTAGGGACAGCATGGTAAACTGGGAGATGCAGATCACTGCCGCTGCCCAGCATCATGAGAGAGTATCGTACCACGTATTGCTTGCCTGGGAAAAATTCTAAATTCGAAGTATGGTTTCTACTGAATGCGTATCGCTATTGCACCATCATGAAGTTGAAAAATCAGAAGTCAAACCATTGTAATTTGGGTAGCATCTGTAGTCCAAATGTGAGAAAATCCCGTTGGTCAAATGCACTGAATGGGCAGGTTTGTGCTGTAGTATGAATCCTCCTTATGATTCGCACAATAGTTCCAGCTCATAATGCAGCTCTTTAGTCTCGTCTTTTGATCCTATTTGTCTTGTACATGCAATGGGTGGTCGTGATGCTTGGCCTGACCGCCTGTACAGTCCTGCCCTGTTTATCTGTCATGGCAGCTGCTTCATCTTTACAAACACCACAATTTTTCCAATCCAAAGAGTGTGAAATAATAGAGTCATTCAACTCTGCAGCTGTGGTTTCCTGTGACAGGAGGTCTGCAGAATAAGGGGCGCATTATAAAATAAGCCTGTTCTGCAACATGGGCTAAACATACACCAACAACCGCGCTGTGCTTCCAAGAAACTAAACTGCAAAGTAGCCAGAATTGCAAATTGTTGAAATATATAATTATTATTTCAATAAACAGCCTTTTTGATTTGCCTGTATTGCATTTACAATCTGTTATATGACCCTCCCTCCCAGGCACAGGGGCACACCTCCTCCAGTGTGTGAACTTTTTATTTAGGATTCCTTATGTGACAAATGAATTTTTAAAATGTCTGTATCTGATGATTGTACAGCATTATTGCATCATAGAAAAAACATTACTGTGCTGGAAATATATTTGCCGTAAAACATTATATCTACGTTTATGGTCTTAATATGATTAATCCAAAGGTACTTGTGAAGTTGGGAGTTCCTGAACTTTTTTTACTTGATATCCATTTTTGTGGCTCCTTATGTCTCGTCAATCTGTTGTACTGCTGCTTTATTGCATTTAACAATGTAATGTATTTAATTTTAAGTTTGCACCTTTTTAGTCCAGAGGTTACCAGCATGACCAGGTGATGTAACAAGCTTGAAATAACAGAACTGTTTGCTCAGTAACACCTAAAGCCCTGCATGCCCCCAGTGAACAGCCAGCGTGAGTAGTAAGACAGCTGAGAACCTCACTTGGGTTACCAAGAACTGATGAGGATTCAAACCCAGTGGTCGATGGGCTCATAGCAAGATGTATCGCTGGGGTTGACCCAGCATTTTGCCTAAATTTTAGGGGTTGTATTTGTTTGGATTAAGTATTTGCTAATGACAGAGCTGGGAGTTTCTTTATAGTTTTTTCATCTACAAGTTCCAACAAAGCAGATGCTGGCAGGGCTTTGATGCCTATCATGTGTTTTGCTCTGAATGAATGGCGGGAAGGATGAAGGAAAACAAAACAGAAATGAAACCCTGACTTCTGTTTGGTTCAGTGAAGCATGTTTGCCTGGAAAGAGGATATTCCAGATGGGATGGAGCAAAGAAAACCAGCGCAAGATGCTGGTAATAATAAGGAGAAGCATTGAGGAGATTTATTATGTACTGAATGATTTGTGAATGAGCACAGATGTTGGGGTTAGTGAAATATTTTACAGAGACTAACATTACCTTATCATCTGCCTTATAGCAATTTATTTATATAAGACATACATATATGAGCTACTGTGTCTTTAAGGTCCCAACACAAAATTAAATAATTATGAGAATACTTTTGTGGAAAAAGGTTAATATAGGCATTGGAAAAAAAGGAGCCTTTTGGGGGTTTTTCCATATTCACAATAATGGTTCGCTCAAACACACACACACATACACACACACACACACACACACACCCTGCCAATGTAAGCAGTGCTTTATGTGAAGGTTTTTTATTCCCAGGCTGCTGTGAATGGCGACATGCTGATGGAGGGTCTGTCAGAGAGTGACAGCGGCCTTGAGATGGCCAGCAAGAACAGCCCCCTCACAGCTGCTGAACCCCCCTCACCTTTCAGTCCCAAAGAGAGCGGGGAGGCCGTGTCCCCTCCAGGTAAGGATAAGCTGACAGTACCAGGTGTCCCTCTATCACTTTGCTCAGACACATCAAGTTAGAAGTTCAATAGACAAATTGACAAATGACTCAATTATTCTTGGTTTTTTTAAATTTTTTTTTTACATTTTCTAATATTTAGAAAATGTGTGGCCTATTATAGTTAAATTTTTACATGAAGCATATTTGTCAGAACAAATTCTTCAGTTTCAGATACCTGTTGTTTTCATGGTCTGTTGTAATAAAAAATAAATCCCTAGCTTTTTTTCTATTCCTGTTCTCTTTCAGCAGATAATACAAGCCTGCTTTCTGGGAGGAGGAAGAGAACTAGGAAGCGCATGGATACAGAGGAGGAGTGTGCCTGGGACTGTCAGTATGGTGAAGTAAGTGTCTGCAGAGGCTCACCCTAAACAACTAAAGTGTTGGAGTTTGTCATCCTGGAGAGTAAGGAGTGTTAACTTGCTGGGGTGGGAAATATCTTCTAATATGAAAATTTCAACTTAAAACAACATGACAGTAAATCATATGGCCCAAAGTGGGTGGACCCCCCTTCTAATGACTGAGCTGAGCTGTTTCAGCTGCACCCATACAGCATACAAACACATTCTAGAAAAGTGGATGCTTCCATCTTGGTGGCCACACTTTGGGGAAGCTCCTCTCCTGCTTCGGCATGACTGTGCCCCTTGTGCACATGGGTGTGATGCTCAGGTGTCCAAATACATTTGGCCATACAGTGTAACTGCAAAGACAACAGGTGTTGTTCCACAATGGCTGTGTGACATTCTTTTTCTCTACACTGTACATTTGGACAACACTCCTCTTGGGAAGGTGGCGTGTGTTGACAGGTTGTCAGGTTCCACACTTCCATGCTTGTCTGCGTCTCCATTTATGTGTTTGTTTCATGGAAACACAGCAAATTCGACTGATCTGATGGTATGAGGCTAGAAGAATCACACGCATGCTTTTATTTTTTGGACACGATTTCATAGCTGCTGATTGTGAAGCTGTTTGTGTCTGATAGGAAGACAGAAAGTCCCAGATTGCTGCTGTTTGTGAGTCGAGCCTGAGACGACGGCCCCCACGCAGAACCATTTTCCAGGCCGGCTTGACACCACGCAGCAAACCTCGCAATCGGGAGAGGACCCCTAGGAGCAAACAGGAGCACCACAGCCCACAAGTACAGCACTAAGCCTGTCACACCACTACATACGACACATTGCCCAAAAGTCTATTGCTAAACAGGGAAGAACAGCCTGTCAGTTAGTCATCATCTTCTCATTCCTGCTTGGTTGTCATTGAAAATGTATAGTATTTGTTTGCAGGAAAATATTATAAGTGGCACCAATGGTCTGGTTTATTGTTACTAAATGATTTATGATAGTAGATTTTCTATGGTTAACAAAGCACAATTTGTCTGATAGTAATTTTAAAAGCAGTGGCTCATGAAGGATACCTGAAGTTCTAGTAATGTCTAGGAAAAACCCTTTTATAAACACTTTCTTATTTGCATTAAACGCAAACACTGATCACCTTATTACCTCTGGTGACCAGATGTGTAAAGGATCTCGAGGAAAAATAACAGAACCCACTACAGCGGTCATAAGAACACAGGTTCTTGGGGTTTGTAGTGCTGAATGGGCCACTTTGGTGGTGCACAGGTCTGATTAATGGAACCTGCTGAGAGGCAGTTGGAGCTGCTTTCTCATTCTATTTCCCTGCACAAAGGGGCTGTCGGGTGTGCCCACACAAGCAGAGTTGCTTTTCCTGCATGAAAACTCAATTCGGCAATAAAATTATTACTGTATAAAGTGCTTCTGGCAATTGTTGGACGAGATTTACCAACCATCAAAGGTCTGATGTGTCATAATGCAAACCCTCTAGTGTGTGGAAATAATAACCTTGTGGTAAGATATAGAGAGGAGAGCAGCTAATGCTTGAATTACTGTAGCTTTCACATTGTGGTGAATGTTTGTCTGTTTCTCCAACAAAACACTTCACAGTTGAATCTGTTCCATCATTTTTTTCCACTTGAAAAGGTGTAATGAAGACCCGAGTCACAATTTTTTGGGCCTTTGCCTCATCCATACAGGACCAGGCGAATGTCATGTTGTCCCATGTGACTGGAGTACCTGAAGGCCCCTCCTTGGAACTGCTGGAGCAGGACTCCAAGGACTCTGCCCAGAGCAGCGGGACCATTGTTTCACTCATCTCCTTGGACACTGTCAGCCAGCCAGAGTACAAGGTGAAAAAAATTCTTAATCTTAGCTGAATGTTTCAGAAAACAGAACAATAAGAGTTTGCAGCTCTCCCAGGAATCAAGTTAGGATGTAACTTGTTGCTGTGTGAGAGCAGCAGCGCTTATGTCTACTGTCACTGCTATGGCCACATCCGTATCTTCCTCCACCACAGGACAACAAAGGATTTGGCATAGGGGAGCTTGTGTGGGGAAAGATTAAAGGTTTCTGCTGGTGGCCGGGGATTGTGGTGACCTGGCGCGCCACAGGCAAGAGGCAGGCCACCCCCGGCATGAGATGGCTGCAATGGTTCGGAGATGGGAAGTTCTCCAAGGTAAGAAAGGAGAGGTAGCTTAGTTGTTAATGGTTCCAGTTTAAATACCCAGGAGAGGCAGTAGAATTTGCTGTAGTAACTTTGGGAAACGTCTCCAGATTGATCAAGTAGAGGAAGAACATTTTGAGTTTATCCAAACAGAAAAAAGTAATAAAATCTGAACCATTTGTTAACAGCCTTGACTCTGTTCTGAGCTGTTCACTCGGGTTTGTAACTTGTGGGTTTTTCTGTCTCATTAGCTTCCTGTTTTCTTCTTGCCTGCAGGTTTCTGCTGACAAGCTCGCCTCCATCATGGCGTTCCCCAAGTTCTTCAGTCCAGCCTCCTATGCTAATGTGGCCTCCTACCGCAAAGCCATCTTCCAAGTGCTGGAGGTAAGAGGAGGCCCATGAGAGGGCCAGGTAGGGGTGGCGCCTCATGTGTTTGTGCCTGACTGAATCTGGTGGTCAGGCTTTCCATCTGAATAGCAATTAACAAGATATTGCTAAGGGGAATGCTAGACAAACCACGGATATCTGTGTGTATGTGTGCAAATGCAGGCTCAGACGAAAAAAAGTTATAATACAAATATGTCTTACCAACAGCAAATAAAATAAACACAGCATTCCTCTGGCTTTGGCCAATGTCTTCCTCCCACAAATGTTGTTATCGTTGGTGATAAACTAAGTGCTGTTTGCTTTTTCAGATACAGTTAATTGCCCAAGTGGTATAAAATATGGGCGTGGCATATTAAAACATTATGAAGTACCAAGGAATTTTGGTAGCAAAATGTTTCAGTGCCCAAATTCTGCCAGACAGTTCGAACACCAGCATTGCAGTGATCCAGAGCCAGAGAAATCACTGGGTGCCAGGCTAGGAGTAGTCCTCTGTGAACTGGATGCCAGTCTGTTACAAGGCAACCACACACTATGGGTAATTTAGTGTCCAGTTAACCAAAAGAATATATTTGGACTGTTGGAGGAAACCCACACAGAAATGGGAGAACAATGCCAACTGCACTGAGATGGACTCACACCGACTGCACACAAGCAACCCGGACAAGGTGCTACCCATCGTACCACTCACATTGCCAAATACTGAGTATTTGCCAAATACTGAGTATCCAGTTCTCAGTACTCAGTCAGAACCATTAGTATGCGTCACAAGAAATGGAGTCTCTTACTTACCAAATGCTTTTTATCCAGTTTCAGTTGAAAACAACATCCCATCCTGGCCTCTGGTTTTATATCTGGCCTGAGCCATTGTGTCTGCATTGATCCAGTCTTACATACAGTGTTGTGTGTCTGCATGCTTTCCTGCGAGTCTTTGTCTCAGTGTGCGCGTGCGTGTGTGCGCATGGGGGGTTCTGTGTTCCTACACGCATCTGTCTTTTGTATGTGTTTCTTTATGTGCCTGTGCCCTGTATGAGTAAATGTTTATATGTGAAACTTGCATTTGTGTCTGTGAGGGTGTCATCATAAGGCAAGGCAAGGCAGGAGTTTATTGCCATTTCGTCCATCTACACAGTACATGGCGAAACGAGACAATGTTCCTCCAGGACCATAGGTGCAACACAACGCGGTACAGCAGGAGAGAAGACAAAGGAATGTAGTGCAGATGTTACCAAATAAATACAATAAATAATAGTAATAAATAGTATAAATAGAAAATAGGAGAAGGAAAAAGAAAAGAAGTTATAGTGGTGCAGCAGCTACTGGGGGGGGTGGTGGTGATGGAGTTATTCCATTTTTTCTCGGTTTAGCAGTCTGATGTCTACGGGGAAGAAACTGTTCCTCAACCTGGAGGTGGATGCCCGTATGCTGCGGAACCGTTTTCTGCATGGAAGGAGGGAAAAGATTGGGTGGGAGAGGTGTGAGGGATCATCCACAATGCTGGTGGCTTTGTGGATGCAGCGCAAGTTGTAGATGTCCGTGACAAAGGGGATCGGAGCACTGATGATTTTTTCAGCTGTCTTCACTATGCGCTGTAGGGTTTTGTGGTCTGAGGCTGTACAATTCCCAAACCAGGCAGTGATGCAGCTGCTTATGATGCTCTCGATGGTCCCCCTGTAGAAAACGGTGAGGATAGGGGCAGGGAGGTGAGCTCTCCTCAGCCTCCGTAGGAAGTAGAGACGTTTCTGGGCTTTTTTGGCAACAGAGCTGGTGTTGAGGCTCCATGTGAGGTCCTCTGTGATGCGGACACCAAGGAACTTGGTGCTCTGGACTATCTCCACAGAGGAGCCATTGATGATTAGCGGAGCGAGAGCATGTTGTGCTCTTCTGAAGTTCACAACTATCTCTTTTGTTTTAGCCACGTTGAGAGATAGGTTGTTAACTCTGCACCAGTCTGTGAAATGTCGTACTTCTCTCTATGCTTACTCGTCGTTCCCACTGATCAAACCCACCACGGTCGTATCATCAGCAAACTTGATGATGTGGCTTGAGATGTTTGTTAACCCAAATGTTTGGGTATGTCATCGAAAGGCAAGTCATTTCACTTCTGCAACTGAACCAAAATTTTCCATCTAAACTTATTTAGATTTTTGTTCAGACTGACAAAGTATTTGTCAGTAATTTCACCATTTGGTGTTTGTATGACACACATATTACGCAGACACTTTGTATGTAGTATGAAACTATTGAGACCTTTATTTAAATACTCAGGTAAAGCACACGTTTACATGTATACTACGTGGTACAGTTAAAGTTTAGGAGCAGCAATTGTGCATTATGTGGACTGATGTTTTGCAGTAGATACACAGAGCAGCCAGTCGTAGAACTTTGTACCGTGTACTCTACTGTACATTTATAAGCATGCCAGCTATAACTACAGTTTGCTTATATGCACATTGCATCTAAGGTACCGTTTAAATTCAGACCTTTTCAATGGCAGTAACTCTAGAAGCACCAGCAATAAGTGCAAATTACGGCTATAAACACGTACATTTTTGGTCCTGGCCTATCCGGCTTCGCATATAAGCACGAATGTTGATAGCCAATAGTAAATCGACCTTTGCTGTGCGTAGACCATCAATGGCATTGCTCATTCTAGAAAAGTCTCCTACTTCCTGCCAGCTTGACACCTGGAGAGGTTACACGATAAGTTCAGTTTGTGATAAAAAGCAACCAAAGCAAAAGACCCTGACGGCCATGGGGAGTCGTATAATGGTGCAGGAGATGGAGATCAAATGGTAGGCATATGGGGCCCAGTGATGTTCACAGCTGCCTGGCAAAGCCTTCACACTACAGAAGCTGCTGGCTGTGATTCATATGAACACTGTTATGTGCTGTCTCATCAAATTTATGACACTAATAAGCAGCATTTCGTTCAGGAAAACCAAAGAATTTTTTGTTAGATTTAGCTTAGGACAACAACTGCTGTCTGTAAGGATGTTCATTACACTTTTTAAATGTGCAAATATATCATAACTTGTGCTGTACACATGTATACTGAATACTTGTTTTCAGTCCAGATATTGGCCTAGCTATACCTGAGCTCTGGTTATAAGCACGACAATTGTTGGTCCGGAGAGCTTGCATATAATCGGGAGTGCATGCATATAAAACTTGTGTTTCCAGTCACCCTGACCCTTTCTTCTCAAGGACTGCCTGGGTGCTCTTGTGTTTCATTGTACCGTGTGTGTGCCTGTCTGTGGCAGATGGCCAGTGTGCGAGCAGGGAAGACATTCCCATTGCGTGAGACAGACAACCCAGAGGACCAGGTGAAGCCCATGCTGGACTGGGCTAATGGGGGTTTCCTACCCAAGGGCTCTGAGGGGCTCAAACCCATAGAGAATGTTGGTAAGAATGGCAAACTGCCCCCTTTTCTCCACTGCCCTCACAGTTAGTCCCACTGTGTCTAAGCAGATGTTTCAATGAAGATGACATTCCTTTGACAAATCACACTGTCACATGTAACCCTGTAGTTTCACACTGTGATTTAGGAAGGAATGGTGTGTAAAGAACGGCGTATGTATCGTCAGCTGAAGCACACGGGTGAGGTCTGTCTGTCCTACAGACACACCTGCACTTGGGAACAGGTTGGGGTATGTCCTGGGCTCCCCTGCTGAAACTCTGCCCTGTTGCACCGCTTGACAGACCTCCGGAGCCCCATCCCTACTTTTTGCGGAGCATATAGACGTGCTGAACACACCAGCGCTGTGCTTTATTTTATGAATGGCAAACCTTATGCTGTTTCCGCAAATTGAAGTTGACCTGCTGTCCTGTCGATGTCAGTATCGGACTATGATCCCCATTTTGGAGCCAGAGTATTGTGTTAATATTGCCAAAAGGGTGTAATACTCACAGTGGTGTGAAATTGGTGCTGCTTTTCTTATCCTAAAAAGCGGAAGCATCTGAGCAGCAGTTTCTTTCTATCCTCAGATTGCAGCCCCCTGCATCACCAGGTCCTAGACGTCAGCATACCAGAGTATTTCCCAACAGCCAAGAGGCAAAAGCTCAGCTTCTACAAACCCAAGCAAGGAGCAGAAGATGTGTACAGCAGATGTCAGGGTGCAGTAAAAGTCGCCCATCGTAGGCTCTTACCATACATACTGTACATATCCATAGTTAATGTCACTATTGCTAAATTTCACAACAATGACAAAAACCCTAGATGTGCATACTGAAATGTGCTTGTATTTCAGAACAAATGGTCAATGAAATTTTGAAGAATAAAAGAAGTATCGAAGGTATCTTTTTGTTTATTATGTGCATGTTCTATATATGTATCTTTATTTATGGTTAAAAAAATGACTTTGCATATTTTTGACAGAATATTGCCTTTCTTGTGGAAAGATGAGAGCAGCAACGTTTCATCCACTTTTTGAAGGAGGCCTTTGCCAAACATGCAAGGTACTGTGGCAATCAAACATATCAAGGACACGCATGACTTTTACTCCATATACTTGAGTACATGCATTCCAGAGGGGGAGAAAAAAAGCATTTGCTGACAGATTTTTCAAGCACGCCACATATTATTACAGGCCCGTGGAAGAGTTTCGACACAAGTCAGTCAAAGCTTAAACTACTTGGGAAAGCATCAGTGTTACGTCTCAACATGCCTGCACACGGATGTTACACCAATTGTGCCACTTCCAGGCACATCGACTTGTCGGTTCCTTGTGACTGGAGCCATCAAAGGCGTAGATTATTACTGGCACCAATACATTGTTTACATCCTAATCCTCTCAGAGTTTTATGCTTTTCTCCTGAGACCTTTCATCAGCTGACAGGGGTCCTATAGGGTATTAAGAGGGAGAATTTGGATGACAGCCATCGACAGCCTCCCCAAGCCATTTGTTCTAAAATGTTTCAGGATGTGTGTTCTGTCATCTCATGAACAGCTTCTGAGAATTTTGCACTTCTTGTTTGTTGGAGTGCAGCTTTCTTTGACTGGTTCTCCACAGTCTCTTTACCATGTGTATGTGTGTGTGTGTTAGGATGTGTATTTAGAGATCTCCTACATGTATGACGATGATGGTTACCAGTCCTACTGCACGGTGTGCTGCGGCGGAAAGGAGGTGCTTCTCTGTGGGAATGCCAACTGCTGCAGGTGAGAAGGATGGCTGCCACATTCCGGAACCGTAGCCAACTATGACCTCAGGTCCACTAGCACAGTGACAGAAGAGCATAGAGTACAGCCATAGTTCAGTACGGAATTGCAGCAGTCAGTTAATTTTGTTAAGCATTTTATAAATCCAGATATCTTTAAATGACCTGAAGCGGAAAAGTGGTTAAAGATATTTTCTTCTAACCCAGCATGCTTTAACACCTCCAAAGGAGCTTCTGCAGCTAATATGTCCAGCTAAATAATGCAGATTGGTCAAATGCTCTTGAGCCATGACCCTGTGTTCTACTCATGCACTCCACGCAGGTGTTTCTGTGTGGACTGCCTGGATATCTTGGTGGGTCCCGGGGCATCAGAGAGTGCACGTGCCCTGGACCCCTGGTTCTGCTACATGTGCCAACCCTCTGAGCAGTATGGAGTCCTGAAACGCAGGCCTGACTGGAACATCAAGCTGCAGGAATTCTTTGTCAGTGACAACGGCCAAGAATTTGTGAGTGGGGTCCAACCTATGCAACTCATACGTATTGTAGAGACTTAAGTGGAACCAGTTGCAGGCCTATGAAGGACCAGAAAAGTATTATTCTGGAACCAAACACCTTATCTTACAAAATATACAAATATGTATATTTGTGGCATGTACTGTTCAAGATGCAACACCATTTTCTTTATTTGTAGTATATATATAATAAAAGTCCAAATGTTGTGCATTGTGGGTTTGCTTATATGTAAGTGACAAAATGAAAGCTAAATTATGGGTGAGATTGTTTAGGATTTTTGTGTGAGAGTGAAAGTTTGTTGTTGGGTGTTTTTGTACAAGGAAACAGATTGCATGAGATACTATGTAAACGTGTGATAAAGCTGTTAGGCAAAATTTGGGGTGTGTTTGGCACAGTTCGTGCGCATTACTGAATGTATAGAGAAAGGGAAGGATCAGTTGAGTTTGTGCCGTGTGTATCTGCTACATGTATTTGAGATTGTATGTGGCACTGTGCAGGAGTGTGGTTTGTTGGGCTGGGGTGTATGTGATATTGTGTGCGACTGTATGTTATTGTGTGCAAGTGCATGCCAAATGTCAGTTGTTTTCCTGTCTTGGTTTACGGTGTATGCATTCTGCCAAACCTGTTTCCCAGGAAAAGCCCAAGATGTATCCGGCAGTGCCGGCAGAAAACAGACGGCCCATCCGCGTCCTCTCACTGTTTGATGGAATTGCCACAGGTGAGTGAAGTTCACACTTCATTGCCCCTTTCACTCCACGTTGTGTGCCACTGACTGTTCTTGAGGTAAAACGTCTCACAACTTCTTACTTTGTTTTGGACTGATCCGCAATTGTGCAAATTTCATGACATTATGGTGAGTGGAAGGTGCTAATATGTAACTTTTATGGACATGGACCTGTCAGGTTATCTTGTGCTACGTGACCTGGGCTTCAAGGTGGGTCAGTACGTTGCATCGGAGGTGTGTGAAGACTCCATCTCAGTGGGAGTTGTGCGGCATGAAGGAAAGATCCAGTATGTGCACGATGTGAGGAACATTACCAGGAAGCATGTAAGTGTGAGAGGTGGTGGGTTAATGGGAATGGATTCGGGGGGGGGGGGTAACTGTTTGCAAGGTAAGACATATTTTGTGTTCCAACAAGACCTTTACATCTAGACTTTTACATCTTCCCCTTTGAGGACTGGTGATGTCATGATCTGAGAAAGGAATTTTGTTATCAAGACATTAATGGGGGCGGGGGTGCAACGTCCCAGGTTCCTCTGAAAGGCTTAGAAACATAAAGCCACAAGAACTTCCAAGTCTTGGAAAGTAAAACCTCCTCACTGGAAGTTACTGTGACATAAAAGAAGTATGGCTTTCTCAAAGCCCATTATCACTGCTTTTATCGTGTCAAGACACAGAGCGGCATTTAAGTGCCTGGCCCTTTGTGTGGACTCTGGTACCGCTGCCTATACATGCAAACAAATGCTCGATGACTTGTTTATGTGTTTACATGGATCTCTGGCCTGTCTATAGATCTTTTGCCGGCTGCACCTGTATGTTTCAGCCCCAACATTAAAACACACGGCCGCCTCTTTGTTTGGACTGATAAAGCTGCACACTAGAAAACAAATCCCCCTTCTCTCACCCTTTCAGAGGTTGTTTACCTGGCAGGAGCCCAGACTCTCCTCTCTTTATGCAGGAGTCTCGCCCTGCTGGGGAAGCTCAGCTTTGCCTCAGGCTGCAGTGGGCTAACAAGCCTCACAGTCATGTGCCGGCCGGCTTTTTGTCTTTAAGTGGAGACCACCGGGCCGGGGGGGGGGGAGCAGCAGGGGGTCTATCAAAGGGGAGGTGAAGAGGTTGAGGATCGTGGACACTGAGTCTGAAACACAATTTGCAAACACGGTGGGCTAAAGAAAGGGAGGGCAGTTATTGCATTTATTCTGTATTTACTGTACAGGTTCAGAGTGAAACTTTGATACTGTCAAATGCATTAACAAAAACACATCCTCACTTTGTCCAAACAAAGTGGAACGAGATCAATATATATTTTAAGAATATTAAAACATGTCTGCTCAGTACATTTCACTGCAGTTTACAATGAGTAGTACAACAGGGCCTACAGCTATGGGCACATGCACGTGGTAGGAACGTCGGTTGCACTGACAGGTTACTGCCGGCGAGTGTATGCAAAATGACATAACTTTGTTTTACCTTGCAGATCGCAGAATGGGGGCCGTTTGACCTGGTTATTGGTGGAAGCCCGTGCAATGACCTCTCTATTGTCAATCCCGCCAGGAAGGGCCTCTATGGTAAGGCCACAACAAACTGCCTCTGTAGTTTTGTTCATTGTCACCTTAACATGTGCCACATACAGTTGGTGCTCACGTTGTACATCATTCATTGCACAGCTGATCTTAGAACAGAGGTGGCACCGCTTGAGGGACATTCCTTTGCAGTCTTAAATCGCAAAGATTGTAGATCTATTCATTCGAGTACCCCCACAAACAATAAAGAATATCACATTCTCCACCATGCAGATATTGCATTCTTGAGCTTCTTTACCCCATATGTTTAATGTGATAAATTCCAAAATTTTTGCAGTACCTGGTGAGGGCTTTAATTTTAAAACTTGTCATATTTAGACCCATTTCTCTGATATTCCAGCAACTTTGTAACCCTGCACTGCTTTTATGTACAAATAAAGATGGTCCCTGTCTTACGATGGGGTTACATTCCGATAAACCCATCATACGTTGAAAATATCGTAAGTCGAAAATTAATTCACCTAACCTACTGTCTCGCCCGTGGCTGCTTGAGCAATGGAATGTAGGTGGTCTCTCTAGCCCTGTATTCAGACTGAGCACTGATTGGTTGACTCATGGGCAGAATTTAGTTCCTACCCGGACTTCCTGTCAGTGCTCGTTTCCGCTGCCCCTTGTGAACTCTCCTGCAACCATCATCTTGCTAATAATTTTTATTTAGTTTTATTTCCAATAGTGGCAGTTGGGTTCTGTTTTTGTTTACTGCCAATCACTAACGTTTAGAATTTAACGGAACTTAAAATTATTACCGAGATTTCTCGTGATTAGTTCTACCAACCCACGCCATAACACCTACCAACATCATAACCTAGTCTAGCCTACCTTAAAAGTCATTATGGGCTTTCTGTTTTGATGCCACTTTCTGGACACACAGACGGGCATTTCGTAGACATGATGGATGCACAAAACACAATGTAGACATGAGGGGGATCGGGGGGGGGAGATCCAAAAAAACGCTGATAACAAAGAACACTGTAGAGTATTGGTTGTGTACACTAGCGACCGTGCGGCAGACTGGAAGATGCGGATCGCTGCCACTGCCCAGCATCATGAGAGACTATCGTACCTTATATTGCTTGTCGGGGAATCAAAATTCAAAATGTAAAGTACAGGTTCGACTGAATGCGTATTGCTCTCATACATTGTAAAGTCAAAAAATCATGATGCACCATCATAATTCGGGGACCATCTTTATACTGTTTATCACTTATAGACCCTGGTTTAATGTATGGAAGCCAAATCCCGATGTCAAATGCAATCTGTGTTTTTAAAATTTTGTGTCTGTGCATAAAGCTGCTCTTTTGGAAATACTGTAACTCAGAAAGGCATCTGCCAAATAAGTGAATGTAAATGTACGTTAAAGTCTTATGGTCATTATAGACTGGCCTTGGGCAAAGTTCAACAGGATTTGTAGCTCTCACCAAGAGCACAAAAATATTTTTAAATGTGTTCAATCAAGAAAGTTATATTTATACAGTGTACACGATGAATGTGTTGTTACTCAGCCTTAGAGTAGGGTACCTCTGCTCTGATGTATAAACCAATATGTTGCCAATTGACAGAACACAGGATGTTTTATTGGAAAGGTGTGCTGTTTCATATTGATTTCAATGTATGTCTGGCAGAGGGTACTGGACGACTGTTCTTTGAGTTCTACCGTCTGCTAAGTGAGGCAAAGCCCAAAGAGGGAGAGGACCGGCCCTTTTTCTGGATGTTTGAAAATGTGGTTGCCATGGGCGTCAACGACAAAAGGGATATTTCCCGGTTTCTTGAGGTCAGATACCATTAAGTGTTGATGCTGTTATGTTTCATATACATTCTTCTGATGGTTTTATGATGGTGATAATTGTAACTAATATACTGCCAAAAATGAGTTAGGCTAACAGGAAACAGATACCTAAAATAGCAAAAATCAGCTTGTCTTTTCTTGTTATTCTGACGTTATTCTTTGCTCAGCACACCATCAGTTTTTTGTTTTTCTTCATTTTTCATCTATAATAATGCCTGATTCATATCAAACACATAATGCTAACAAAAGAGCTAGCATTTTAAAGGGGATCCCACTATCTACCTAACATTCATCCTAAGTTGACAGCATACAGGCATTTGGCTACAACCAAGAGAGCGCACAGATAAATACAGATTGACAAATACATCTCATTGTCATGGTTACTAGGCCATTTGTAGGTCATTGCACATTTTGTGGTGTTTCAGTGCAATCCAGTGATGATTGATGCCATTGAAGTGTCTGCTGCACACCGCGCTCGCTACTTCTGGGGCAACCTTCCAGGAATGAATAGGTGTGTACATATCCTGAGTGCCTCATCATGTCTGTGCTGTTGTACTTTCAGTGAAATGAACTGGTGTCAGATTCAATGGGAGGGAGTTCTGTTAGCAATATGGTCTTAAGTCTCTATTACTCCAGAGTTCAGTCTTCAGCTTAACTGTCATTTGGCATTTGATAAATACGCATGTGTTAATTCCCCTTTTCTCAGACCACTCTGTGCATCAAGGACGGACAAGCTGGAGCTCCAGGACTGTCTGGAACATGGACGTGTGGCAAAGGTGTGTCTGTCATGTGATACGCAAGACATAAATAAAATAACTGGTGGAACAAAGTAGCCCCAGATGGAAAGTTGTTCATTGGTGAATCACAAGCAGGACAGTAGTGAAACCTGTCCCGTAATAACCTGTTGAAGGGCATTGGCTCTGCTGACAGCAGTACAGAAACATACAGGATTGCAACATGACAGCAATTATGGTTTATACTGTAGATAAAAAATGTTATAAAATTAAACAGCTGCATACATGTACAGTAGCTGCACTCTATGAACGTGATATTATAGCATTCCGATTGCATAAGAACAGCGTATGTGCGCTCTCCTTTCTGCAACTAAAAGATCATACATCACAGTGTTAGCTGTTATCACACAAAGATGCCGACACAGGTTAATTTGGAACACTGCTTCCCTTTTTTGTGGATCTCGCAAAACTGAACTCACATCAATACTTCCCACAACTGCCGCTGTATCCCCCATAGCACTACCTCCATCTGTGCTTATAACATTTCATTGTTACACGGCACAGAATACTTAGGTATTTTTAAAAATGTTAACATGCTATACTTTTTAAAAAGAAACTTTGGTTAAGAATACAACAGTGAATTATTTCATGTTTTGATAAAATACTATACTGTGGCCAAAACTAAAACAAAACAGGTCAAATACTTCAGCAAGAAATTACCATGCGTGAACTATACGACTTGAAATAATCACTGTCACAAATATGAGCCGACTTATGACCGTCTGTTGGCCCCAACCTGGTTGTAAGTTGAGGACTATCTGTAATAATGGTTATAATAATGGACTGGACCACTGACAGAACAATCTGTCATGTAACATTCTTTTGCTCTTATCTCCCCTCCAGTTTGGGAAAGTGCGCACTATCACCACACGTTCCAATTCCATCAAGCAGGGAAAAGATCAGCATTTTCCTGTCGTTATGAATGGGAAGGAGGACATTTTGTGGTGCACAGAGCTAGAAAGGTGAGTCAGACTGTGAGTGTCTAACCAGGAACAGCAGCAGTGCAATGAGGCAAAGTGTTATTCCTTGTGGTGTTCAGTTATTCACTGTGTCACAAATTAGAAGATTTCCCTGTTTATTTGTAACTGCATTTCCTATTTCTTTTCTAAACTGTATGAGTGACGTGTTTAAGTGTCCAGCTGATTGTTGGAAGGTAAAGTGCACACAAATAGAACAGCGCTATGGTTTAACTTTAGTTCAGCTTATTTCCCTTGTTTACAACTCCTGACTGGTGTTCCTGACTGTTGATCTCTAACAATGATGAATGTTGTACACAGTTGTCAAAGGAGTAGAACAACTAACACAAATAGGGATTCATATTATTTTTAATCATTTCAAATAGGTTTAATTTCAAAGCAGCTCATAACTATTGAAAATATTAGTGTGGAAAACTGTATGGGAAATGCACTCTGACCTAGGGTGGCCTACAGCCTATTTTTATAAAAAAAAAAACAAAAAACTGCTCAGTCCATCACTTGACCTTCACTGCCCACCATCCAGACCTCCTACTGCAAGCAGTGTCAGGAGAGCTCTTACCATCTCCAGGGACCCCTCTCACCTTCTTAACAGCCTGTTAAAACCTCTGCTGTCTAGATAACAGTATCACAACATGCAGACCACCACATTCAGGCTGAGAAAGATTTTTCCTGCAGAATTCCAGACAGCATAGGGACTGATCACCACCACCACCATTATAAACTGCTGCACCGTAGTATTTTCACTGCTGCATCATACTCTAAAAACAAACATATTTCCTTATCTTCATCTATTTATCTACCATCAACTACTGTAATCCATCTGTCTCATCATACTTAATGTATTTTGCACCATCTTCCAGGAGAAACTACATTTTGTAGGGAATAATAAAGTAAACCTTGAACCTATTTTAAAAAGATTTTCAGGGTTTTCAACCAAACCTACCCTATAAACAGAGAAACACTTGTATTGAGATTTTATTGATTATTCAAATCCAGGATTCTTTTTCTGGAGTTATTTGGTTGGTAGGTTCTGTAAAAATCCTGGATATAATAAAAAAAATATGCTGTAAATCTTTCATCTTTGTTGATGTGGTGCTTGAAAGTTTAACTCTAAAATTATCCATTTCTGCATAAATACAAATCTAAAATGTGATCAGATTTTCACTCAAGTCCTAAAACTAAAGAGGACCCAATTAAACAGGCAAGACAAAAACATTCATTCATTTATTGAGAAAAATTATCCATTGTTACATACCTTTTACACATCTCCTCTGTGGTCAATTTATGATGATCTTCACTATGATCAAGTCCCTTTACGTGTGCTTCTGGGCAGGATTTTTGGCTTTCCGGTGCACTACACGGACGTGTCCAACATGGGCCGCGGTGCCCGGCAGAAGCTGCTGGGTCGCTCCTGGAGTGTCCCGGTTATCCGACACCTGTTTGCCCCTCTCAAAGACTACTTTGCCTGTGAGTAGCAACCCCAAGTCAACAGTAGGTTGCTGTGTCTTCCTGAACCCCCACGGTATTGGATCTGGTCCATCTTCCTCAACACTGGGAGCTGGATTCTGATGTGTCCAATATACAGCACCCAAAGCTGTGCACTGCTAGGCCTTCCTCGGAATTAGTGACTCACAAAGCTGCTTTATCATCTCAGTAGGATAACAATTCATGTTCCAGCAACTTCCTGCAAGCGGGAAACATCCTTGGTTGTGTTGCCCGATTACTGGTGACGTTCTGTCGTCTTACCTAAGCTAATGAGCTCGGCAACCTACAGTTATCTTCAAAATTCCCTAAATTAAAGGATGGATATTTTTGACAATGGATTTTGAATAAAGAACATATCTTTTTTATAGATAATTTATAACCTGAGCTTTAAACAAATTTAGCATATTAAAAGAAAAAAAATGCAATTTTGTATATTTTTACTGAAACCATGAAATAAAAAGTGTACAAGAAATACCAGGGGGCTTTGAAAACCAAATGCAGAAGAAATAAGTTGGCTATGTTCCAAGATGCACATATTCTTTTGCATTGGTTAATTAGGATTTTTAAAGTTTACTTGACAGTATAAACGGCTGAAAATGAAGACTTGAAACTAAACTTGGTAGAATATGAGAGCACATTCAATCGAGCGAATTCAATGCAGACAGATGAACATGCAATTGTCTGCTTTAATCGGACTCTTACCATATGATCAGTGCTTTTTTCTACATAAATTTACCATTTTTGGAATTCCGTCCATGTAGTTTTTAAAAATGTCAGAAATTATTGTTTTAACTGGTGAAAAATTGTTTACAATGCTGATTGGAATATTGTGAATACTTTTGATACATGTGGAATGTATTAATGTACTTTTACTGTGCAAAACCTGAAGTACTGTATCTGAGCTTCCTACCATATCAATACTTTTGGTCTGCCACATTTCAGACTGAACTACGCAGCATATTAACTTTACAGATTTCAGTAGAAACCAACATGAAAGAAGGATTTCTGAAACAGAACTTTTGTGATTTACTTGCCTTTTTAAAGTAGCTTAGATTAATAACTGCAATATTTTTAAAACAAAATTTAACACTTTTTACACTAAGGTGGTACTTTTTAGCTTTTATTACAATGTTTATATTGTTGTCCTTCAAACTTTAGAATGTAGCCATGTATGCTGAATTCACAGCTAAGTATCTTAGTTTTAAGATTTTTTTTTTTTTTTTACTGTAGTCTGTTGAAGAATTTCAGATTTTATGCCTTACTATGACAAACATGTTCTGACTTTCCGTTACTGTTTTTGAACTGCATAATTTGTATAACAGGGGTGGAAAGTTCTTGGCCTCAAGGGCTGCAGGATGTGCAGGTTTTTCAGTCTTCATTGCTACACTAAGTTTATCACTTCAGCTGGCAGCTAGGCACTGGCAAAATAAATTTAAAAAAATATTGCTTGAAACCTGCAAAATGGTGGCTCTCAAAGGTTGTGGTTTTACACCCCTGGTACCCAGCCACATGTAACTAAAAACTATATTTTTCTGACATGTGACTATCTTTCAAGAGTGCATTTATAGCTATTTAAAAAAAGCCGGAGCAGAAAAAAAAAAAAAAAAAAAAAAATATATGGATGGGGGGAAAAAAAAAAAAAAAATTATTCTGTCCTTTGCTGTAGGATGTTGTCTGTCAAGATTTTTAGAGGAAGAGTAGAATTTTCACTAGGTTTTCACTACTATTTTCATTAGTTACATCCTTTACCAATAAAAATTACTTGACCCAATTTGTCTCATTTCTAAACTATTCCACGCCACTGAAACCAGAACAGACAGCCTACAGATGAGCAGGTGGAAGAGTGCAGCAGGACCCCCTTCTGAACCTTCTCTTCCCACAACCCACACCTGGACAAGTGGGGACAAGGAAACTGGACTGGAAGTCACACGAGATGGCCCACAGCTTAATTGACTTAATTCAGATTTAAGTCAATGAAGAGAGCCAATTTCAGCCAATATAAAATTAGAAGAACCAGGTTCATCAGACACCCTTTGGGGTACCTTTATGACAGAACATGAGGCCAAAGAAAAGCACTACTATTAGTTCATTTAACATACAAATACATTAAATGTGGACAGAAGTCAAGAGCAAAAGGGGAAAAAGGTTTATGAAATGTGGTTTGTATCCACTTCCAACTTTCTTCTTGAACGTTCTAATTTAGGGAAGCCTGAAAGGTAAAAGCCAAAAAGCATCAGCACGACACAACATAAAACCCGCAGGACATTCACACGCTTGCAGCAAAGATTGGTCGCGTTCGACGCCACTTAGAAACGTGCCAAACTCCACAAGGGCACAGCTCCTCCAAAAAGGGCCACAACTGCCACACTTTTGGCTCTCGTTCTGTTTTTGTCACCAAGTGTTTCCCCAGGTGGGGTGGGGGTGCACCGTTCCTGGAGGCACTGCAATACCAGGTCGATGTGCGGAGTGGGCGGGGCAAGCCCTTATCCCAGCTCCCTGCGCCAAAAATCAATTTAATAATTGGACCCCATATAGGGACCGTATCAGATATTAAACCGATAACAGACCCCCCCCCTCGGATCAGAATGGATGTGCCTCGATACAAGTGTATTGGGCCCAACCAACTGTCCAATACAACAGCTTCAAGTTCTCCACTCATCACTTCCGCCAAAAAAATCCATTTATTAAAATCTTACCATAATTAAAATCCGTCATGCACCCCTAAAACATCTCCAAGTAACACCTAAATTTCTCATTCGTGGGATAAAGGTTTATTCTATTCTAAAAACATTAGAGAATAAAACCAACAAATAATACTCCATGATGGATATCATTGTTAAAACAATAAAATATACCCCAAGGCTACAATAAGATACTCAAATATAAGAAATAAAGGAACAACTCACCTGGCAGCTCCATTGCAAAAGAGGGGCAATCCCCTGGCCTGTTTCCAGGGTGCTGCCGCACTAACCTACCTTTTGAGGGTGTTTAAAAACCGCAACACGCCTTCCCGTAAAACAGTCGATTGGTGAATAATCCAAAAAACAGACAAGATGCACTACAACAAGTAGACATATTTAAATAAACAGGTGTAAACATGTGCAGACATGCAAAAAAAAAAAAAAAAAAAAGTGTTTTTATCCCGTTTTAAGATTACAAACACCCACATGCTTTCTAATAATCTACACTATCCTTGTCACTATATTTCACTAATATACACAAGATAAAACACACAAACATTCTTAAAAGGTTAATGTAAAAATGCAACGTAAAAACCTCCACTCTACACCTACAACTAAAAACACAGAACACACTAAAAAGAAAACACACACATCCACCAAAAATAGGGGTCACGATATCTCGCATGTGTCAAAGACGTGTGTTACTTACCCAGGATGGAGGGATCAACACAAACCTGAAGGGGCTACAACCAAAAGAGGCCTTCCCACCTCTCTTTAGCCTCTGAGTGGCCCCATTGTGTGACGTCCATCTCCATCCTAAATTTAAGGTTGGCCCGGATTTTGTAAAACAGGCCCTGGGCGCCCGACTCTACCCCTGTTTGGACCAGCTGGCTTCTGGCCTGCCATAGCATATGCTTGGCTACGCTAATCACCAGCCAGATCCGGGCAGCCTTGGTCTTCTGACCGCCAGGGTCCCAGCCCCTCAGCACCTTGTCAAGCGTCAAAACCATCTGCAGATCGATCTTTCTGCACAGGTAACTTACCAAGAGCCAGACCTCCCGCACCTGCCCGCAGTCCCAAAAAGCGTGGGCGATGGTCTCCCTTTCACCATACTGCGGTCGCGGGCAGTGCAGGTGTCTGGACAGATGGTGCCTGTACAGTATGTCTCTCACCGGCCACTTACCCAACAGGCAGCGCCAGTTCACGTCCTGCAGACGGTGATCCAGCCACCTGGGTTGGATCCTAGCCCAAGTACCATCATCGAGCCCCAAAAGGACCCGGGTTCCCCTCTTCCCCAACAAGGCCCTATAAAGGGCCCTGTGTTTGAGGAGAACTTCCGCCTCAACTCCGGCTGCGATGGTTTTCCCCCACCTAACAGCATATCTATAGTGCGTAGGCCGGGTCTCGGCATTCGGCCCGATGTTAGAGCTAGACTCCATCAGGTGGCGTAACGGCCGAGCCATCCAAAGACGAACAAAGTGCTGATGGGGGTGATCGATCGGTGAGGTCAGGCGGTTACACACTTGGGAGAAGAAGAGGCAATCCAGTTTAAGAGGTATGTCAGGGACATCCCTCCCCCCTTCCTCCTTCGGTAGATACATAACCTCTCTTCTCACGTACTCGTACCTGCCACCCCAGACGAACCTAAAAATGTCCTTGCGCAGCCCTTTCCTCATAGGGGAGGGCAAGGGGTATACCTGCGCCAGGTACAATAACGTGGGCAGGACGTCCACCTTCAGGGCCAACGTTTTCCCTATAAGGGAGAGGGACCTAGTCCCCCACAATCCCAGTTTTCGCCTGGCTGTTACTAAACGTTCCTCCCAGTTTGCCTTAACCGAACCCTCATTATGAAAGTTCACCCCAAGCACCTTGAGAGGGCCGTCGCATCGTGCGAAACCGCCAATGCCGTCGGCCCCGTTTTTCCAGCTGCCAAAGTACTTGATAAGCGACTTACCGAGGTTCAGCGCCGCGCCGGAAGCACGTCCGAACGCCTTTACCAGGTCCAGCGTGAGGCGGAGGGACCGGTCCGAGCACGCAAACAACGTAGTGTCGTCCGCATACTGGGCCAGCTTTACCACCTCACCACCGCTTCCAGGCAAGAGGAGGCCGTCGATCCCAGGATGGGTGCGCACGGCGGCCGCCAGCAGCTCAATATACAAAGTGTACAGAAGCGGGGAGAGTGGACAACCCTGCCTCACTCCACTAAGCTGGGGTACCCACCTACCGAGGGAGCCGTTGACGGTAACTCAGCTACCTACCTCGGTATGAAATGTGCGCACCCACCCTGTGAACTTCAGGCCCAACCTCATCCTGCTCAAGGTGTTAAACAGAAAGCGGTGGTCAACGCGGTCGAACGCTTTTTCTTGGTCCAAGCTGACCAAGGCGAGAGGAACCTCACAGTCCTCCGCCCAGGCAATCGCGTCTCGAACCAGGTGCAAATTCCAGATCGCTGATCGCCCTGGGACCCCGCAAGTTTGGTCCCGATGTACTAAATCGGCCACCACCGGTTTCAGGCGCTCGGCGAGGACTTTGGCGATGAGCTTTGCATCTACGCAAAGCATCGTTAGGGGTCTCCGATTTGCAAGATCGGCCTCATCGCCTTTCTTATATAGCAAGGAGAGAACCCCCGTCCTCATGCTTCTAGAAAGCGTGCCCCGGCTAAGAACCTCCTCGGCCACTTGCAAAAAAGCAGGCCCTAAGACGTCCCAAAAGGTGCAGTAAAACTCCACCGGGAGGCCATCTAGGCCCAGAACGTTCCTCTGGTTCATCTTACCCAGCACATTGGTCAGCTCACTCAAGGTAATGGAGCCTTCTAAGCCATCATAGGCGCTCTGGGGGACGCGTGATGTCACCTTGTCTAAAAAGCTCCTCTCTGTCACCGGGTCAGTTTCCCTAACTTTAAAAAGATTCATATAAAAAGGAGATTGCAACTTCCAACATCTGGGATATCTTAGTGAAGGACTCCCCCAGCAGGTTTCGTAGCAAGGTAAAACCTCTGTCACGCTTTAAGTCCTTCACCTTGTTGAAAAAATATGGAGGTACACTGCTCATTCTGCTCTACCTCCCTGACTCTGGCGCTAAACAGAAAGGCCATAGCCTGCTGCTCATGCAGCCACTTCAGAGTGACCTTTATTTCCGCAGCCCTATTGTGATCAAAAGCTCCCCCGTTGTTATGGCAGGCATAAATGCCGTGGAGCTCCTTCTCGAGCCGAGCGATGCCCTGGTGACGCAAAGCTGCCCTGCGGGTACAATAGTTAATGGCGAGGACCTTGGCCTTAGCCTTGGGCCTTGACCCACTCCCACCACTTGGCTAACGAGGGGTAACTAACCTCAGCCTCCTGCCACAAAGAAAAACTCTCGTAAAACAAGTCCCTGAAGTTCTTCTCTTGAAGGACTTCCAGGTTGAGTTTCCAGTAGCCACGACCGTGGGCCAGGGCCACGATGGTAGTCGTAGCCTCGAACATCACGTGATCTGATGGCCACTGGGGGGGACAAGCTAACGCTCTTAAAAGCAACGAAGGAGCACGCTAAAATGTAATCCAACCTACTACAGGCACCGCGGCTGTTGCGCCAGGTGATGCCCGAATCGTTGGGGTTGCATATTCTAAAACCATCAGTTAGGTTGAAACTGCGCAGAAACTGTTTGAAATGTTTAACACTAGCGTCTCCCTTGCCCTCTAGATGAATGTTGAAGTCACCTCCCACTATGAGATGTCTATTAGCGATACAGGACGGGACCAACTCCTCTAACAGAGCGATGCGGGACTTGACCTCCACTGGAGCGTAGACGCACAGAGCTCGTATGTGCATACCTCTCCAAGTGGCATCCACCCCCCAACAACTGGCCAGGAACGATGGTAAATGGCCTTACCTTCTCATAGGTGTGGTCTCCAAAAAGAATCCCCACGCCTGCAGAGTGGACGCCACCTACGCTCCAGTAGGACTCACCCTTCCTCCAATCCTGAGAGAAGAGAGTCACGTCCCGCTGGTCCCGGAGGTGAACTTCCCGCAAAAAACACAGATTGAAGGACGACAGTTGGTTAAAAATCGCAGTTCTTTTAAGACCGTTCTTCAAACCCCTGACGTTAAAAGTTAAGATTTTAAAATCAGCCATTGGGGTATAATCAATTTTTTTTAAAAACTAAAACCAATAAAAACACCAAAACAATAAAAGTCAGCTAATTAAAACATAGTTCCCTCCCCAGAGTCTACTCGGGTCACCGGTGTTATGACCCGACTCGTTGGCTAGGGGACCAATTTTGAGGATCGTCGCATTTTAAGGGAAAGGGGAGAAAATGTAGGTGGTAGGGAAGAACCTTCTTTAACAATGAACCCGATACAGTGACCAAGTGAAATTTATTTACAGTGGGGGGTGATGAAATTATATACAGATATCTATTATCAAACAAAAACCAGAAAACAGGCTCAAAACAGTTTTACAAAACATAGGCGATTCCCAACTCAAAACACGGACAATCCGAGCTGGGCCACGAAAGAAAAGAGTACAAACGACAAACTCGAGGCCAGTCGACCTCCACCAAACAGATATAAGGGTGGGAGACCGCCACTACGCCTGACGTTTTACAGTGGTTGTGAATACAACAAATTCCTAAGTGTTAGCAACAGGTAAAACAAGGGTTGTACACTCCCCAGTGCCAACACTGTACAAATAGGGCAAACCGGAAAATCCCCCGCTAGACACAGAATACCAGAAAACACAATCAAGACTGAGCTGTTGCCGCTGCCTCCATGGTAAGCAGATAAGCGCTTGCAGGGGTGACATCATCCACCGACGGACCAACCCTGGCTCTGACGGACCTGTCAAACGCCGAACTCCTATGGAGAGACCGCGCGAACAGGAACACGACAGTTCCCCACCAGAAGGGGGGGGGGGAAAAAAAAAAAACCAGAACCGTAACACCGGGTCCACCTCCATCCCATCACCCTCTAAATAAGGCTCTGAGTTGGGGGAACTAGTTTTCCCCCTCATACTCCCTAGGTGGGGACATCAGTGGGGTCCTCTTGGTGACCCAGGCGTCCGTCTCTCTCTCCAGGGAGGTATCTCGCTCCCGGCCTTCCTCCGAAGAGGAGTCGGCCAACAACAACTCCCCTTCGGCTGGTGGGGCCTCCCTCCTGCCGTTCTTCCTCTTTTTTTTCTTCTTTTTAGAAGGGGAAGAGAGGTCTTCTTTTTTCCTTTTCAACACCTCTTCCAGGGTAGGGGACAGACCGAAGGCCTGCAAATCCTGGGCCGACGCCGGGACTTCTTCAGCCCCCGCCTTACCCTCAGGCTCCTCCTCTGTCCGCACCGCTTCTCCCTTCAGCTGCAATCTCTGTAGGCCCTCCAGGAGTGACCCCCTTTTACCCACTACAGCGTCGGCGTAGGAGGGCCGATATTGTGGGCACAGTCGAGCCAGGTGTTCTTCACTGTTGCAAATTCTGCAGTGGCGGGGGCCCTTACAGTCCTTGGCATAATGCCCAACCTCGAGGCAGTTCCTGCAAATCATACCTCTGCAAGCAACATCCGTGTGTTCCCTACCCATACAGATCCAGCAAAAGGGAGGCTGCTGTGCGTACAAAAAGTACCCCTTCTTGTTCCCAATAGTAAAGTACTTCGGGGATGGCAAAGTCTGTCAGGAGCTGCAGGGTCAGGACGCAGGCGGATCCGATATTCCCTGTGGCCGTTCCAGATGCCAAATTCGTCCCTCTGCTCCCTGCAGCCCGACAGGAGGTCGACATGCTTCCGGAGGAAGGCTTCAACAACTTCTGTAGGGACAAAAGGATTGAAGATATGAACCCTAACAATCTTCCTGTCAATCCACCAGAGATGCTCGATCGTATACCGGCTCAAACCTTTTTCCTTCTCTCTGTTGCAGGTCTCCACCACTTGCTTATAAGTCCCTTCGGTCAATATGGTCAGATCAACGTATCGCTGCTGGGGACTATCTTGGATGCAGACAATTTGGCCAGCGGCCAAGCCCAGCACCTTAAACACAATCTCCCTAATAAAGCAGGCCCAGTCGGGGAAACCCTCTGCTGCCTCACCGTGCTTCCACCAAAACCTGGTGGTATTCCTCATTTTAATTGAGGATGAGGGCACCCTCTCTTCCGCTGTACCTCTGGTGCGGTCGGCAGGGCTTCCCTCTTCAGGCCTGGCCGCTGCAGATGGGACCGCTGCTTCCGCTGTCGCTTCCGCAGTTGTTGCTCTTCTCTCCTCCGCCACCACCTCCCCCGCCGGTCCTCCTCCAGGCGGCATCAGAGACGCAGTCACGGCAGCGGGCAGCTCTCCAGTCCCCTGCCGATCTTCTGCGGCGGCCATCGCTTTGGCAGTGAACTGCCGGGCTGCAGTATTCTCCTGCTTCCCTGGGGGAGACGGTGCTTCCTGCCCTCCAGCTGCCTTCTTCGGCATCCTCCCCCCGGCTGCTGGTGGAGCCGTCTTCCTCCCTACAGAGCCCGATGCCTTTGTCGCCTTCCTCCTATCAGAAGACTTCTTCAGTGTCAACCTCCCCGATGGCATCTTCATATTGGAAGGCAACATCCCATGATGTAGCCTTTAAAAACGCTCTTTTAGAGGCCCTTCCGTTGTAACTAAGGGCTACACTAATAACAAGAGCTAAGAAAATAAAACCCCAGCTTCCCCCGTGGCGGTGGCGGACAAGCCACCTACTGGACACACCTTAGGGTTGCTGGGCTATAAAACAAATTAAAAACCTACAAGAGAGCAGGGGATCACCCCGTGGCAGCGGCGGACAAGCCACCTACTGGACACGCATTAGGATCACCCCTACTCACACTAGTCTAAAAAGCGCCCTCTAGCGGTAAGTCCTAGCCAAAAGGCCAAGAAGTGATCTTTTAGAAAGGTTCTTAGAGACTTGCTAATTTTATTGCGATTTTATGGATTTTAATTGTGTTTAACTTTTAAAATCCATTGTATGTATTTAATAGTGTTTTTAATTGTGTTTTACAACAAAGTCATGCACTTGTTTTTAGAGAAATGTCTTTTTGAATTTTATTGTATTTATGATGGATGTATGGACATTTAAAAATCAAATGCCTTGGTAAGGTCAATGAAGAGGTCTCTGTGCTGCTCTTGGCGTTGGTGTGCAGCAAATATGTCAAAAGTACTGCGCCGTGCACAGAACCTACACACACCGACTTTCTGGTAGGGGACCTTGCTCAAAATGTTGGAGAACATGACTGAGCAGGACGCAAGCCAAGGTCTTCCCAGCTATAAATAGAAGGGAGATGCCTCCCTTGATCATCACAGGACCGGCGGTTGCCTTTCCTCTTGTAGATGTGAACTATGCTAGCATCTTTCAGCTGTTGTGGGACCTTTCCTTCATTCCACATGGACTGGAAGAGATCAGTCTGTTTCATGGATGGGCCTCTTGCTTCATAAATTTTGGCAAGGATTGCATGTGATCCTGATGTTTTTCCATTGCAGAGTTGCTTGATGGCTGTTGTGACTATTACTTCTGTGGGGAAAGTGCTCAAAATCAGACAGGTGTATTTACAAAGCCACTTAATAGAAATAAGTCAATGACAAACAGGTTACAAGGTAGCATTACAACAAAAGCATTCAGGAGGCTACACAAGCTTATTGCTTATCATGGACTCTTCAAGCACCAAAACCATCATATTCATCTCGTGTGATTTAGACATGATCACACTAGAGTCACTGTCTTGCTTACCGCTTCAACTGTCTTTCAGGATCAATAGTTTCATTGTATGACAAATATGATGTAATCAATGCAGTAAACCTCAAGATGCCAGTGAATGTTACCAACACCCATCCATCATAGAAAACATTAATACCTAGCAGAAGAATGCAAGTAGAAAATAATACGTGTGTCTTCTAGAACCTTCCACACAAAACAAACCTTAAGAAAAAAAAATCTATTTTTTAACCAGTAGAGGGGGGGGGTGCACCGGTCCTGGAGATACTGCAATACCAGGTCGATGCGTGGAGTGGGCGGGGCAAGCCCCTGATCCATCTCCCTGTTCCAAAAATCAATTTAATATATGGTCCCCAGATAGGGGACGTATCAGATATTAAACTGATAAGAACAGATACTACACTTGATCTTAGCCAAAAGGCCGAGAAGCGATACCCATAAATTCCCGGCCAGAGGGGGCCGTTCCGGGCCGTACGACTCCTGTACATGGGAAGCGCGTTCACCGCAGTGCAAACTCCGCACACCGCACTGTAGTGCCATAACACAGCGTTATAGAGAAAGCGCTCAACAAGCCATACGTTCCGGCGCTTAAACGGCCACTGGAGATGTTTAACAAAGCTACAGGTATCCCAGAATGCAACACGCATTAACTTATTGTACACGTGACACAGGCGGGGGCGCCACGAGGCAGAACGCCGTCCGACTGCAGCGTCACAAAAAGGGGCGGTGACGGGCAGAGAAGGGCGCGAGCGTCTGCTGGCAATACACAACACAGACGCGGAAAATGCAACACAAATAAAAATGATACTTATTTTACTTTAAATTTGCATTAGTCTAGGTGCTCGGAGCTGCCGCTTCAGAAAATCCCAGCTGGTACACAACTGACTTGGCTTTCAACGGCTGCCATGTGCGTCTCGCAGTTGTTTGCTGCGCCAAAGTCGGGGAAATAAGCGTTAAAGCGCCGGAATACCGCGCTGGCCATCGTAAGCCGTGACGAGAACCAATGCGATTGCAGCAACTTTTCCGTTCAGTCCTACCCGTCGACAAACAAAGTCTGAACTAAAGCTTCAACCACGTAAGCGATCCAAGTACTTTCCAAGGAAAAAGTGATGCAATTTTTTTTTTTTTTTAAAAAGTTTAAAAATCATTTAAAAATTGCGGAAGTAAACTACCACGTGATCGGGGGCGAGGGCAGTTAAAGCGGGGGGCGCCCAATAGACCGTGCGCACGGATCTCTCACACGGACAAATCGATAATTTTATACATTTTAAACACGGAACCGTCACATTTCATGACCAGTTTTCCAGTAACACACCAAACTTTGAAACCTTAAATCTTTATATAAGGCAGTGGTCAGCGGGTTGCGTATTCTTTAGGTCTGTAGTCTTGCTGTACGAATCAGAACTCCATCCGAGATACCCTTCATCCAAGAACTTACAACTTTTATTGTGCAAGAAAAAACGTGAAAACTCACAGCTGCCAAAATTGCGTTTGCTTAACAACAGCACACGCGATCCTTAAAACGTAGTTATTGAAAAGGCTTCGTGTAAAATGGAGTTTGCAATACGCAACGCAACCAAAGAAGCCCAGCGTTGGGGACGCTTTTGCTCCAAGTACGGCCTGGCCTCCGTCGTGCAGCGCGTCTCCTGCAGGCCCTGCCGAGGCAATGGGCGCTCGCCAAACTCATCTTTTGTGTGGTGCCAAACCCCGTCGTGCAGGTATTATGAATAACATCACCGTATTCACCCACACATGGCCGTTCCAAACGAGGAGAATCGCTTAACTACATCGAAATCGTCTTGCCATGACTCGGCAAAAACCGCCTCTCAGACGCCACGAAACAACGCGTTCAACCAAAGGTGCGGCGACCCCGTCGCGGGACCGCACAACCCAAGGCCCCACGTTTACGGGCATCAAACGGCGTCCTTACCTGTGAGGTTTGAGCTGTATGCGCAACCACACCTGGTCAGTTTCGCATCGACGTGCCGTGGCTCCTCCATATTGTCCACCTGCAGCCCTTCTTCGGCCTTCCTCACAGCGGGGTGTGGCTGGCGTGCTCGCGTTAACTCGCTAACAAGATGGTCGCCCAGACACCAAAAGGTGTTAAAGAGGATCCGAGTACTTTCATATTAATCATTCCTTCTCCTATATCAGTCATCGGCTATACCTAAAATGCACAAGGAAAAAGCCTTTTTTGTGGATTTAGAAGTTAGAGTTGCAGTTTGTCATGAATGCAAAAAACACAACAACGAAAGACCTCAAAAAGCTTTACACACAAGAATGTAGCAACGTTGTACGGCAGCCTGTTGTAATCTCCGCCTTTTGTCAAACAAATGTCTAAGGCTGTAAGTAAGGGTGCTGGCTGAGCAAATAATATGAATCACATGTGTGATGTGTTCTTACCTTTTTAGTGAAACTGCAACATCTTGTAATTCCTTAATTTCTCCTCTCTGATTTATTACAGCTTTTCCAGTCCCTCCATCTCTGGCAGAAATATATACATCAAGGTGATAAGACAACAGTTATGTTCTGGCAGCAGATGTGTCAGCAAGGATCTAAATACATGGGAAAAGCTGAACCAGGTTAATTTGTTTGTACCGCTCAGAAATTAACCATATAACCAATAACTTGATGTTTGCAAACAAAAGTAGATCCAAACACAAAGGACCAGAGTATACTGTACATGCCTTGATGCTCAGTGAAAACCAACAGTAGAAATAGCCTGATTGACTGGAGAGATAGACAATGTCTTAGCTTAAATGCTGAAAGTGACAAGTCGGTGGCTGAGACGTGACACATAACAGAAATACTGCAATAAACGCCACTTAAGTGTGTCTCTCATCGACACCTCATTGCTGGTATAGGACTGTCGTTGTCATATTCTTGGAAAATGCAAGGTTTTCAGACTGTTTCACACTCATGAAGCTGTAGATGGGTACCCACTGGGATTTAGTGGTCACTCACTACCTCAGGCCCATAGTGTCAGAGCTTGTTCTTCCACTGGGTTATGGAGCATCAACAAGCAATAGTGAATATTTACCAAGTCCAGCTCAATTCGTCCTTTTCACTGGTCTGTGCTAGAAAGCAATGTCATGGGTTTCGGGGTTACCGTCATTTCCCAGCAGGCAATCGACTAGTGAGAAACGGGACACTGTCCAAGCTGAGAGTTTATCTGAAGTGATGCTAAATACCTGCCATGTTTTCTCTAACTGTGTGGATGTGTACAATTGAGGCAGCGCCTTCAAAATGGGAATCGTGTCCAACACAAAATACTTTCACTTGACTGTATTTTGCATATTTTGTATTTGCACATGCCCAGATAACCAAGCCCAGTCAATATAAAGGATATGCAGAAACACAACATTAATGGGACTCTAACACAGTATTTTGGGTATAATGGAATTATTTATTAGGTGCCCTTAGATCTTGACAACTGCCATACATGACAAATTATCCTCAAAAGATTTATCAAAACACTATTTAAATGTAAAGTGTTTAAAAATGATTTTTTGAAATTAAAATTACATGAAAGAGAATCCAAATTTCCAGTGTTAAGTAGACACATTTTCTTACTAAAGAATGGAGTAAAGGCCAGCAGCTGTTGCCCACCTTAATATTTTTCTACAAGTTTTAAAAAGCTTTTAATGAGTTTTGTGTCAGTCCCAACTGAGAATTTGTAAACTGTTGGTATTCGGACAGAACACAAGCTTACCTAGCACAGTGAAGAGTAAAGTTTCTTAAAAGACTAAACATGGCGCCCATCGATTAAAAATAAGGGTGACCAAATTCTCTTGGTATCCAAAGAACCCCGCGGCTGTATTCTTACGCACAAGGGTCAGAGGTACAGTAGTTCCATACGTTCGTGCCACATTATTTGAACATTTAAAAAAAAAAAAACCTTCGAGGCATTCGTGTTTTAGGTAGGTAAAATTTTTTATAAGTCGACCCAAAAAAAGGCAACTTGTATTGTCAGGTCGAACTCTAAGGGGTTCGTGGCAATTACCTCAGACTATTGAAAATCAGTGGGTGGGCATCAAGGCGTATTTGCCACCTGCGTAGTGATACACAACGTGCTGCGGACGTGCCACCCCGTTTTGCTAATTTCAGGTGAATGCCTCATAACTAAGAAAGTGGCTCGAGTCAAGAGGTTCGTAGATTTTTTGGTTCTAAGTTGAAAGAACTGCTATGGCTGCAGATCAAGGGCAGCGTGACATGTTTTCGATTAAGAAAGAACAGAAAACGTAAAAGGTAAAATATTTCAGGTGGCACTATGGATTGTAGCACCCGAAATGAACATCGGGAAGGAGGCGCAACGTGAGACCACGGTAGGCCTCGTCCTCTGCCCTGTGTCCGTTCGGTGGGTCGCGCTGAATCCAAAGTTTGGTCATTGTACGTACTTTTCCCTGAATTCAAGGGTGTGTCATGTAAGTATAAACATTTATTATGCGTTTAAAATGTTCAGCCTACATATCCAAAACAGGCGCCGTGTAATTTATTTTTTAAAAAGGTGTTTTTTTTATCCCACAATTTAACAATAAGTGATGTATAAGTGGATATTATAGTTATTCATCCAATTTTACTTTAAACGTATATAAGTATATATAGTACAATTCTGTAATTTATAATTTGTGTAATGTATTTCTTTTAAGGTTAATGTTGTTCATCGTGTTTTATGGGTACATCATCCGTGTCTGTCCACCAGGGTACCGTACTCCATTTTGACTAACTTTTTTCCCCCATCTGAGTCCAGGCAGATTTTTAGTTTGTCCGTTTTATATTATTCCATGAGTTTCACGCAGAATATTTCTTACTAATCCAGCACTTGCTGTACTGTTGATTAAAGAAAGTGGAAAATATGTTTGTCCCAAGGTACGATATTATGAAGAATTGTTTTTTTTAAAGCATTTCTTCAAATGCAGTTTGTACTTTTTCCACCTAGACTAATGCAAATTTAAAGTCGAATAAGGGCATGAGGTTTTCCGGCTCTTCAGTATCATTTTTATTTGTGTTGCATTTTCCGCGTCTGTGTTGTGTATTGCCAGCAGACGCTCGCGCCCTTCTCTGCCCGTCACCGCCCCTTTTTGTGACGCTGCAGTCGGACGGCGTTCTGCCTCGTGGCGCCCCCGCCTGTGTCACGTGTACAATAAGTTAATGCGTGTTGCATTCTGGGATACCTGTAGCTTTGTTAAACATCTCCAGTGGCCGTTTAAGCGCCGGAACGTATGGCTTGTTGAGCGCTTTCTCTATAACGCTGTGTTATGGCACTACAGTGCGGTGTGCGGAGTTTGCACTGCGGTGAACGCGCTTCCCATGTACAGGAGTCGTACGGCCCGGAACGGCCCCCTCTGGCCGGGAATTTATGGGTATCGCTTCTCGGCCTTTTGGCTAAGATCAAGTGTAGTATCTGTTCTTATCAGTTTAATATCTGATACGTCCCCTATCTGGGGACCATATATTAAATTGATTTTTGGAACAGGGAGATGGATCAGGGGCTTGCCCCGCCCACTCCACGCATCGACCTGGTATTGCAGTATCTCCAGGACCGGTGCACCCCCCCCTCTACTGGTTAAAAAATAGATTTTTTTTTTCTTAAGGTTTGTTTTGTGTGGAAGGTTCTAGAAGACACACGTATTATTTTCTACTTGCATTCTTCTGCTAGGTATTAATGTTTTCTATGATGGATGGGTGTTGGTAACATTCACTGGCATCTTGAGGTTTACTGCATTGATTACATCATATTTGTCATACAATGAAACTATTGATCCTGAAAGACAGTTGAAGCGGTAAGCAAGACAGTGACTCTAGTGTGATCATGTCTAAATCACACGAGATGAATATGATGGTTTTGGTGCTTGAAGAGTCCATGATAAGCAATAAGCTTGTGTAGCCTACTGAATGCTTTTGTTGTAATGCTACCTTGTAACCTGTTTGTCATTGACTTATTTCTATTAAGTGGCTTTGTAAATACACCTGTCTGATTTTGAGCACTTTCCCCACAGAAGTAATAGTCACAACAGCCATCAAGCAACTCTGCAATGGAAAAACATCAGGATCACATGCAATCCTTGCCAAAATTTATGAAGCAAGAGGCCCATCCATGAAACAGACTGATCTCTTCCAGTCCATGTGGAATGAAGGAAAGGTCCCACAACAGCTGAAAGATGCTAGCATAGTTCACATCTACAAGAGGAAAGGCAACCGCCGGTCCTGTGATGATCAAGGGAGGCATCTCCCTTCTATTTATAGCTGGGAAGACCTTGGCTTGCGTCCTGCTCAGTCATGTTCTCCAACATTTTGAGCAAGGTCCCCTACCAGAAAGTCGGTGTGTGTAGGTTCTGTGCACGGCGCAGTACTTTTGACATATTTGCTGCACACCAACGCCAAGAGCAGCACAGAGACCTCTTCATTGACCTTACCAAGGCATTTGATTTTTAAATGTCCATACATCCATCATAAATACAATAAAATTCAAAAAGACATTTCTCTAAAAACAAGTGCATGACTTTGTTGTAAAACACAATTAAAAACACTATTAAATACATACAATGGATTTTAAAAGTTAAACACAATTAAAATCCATAAAATCGCAATAAAATTAGCAAGTCTCTAAGAACCTTTCTAAAAGATCACTTCTTGGCCTTTTGGCTAGGACTTACCGCTAGAGGGCGCTTTTTAGACTAGTGTGAGTAGGGGTGATCCTAATGCGTGTCCAGTAGGTGGCTTGTCCGCCGCTGCCACGGGGTGATCTCCTGCTCTCTTGTAGGTTTTTAATTTGTTTTATAGCCCAGCAACCCTAAGGTGTGTCCTTTAGGTGGCTTGTTCGCCGCCGCCACGGGGGAAGCTGGGGTTTTATTTTCTTAGCTCTTGTTATTAGTGTAGCCCTTAGTTACAACGGAAGGACCTCTGAAAGAGCGTTTTTAAAGGCTACATCATGGGATGTTGCCTTCCAATATGAAGATGCCATCGGGGAGGTTGACACTGAAGAAGTCTTCTGATAGGAGGAAGGCGACAAAGGCATCGGGCTCTGTAGGGAGGAAGACGGCTCCACCAGCAGCCGGGGGGGAGGATGCCGAAGAAGGCAGCTGGAGGGCAGGAAGCACTGTCTCCCCCAGGGAAGCAGGAGAATACTGCAGCCCGATTAATCTTTCACAGTGAAGGTTCAGCTAAGGTGAACTGGGAGGAATGCTTGGCAATGGCCAGGCGAAAATTGGGATTGTGGAGGACCAGGTCCCTCTCCCTTATAGGGAAAACATTGGCCCTGAAGGTGGATGTCCTGCCCACATTACTGTACCTGGCGCAAAGGGAGTTTGTGGGTGTTTAAAAACTGCAACACGCCTTCCCCTAAAACATTCGATTGGTGAATAATCCAAAAAACAGGCAAGACGCACTACAACAAGTAGAACATATTTAAATAAACAGATGTGAACATGTGCAGACATGTAAAAAAATAATGTAAGGAGTGTTTTTATGAATGTCCTGCGGGTTTTATGTTGTGCCGCGCTGATGCCTTTTGGCTTTTACCGTTCAGGCTGAACTTGATGCCAGCTGTGTTTTGCGAGTCTCTTTTTAGAACGGACGCCGGTAGATCCGGATGGGTTGTCCCGTCTTGGTGCGACGCATGTACGCCCGTGTTGCCGAAGCGATCGATCGTGGGCAACTTTGTGCGTCAAAGAGCAGCGGCGCAGATGAGCAAATGAAAATATTAACAATAATAAGGAACTTGGGTTGCTCTCTGTTGCTTGATTTTCATCCCAGGTTTGTGTAATTTGTTCAACTTCAGTTACTAAACTTTTTATTTTGCCGTTTTCCTTTACTTGTAGCTGTTTTAAGCGATGACTTGGCGAAGCAGTGGCTGTTTTCTTTTAGTTTTAATATCCGACATCCTTTGTGTGGGCAACATGTACTCATAAGTAAATGTCAGGTGAAACTGGGGAACCAGAAAGCTTTTACTGAATTGACTGAGCAGAGTTTTTGCTTTGGTTTAATCTCAAGTATAACTCAGCTTCTAATGTGTGTTTTTAAAATGATTCACATTTACAGAAGTGTTTCTCCTTTACTCATGTGTTCTTGTAGCATTTGCTGGAGGTGTTGGTGATGCAGGCTGGTTAAGTCAATTTGTTAAGTCAGTTTGTTTGCATTGCCTTTTTTCAGTGCACAGGTGTGAAGGTGAAGTGACCTGTGCTTTGCACAGGTTCAGGTGCAGCACCACCCAATAATGCAATGTGTGCAACTGGAGAACATGGCATTGGCCTCATTTAGTAGCAGATCTAGTAATGAATACCAACAAGGTCCTATCAGGAGGTAATCTCCAAAACTACAGTTTTTGTACAGTGATTCCTACAGTGAGGCACATGTAGACACATAGATTTGTGGCATCAGTATAATCTTGACTATGAAATGTTCATATCAAATGGAATACAGGCTTACTGTTTGTTAATTTAGCAGACATTTCTCTTGAAAGCCACATACACATCTGTCATGATATTGATGTTTACTGTGTGACATAGTGGACATGTTTATCCAAAGCAGCTTGCAAAGCTAGATGCATTGAATGCCCTTTTTAACTGACAGGTATGTCTGACATGTGGTGGACCTTGTAGGGCAGGTGCATTGTTTTTCCTGGGCTGTTGGTTTGGATGTAGATTTGAATTTGCCTCGGTCTGTGCTGAGTCTGCATGTTTTTTCTTTTCTCTCTCCCATGTTCGTTTACTCTGGATGGTTCACTTTCCTCCCACAGTCCAAAGACACACTTTTAGGTTGAATTGGTGACACTATTGTCTGACAAGCAGTTATGGTTGGATGGATGGAGGTTTTTATTCCTTGTGTGGTAGAATTAACTCGCAGACAGATTTCAATATCAGCTTTATTCTTTGGCAAGAATTCAGTGCTGGGAAAAGTTCATGGCGCCGAACAAAAGAAGGTTTTATACATATTTACGACATGCGGTAGGCCGGCCTGTTCATCGTTTGTCTTTTTCGTTTTTTTTAATTAGTATTTAGTTTGTATGTGGTTTGACATGACTACAAGGTCTTGCTTTGCAACAATAGAAACACCCAGGGTTGCAGGCTGTAAACTCCCATTCTGGCAATTTTTTGTAACTACTAGAGATGCAGCTTAATTTTGCTCAAGGAAAAAACCCAAGGCAAAATACATCAACTATCATTACTGTGTAAACTCCATTTAACATGCTTGATATAAAAAAAACTAATCCCCCCCCCCATATGGTGCACATTGCTGCACTTGTATTGATGGGGTTGGATTTCACAGTGATTTTGTTTATTGCACTGTCAAAAATTGGGGAATAGTAAAAGTAAGACCAAAGTGCATGTTGTAATTATGAAAGTAAAAATAATTTCACCATTAGGACAGGACTTTCTGCTGTGTAAATGAGCAGCAGTCACTCATCTTTTCAGATAGACTCTGTAAGGATTAAATGGGCATACCTGGCAGTGTAAGAGGTGGTAAATGACGAAATCATTGCCACACACAGGGGACCCCCCCCCCAGCTTTGATGCTGTTGCTGATCATGGCAGTGTTTTTCACATTGGTTTTTGAGGTGATTGGACTTTTCATTGGTAGGACCATTATTGTTCATTCCTCTTTACACTACTGTAATCTTTTCAGGGAAGTTTGTCATCATTTGAGTCCCTTCACCATAAATGTGATATTCTTATGAATGAGTTGGTTTGTGAAGTGTGACACTGATAATATACATTAGGAACCGCTTTTTCAATGCTCCAGGCCCAAATCAATCTAGGTTTTAAGGTTATGATTATTTGAGACCAAGTGTGTAATTTCATACTTGGGTATCAAATGTCCAAAAACTGATCTTAGCTTTTCATTTGGTATAGGGAGTACATAAAAAGCTGTTGCTCTTGACAACCAGAAATAGCCACACTTTAGAGTAAATATACAGTAGATGTGTAGATTTACATATATATTTTTTGTAATTAATTTAAATGTAGAAAACAAAAATTGGTCACTTTAGAGGACCAGGATTTGCTGACTGTGCTCTTGGTGGTTTAATGATGAAGTAGTTCTCAGCATAGTCAGATGGTCAATGTTCCATGGCTGTTTTCTGAACCTGATGTACTCTGCAGATCTATTAGCTCATACACCATCCTGCAGAAGTGCACAATATGGTAAAGTGGGTAAGCAGTAATGTTTCTTTTCAAATCAGGGAGGAACTACAGTGTATCTATATTGACATGGAGTTGATTCTGGACTGTCACTATGTAGATGTCATCCTGGGGTTTGCAGATGCATTTCTCTCTCTCTCTCCTCCCCCCACCATCAATGGTTCCTCTGTGATGTAAACACCAAGGAACTTGGTGCTCTGGACTAACATGGAGCCTCAACACCAGCTCTGTCACCAAAAAAGCCCAGAAACATCTCTACTTCCTACAGAGGCTGAGGAGAGCTCACCTCCCTACCCCTATCCTCACCATTTTCTACAGGGGGACCATTGAGGGCATCATAAGCAGCTACATCACTGCCTGGTTTGGGAATTACACAGCCTCAGACCGCAAAACCCTACAGTACATAGTAAAGACAGCTGAAAAAAAATCATCGGTGCTCCGATCCCCTTTGTCACGGACATCTACAACTCGCACTGCATCCACAAAGCCACCAGCATTGTGGATGATCCCTCACACCTCTCCCACCCAATCATCTTCCTCCTGCCATCCAGAAAATGGTTCCGCAGCATACGGACATCCACCCCCCCAGTAGCTGCTGCACCATTGTAATTTCCTTTTTTAAATTCTATTTATTACAATTATTGTATTTGTAATATTTGCACTACATTCCTTTGTCCTACTGTACCACGTTGTTGCATCTATGGTCCTGGAGGAACGTTTTCTTGATTCACCATGTACTGTGTAGATGGACAAAATGGCAAACTCCTACCTTGCCTTTAGCTGTTGTACACAATAATCCATATGGCGGTAAAGGAGGCCCGTTATTTCATGTAAAAAATACATAGGAGTAGTTATAGACGCATTTGTAGTTATTCACGTGTATCCTTCACTTCAGTGTGCACTCTGTCCTATGGGTTGGGAATAATGACTTTTGCTATATCAGGAACAATATGAAAACACCAGTCTTTATGGTAATATTCATTTGTATTACAATAAAAAATAAAAAAAATATTTTTTTGCATTTTGAAGGAAAAGTGCACACTTGACACAACGTGACTGATTAATCAAAAAAGTAAAATATTAAAGGACTTTAGACGTATTATAATAACATAATATTGATCCGCTGTGGCGTCCCCTAACGGGAGCAGCTGAAAGATGAATTAATTATAATATTGTCGGTTAATATTTTGGATATATATATAGAAATATTTGTTTCTGCTTATTAATTGCAGTTTATTTTGGATTCAGCTACAGTGCCTCTAAAATGATGATAAACAGTCACACAAGTGTCAAAATACTGCTGCCTACTGTGACTATTGGGTACTCGGGAGTTTCCAGTATCTTGCTGGAGCATTATACTTCAAATGTATGGCTATTTTTTTTTTCCCCCTGGATTAAGCACTGCATAAAAATGAAGTTTATTTTAAAATGTGTTGGGATTTTTTTGCAGATAGATTCTGTAGTACCACTAACTTATATGGAAGCATGCTTACAATTAGATATTGTGGCAATGTTGAATTTTCAGTAAAGTCAATTATTCTCTGAACCATACAATGAAGTTTATGAAAAATGCAGGGAAAGCATACAGCAGCTATTACCTGTAGAAATCTGTGTTGGCAGCAGTCGTCTTTTAGCACTTAATCTTCATATAAATGTAGTTTTTCAAATGTTTACTCATGTAGTTCTGAAATCTGTTTAATGGGTGAGACCAAATACTGATATACGTTGTCATGAATGTGAAACTAAATTTTAAGTAAATATTCAGAAAATTGTTTAGCATTTAGACAGGACCACTAGTTCATCTGTGTTTTCTGTGTAAAGAATTCTGTCTTTTATTGGTGTCAGTTTTTGAAAGGGTTGAATAACAGGGCTGGAAATGCTGTTTTTGGCCTTTTGCTGTGGACCAAAGTACCAGGAAGCAACCATGCCATCATTCAGGGTGGGCACAAAGTGAGGGTCTGTGTCCAGATGGGGGGGACATCATTGTTTCCAAAAGACTGTGAAAACTTTCACTACAACACAAATTATACCCTGGTTTTGAGCTGGCCTTGGATTTTTGGGGTGTGGGGGAGGGGCAAACAGTAAAGGTAATTATAACATCATGACAATTAACAAGTATTTTTTTTGGTTCAACATGTAAGTGACTACTTTATTAGAAACAGCACATAAAACTGGGTGTTTTTCCCATTGGTGGGTGCCGATAGTCAGTGAGAGGGCTACTTGGCGTTGGCAGAGCTGCCCATCATCTTTTTGACTGCCTGCACGATGGCATCCTTGTCAATGCCAAAGATCTTGAGCAGCTCGGCAGGCTTGCCGCTGCATGGCACGTGGGCCACGGCCAGCCGGTGTACGGAGAAGCCAGGTTCGTTCACCACGGAGGAGCACACCGCCTCGCCAAGGCCACCTGGTCAACAAAGAATGGGTCTACTGAGACTGCCGAGTCACTACCATGCATGATGCTTTGCTTACTTGTAAAGTTTCCAAAGTGTAATACTTTGTACAAATGGTCACCTCTTTTACTTTGTCTCCAGCTCATCCTACCATAGCTGTAAATCTCCATGGACAAATAAAGAAACAGGCTAAACACTACTAGAGCTTGCCGGTGCTCTTATCTAGGTCATGGTAGACCCAAAGGGCCAGTATGAAATTAAAAACTACTGACAGTAGACTGCACTCTGGACATCTTCTTGCACTTTAAAAAAAAAAAAAAAAGGCTCCAACGTGAACCCGTTCTGCAACAGAATGTATGAATATCTGTTGTGAGAATACAGCTGCTCTGAGCTTTGATATTTCAGGTCTGTGTAGCACCGAAATGCTATATACACCATTTTAATGCTTATTATGAGCTCCAACTTGATGTCTTAATGCAGATGTATGATTTTGAATCCAGCTTGCTATGTTTGGAGTCTTAATGTTTTTTGCCATGTTTGTGCTGGTTTCCTCCCTCAGGTGTTTCAGGTGAACTAATGGCTTTAAACTGTGTGTGTGAGTAAAGGAGTGTGGTTTTCTTTGGAAAACTGGACTGATGAAAGTGTGTGGTCTCTGCAATGCATTTGACAAAAGGATATTGATAAAGAATTAATTTATTTTGAAAGACAAGGGTTTTGAAAGGGATTACTGTATAATTTTAATTTCAAATTTCAAACTGACAAATGCGGTATTTTTGTTCTGTGCCGTGAAGCATTTTTCACACTTAGGGTGTAGTGTCATTGTACACAAGGCAAATGCTTACCATCGTAATAGTGGTCCTCCACAGTGATGATGCGGCCCCTGGTCGCCCTGGCATTGTCAATGATGGTTTTCGCATCCAGTGGTTTGATGGTGAAGGGGTCAATCACTCTGATGTTGATGCGGTCTAGGAGAGCAAAACAGTTTTTGTCATAATTATGGAGTAGTTTGTGCAGTAACCCCTTTTATTCCCCATCTTATTACAGCATGAAAGAAGTCAATATGAATTCCCCCGTGTGACCCATTTCCAGTAAAAGGATGTGAACGTCAAAATCGACACTGACACACCTTGATGCAAGCCCAGGGTACCCAACCCCAGGACCACAGTGTGAATAGCATTACCATCAGAGATGCTGTGCTACACTATACCTTTTTTTAGCTGTTCTGCCGCAGCCACAGCCTCATGCAGGGTGACCCCTGCACCGATCACAGTAACTTGATCATCATTGCTCTTGTAAACAACCTGAGATGAACAAACATCAACATCATTTTGTATCATTTTCTTAAAAGTGTGGAGAACACCAAAAAATAAGATTGGGGGAGGGGACACATCTTGGAGGTCTAGTGGCTGTTTTCTAAGACAGCTGCATAAATTATTTGCTTGCCACACCACTTTTGTATTATTCTGTCCATGACCTTTGGTTTCTATGGTTGATAAATTCTGAAACGTGTTGTTTTAAAGGTGATAAGGATTATCTGACATTTACATCAATGTGCTCTCAGAAAAGGAAAAGATCAAAAGAGTCTATGAAGGAAGGTCTGATGGAAATTAACCAACCAAAGAAAGTTTTTTTTTTTTTTTTTTTTTTTTTAAGATTGAAAAACTTGGAGTTCTGGTTATTTGATCAAATGTACTGCATGGAAGCTAAGCTAAGAAAGGAAAAGCCCATGGAAGCATCGCTGGGCGCCTGGCTTGGACGATGATCTTCCTGTTGTAGCTCTGGAATCAAAGTTCAACAATCTGACTGTGTAAACTCCTGATTCAAACAACGCTGAAGGAAAAATTTCTGAATTGGAGGACTGCCTGGAATCAAAAACCAATTTGATTGCCACTTTAGAATTGCAGTAAGCAAAACTGGGCAAAGTTCAATTTAAAAATTGCTGTAATCTGGAAATTGAGTGTACCTTCAAATGCCAAAGGTAATATTTCTCAAACATTTCCAGTAAGATGAACAACACTCTTGGGATGGATTATCATTTCATTTTGCTCCTTGTGAGGTGGGCAAAATCAATCGACTCTTTTGCCACACTCCTGCTTGACCAAGGACTGTTCTAGTCTTGCTTTTGTGCCTTTTTGATAAAGAAAACTTCCAAAAAGCTGGGAGGAGAGGAACATCACATTTAAAGACACCTGTTTGCAACCATACCCTGATCTGCCAGCTGAAATCATATGAGGTACAAGTTTGAGGTCATCAGAACGATTGAAAAATGGCAAAGGTACCAGGGTTTTACTTTTCCAGCCCAATTGAGATGTTTGACATGGTTGATGGAATCTATACTCACTGTCCTAGAAGTTTGAATATGTGATGCTGACACTGAAGGTGGCCCATTTATCTACTAGAAGGACTTAATTTTTATTTGGTTACATGGTTTGTGTCATGTTTTGTACTGTTACCTGAATTAGATCTTACCATATTTTACTTTCTGTTACCTGGTGTCTGAATAGTTTGTGGGTTTTGTTTTGTTTCCATTTCATTTTTTTTGGTGGGTAGTTAGGAAGTATCATCTATTTGAGTTGAATTGTTCACACTGTGACAATGAATGATTTGAGGTTATGATTTTTTTCAGCAAAAATGTTCAGTTAATTTCACTTCACATAACAGTTGTAGTTAGGACTTAAACTTGTTTAAATATACTAAATAAAAATGGAAACTCCTCCTACTTATTATCATTCTTTGTCTTACTATTTACTGTTGTCTGCATTTACCCATCGCACCTGATCTTTTCCGTATGCTTTGTAGTTGTGAAAGCTGTTACTTTATTTTGTTTCCTTTTTGTGTGTTCATATTTGTGTGTCCCAGTGTGTTTGTTTTTTGTTAAAAAAAAAACAAAACTTGTTTGTGTAACATCTTGTGGTTTTTAGATTTGTGTTAAAGTAAAGGCAGTGTTTTTGAAACTTTCAACTATCGGGAGGATTTTTACCTTGGCCTGACCGACATAAAAGTCTTCGTTGCAGTTGTATATGATTGAGTTCTCAGGACGACTAGTTCTTATGAAGCAAATACCCTACAAGAGGGAGAAAAATAAACACCAAAAATAGATGAATTTCTCTGTGCTTTTTTACAGTAGGTGCCATGTTGGCCTCATCACTTTACACAGATGGGGGAAACAGAGTAAAGCTGAGAAGCACAATGGGAGGCTAAGGTAGGGCACCTTGGTGTTGGCTGCCAGCTCAACTGCCTTCTCCGTAGAGATGCCATCACTGGGGTAGAACACTGTTGCTGTGGGGATGGCGCGGAACATGGCCATATCCTCCAGCCCCATCTGAGAGGGCCCATCCTCACCTGGAAATGAATGATCACACAAGGAGGAAGTCAGGGGGTGCCAACTGGGGGTAGCAGGTGGGCGGTAGAAATAGAAAACTAAAAGGCAGACAGGTAGGCAGGCAGTAAGGCATGCAGAGTACCTGGGGAACCAAAAGGACACCTTTCCGCCCCGTGAGACAACTTCCAAGACAAGACAGGGAGAGTGAGAAAGGGGGGATGAGTGCTAACAGGAGTAGCACAAGGAAACAAAGGGGAAAACGTGAGGAAATGAAAAAGTCAGGATTTACAAACGGGAATATAGTATTAAAGAAAAGGAGCTAATTCTGTCTGCAGCAAAGCATTCAAACATTTACGTTCATACCTAAGAATCTTTTAAAAAATGGCGTGCACAGAGCTACTGCGAAAGATAACCCTGCATTATTTATTTTCCTGAAGGGGTACTGAATGTTTTGCAGAAAACTGGCTTTATCCTAGAAATCCACTGGTGAAAAACAAATCAACTACAGGCCTGATTTTGGAAATGCTGCACTGAAGCTCACATTCACTTAAAACCCATGTATGGCATCAACAGAGTTAAGCAATCGCCAATATTTTTTAAAAATTCAGACTGGAAAATAAAGAAAAAATTAATCACCAAGCTGTAGGGTTTATTGTATGTGTATAAACCTAAAGTACAGTTACTTTGAAAGCATTATAGGAAAAACTGAAAACCTGTGTAAACATTCAGCATGTTGACATTTTCAGAAGAGAAGTACTGACCAATGGAAACACCACAGTGGGAGCCACACAAGTTGATGTTGCTCTCAGAAATGGCTGCCATGCGCAGCTGGTCGAAGGCCCGGGTGAAGAAGGTGGCAAAAGTGCTGGCGAATACAATGTTGCGGTCCCTGGAGGCACAACCAATGGCCACGCTAACCTGTTAAAGTAATACCGTAGCAGAGGGCAGTTACTGGAACAGCCATAAAAATTGTGGTAGGACACCTGTGTTCACGGAGCAGATGCTGTCTGCAAGTGCACGAACAGGAAGTCAGCAAGTTGGTCATGCTGGTTTGGTTCGACCAGTTCCCTCTCACAATTCCCTGCAATCCTCTTTTTATTAAAGAATCTCGACAATCTATGGAACAGGCCTTTACCTTCCTGACCAAATGCATGCTGCTGCCTCTTTCATATGGCACGAATCCCCCACTGATTTTATTAAAAATTGCACTTTGTGCGATTGATTTCCTGTTTCCTGAGAAATAACCTTTCCCAGAAGGCCATCCAGAGTGCTCATATTTTGCAGCAAGACTTCAGTGTTATTCAGCCTCACAGATGCACATGGAGAACAGACTGAGCATCTAAATCCTGGCATGTTTATTGTGGCCTCAAGCCATTCAGGCTCCCACAGAAATCAAAAGGAAAAAATGGCCATTATAAGCAGTCCCTTGTTAGACTATGGCATAAACTGATGAAGTTACCTCTTTTGCTTGTTTTAAAAAATTCTGCGGAAACATTTATTGTGCAAGTTTAAAAACAACAGTATTGCTGAACGTATCACAAAATGGGCGACTCCCTTAAGTGTATATGATCTTCAACAGAAGATGATGACTATGTAGGTCAAATGATATCTAGTATTTCAAATTTATTGGGCAAATATTTAGGTGTGTATGTTTGTCTTTATCAACCCTGACAGTCTTGTAAAAGATATAATTAAAAATACAGTATCTCAATTTAATTTGTTCCTGAAAACACATCAGAAACCGAATTTGTGGATGGATGCCTATTTCTCATCATTTTAAATGGGGGAATAATGAACTCTCAGCTCATCCAAAAAATGTATACAACTATCAACCCATGAGTTTAGCATGACAACAGCAGTTAGCTAAATAGCAAGCACTAAATACTCTCATTAATTTGCATTATTATAACATATGCTACACAGTAAGTACAGTACAAGATATTTTGCATGTTAGTGTCACGGTGTTACAGGAGATGACAGACACGTGGAGGAATTTGAAGCGGGAGTTCAGTGTAATGACATATTAAATAAAAGGAAGACGTGTCGAAGTAAAATAACCAGCTGCATCTTTGGTGCAACAACTAGTATTTAAAAAAAATAGGTTTATTGGAAAAATTAAATGTGCAGCAAATGCAGTGGTGCAAACGTGTTCAAAGTAAAACTAGTGGAAACAGCTGATAAGAAACCAGTGCGGGTGAGCTCGTGCACGCATCTTACATCAGATAAATTTTCATACAGTAGTTTATTATAATAATGCAATATTTTTTAAATACAGTACACTTTACAGTATGTATTTGCTGATTTTTTTGTTAACATTTATTTGGATTTTTATTTGCATTTAATTTTTTAAATTATGATATACATCAGGTAAAAATTTGTTATAGCAAGTTTATGTTTGGCCTCTGATATTTAAGTATTTATTTTAAAGAGCTGTTACAGTGAAGATTCGGATACCAAAGGGTTGGTGTAGTTTTTTCGGATGTTATATGCTCAAAAAGAGTACCTGTCCATAATTATCGTATTTTATACAGTAAAACAGAGTTTAGGGCTGTTGTCTTGCAATCTGAACATTCAGTCTTTAGACTGCCAATTTGAATCCCACTCCTGCTGCTCTTGCTTGATCAAGTTACCCATTGTGAATTGATACAGTAAGAATGCCCTCCTGTATGCATGGGTAAATTATAAACTTAAATAACACTATAATTTGTCTTAGAAGATGTATGATTTCACAGCTCCTTATAAAAGTATGTTCATACTGTATAATATCAGGCGAATAGCTCCCACAGTTTCGAAATTGAACATCTTGAAATTAGACAGTTGGGTGGTATATCTTGTGCCAGGTCACAAGGCAGAAGATGTGGCAGTGCATAAACTTGCCAGAGAGCCTCTTTCTATATATTTTCAGTTTCCCTTTCAGTCAGGAGGCAACCTGGTGTCTGAGATGCAGCCATTCTGAGTTGTTCAGTGTGGAGACACCCAGTCCACAGCCGACCTCCAGCACTAGCCCCACTGTGGCTTCCTGCCCCATCTAAGCTTTGCTGTTGATGCTGTATGGCCTTGTGAGAGACCAGGAAGTGTGTGGTGTAAGTGGGTCAAGCCACCGCCGCAGGTCACACGGCGGGTGTGGGGTGATGTATTATTCACTGAGCTCAGTTTAGAACATGTTGTAAGCTAGGCCCCCCCGACAAACAGGGCTCCGCCGCAATTTAGAAACAAGGGCTGTGTACCATGTTCTGCTCGGCGATGTAGCACTCGACATATCGGTTGGGATGCTCGTTCTTGAATATCTCGCAGAAGGTGGAGTTTTTGGTGTCCCCATCCAAGGCCACCACCCGCTCATTGTAGCGGCCCAGTTTGGCAAGAGCCAAGCCGTAGGCCTTCCGTGTGGCGATCTGCAGCCGGGGACACAACAGTACCACAGTTAAAGAGGTTACACACGTGCAAGCATGATAAACAAATTCAAAATGTTCTTGAGTTAACTTGTCGTAGGTGTTTGGGTGACTAAGCCTAACGAACACAAAGTTTTAATACCTTATCCCATTCACTTAATAAAACTTGTTCATTTCCTTATTTTTATATATTATTTTAATGATCTCGTTTTTATATTTTTATATGTACTCTGGAAATGTGCTCTGTTAAGTGATTTATGAAAGACCACTTGAGAAAGGGTCATCTCAGTGGATGTATTTTCTGAGAGAAAAATTGTTTTAGAGCATCACTCTCCTGTTGCTGTAGTAACAAACAGCCCTCCATACCTTCTCTCCCGGTTTATAGTTAGGGGCGCTGGGCATACGGATGTTGCGCACACTGACAGGTGGGGCGTCATCCATGGGCGTGGCAGGGTACAGACGCTTGTTGTTGTTGAGGATGCGGCTGCTGAGCTCCTTCAGCACGCTGTCAGCCATGTCCTTCGGGAGGGTCTTCCCATGCCATCCCATTTTGTCCTCAGCCGCTATGACACGGGCACACACACAGCCCCAAATGCGAGAAACAGAGGAGCTGCATCACACACACTTAGATTACAGACCTGTTTTTAAAAACAAACAGGCGAGACACAGAAGTACCTTGCCTGAAGGGGACGGTGCAGTGATTTTACAGTGGCCGACACTATAAAAACCAATTACCATCAGTGAAGAACTTTGACGGCTGCTGAAGGTCACAGTGATACAAAACACAACACTCTTGACAGATAGGACATGGACATAATTTTTACAGGAGGAAATGCAATGTTCTGATTCAGAATGTCCAGTCCTAGACATCTGAACTCTAAGGCATCACATTTTACTGGAGTAACATGGAAATCCTTCATTTTAGCAGTGTGTTTGTCTATAATGTTGATTCAAGAATACTTAAGGGTTACCTAGGTGGATGTTTTTGTTACGATTCTACATAAATTTCAGTCTTTATGTCTAGTTTGTTTATGCTTGGTGTGTTAAAAGCAGTTTTCTTTACTGTGGGGCTCAGACTAGGCTGTCTGGATGTGGTTGGTCATCTCTTATTGGTGCAGGGAGCACAGGGATCAAAACAGGAGGTGGTGCTGAAGTGGGAGATGGAGGATTTGGGATGCTACAAACAGGAGGGTGGAAGCTGACAGGAGGCCAAACAGACCTTTGAGGTCTTTCATTCTTTTTTAACAAAGCTGGTATTGAACCATCTGAGCATCCAGCCTTCCCTTCAGAATCTGTGCTGAAAATTTCAATTGTGTAAACTGTAGGTTTCAAGTTTTTGCATGGTTACCTGGGATCCCTTTGCCCTTGATAGTCTTGGCAATGATGGCGGTGGGCTGGTGGCGGGGTTGGCCCAGCACTTTGCACAGCTCTTCCACACTGTGGCCATCCACAATGATGGCATTCCAGCTGCAGGTAGAAAGAAGGGATATGCTGTTGTGGTAGGAGCATCATGGAAAGAGAATGGAGGATCTTTCACACATACACTCAAACACACCAAAACCATTACGTCAAACAAGTCACACAAATGTATGACTGCAACCCACTAACTCCATACACTTAGATCCCCCATGCCGAACTGCATAGACTTGCAGTCCGTATACGTGCACATGAATACCTGTAACCACACGCAAATGTTGGACACACACCCGAAAGCCTCGCAGCGCCTCTGGTACTTCTCCACATGGTGCTGCAGGGGAGCTGGGTCGCTCTGGCCCAGCCGGTTGATGTCCAGGATGGCCACAAGGTTGTCCAGCTGATAGTAGGATGCAAAGGCCATGGACTCCCACACGGCCCCCTCGGAGAGCTCGCCATCTCCCAGCAGGCAGTAGACGCGGTAGCTGCAGACGTGAAGGTAGAGGCAGAGGCAGAAGTACAGGAAGGAAGTTCACAACAAACTACTGCCAGCAGATGAGGCAGGAGAGCTGAAAGCTGCGAGAACTTCCATAAATGGCAGGGAGTAAGAAAATGGTAAGGAACTGGTTGATCAACCTCAGCAAGGTCTGTTGATTCAAAGGTAATCCATGACAACACTCCCAAGTACAGTAACTGGGGGAAGGCATCGCAACTCTGCTTACCACTCATTATTGCACCACCTCACAGATAATGACTTCTGACAGCTTTCCAGTCAAATAGACATATTTTATCAAAACGAAAAGATTGGCCAAGACAACACGTATTACTGCACGCATTCCAGCTCTGGGCTGAAGAAAGGCATTCCACAGCCCTTGTCCATGGAACCTCCCCCAGCTCCTTCTTAACATCTTCACATTGAGTTAGTCATGCTCCGTGCACCCCGGGACACGCGGGTCTGCCCTGTCCCAGGGACTATCCACATGTGCCGGTGGAAGTCCAATCCGAACCCCAGGTACAAGTTGCCAGCCACCTGTCTCTGACTCATGCAAATGAGGAAAGCTGTCATATTTGTGCTTAACATAGTAAATTATTTAAATGAGTAGCACAGGATACCCCAAAGAGCTGCCTGGGCTGTGGACTGCCTTCTCTCATTTGTACATTTTTACTTAAATACATTTTTATTAGTACATTGACATTCTCTATGTAAAATCTGTTTTTGTTACATTTTTGGATAAATGTTTTTTTTCTTAGAAAAATCAAAATATATCAAAGGAATTAGATTTAATTTAGAAAACTGACTCACTTTGCGGTACCCATGTTGCCTAAAACCATTTGCTATGTGGTCCCACAATGAGACCTGTAACAGATCACTAGGACTTTGCAGGTTTTGAACTTAAGATAACATTGACATAATGGACAAATGTGCTGCCCCTTGGAGGCTTGTGGCCCTGTATTGTTCAGTTGGCTTTGGTGTGAAGCTCAGGTTAAGCCAGGGTTAAGCCAGAGCCAGGGTAGGCTGAAGCACTCAGACAAGGCTTCCTCACACAAGGTACGGCTTTAACTCTTGAGCCGCATCAAACCACGCCCACTTCCACGTGCACATAATTCATTTCTGACAGAAGCACAGTCACGAGTGTAAGCTGTCCACCAAGTGTCTGATGGTATTTCTTTTTTTCCATCAAAATACATTTTCAGTCAAAGATCTATTGAGCAGCAGTGGATCTCCATGGGAAAAAGTGAAAAACCCTTGAAGTGAAAAGTGATCAGACTGATGGGTTGGTGCCTGGGCCTGCAATCATGTAAGTTATAACACGGAAAATGCACAACAGTGCAGTTTCAACACAGATCCCACCAAAGCAGGTTTGGGTGGGGCTCACTTAATGTTTTCAGATGAATGAACCGTAGTGAAAAGGTGCATGGAGAAGTGAACATCAGATGAGTTTTTTCTCTGAATGAGGAAAAAGGGAAAGCGTTTCAGTGTTGGGACAAAAAAGGCAATATTGCAGGCTAAATCAGTTTGCTACTGGAGCAGATATTAAACCTCAGACTCAGGGACAGTACATGTCTTACATCCTAGTGTTATTTATGAATCTAACCACAAAGATACAGGTGTTTTCAACATTCAGGAATGTTCAAAATGTAAAGATTTGGGACTGAAGCTGTTGTAGTGGTCATATCTGAAGAAAACAGAGGTTTAATCCCCTCTTTTGCTCAACATAACCTTGATTGTGGTTTTTATCCTGAATTTTGCCTGTAAAATTACCCAGTTCTGTAAACGGATAAACCATCATAATTCTTTTTTGTTGAAGAAAAGCATCAGCTAAATGAAATAAAAATAGAATAAGAATAAACATAATTTTCAGGGATAAGATTCTCTGAACCATCTGAAAATAACAGAATTGGTGTATCAATGCGATTGCGGTGCCATTTTAACTCTAAGAAGTGCAGTCAATTTACTTTTACGGACTTGGAATTGCAGAAGAAAGCAATGAAATGCAATGAGGTTATGAAACATCTGCGATGTAAAAATTAGCCCTCATTGCTTGCCAGTTTAATAGTGGAAGGAGGCTGTCGACGTCTGCCTCTGGCTCCCTGGTTTGGATGGCGGAGCGAACAGCAAAAGGAAGGGACTTGCTGCTGCGACACATTTATTAGAGCAGAAGAATTCAGTGAACAGAAAACGCTGTAAAGGCAGCCAGATCTATAAATACCTCCAGAGGCAGACAGCTTTGCACTACACATTCCCACATGTTATATTTAAAATTCGCTCTCAAGGTGGCTTCTGTGTGTGTGTGTGTGTGTGTGTGTGTGTGTGTGTGTGTGTGTGTGTGTGTGTATGCATTGTATGCATTGTATTGCATGTATGCATATACACACATATACATGTTATTATATTTTCTTGGTGTGTGTGTGTGTGTGTGTGTGTGTGTGTGTGTGTGTGTGTATATATATTATATAGATTATTTTGTATGATGTAAATACTGTATGTTTATTTCTGTAGTTGGTGTTTCTATGTTTCTTTTAGGTTGGCTGACGTTAGAAAAGGGAAACTCTCTGACTGAGGCACAAAGCATTCCAGAAAAATCCATGCTTTTGTGAGCGTGCAGCCGCCTGACCGTTCTGGAACAGAACAAACTGAAAAACTGTAAGCAGGGCTGCTCGTGCTACGCAGCGATGCTCCGTATGATGTTCAGTTGTAACACTGCTCCTTTTCCTCGCCAACTCTCCCCATTTAGGAGTGTGTGGCTCAGTCAGCCGGCTGGGCTAGAGTACTGTAGAGTGTCAGCCCCCATGCCAGATCACCGTTTACCTGGCCCTCACCATGCATGTCTGTCACCATCAAACACGCCCTGTATAAAGCAGGTGCTCTGAAGCCCTTGGACCCAGGAACTGTGTATCTGTACTGTGTACACAATTAAATTCACAATATTGGCAACATGAAAAAAAAATCCCTCAGAATTGCTGAATCCCTTCCAACATTAAAAAAACTCTGAAAACACAACCGTTTTGTAGCCTAAATTCCCTAAAATCCATGTCAATTTGCAAATTTTTGTATATTCTCTGTTTATATATACTGTATGACCAAAGTTTGTGGACAGCTAAGCATCATCCTCAGAAGCGCTTGCTGATCATCCCATTCCAAACCCATGTGCATTAATATGGAGTCGTTCCCCCACTTTTCTGCTATAACAGGCCCCGCTCTTCTAGGAAGGCTTTCTACCAGATTTTGGGAATTTGTGCTCATTTAGTCACAAGAGCATCACTGGGGTTGGGCACCAATGTCGGGGAAGAAGGCCTGGTGGTGGGATTAAGGTCAGGACCCTGTGCAGCCTTTCAAGTTCTTCCACCCGAACCTGGGCAAACCATACGTTTATGGAGGTTTCTTTGCGCATGGGGGGGGGGCACAGTCATGTTGGAGCAGGAAAGGAGCTTCTTCTTCCCCAAATTGTGGCCTCAAAGCTGGAAGCACACAGTTGTCTACAATGTGTTTGTATGCTGTGAGTGTGGCTCAAACAGCTCAGCTCAGTTATTAGAAGGGGGGGTCAAAGCTTTAACCGTCTCCAGTCCATCTTCTGGTCTAGTGATGCGGAGGTGACCGAAGCGCACTCTTACCTGGCCTTGTCAAAATATTTGCCAGTGTAAGCCATCCCGCAGGCCGCACCCAGGCCTTGGCCCAAGGACCCTGTGGCCACATCCACAAACTGCTGCTTCTGCAAAGACAGGTGACGTTCATTCTCAAAACACTGACAGCGGTCACATGTGTCAACAGACGTTGGAGCATAATAACAATTAGAGGAGATCTTTGCTTTCACCGCTGACTGAGCAAGAACAGAAAAAAAGGAAAAAATTTTAAACTGAAAATGTTCATATTATGTGGGGAAATGGGTGCATTTTGTAGTTTGAAAATGTCCGAAATTAAATGTTAAATGTCTGTAACCCAAAATATGAGGCACATCAGGCCTTTCAGAGGGAGGAAAAGGGAAAGACACAGACAAAGTGAGAGTCAAACAGCATCTACCCTTCGATGCCCATTTGCCTTCCTGTGCACCATTTGGCTCTTAAGCTGCAGCAAAGCAGGTAAACAGACGGACAGCACGGCAAGGCTGGGGGGGGTGTTGGGGGTGTGTGTTACTGGGCTCCGCAGGCACTCACAGGAACTGGGTGTCCTTCCAGAGTAGAGTCGATCTTGCGGAGGTTGAGCAGGTCGCTCTCCTTCAGGTATCCTATCTCAGCCCAGACGGCGTAAAGCACAGGCGCAGCGTGGCCCTGGGGGGCAGCCAAGCCAGAGAATCTCTCATTCGCTCATAGGCCAAGGAGGTCTTTATCCCATAAGGCCGGATATAAGGAATTTGCGATTTAAAAGAAAGCAGGCAATCCCGCAGGCGTTTTTGTCCTCAGCCCAGCACTGCAAATGTACAAATGTGAAGATTCTGGGTTTGGATCCCCACTTCTGCTGCAGTGCCCTTGAACCAAGATTCTTAATCGGAATTGATGGTAAAAAATACCCCTCTGTACACCCGGGGGAATAACTATAAGCAAATGATGTACTGAACTTTTAATACTTTTGCAGAAAGCATCAGTTAAATAATATTGAATTGAGAAAATGGGCTGCATACTGTACATACACGGATGTCGAACATTTAAATTTGTGTTCTTCAAGAATAAAAGGATAGAAAATGCTCTTATTCTGTCCATTGGTTATTTTTTTATTAATTACCGCAAAGTGACCGTGAGGGTCAACCCCAGTCGGTGTTCGGTGACAGAAGATTTGCACTCAAAACGACTTTCGTTTAATCAGATCAATCAAAAGAAACCGCAATGCCAGCTGCAGACGGGCAGAATCCTCTCATTTCATTTACGTTTCTAAATCGGTTTTGCAGTCAACCCTAATGACCGTCAAAGTCTCGGACCGCTTTTTCTGCTGTGCTTGCAGCGTTGCTCAAAGTTAAAGTCTCGGAGAAAACTGGCGACAGGACCACAGTAACCGGCGATGGGCTGCGAGGCCATAACTGATTGTTCAGCGCGGTGGGCCGGCTGGACCTCAAGGCCGTCACACCGCGTCGGACCCCTCACCTTCGACAGAAGAAACCGGTCGTTGTTGGGGTTTCTCGGGTCCTCGGGCCGGTATCTCATGGTGTTGAAGAAGAGCACAGACATAATCTCCGCCACGCTGCAGCATGATGTTGGGTGTCTGCGTGCCAGAGGAACAGGGAGACTGATCAGCACATCCAACATCACACACACTCCTGCAAGCACTCCAAACCCCGCTGTCCACCTTAACGCGTCTCTCTTAAGGTTTAAGCATCCTGGAAAACATCCTGGAGTAAATTTCACCTCTAGTGGCTCCATGCTTAGTGGTCTGGCTGGTGCAGAAGCAGCTATTTACAGTATTTATGCTCATAATCCAGTTACACATGACAGAGCTGTCATTTCTTAATTTAGGAACATTTAGACAATTCTGTTGCAAATGAAATTGACATATTGCCCAAAAGTATCCAACCGCCACATCATCACTGACCAAATTCCCCAGACATGTAAGTCAATTACCTTCTTGATGCCGGCTAATATTTGAATGCTGTATGCCCTCTATAATCACAGTTACATAACTTATCCCCCCCTTTCTAACTGATTTTAGAAACACCGGAGGGGAAAAAGCCAGCAGGTTGTTTGCATTGTATACCTTATATTTCTTTTTTACTATTGAAATATAATTCCCTGTACGCCCGTGGTCCAGTTAGCCTTCTTTCACATTGTTTAATTCTGTATAAAACGGTGACACATTTTACCATGGGATGTGATTACTAAGATTTTGCTTAAGAACACATTAAAAATGACAAATTAGCTGACTCAGCAATTGACCAGAACCAGCATCTCCCTGGGTCCAGGTGTGGGTCCCATACCTCTTGCTAGTAAACACTGCTACCCACCGCAGAACACACTGACGCTCAGCCGTTCCAGAAAGCTGCATCTAAAGCCCATGTATGGACTGAAGCATCGCTGTAATTCACACATTTAAGAAAAATATCACCAATCCAGTGTATATGCGTGTTTTTGTGTAGAAATATTTTATAAAAAAAAGTGCAAAGGATGGAGTCGTTTTGGATGGCAGGAAAAATTTGAACAGTTTTACGAATGCTGAATGTGAAAGTCTGGGCTGTAGTTTAGGATTCCTGGGGCAAATTTTAGAAGTATTTGGAGCAGCAATGGAGTGTCCTGCATAGGGAAATTACGCTCGAGTGTGAAACGGATGCAGGTGGGACAGAAAGCATCGCCTCACCCGCTGCTTGCCGCTGTCGTTGCCTTGATGGAGCTGATCCTGAGCCGGTTGGCGATGTTCCTCAACGCCTGGAGGGTCTGCTGGTCGGGTTTGTGGTAATCCTCCATGAATGAACGTCACTGAAGATCAAAAAGTGAGCAGAAGATGTTTTTTGTCAGGAGCACCTAATGATGCGCACGCACCACTGTCCTGCGTCCGGAAGGGTGGAAGCGGAGACAGAGACGGAGACGAAGCGAGGGAACGCAGGGGACAGTGGACCGAGGAGCAGGAGCACCGCAGTGTGTGGTGTGTGTGCATGTGACAGTGAGGAGTACTGCACCTCCTGGACCTGTGTTGGGGGGAGGAGCTCACACAGCTCAGCACAATGGGCTCATCTGTCCAAACGGATCAACACGCCCGCTGACTGTGCGTGAAAGACCCGCCCCCGTGGGACACGATCTGATGAATTTTCATGGGTGATGATGATACACAGCACTCCTCCATTTCGAGTTATGTGAAGCTGCATGCGCACCGGCGCATTACTGAACGCCGCGGTTGGGGTCACAGTATTGGATGGCAAAATCGGGCCACGTGGGATCAGTGGTCCATAGTGTTTCACTCTAGCTGAATTCACCGGACCCTAATCCCACCCGTCTGGATCTTTTTCAAAACCCATGTTCTGCCTCTGCTGTTGTCCTTCAATCCTGTCTGCTTCCTCCGTCGCTGAAACGTGAAATCATTTCGGCAACTTCTTTCACAGTGATGGGCGTAATTGTGCACAAATCCATCTGTCATCGCCTCCACCCACAGGCTCTCAGTACCTGATTCTCCAGTGCTGGACTGGACCCAATAAACGTTTGTTTTTTATCACAATCTTTAAATGAACAACCTGAAAATCTTTAAGCCTATTAATTCTATCTGAACAACCTTCCAGGAAGATCTCCCCCCCAACAGTGATGCTTTGGCCACATTTTCGGTTGTTTTTCTTGCTTGATCTGTTCCTGGCAATGCATGTGCACCTTTAGGTTCTTCTAACAAGCACAAAGACACAAAATAAATGTCTTCCGCTGACTTGTTGGTCCTTCTCAACGTTCACTGTTGACCAGCTTGGGTTCAGCTCCACAACTGTACTGGAAAATTTACGTTCTGTAGCTCTGAAATGACTCACAGTTTTTCTTGTGTGCATATAACATCCAATTTGTTTCCAGATGTTTTCATCGCAGTTTATATGCAGGAAACCCAGCAGTTAAGGAGCTGTGCTTGGTCCACGCTGCCGTACTGCTGCAGTACCCTCGATATTGACTGGTGGTGGATAAAATTGTCAGCCAAGCTTTGCAATGAGGTGCTGACCACTGCTCTCGCCCTGTGAACACGTCTGCATCCTCAGCAAGAACTTGACCGAGATCGCGGCTGACTGTGGAGAAGCCTGGTGGATGTGGCCTCCAGAGGGAAGAGCAACCAACTTGTCACAGAACACCATGTGGCCTAAACAAGAGAGATGCAGTTCCAGCAAACAACACATTCATGCTTTTTAAATAAAAATATTTCAAATTAACGGTGGTAAAATGAGGGAACAATCTACCAAGAACCACTTAGGAATAATACATTTATTTTCAGTGGAAGTTGGTAGCAGGGGGATTAGAGGTGTTGCCTTACACTCAGAGAACCCAGCAGCTAAGCATTTTGTGTTGCTTTGAGGAAGCAGAGTCAGGTTGTTGTTGTTGTTGTTATTATTATTATTATTATTATTATTATTGTTGTTGTTGTTGTTATTATTATTGTTATTATTATTATTATTATTATTATTATTATTATAGAAAAGTTGGCTCTAGAACTGAGCTGCACTTCCGGGCTTTAGCCAAAGTTACGCTTTATTGAAGCTCATAGAGGCGTTCCCTCTGTCTGTCAGATTGTGAAACTTTAGCAGTACGAGCCATACATGTACCCAGATGGCCAAAATGCAGACCAGGGTTTTGCTGCATGGAACTGCCCCTGTTGTCTTTGAGTAAAAACTATAAGATTAACAGTTGTGCCTAAGAAGGATTTCTGTCCTGGCTTAATCGCAGACTCCCCAAGCTATGCGTCTTTCTGGCTACGCTCCTGTTTTAGTAGCTTGACACGTATTCAGGTTAAGACAGAGGTCACCTGGCGCTCCTTGTCTCTGTGGTTGAAACCAATAATGAGAGAAGACAGGCAGAGAGTGCTTCCTGCATACAGGCAATGTATTGCCACATAATCCTCTTCTGCAGGTGAACTTGCTCAAGTTTTTTTTGTGGGTTCAATTTCAGTAAAAATTCCCACTTTATTTAATTGTTTGAGGGCTTCTGTGGACACCTGCTGATGGACACACAGCTACAAAGCGCTTGGGGAAATTTGTCTACTTGTGCCAACCGTCACTTTCAATAAGTAGATGAAGTGACATCTTATTTAATGACTGTTTGATAATAAAGATGCTTTAAAATGTTCTCATGAGGGAAACGTGCAGACTCCACCAAAGTGGAGGTGAAACCTACATCCAGAGCCAGAGAGAAAGAGCTGTGGCTAGAAAATTATAACCATTTATTTTGTCTCAAAAACTTTTCACTGATGCCATCTTTTCATCTTGTCACCGTGTGCCAACAGTGATGCATACAGTAAATGCTGCCTGAAGTTTTTCAGAATACTGGACAAGGTGTAGAAGAAGCATAGAAAAGCTGAACAAGCAGAGGGTCCTCTAGCTTCTACATCTACCTGTTGTGAGTCCCCAGTGAAGCATCACCTCTCTGTCATCCTGCACTAACAGCCAGCAGCTGCTGTCAGCAGTACGTCAAGGTAAATTACGTTACGTTTTAGAATTACAACTGTGTTTTTCTTATTAGAATCAGAATCAGAACAATTATTATAATTTTATTTGGTATTTGTGAATTTTGTGAAATGTATGGAGTTTAAAAAGGGATTAAGCAGCCGCCGGTAGGCACAAACACATTGGTGTAGCTCTTTATTGAGCTTTATTTAAAATAAAAAAAATGGATTTCAACCTCTCTCTCTCCCTCTAGTCTCTGGGTCTCCGTATGTCCTCTTTTTTCATGTTTTCTGTTGCTCTCGGCCATATGTTCAGGTTTGATGGCTCTCTGATAATAGGCCAGACTAAATGAGGTTCTATTGTTTTGCCACTGTAATTATAAAGAAGGTGACTTGAATTTGTTTAAATATTACAGATGGTCCCCATCTTACCTTGGGGTTACGTTTTGATGAACCCATCATAAGTTGAAAATGCATTTAATACACCCAACCTACCCTCACACCTGTGGCCACTTCAGCAACGGAACGTAGGCGGTCTTTCTGCCACCGTCTTCAAACTGATTGATTGATTGACTGGCATAGGAACCAATTGTGGATGAAATTTAGTTCCTACCCAGACTTCTTGTCAATGGCCAGGTTCTGCTGCCCCTTGTGAACTCTCCTGCAGCCACTTTGTGTTTCGTTTTTGTTTACTGCCAATTGCTAATGTTTAGCGGTAACTCCTGGCTAACAGCAACACTCTTTGTCAGAAACAACTCAGTATAGAGTTTAACGGAACTTAAAATTATTACCGAGATGTTTCGTGATTGCTTCTACCAACCCACGCCACCTACTGAACATCATAGCCTAGGCTAGCCAACCTTAAAAGTCATTACGGGCTTGCCTCTTTCATGCCACTTTCAAGGGACACAGACACAGATGGGTGCTTCGTAGAGATGATGGATGCACAAAACACAACGTAGATATGGGGTGGTAATCCAAAAAAACGCTGACAACACAGAGCACTGTAGAGTATTGGTAAACAAAAGTGCATTTCAGCAGCAGATGGAAAGATCCAGAAATTCTCCAAGTGCAGTCATTTAGTCTAGTTTCACTGTTTTTTCCAGCACCAGTTGCACAAGTAGTTGCACATAAGGCTTGATGACCCGACCCAGATCCCTCTAAGTGTCACATCCAATTTACAAACTTTCTGAATGATAAACCAACTCTGACATCCCAAGTGTCTAAATTGCTGATCCACTCTGGGTTTTTCTGGAACCCCTTTTCAGGTTTTCTCGTGTATGAAACACTGAGCACACATTGAAAGCGGTGGTTCATTTAATGAGGCACCTGCCTGATAGTCACTGCCTGAACAGTGGAGGCACTTCTTGACAAAATAAAGTGACTTCAGACTGGAAATGAGTTGTAATGCAATGGTGGGGTTGGGGGGTGCTGAGCTGCTCATTTTCAACAACATGTGTAGGCCTTATTGTCCTCTTGAGTGTCGCCATCTGGTGACAAAAACTGTCCTGCTGGCAGCACAACCCAACAGCAGTTTGAGACCGAAAAACATGGATTTTATTTCTTAATCCATTCACCACATTTTTTGATTTTGTATTATAAAACACTTTTATTGGACACATTATTCACAACCTCAGAATGGCCAGGTACGAGTTGAACATTTCACACATTTGTCATTTGAGCTGCTGTTTCTCAGTTATTGCCAAAATGTTGAAAAACATGAATGTTACTTGAACAATTGCAAGGCTGTCACTGGGGAAAACTTTTACTTGAATTTATTGTTTCTGTGAAAGTTGATAAAGTTTGCAGACACTTTGGATTTTATATTTGTATAAATATATATTTAATATTAGATTTAATATCCAAAATTATGTATTTGTAGGGGATTTTAGGAAAAAAGTATAAAAAAATACAAAATTGGTAGAATCACTTGAGTTTTGTGTTGCATCACAGCATTTTGACTAAGGATTAAAAGGAATTAAGCAATAAAACTTTGATTTTCTTGGGCAACCCAGGAGTGGCTGGGATGACACATACGACCCAGTGCATGATAAACAGCAGTCGATCATGCAGAATATCTTTAGCTGAAAGAAGAGCACCAGACCAACAGCAACTTGGGCAGAATCACGAGACAGACTTTCACAACAGCTGCAAACCACTTTATTTTTATTATAAAAAATAGACTTGCAATGTACAAAAATGGACAAAAACAGTGGCAAAAAAGAAAACATCTGAACAATGGAAAGAATGATCCTCTCCTCTCCAGCCAAACAGTTCTGCATACACAAGCCATTTTAGGGAAAAACCTTTATTTAGATACTAATTCACAAATGTTCATCATAATTATTTAATGCAACACAATTGCAAAGCAAGCACATGGCTTTTAAAAAATTTAAAACCTTAAAATAGTGACCACCAGATTTGAATGTTTTACTCCCAAAACAGAACATACTTTTCACATGGCCATGTAAAACATAAAATCTCAGGTGCATCTAATCACGAGGTGAGGACGCAGGGAAAGACCACCGGGTTCGATTTGCAGCACGAAAACCCCGAAACACTGAACGTCAACCTCTTGCTCCTATTTGTGTCCTCCTGCAAAACACTTGTGATGCGATTATCTCACCCCCCCCAACTTTCACCATCAACTGCAATCCTAATAACTGAGCAAAAGTAAAATATAAAATACAAAAAAAAAACAGGACAGTTCCTGTAAGATCAGAACCGCACAGTCTCCAGCAAATTTGAACTCTTATTGCTCATGCTCCATTGAGTAGGAAAGCTGTATCTATGGAAAGCAACAAAAGACAAAGCCAGAGGTTATATTTGTCTTCATATTAGGACGCAGCCAAAATGAGAAACTTTTATTTTATATTTGCTTCACTTCGTACTACTGACAGTTACCTTTTATAGAAAACAGTGGATTCATCTTAAGATAAAGTCAAGAAAACATTAAGCAACCTCAGACTCTGAAGTGTCTGCTCCAAAATGATACCAGAAGCAAGTACTTGATAGGAAGGTCCCTCTTCAGTTGGGGCCAGGAGGCCACGCGGAAGCCACCTTGAGGTCTGTCCTACTGCATTACTAACCTGCCATGCGCACAAGCTGAACTTCAAGTCACTCCTCTGAGGACAAAGTCTGAGAAATAAATAAATAAATAAATAAATGGGAGATGTATATGAAATAACTGGGTTGACCAGTTAGCAAGTGCACCACAAAGTGACTTATGAGTTGTTAAGACTAAAAAGGACTGCTGGGCAGTTTGGCATCGATGTAAAAATTAACAACGTGAGGGAAATGCCTGTCGATTACTGCTGACGTTACTATGGACCGCGCTCTTACCAGGCTGGCTGGTACTGAGCAGGGTGATGAAGCTGTTGCTGTGTACTGCCATCCAAAACAACAAATCTAACTTCAGTGCACCCATGCTCTTCTGTGGGGTCAGGGGAGTTGGTGCCCAACGCTTTTGTGACCCACAAAGAAAAAGCACGAGAAAACTGAAGCCAACGGAAACAAGATGCTGATTCTGTGTGTTGCAGACCGTGTAGGAGGTGGTGTACCTCATTCCTCGTTCTGCAGTACCTCCATACTGCATGGAGCCTCTTACTTCCTACACCATCGGTTACCTTTAAAGCTCACTGTGCTGGACTTGGCCTATGGACGAGAAGAGCGACTCTGCAGGTTCATCTCACAGGTGCGACCACTGAGATGTTAAGCAAGTAGAGCGGAAAGGAGAGGATGGGTGAAAGGGCCCTTTTCTCCCGTGGGGCTCGCGGACAGCAGACCGACATGGAGTTAATGTGAGGTGGCATGATGAGGCAGCATGGGGTCCATCCGAGCTGGATATGTTACTGCTATGGTGCACTGGCGTCGCATGTAAGAACGTGTATGTGCTTTGCGTTGCAGAGTTCAGGGGCCACGGGGGGAGTCGCTCCTGTGCGTTAGAGCTTGACGTTCTTGAGGTCCCTGGAGATGCTTTGTAGATAGGCTTCATGAATAGTGCTGAGGAACCTGGAGTCATTCTGTGGGAAACAACAAACTCGTTCAGTCTGTGCAAGTTTCCCACTCGAAGGTCCTGACAAGTCAGCATACAAAGAGGTGTAATTACTGTAATAAATTAACTGCCCACAATGAAACAAGACTCATAGTAACAGAACAAATAATAACAAAAGACCCCAGAGCTGTTTACACTACAAATCCTCTCCAGCTTGGCCCATTTTAATGATTTGTTGGAAAAGCACCGTGTGTATGTTTGCACAAGTGTGTGTGTGTGTGTGTGTGTGTGTGTGTGTGTGTGTGTTTTTTACAAACTGGGGGTCATCTGAGGGGTACCTTGATGAGGTGAATGAGGGTGTCCTGAAGCTGGTGTCTGCTCAGTGGAGCTGGTGGCTCTGAGGGCAGCAGGGAGGAAGATGATGAAGGAGTGGCAGTCTTCCTCTCTAGCTCTTGTGCCTTGGCCGCAGAGTTCTGGAACACGCTGGGAGAAAGCAGCACCGAGGACTCCGCTCCTGACACAGCCGGTCCCCCTTTCACTGCCTACAGGTTGCCAAGAACACGTTTCATGATATAGAAAAAACCAGCACTTTGAGTCAAAACGCTAATATTTCAACACTTCTGCCACAACAGTGGTGCAGACAACACAGAAAAGCAACTTCTGCGCGAGTCTGTGATTCTCTACTTACTGGTAATGTTTTCATTAAATTTTGAGGCTGAGTAAAAATATCCACTTCCTTGTTTGGCTGCAGAAATAAAGAGCACCGACATCAGCAAATGACTAAGTGAGCCATTTCTCACCTATATTCAACTTGTCATGCAGCATAAATGCGCAAGACCCCCTGGAAATATCCGCAACGGACAGCTGCAAGATGCCTATTGCAGTCCCGGACCACAGACGTTTAGGGCTAATTAACATAAAGCACCATCTGCAGAAGTCTCGCAATTGGAAAAACTTTGTGTGCAAAACACTTTGCTGTGGCGTAAAGAACAAAGACCTGAACGGTGTAGGCAGCCGCCTTGAGGATGGGTTCTCTGAAGCACTCTGGAGTGGCCAGCTGAGGGCCAGCAGGCAAGAAGCTGGGGGCCAGGCCAGGTTTGCTGAGGGCTGAGGTTGGTAACCGGTCCACCTTGAGCTGGCTCAGGAGGTCCTGCGGGAGGTAGGTGGTGCTGCTAGATGGACACTGTGTCGAGCGCACACTGCCGGCTGTTGGCTCTGACCCGTGTGGGGCAACAAGAAGTGGGGAGGTGTTCCCGGGTCCCCTAGTGTGGAACACTGGACTGGGCCGGAGGTTATAGCCAGGATTTCCCTTGGGATCTGAAAGGGACGTGGACCCGGGAGCCAGGAGATGCTCGTGCTTGGCCACAGTGTGGTCTCCCACAGTCTCTGTGTTCAGATGGGGACCCAGCGCAGGGTCGTGGGGCAGGGCAGGGACAAAGTTCTGGTTGAGGTGGGACCCTTCGGCATTTCTTTTCTCTGAGGTCTCACTGGGAAAAACAACAGGAGCAGGATCCTTTGGCAGTGAGCTGCCAAACAGCTCCTCCACAGTTATCTGCTTCAGGCCAGAGTGGGAGTTCTGCGGAGAAGGTGGGGAAAGGCAGAGAGAACATCAAACAACTCCTGGATGACCAATTGCATAGAGGTCTTTGCCTCTCACCCCGTTAGTGATTTAGTTTAAGACCAGACTTGAAAACCATGCAAGGATGCTATAAGGTACAACTGCTGTGTCGCAAACTGTAGATCGGTTAGTTTTAGTTAAACTGCTATGATTATTACTAAATAATGTGCAGAAAAAAATAAATGCCAAGGAGATGACAAAAGCTGCCCTTAAGTTATTGTGTGGATCTCAATGAGAGGTTCTGGATGGAGGACTCGGTTTAGCACAATGACAAAGCCCCTCTGTTGCTCCAAGATTTTAACTGCATTTGTACACATTAAGCACTGAAGCCCACCTTGTCGAGCTGTGGGGCTGTGCACACTCGCTCTGCTGTGGCAGCCACACATTTCTGAGGCTCCTTGTTCTGCTCCAGATGGGCATTAGAAGAAACATCTGAGTTTCCCACCAGGCCCTTAACACCAAACAGAAAGTATTTTACATGAATCTTGGACAACCAACCTCTGAAAAATTTGTACATGTTAAAATGTTATACAGTGGTTTGCTACAAAAGCCCAAAACAAAGTGTTAAATGCATCTAAATTTTTGCATCTGAAATAAATGAATGAAGCCTTCTTTAAACAGCAAGATTTAACTTTGCCTCTAGGGTCATAGTTTTTAAACCATTTCTGTGTCATTAGAAACGCTGAAGAAAGAACAACTGAACATGTTGTAGATGTTCAGCATGGTCACAACCAGTTGCTTGAACTTAAAACCATTCAAAACATCTTACAGACTTTTTTTTTTTTTTAAATCACAGCTATACCCCTGACTTTCAATTAAGTTAACCCATAAATAAAGCAATGTTTGCATTACTTAAAAAAATACTATGACCTTAACAAGTGATTTTAGAGTCACAAACATTAATTTATTGACATCCACTTCCGACTGTAGCCATTTTACCACATTTGACCACTGGGTGGCAGCAAAAACAACCGCTAAAAAGAAGTTAAGAGCAGAACGAAATTAGGAAGCTATGGCTGCATCACGTGTTATCGGCATCAGCGTTCCAGCAAAAACGTTTTGTTTGCTTTTTCTCAATCTTTTTCAGCCTTCCGGGTTTCTAAAATTTTTCTGCTGCAAGTGAAAATGGTATTTCCACCATCAGAAGGCAGCAAAATGCACTCAACAAGAGGAAAGTCCAGCAGCTGCGTAGAGGTTCAGGAGCAGTTTTAGTCAGAATATTTATTTATTTATTTATTATAAACTCTACCAGAGACTTTACAGAGCCTAACCATGACTAAAGAGAGGTACATGTGACTTGATTTTTTGAGCCAATTTTTTTTATCTAACCAAATTGTTTTCTGTGATAAATTTGTTGCCTCCCTATGGCCAGTGAAGTAAATATTGAAATGCTTTTACTCTCCAACCATCCTGCTATACACCTAAACCCCAATATTTCATTGTACCATGCTGCCCCAAGTGCATTATCTTGCGTACACATAGCAGAGTGAATAGGTGGATGTGGCCATGTCATACAAGTATATGGTGAGTTTGAACACACTGAACAACCTCTGGTTGGATGCTAGTCCGAGCCTCAATGAACATCTTCAAACAATCCAAAAGTTCTTGCATCGTGTTCAAACTGACTGGGAACAATGTCTGCAGTTATGCTTTTGCTCAAAATGGACAACGAACACATTCTGTGGAAAGATGACAGTTTATACTTGGGTTATTCCCAGTTGCTTAAGGTCTGCAATATGTCAGGTCAAACTTCAAAACCAACAAAGACATCAAAAATTGGACTTCACCACTGAAAGTCTTTCAAATTCTAAATTCTAGTCCACCCAGTGGACTAAATGGAATTAGATAAATCCAACATTAAGCATCTTGAAAATATTTGAGTGTTTCCACACTTTTTACATTTTTACTGTACATGTACAAAAAAAAATCACTGCTAGAGGTCAGAGTTGCAAGGATAGGCCATCATTCTGTTCCTTCTACATTGCACACACATCACACTGGGGGTTGAGGCTATCATACAAGTGAATGACTGGAAATATGAGACAGTAAGAGGTTCTCTCAAACACAGGCTGCTATAAGGTACAACTGCTATGTCACAAACTATAGGTCAGCTAGTTTTAGTTAAATACAAATAAAATAAAACTTGCAGAATTTAAGGCCTCTGGCAGCGACACAGCCAGCCTCCCCAACTCAGGACTTCAGCATCACTACGGGCCAGACTGTGGGATTAAACTTGGATTAAGTCACTCCCAGCAACCCAAATCCCTGCTGCCAGTGGACATTGGAGAGAGCGCGTGTGTTTGTGTTGGCCTATGCACACGTGCCCCAGTGCATGTGTATGGTGTGTGCAGTCAATGGCATACCAGCAGTCAGCCCTGGGATTAAAGCAGTGAGAGCAAGGGGGGGGCATAATCCCCCACCTCCTCCACAGAAGGGTCTGGCATACGGCAATTCTCAGAAGCCGTGCTTTCAGCAGCTCTACTTGGTGGAGCAGGATGTTCTGTAGAGGTACAGCAGAGCGCTGATGTGCTGGGAAATGTAGTGTCAACCAGCAGCCTGTTGTCTCACTGGGAACTGCTGACGGCGTTACAGTGACGCATTGTGGTAACATTCAACATGGTGCCCATCACTGGACCCCCCCTTCCAGTCCTGCACAGCCCCTGGGTATTTAGGTTTTTGCTCAAACTGCCTTTCCAATTAACTTGCCTTGAATGACCTGTTCACTGAAGTAGGAATCTCATTGTATTATCACTACTATTTATTAATTCCAGAGACTTTTCTGTTAATGTGTGCAATCTGCACACAAAGCTACTTACAACGACTAGGTAAATTCTTCAGGGTAAATACTGTGCCTAGGGGTACTACAGAAGATGGGGATTGCAAAGCAGGTCCATGGATTGGAAGCTAACAGCTCCAACCACACTAGCACCCACCTCCCCATACCCACCAACATTAGCAAAGGGAATCATATCTAAGCTTATTCCCAGAATAGCCGTAATGGTGAACAGTAACCTTAAAAACTACACATTTACCTTATTATTAACACAACTTTTTCTTTGTAATTCTATTTTAATCACTTATTTACAATGTGTTGTGAGTGAGTGTTCTGGTGGCGATGAAAAGGAAGTGAAAGAAAATGGATTGGAGATGAAAGTGAACATAATAGTGTAGCATGAAAATATAAAGCATAATACATTTTGGTGATTTATAAATTATTACTTTTTACCTTTCTTCTTTCTGAACCAGCTAACACTGGGTAACTCAGACAGTGATTTCTGCAATACAGTATAAGGGGATTTGCAACTTACACTTAGGTTGTCCAGAACAAAACCGATGTAGTTGAGGATCATTTGCGGTGTCTGATGTCAATTCATCAGTGGTTGAACCATTCAAAGCGCTGTTCTTAGTCTTTGATTGGTGACCTATGCTGGTTTAGATGAATCACTCCTTTGGTTCAAAGTTCAAAACTAATTTATTCCTTTTTAATTTTCATGTGACCAAATGAAGAGATGGTTCTCTCAGCACCTGCTGTAACTTCATCGCCTATTCCATTCAGTCCAGCTGAACACTTCAAAATCTCTGTTACTTTGTTCAGTTTGATATGAATCGTGCAATTTAATGCATAAAACTCTCTGTTACGACAAGTTTAAAAGCATGGCTGTAACAACAAAAACAATCGCCTGTCAGGACCAGGACTCAGGGTTCCAAACCCTGCCCAGGTGGTCTCACACATCACATCACTACGCACCAGTGAGAACAATGATGGAAGAGGTCAACATGAAAGTACCCAGGTTATGCCTCACCCTCTGATACTCCTCTTTGGCTTTGCTGAGTAGCTCCAGGATGTCCACAGGCTGTTCGTTCACACAGCCATTGGTCTTGCTGGTGGTGGTGCTGTCTACTGCGGCCTGCTGGGCGTGAAGTGCCTCCTGGGCTTCGAGGGCCTCCTGTTTCACCACCCTGAGGGAGGGACAGCTGTCATTTGGCCTTGCATTTCAGATCGGCTCAGGGTACGTTGGTTGTACTGACGCATGCAAGCTCATGGATCCCCCCTTGTCACGTTCAGACGAGGAGTAAACAATGTGAGAACACAATGTCCGACATGCAGCAGGCTTTCGATCAGCTCCATTATTGAAACATGAACACGCTCCTCAGCAGGCTATTGATTAGCGCCACAGTGTCACTGCTGTCACAAAGGGATCTATTTGTGTGTCTGTCTGCACAGCCATTTACATGTTTAACAAAGTACACATTTCTCTGAGATGGGCCCAAAATAAAAGGATTTACATGAATGTGGTTTATACATATAATTCATAATTGCTTGTGAATTCAGGTTACTGGTGCTGTGAAATTCCTCCATGTAAAAAAAATTACGTACACACGAGGCAATTGTTCTGAAGTTTCCCCATTAGTTGTGCCCTCAGCTTTACAAATATTTTATTTTTACTTCAGTTGCACTACACAGCTATTAGGGGTGCTATCGTATAGAGTCTTCCAAAAATATTCAAACCCCTCAGAATTTATCCATGTTGCCTGGATTACAGATTATACGTACACATAGACTCACCAGCCACTTTATTAGGTACACCTGTTCAGCTGCTTTTCATGCACAACTATCTCTAGGATTTACAGAGAATGGTCCGAAGTGAGCAGCAGTTCTCTGGGGAAAAATGCCTTGTTGATGTCAGAGGAGAATGGCCAGACTGGTTCGAGCTGATAGAAAGGCAACAGTAACTCAAAATAACCACTCTTTACAACCAAGGTATGCAGAAGAGCATCTCTGAACGCACGACATGTAGAACCTTGAAGCAGATGGGCTACAGCAGCAGGAGACCACACCGGGTGCCATTCCTGTCAGCTGAGAACAGGTAAATAATGGTAAAACTCACACAGGCTCACCAAAATTGGACAACAGAAGATTGGAAAACCGTTGCTTGGTCTGATGAGTCTCATTTTCTGATGCGACATTTGGACAGTAGGGTTAGAATTTGGCATCAACAACATGAAAGCATGGATCCATCCTGCCTTGTATCAATGGTTCAGACTGGTGGTGGTGGTGTAATGGTGAGGAGGACATTTTCTTCGCAAGCTTAGTACCAATTGAGCATCATTTAAATGCCACAGCCTACCTGAGTATTGTTGCTGAGTATGTCCATCCCTTTATAACCAGTGTACCCATCTTCTGATGGCTACTTCCAGCAGGATAATGCACCATGACACAAAGCTCAAATCATGTCAAACTGGTTTCTTGAACATGACAATGAGTTCACTGTACTCAAATGGCCTCCACAGTCACCAGATCTCAATCCAACAAAGCACCTTTTCGGATATGGTGGAATGGGAGATTCGCATCATGGATGCGCAGCCAACAAATCTGCAGCAACTGAGTGATGCTATCATGTCAATATGGACCAAAATCCCTGAGGAATGTTTAATCTATGCCACAAAGAATTACAGCAGTTCTGAAGGCAAAAGGGGGTCCAACCTAGTATTAGCAAGGTGTACCTAATAAAGTGGCTGGTGAGTGTACTTTTCTAATCGATATTTTTTATTGTGAACTCATATACACCAACACTAAATAGCCAGGTCCAGAAAAGTCATTGTTTTGGAGATATTCTGAAGAAAATGAAAAACTGAAACATACTGCTTGCATAAGTATTCAAACCCCTGCACTCTAGAAACTCCCAAGTAACAATTTTCTCCAAGGTGACAGATTTTTTACACCAACTAAAATGATTCTCTGTTTATATGGCTTGGTCCTTTTTAGAATATAAATTTGGGGTAGATATACTGATCAGCAGTCCTAACAAGGAGCATGGATTTAAGCTTCAACAAATTTGTCTTTTGATTAGTAAACAATGGCACTAACCATTACCCCATTTCTGTGAAAATGTTACTTCAGCTTTTCATAATTTCAATACATCATTTACATTAACACTAGCATGACCCACCCAAGTGGAACAGAAGCTACTTCAACCACAAAATGAAGTACAAGGAGTTGTATCCTCACACCTGTACAGTTAACACAACTTTCAAACAATCATTAAGGGTGAAAATCTGATGCATCAGCCCCGTTCTGCAGCCGCAGACCCCAAAATGTCAAAACAGAGTGATTTATGTTGCTCATGAGAACCCACTCCAACACTTGATGGTTATGTCTTCAAACGAGTATGATACAACCCTTTCGTTTTGCATTATCTATAAATGTGCTGGAGAAGGACGTGTAAGCTGTGCCTCCCGGCACAGACAGAGGCTGCTCATCCTTGAGATTTGAGAAACCATCAGTCAGTTTTTGAACTGGATGTGAAGTACATCTTAACAGCTATGATAAATTGTTAACAGCATGTTACAAAGCCCCTAGTAGAGCCAAAATGAGGTAGATAAGGCAACTTCTAGAGATAATAGCTCTAGAACCAGAGGGCCCTCAGTACAAGGAAACTTTGATAAGTGTAGCTTGCTGGGAGAATATAATTGCTTCAGTGACTAGAAATATCAGTGAAACCTGTGAATGGAGCTTGGAGTACAGTGGAGCAGATAATCCCTGTTGAGAAAGTGGGAAGACTCTTCCTTTATTGGCCTGTTAGCGATCTTAGTGTTTTGGTGGGGGGGCGGGGGTTAGCTCTAAAGCACAGGATGGATTGTTCAGTAAAGGCCCCCAATGCACCCTACAACATTTTTTATTTTAGTCTTCTGGTAAAGCTTGAACCTAAGCCAAAGCCCTGAGCACTGGAGACAGGTGGGGTCCTCTTGCAAGTGTCCTGGTGTTCATTATAGAGTTCTTAAATGCTGAGCTTTGACTGAATGTATCACACAACACTAAACTGAACCAATGCATTACATCAGACCTGAACATTACTATATATTGAGAAAGGCAATTTTTCAACAAGAGCATTGTAAATTAGAGCTCAAATGCAACAAAAAAAGGACCTGGATTCCTCACTGCTGTTTTGCACATTTAACATTAGAAAGACTGAATGGCACATATTGGTGCAGAACAGAACCTAGAGCAAACACAAAGCAACATAATCACTTAAGGCTAAAATTCACAGGAAATTCAGGAAGGTGTGACTTCATAGTGCTTGCCTGAGGGTATCAGTTGTCAGCCGTTACCAACGTGCAATGAGCCAAACAGTGCGACATACAAGTAAAAAACAGCACTAATTCCATCTGCACAGCCTTAATGTTCTCCATAAATGTACATGTTACTTCCAGGTGATCAGTCAGTCTGCATCCTGAGAAGAACCCCAGTGCAATGGTTAACCTTATTGTGTTTTGAACATCTTGGTGTGAAGGGTCAGACCCTGGAACCCACAGTGAAAGGCAGGCTGAGAGGCTGGGGTACATCTGAGCGACAGACTTGATGCATAGTGGCAGGATAGGTGCCTAGAATAGTGCCTGGAAGGGAACACAGGGGCTACTGAATACAAGATGAGCATTTATACACCCACACTGATCAACGCTTGCTCACATACAAAACACTCTCTGCACAGAAACCTGTGACAGAAAAATGCAATTCTCATCTTCTCAGCAGTTATTTAACTGTAATATTTAATCATTTCCCTTGCTTGTTTGATTTTGGCGATAATATTCCTCAAAGCTGGCACCCGGTGCAGGCATGTGAGAGTGCACCGTGCGGTTGCTGGGGCAACAGATCTCCGTGGAGATATAAAGAGTTCTGGCCTCAAGCAAGAGCTGCGACACCGCCCCCAAACACGTGCGCGTGTGCGCACGCACGCACGCACGGAAGACCAGGTAACTCGAACCCTGGGGCACCATGCATGCAAGAGACAACACTGTCAGCCTGCATTTTAGCCATAACCACTGGTGCTGCACTAACCAACCACACCTCGAGACCAGCTATTGCATTAAATAAACAAAAAACCAAACAAATAAATAAATAAATAGTTGAAAACATTTTTTCAATGAGTGAGATTACAAAGTGTGCACCAAAAGAAAGGTAGTTTAGGTCACAGGCCAAACACTCAGTAGTACTCACCGTGTCATAAGCTGTGCTATTCGTTGACAGTCATTCTTGTCATAGAACCAGATGCTGTATATGGCCACTGTAGGAGGAGAGGGGGTACACGAAGGACAGGGTTAGGAGGATGTGGCACATGGTGATGGTGGGGGCAGCCAGCTTGGGTTAAACACACATTACACTCACGACAAGTAACAGTATGTAGCACAGTGTGCAAATGCCCAAAGGTCATAGGTTCAGACTCCAAAAAGGGCCCTGGTCTAGAACCTTTGAATAAGACTCTTAACTTGAACTGCTCCAGTAAAGAAATTAACCATATAAATGGATACAACTGAAAAATATACAGATGTACTGTAAACCAAGGAAAAAAGTAAAACTTAGTCTTAACAAACCATAAGCTTAAAGCCAAAAAAAAAAAAACTTATATGACACATTCTGTACTGATGTGGTTGTGTTTCAGTGCTCTACCAGGTTGGTCAACGCCTGAGTTTTGCACATAATACAGTCATAATCCAAAGGAACAAAGTCAAAAGTGGAAATCAGTAACAACGTCAATTTACTTGCAAAAGAATGAATGCATAATGTAGGCATGAAACAAATTAAAATACAGCATTCCAATTTTCAATATCAAGTACACACGTCAAACTGAAAATTGAAAAGCAAAAGCCACTTGGCATTTAGCTTTCGTGTCTGACATGTGGGATGACTACTAAATTCAAATTCAAATGAAAAGATAATCAAAAAATCTAACACCAGAATTAAACTTTTAAAAGAAAACAATATTTGCCAATATTTTCTAGATCTCATGGCATTTCATTAAAACAAATAAAAACACAGTAGCAAAGAGGGCTGAATGTTCATTTTGATGTTCCAACACTTGCAGCCTGTCTATCTTTGGAGAGGGACATTTTCTGAGTTTGGGGTGGTACTGTAAAGGAGCCGTGTCAAAGAGTAAACTTTACCACAGGATCACAAGACCAGCACTTTGACTTTTAAACTAAAAATATTAAAGTACAGTATAGTCTGTTGCAGAAGCCCACAAAGAAGGGTACACAGCTGGTGAGCAGCAGCAGAGGAAGAGGAGGTGGCACTGAGCTCCATTTCTAAACTCAGTACCACCAATTTAAATTACGGTAAATTCCACGCAAGTTATATATAACTGCCCACATAAATTCATAAGCCTCCCAAAGTATAGGCAGTACAGTAGTGCAGCAAGTAGAACCGCCGCCTCACAGTTCCTCAGCTACATAGAGATACATGCTGAAATGTGAGAGAAATTTTTTCCCGGTGGTTTTGTACCTTAACAACCCCAGCTTTAGGACAAGTGGTTAACAATTAAACAATTTGTTAAAAAAAAGATATAACCACATGGCTTCTTTGATGCCATCTATAAACATTCAGAGTACTAAGCTCTTTTTCACGACAACTGCATAACCTGCTGTTCTACCCTGCAAAAACATCTCTTCTGTCCAAGCACAAACATCCAGAAACTAACCATCTCACTACCCATGAATACATAGTTACAGTATTGCTCTTTTTAGGGACCCTCTACATCTTAAAGCTCCTGCTGCAAATCCAGGAAAGTGTGCAACAGCTAAGCTTTCATTTCCCCACTGCACAGCTTAACATGCTTAAAAATGAGATGGCCAAAGTGACTAGAGTGAGGTTGAAAACAGGTCTCAGGCTGGAGATAAGCCAAGTGCTCAAGTCAGACCCAATACACATGGTCATTGGGACACTCAGGAGAGCTGATCCCATGAGGCAATCCCACCAATTTGTGGTTCAGTGGTACCACAGAGAATCCTCATAGGTCCATCACTGTCAGAGCCAGGGCCCTCCTACATGTGTGCAAGACTGTTCTGGTCCATCATCTTTGCTTATTCTCAGCTGTCCATTAAAGAGCAGGAAGACCCTGGTTTAATGTCACTGCAGTCAGACACCTGTGGTAGACACCTCCACACGCTCTTTACAGCAGGTGGTCGTCCTCCCACTCCCACAGACGCCCACACAGCCCCCTGATGGACGGATGCATGTTTCCAGGAAACAAAGACAAAGCTGATCTGCTTTACTGTGCCTTTCTTTGGAACAAGAAGGGCAACACTGCTTGCCTGTGAAGGACACACTTAGGAAACGCTAAATTAATCCAGCTGCCAGCTCACTTCTGCCATAAATCAGGGTTGTTTGCAGTCTCTCCATCTATGTCATGCAGTACGATGGGGTTCATGCAAACAAGGTTTACCAAACCAAAGCAACCTAGCAAAATAATCAAACAAATCTGCCCAAAAGTAACATTCGCTGACCTTCTCAAACCCTATTCTGACTCAGCTGGGGTTTCACAAAGTAGATTTTGCATTTGTATTCCAAAAGAGTCGAGTCCACTTCCTCTGTTCTATCTTGCACAAAAATCCAAAAATTTTCTCCATTAATTACCACAGAATAAAACTTCAAAAAGTTACATTTACAGATTCTACCTCACTGTAATTTGAAGGCAATTTGATGGAATGAATTATTCCTATTACGTGAAAAAGAGATGCATTTTTATTATTGTGGTCCACATTAGGATCTCACAGACAAATGGTTGGCCAAGTGTATGACTTTTTTCCTGTAGAAAAGTTAACATTATACCTGAATTACAGCTTGGATGGATTTTTTTTTTAAATAATAATTGGGGTTTACATCATTTTTTACTAATTTGTGATGAGATGAACATGCCATGGATCAAACCAAGGACCTGGATGCAGGGGGGTAATGACAAAAAAGAAAAGATGGAAAGTGGAGAGACAGAGGCCTGAGGTACATACTCAGGTTCACACAGTACCATGATACACCTTGGATGGAGACAAAGGAAAATGGATTAGAAAACAGATTTTACTTCTTGGCATCCCCCTCTCCTCCCTCTCCCCTTCCTATGTTAGTTGTTCATATCTGCAATGCAAAAATGCTTTTTGCAAATGGCATGGTGGAAAGCACCAGCACCGGAGTTTACAACTCTTGTAACCATGGCAACTACTAAGTATCCAAAGCAACACTCAGCTAGAAGCAAGCAGACAGCCCTTCTGAAATAACCACTACTGCAACAATGTGGTCGCAGAGGTGAAAGCACATACAAAAATTGAACATTTTCCCCTCCCAATCTGAGGCCGGGAGATAAAAATATACCATCCAATAATAGTAGCAAACCAGAACAATACACAACATCAGATAAAAAGAATATGTAAAGGGTGCAACAATCTGAGTTAACCCCTGCTGTCAGGAGACAGACATAGAAGTGGAAGTAGGTTCATGAGGGACTGCTGGTGAGCCGGGTGACACAGTCCTTCACTCACTGAGCTGCACCCAGCAGCTGGAGGAACATTCCTCTACAAACCTCAGCAGGAATATGCATCCCCAAGGTGGTCAGGCTAGAGGAGGGCTCTGATCAGCACAAAATAGCATCTATAGGGACATATCTCTCACCAAAAGCACAGAGCAGGACAGCCACCTTCCTTATATTGGCATGCGTCACAATTAGGGAGTTGCTTAATGATGCCCAATTTCTCATTTTTAAGAAGAGCAGTTAGACAATAAACAAAGAAACCTGAGAGGAGGAAAATAAAGATCAATCCATAGCCTGGTTAAATCTGCCAAATGAACAGCTTTGTTGGCTTTGCTCACTATTCCTGGAGGGTGGAAACCTAGCAACAGCAGCACTTGCCACAACGCTCTTCTACCTGGGGACTGGCAGAGGTAGACGGAGCCAGGGACAGAGGCATCCTACTGGGCTACGGCTTCTGCAGGGAACGGCACCACCTCACTCCCCTCCCCTGCTAGTAAACAGCTCAGCCTCCCTCACGACACATCCCTGCACGGCGCAGCTGGTGTTTGTTCGAGCCAAAGCCACGGTTTTCCTCTCCGCACCAAGACGCTGCTCGTTCTCTGACAGCCTGCGTGGTGGAGACCGGCGGCCCTGGCTGATTCCCCAGGGAAACGGAGAAAGACAGTTCGCCGCTGGATCTAATCTGCTGCAGGGGGGAGGGGCCAGGTTGTCGTGGCAACCCTACCCCTGTGACAGCCACTCAGCTCTGAAGACCACACCAGAATCATTGGTTTATAATAGTGATAATAATAAAACATCTGCGTTCTCAGTGGGACTGCATACAAGCCAGTCTGCATGAAGGGAAAGCACCCAGCATGTAGGATCAGTCGGATGCCACCCTGGCCTGTAAAGCCAGGCTTGGGCCAGGCCTCGTCTCCCGGCTCACAGGTGTCTCCTTGGGCACACAGTGGCCACATGGCCAGCATGCTCCGCCCTGCACCGCTGCGGAAATGCAGGCTGTTGGATGGATGACAGCAGACGGGAGGTTAAACCGTCGCTGTTGATCCGCTCTGAGCTCCCCCCACCCCTGTGGCTTTATTGGATGTGACGGAAATGAGTTTCCTGGATCCCCCTGTGGAGCGCGGCCTGGTTAACAGGCTCTCACACCAGGAACCCGACCTCCGGTGCAAAGGAAAAGTTGTTTTTGAGAGGGACTTGGAAAGTTTACTCACAGCATTAAAAGGTGAGTTTTCAGATTTTTGGACAATGAAACCTATGTTCTGATAATGTAACTGTGATGCTATAGTGTCTTAGCTGCAGGACTAAGGGTTCAAATCCTGACCTCAGCCTTGTATGCTACATAGATGGATGTCGCTGTATTTGTGTGAATATCCTAAAAGTACCTTGGTGTCCTCACAAAATAGAGATACATCCTGTCCATATGAGTAATCTGCTGGTGGTATTTGGCTCTCTAAGAGAGGCATCAGGTAATGGTCTGGTGGCTAAGAGTACACACTGCTTCAGAACCCATTGCTCCTGAGACTGGCTCTGGATCACAATGATCCTAACTGGTGTCTGAAGAACTAGTTATCTCTGTATCACTCCCTCAAAGGGCAAAGGAAACGAGATTCTGATTACTTTTAATTTAACAAATAGCCCATTATGACCACACTACAAAATATTTCCATATGCTTCAGTGATCATTTTTCTTCTTCTGTCTGAATATTTATATCAGTAAGGTTTCCACCCAACAATATAAATGGACTGTTTGATTGAGTCCAGCACAGTACTACTTTCTTTCACAGTTTTTCTTTCTGCAAGAAATGAAAGAACACTAAAATAATAATATATTAGAGGACATGAATAAAAACCACTTATATCCTTTCTTTGTAGAACCAGTGAGATGTCATCAAAGTCAGAAACAATAACAACCATAGGTTAAATACGATCCTGCAAGAACCTTTAACAATAGTGGCTACTCAAAAATCACTAACAAAAGAACCAATTATCTACTGTCGGAGCTGGAACAGTAACAGTCTCTTCCTTTCTAAAACACACAGACAATCTCTGAACCACAATCGTATAAACCTGTGACAGTGGTTAATTTGCTGGATTTTCTTCTGGAGCAACTCAGGTTAAGTACCTTAGAGTCCCATATGCAGGTTACTAGTCTGGTTCTTATTCAGCAAGCTACCTAGTGTGCCTAGCAAATGTATTCAGACATTGACAAAATCAGTTTTTCCTTTAAAAAAATATTTTTTATGACACAAAACTCATGTTGATTTAAAAAAAATTGAGTATTATTATTATTTAGCATTAAAATATCACAGTGAAGGAAATATTAGTTTTGTTATCCAGTAAAATGAGTGATTTTCTCAAGGATCTGGATATCTTTTGGAGGGCAATGTACTAATTTGTAGAACACACACTGAAGATGTTTCACATGCCCCCCCTTAGGGCTTCACAGGCCAAAAATAACAGTTTTCCCCTAAGTATCATACAGTTGCAACATCTGAAATCAACAAGAATCCCACACTTTTAAAATTCTGCTGTACATACAACTGGCGTTTCTGTAGAGGAGAAACGGATCCTGAAGCTGGAACTCCAGGTCCTTGTTAATGGGCTCCACAAGGTTTTCCATGCTAAGCCTGTTCATAATTGTGAAGCCGTGGTAAGGAGACGCAGATCTGCAGTGAAAAGCAAAACAGCAATGGGCTTACTCCACATTACAAAGAACGATGATTTATGAAGGGTGGTAGGTGCATTGGTGACTACAACAAAAGAAAGGGAAATACACATCTGAATGGTTACTAAAATAGGTGTGTTTAATTAGATTTTAAAATGTGCATTAAGCGCTCAGCAGATAATGAAGGTAAAGTTTCTCCTTCAGTCATGTTTTCAGATGGTGCAATCAGTAGCAGTTATCTCACCTGGGCTACAATTAGACATAGTGGTTCAGTCCCTGTTTGATCTGAATGGATTTAGCATATTCTCCTGAATTTGAGTGGGTTTCCACCTAGTGTTCCAGTTTCCATTTAGAAAAATGTGTTTTAGATGAATTAGTCATTCTAAAATTGCCAGTAGTGTCTGTATGTGTGTTTTACATTGTTCTGCTGTATAAAAATGAGGGTAAAGATTAGAGGAAGGTTAGTGTTATCTAGTATCACAAGTCCTCTATTTGTGTCCTTAGTGTTGAAAGGGGTGTGGAATTGCTGTAACCGAGTCGATCCACATGTGCTGTTCATCCTGTTGTTCTTCTTTCTCTAACTTTGCCAAACAGAGATGCTTTTTACTGAGAGTCCAGTCTTTGCATTACGTGATCAGAGTACAACAAGCTCAGGTCATTATTTGTACATAAAATAATAGATCCTCTCTGATTTGATCTCAGTGTGACTGTTAAAAAACGTGGCCTTTTAAACAGTGATTACCTTTCTAAACAGCTTTCATTGTAAGGAAAAATTAAAAAAAGAATTAATTCAATGCACTAATAGAATAAATATTGTTAAAGCAAAACCAAATGTGAAATAGCTTCTCCAAAGCTGTTCGTTTCAGTTATCAGT